>ML675610.1:37724224-38019688 GCA_007922155.1 Mesoclemmys tuberculata
TCTTTCTTTCTTTCTTTCTTTCTTTCTTTCTTTCTTTCTTTCTTTCTGTGTATTTGATTCATTTATATGTATTGACTATTCCCCTCTGGAACTATTCTTTAGAATCTTTATCTTCAACAAAGACTGCCTGAATACTAAGGCCCAGGACACTAGTCCTTGATCAATGAGAATCCCTATTCAGGAATTTATTCATTATGCTGTACTTAATCGTTCTTGGGTGCCTACTTGCCTAAAAACCCAGATACTCTTAGAAACCATCTCCTTAACATTTATATAAAGTACTTACATAACCATATGTAGACTTGGAAAGCTGATAAGGGATGACTGCTACAGCAGTTGTTTTTTGTTGGGAAATGAACAGGGAATAATGATTGTGGGGTAAGAAGGACCCACTGAGAGAGAGTATTTTGAATATTGTTAGCCCTCTCAGCAGTAAGTAATCAAGCCTTCACACATAAATCAGTCAAACTGAGAATGTATAGAAATGACATCACAACCTATGTTTCTGGGAGAATATTCTTGGCAATGAGGTTTCCTTTGTCTGAAACCCTATATAATTATACTGGTCTGGAAACTTAGATGGGGGAATGAAGACTGCATGTCCCTTTCAGTTGCAGGAAAGAGACACAGCTCTTGCTCTGCCAACACAGGGTGGTAATGTATCTATTTCTTTCTGTATTCTGTATATGCTGTATCTATCTCTGATTGATAATCTTAGATTAAATCATTCAAATTGAGTCTGTTACTTCAACAATCTTGAGCCATTAACTCAGACACACAACATCAGTTACAAATACTTTACACGTATATTGCGCCTTTCATTCTGTAATATCCTAAAGAGCTAAACTAGCTATTAGACCATAAAGATCTCATACCCAGCAATGAAATGTAGCCACCCGTGGGGCAGAATACATTCAGTCACAGATTTAAGGGCAGAGGGGACTGTTATGATCGTTTAGTCTGACCTTTTGCATAAACACAGGTCATTACATTTCACCCAGATTACAGCAGTAATTTTAGTCTAGCAAAACTACACGACAGTTTTGAGGAGGGGAAGTGGAGAATTTTTGGTAGATTCAATGCCGTTGCCCCAGACAGATTTTTGACCAAGGCACTGGGGCTAATACTTCTCCTGTAGGACCAACTGCTGATATCCTTCCCTACACTGAATAGCATTTACTTCATGAGCAGTCCCACTGGAATCAGTGAGATGACTTGAAGACTAAAGTGCTCGTCAACAAGTTTAAAAGTAGCAAAATGAGGCCCATAATATTAGTGATGTAAGATCCTTAATGACCATGAATGCCAGAGCTTAATTCTGTCACTGTAAAATTCACACATGGTGCAGAGGGCCTGGCAAGGGTCTGAAAATCACTGAAGTAACTCAAGGGATGCAGGAAGATGTTGATTCTGGACTCTTTGTGATCAGCGTGGATACCAGTGAAACACAGTACGCCCGATTTGCAGATCAATAAGGTTTAATGTGCAAGGTTTTCTATAAATATACTAGTTAGATACAAAGCCTAAAATTAACTACAATCTATCATACTCAATAAGCCTGGAAAGCCAAGCAGTTACTCAGAAGGCTGTCTACAGGAACGGCTTTCTTCAGGGGCCCTGCCAGGGAGTCAGTGGATCCTCTGGTCCAACCAGCAGCACCTCCTGCGGAGTCAGGTGTTGATGGAGCGCCCCCCCTTTGTTTAGGTGATGACTTCTTAAACTTCCATAAACAATCTTCACCTAATTATCTTTCTCATTATCATATATGCTAATTAACTACATTGCATTTCATCCTTAACTACATTCCATTCTCACCATGATAATTGGGTTAATCAAAACAACATCCGGTGATAGGAGACATGGAGTAAAAGTATGCCCCTTGGCAATGAAACAGTGTACCCCCAGACATTCAAGGATAACTTGTTGTTCCATCACCGTTATCTATGTGCAGCTGCAAGCATACAGTATTTGTATTGTCTTATTATGTGCTTGCTATGCAGAAAAAATGTTATTCAGTCTGTGCCAACTGGAAGATGTCATGCTACAGGGGTCAGAATAGCCAAGCAAGCAACTGAAGCTATGCTAGGCCTGTAGGACAGTGGTCAAGCAACTCAAATTCTACTGGGCCTCCAACAGAAGACAGAGCAGACGTTGGGGTCTCTGCACTTCCTGTGCACTGCGGAAGGGAGCTCCCTGCCCTCCCCAAACATAGCAGCGCTCAACAAAATTTCGGAGGAGGGGTCAAAAGATGATGGTCTGGGGAAGGGCCATGGGATCTCTAACTGTGTATAACCAGCAGCCCTTACATCCCATACAGGAGAAGTAGAGTGGCAAGAGCCTCTAGTCCTGTCTCTTGCTGGGGTAGTGTGTGCAGAGGGGTTGTTTGGCAGCCACATGGACAGTTCACGGATTGGGAATACTAAATCCCACACAAAGCCCCTTGACTCGGACTTTGTGTGGTTTTCTGCTGTTGGTTTGTGACTTTGCAGCTGATAGGTTGAGAGAAAGCTACACAATTGGGTGCTCTGACCATTATACATGTACGCACAGAGCTATGTGTAGAGATAAACAGAATAAATGGGCAAACACAGTGCTTGATATGGCATTGTTAGATACCGTTTATATAGAAGCGTATATACAAGTGTTCATGCACACACTGCAGATATTGTGTGCTTGTAGTGTAGATAGGTGTGTGGGTGAGGTGGGTTCAGTTAGTGTGGGTATCAGTGTGTAGATGAAGAGCTGACATCTTATCTGAGTACACTACAACGTTGCCTTTGCTCGGTGCTTTGTTTCTTGTACATTTTGATTAGATTAGATTAGGTTTCTAATCAATTTGAGATTATCTGATTTAAAATGTGATCTGTTCCATCTCTCACACTGCTTGTGTTTTGTTTACACCCATTCCATTTATGTGGCTTACTTTTGCACTCTACAACATGATAATGAAAGCAGCAAGGAAATGTATTAATAGATTGAACAAGTTGAGTTTTTAATATTTTAAAAAATGTGGGTAAGAGGTCTTTGATTCTTCTGAGATGCATTCAGCCCACCTAAGAATAGTGAGGATGGGGGGCACTTCTGATTTTAATCTGCCCTGACCTTGGGCACAGGTGAAGGCAGACTTCAGGCTAAGCAAAATGACATAATACAGACTACAAATTTTGAAACTGGCAATTCCCAGTTTTCTTTGCTGTCCTTAAAAACTTTGTTGGGAGAATTAGGAGTACGTTTTGGAACAGAAATGGAATGTTCCAGAAGGTAGCTTCTTAACCTGCTAAGGTTAGATGTAGTTCAGAGTAGGTTCATGGTATCAAAAGCCAACTCTGCTCCATATACGAGAGGTAAGGTCTCAGATTTCTACCTGACCTCTATAACACAGGTGATTCTTTAGCTCAAATGGTAATTGTGCTTGTTTCTGAAGTTAAAATACGATGGTTCTAGTTATGGCTTTGTGGGGATTAATTGTGTGCTTTGTGCAATGAACTTAATGGTTTTGTTTCTACAAAGTGTAAGTACAATAGTTCACACTGTTCTTGTGCTACAGGGCAGTAACTATAACCCTATGGAGCCACTCAGAGCAGCTCTATGGTAAAGGTTTGATGACCAGAATTCTTCAGATGTTCTCTATTCATTCCCATTACCCAGGGAAGGTGTGTTGGTGATTACCTTCAGGATGGCCTGGTCTTTTTCTGGACAATGTCTGAAGACAATTGGTCAAACCGTGTTTGAGAGTGATGATTAAAAATGACACTACTTTTTGAAAATTTACTCCATAAATCTGTTTGCATTCCTCTAACTACACAACTATGATTGCCTAACTTGAAATTATGCAAGCCATTAAATGCCATTGAAATTTGTGGCATAGGCAACTTTTTTTAAAAAAAACCAACTAAGTATTTATTACCAAGAATTGCTTTATGAAGTCCAGACTATGAGCAGAGCAATAGGAAGAGGAATGGGAGTTCTGTGGATTATGCCTACGATTCACAGTGCAGTTCAGAGTAGGAAGGATTGGGAGTCCCAGGGAACCTGGTGGCTTTCTCCACCCTCTGCAGTGTAAATCAGGCAGGGGAAACAAAACCTGCAGTCCAGTGGTACATGTGAGGAGTCCTGCTAAGCTGATGGATTGTGAAGGATAGCATGAGAGAGCCAGGAAGCCTACAAAGCTCCATGTTCCAGGCAGAGGTGGAGAGAATCTTAAGCTCCTGATCTGAAGGCAAGGAGAGGTCTCTGGCTTCTTGTGTTTTTTAAACCATGGAAATTAACAGATAAAGGCTCTCTCAGTGCAGGTTGCTATCTGCATATCGACCAAGGAACTGCACAGATAAAAGTATTTATGTATTTTAAGTCCAGCAATGAACAGTTAAGGGAAGATAAAATATTCCAATACGCTCACAGCCCGTGCAATCTCTTAGATAAACATTCGTTTGCAAAATATCCTATTGCATATGCCAAAACTAATTTTTAATTCTGCCCCTGTAGACTCCTATAGGAAGTCCTTGCAAAATAATACCTGGTCCATTATGTTATATATTACATGGTTGAAATCAGTGTTGGCAGGGGGCTTTTGTCACACCCAAGAGATAAAGTGGAAAGATTAGTTGCCTCAGATTAACCAAATGTAAACACACACACGCAGCCTGGAGATGAGCCTGAGCCCCAAACCTGAATTAAAGTATACGATAAAGTTGTGAAACTTCAGAGCTGGATTCAGATCTGAAGTTCAGGCCCGTTTCACCAAAAATTAAGACGCAAAGGAATATACATATTGCTCCTTGTGGAAGAATATTCCTGGATCTTCTATCATGACCTGATGTCTGTAGCCCTCCCTGTCATCAGCATTTGTATTTTCTGAGTAGGGACCACGCACTACTCAGAAGTGTTCATTATTGTTATTATGCGGAGGTAGGGGGAAGGTGAACCCATTTACACAAAGTAAAATCCAAACAGAACCTGGCATAGATTAATTGCAGTAGATGGGACTTTCAGAGTCAAATTATTGTTTTTGAAAGTTTTCCATTTTGAAACTCAAACCTTTGTGTTTTGGAAAAGTCAGATTTTTTTTTTCAGAAATGAAAATATCTCTGTTCAAAAAGTTTCATGGTGAATTTTGAAAAATAAAAATTTCACTCTTTTTCCAAAACCAGAAGAATGAAAGAGTCTTAGAAATCTTCAGGAAAAATGTTTTTAATATTTTGACCATCTATATTGAACAGTATTCAGAAAGGCAGATGAATACCCATGGAGTAATGAAATCCACCACAGGGTCTAGCCATCTGGCATCTCCCCTAAAAACAGGGAGAGGCTCACTAGGCCTATGGGAAGATAAAGGCCCATGGGAAGGTAAAGAAGACTATCACCCTTTCCTGTAAGTGTGATAAGCTAAGTAGCAGGCTCTTAGGTCTTCGAATGGAGTGGAAGAAGGATGTTCCAGCAGACTAATACTTTAATGACTAAGGTGCTATCTGCTCCCATCTGTTGGTGAACAGGGAGAAGAATGGTAGCTGAGCTGCTTTGTCTGCATAAGCTATTTATCTAGAATTTCAGATAGACAGAAGAACTAGAGGGAAAGGGGTGTGGCTACACAGAACTTCATTTGCTTAAAATTTGAATGCAGAACTCCTCCAGCAACACTGGAGTCCCCTTAACTGTACACAAACTCCGAGCTCATACTCTAGGGCAAGTAGTGCATCTCTGCTAGCAAGGACTGTGTTCATAGGTTCCCCTCCACTAAGGATCCTGTGTTTGTTGGAATGATTCTTTCATTGGGGATAATGCAGAAGACAGCAGCAGAAACGAGTAAACCCTGGTGAGGCCGCTCCTACCCAGCCACCTAAACAAAGCCGCAGTCATTGTAGCTAGATGAGGTGGTAGAGTTTCAGGGAACAACTAAGCAGCACTTTCCAAGGGATGGAGACAGGCTATCAGGGTGCACCTCTGGACTCTGAGACTGCATTACACACTGACCCCAAACCGTGAGTAGGGTTTTGCAAAGGCTGCAGTGACATGGGAAAGGACATTTGCCTATTTACAAATTCCAAGGCCAGAAGGGTCCATTGTGACCATCTAGTGTGATCTCCTGTATAACACTAGCCGTAGAACATCTCCAAAAGAATTCCTAGAGCATAGCCTTTAGAAAAACATCCAATAAAATAGTATTTCCCTATCTCACAGGGCTAAATATGCTACGTTTGTGAGGTGCTCAGATAATTCAGCAATGGGGGCCATGTATGTACAATATGACACAGATGTAGAAATTGCTTTATGCCCATGTCTTAGTAGGGCCCTTTGCTTTTCTCTTCTTGCTGGCAGCCACAGCTCCTCCTAGTTCAGTGTCCTCTGGGAATTTCTCTTCTCTGTTGAACATTCACTCAAGCTTAGGAAGAACTGAGTTAACAGACTATTGACAAATTTACTGTGTTATTTATCATTCATTTAGATATACTGGTGCTCTGTTCTCTTTCCCCCCTCCCCCAATAAAGCTTTCTTTGTTTCATACGTGCATTCACTGCTTGTGAAGGGAGAAGTTTTGCTATTAAGGGCATCCAGGGAAAATATTTAGTGATTCCAGAAACTCCACGTGGGAGCAAGAGATGGTAGTGTGTGTTAGTTTTACAAGGGACCTCTAGATATGTGGAATCTGGCCTTTGTTGCTGGTATTAATCACCTGGCAGAAGGGCTACTTAAATACTTCACACATTGTCTCCAGCACCTTCTAATTACTCAGTTCAAACACTCAGGCTTATAAACTGATCCCATTTTCCTAAATCCAAACCATCAGTGTATGTCTGATGGTCTGGGCTCGAAATTTCCTTAGAGAGGGTTACTACTCGGGTCCAGGATGGGGAAAGCTGGCAATAACATGTGCCTGCTCCCCTGGCTGTTCCCGGTTTAAATGTGTTGTAAGTCTGGTGATGAAGAGAAAGTCACCTGTAAGAAAGGCAGGGAAAGTGCAATGGATCAGACCATGATTTGACTAATGAGAAATGGTCTGCAGGATGAATCTACTGATGTAAAGGACACTGAAACCAAATACTACTATTAGTGCTGGTTTGAAATTTTGGATGGACGGGTTCCATGAGAAAATGCCAATTTGTACAAATTGAAAAGTTCAACAAAAATGTGTTTTGTTTTTGTTTTTTTGTCCTGATTTTTCACGGTGGAAGAGATTGTATTTAGAATGGCCAGAAAACAATACAGGTGAGAGGAGTGACTATTTAGGCCCATATTCAGGCTACATTGCCTCTGACACCAGCAATCTACTCCTGTGTTCCTTCCCCTTGTGTTGTCTCATTGGTCAATCTTTGGCACTCCTTTTGTGGTCAATCATCTCATCCACTTCCCCGCCAGACACACTCCACCTCTTGTCTTCCTTTGCCTTCTCTGTCTGCAATGTTCTGTTTGTCTTTGATGTGATCTGCCTCAATTTACAGCTGTCAGTGTCTAACCCACTGCTCAATGTAACTTAGTTAGTAAGAGCTTAGCTCTGTAGCTCAAATTGTAGACAGTTGTGCTTCATGTTCTGGAGGTACCTGATCAGTCCTTTACCCTGTCGGTGTCAAGGAACCTTAAAGCGAGTGAGCCTTTATGAGTAAGAATTAAAGTTGGATGGGAAAGGGCTTTCTGGTCAATTCTTTTTCCCTTCATCAATGGGACAAAATTGAGAGCCTTTACTGAGGCAATAGCCCAGTGGTTAAAGCACTCAGCTAGATGTGCAATTCCCAGTTCAAGTCCCTGCTCTGACCTGGATAGAGCATGGGTATGAACCTAAGATTCCCAGTTGTCAAATAGACCATTAGCATTTTAAAGAGAAATTCCCTTCTGGACCCAAGAAACCTCCCCACTGAAAGTTTTCTAGAAACTGTCACACTTTATGAAAAGTTTCATTTTAAAAAAAATCAGCATTTTACAGCAAGTCTCATCAAAAAATTGCTGACCACTTCTAGTAAAGGCATCACAATTTGACCCCAAATGACAGTGCTGCAGTTTGTGTCAGAAAAGTTATTGACTAATTTTGCATCTGCAGGGTACTAAAGTATGTACGTATAAAGGAAGGGAGAAATATTGGGACAATTAAAAACAAAGGACAACCCAGCATGTATACATTTTGTTTTGATTCTTTTATTGCTTTGAACAGCTGTCTGGTACCAACCAACTGGAAAGAATAAAATCTATGATTAATTGGGACATTGAAAAAGGAATCAATCCAAGAGAAATTGACCTGGACAATCAGAATTATTACAGAATGTGAAGTGTAAGACGAGAGGGGTTTCTACTATTTTCCTGCTTGACTAGATACGTTGAGAGAGAGATTCCTGGGGCAAGTTCTCTTTAACAATCTAGGGAAGAAAAAAGGAAAATGGGTTGAGGCAGGAGTTCCTAACCTTTTACTTAGCATGACCCCACTGAAACACTGAAAATCTTTGGTGACTCCAGCAGATAAGTTGTGGCATTGCAATGCTTCTGGTATTTATATTTTTCAGTAAAAACATTTAAAATCATTTTAACTTTTTTTTAAATAAAAAAATACAACCTTGAATGCAAAGCCTAAAATAGCTATTAAATCCATTCAGCTCACATTTTACTTTTGCTTTACTCCTGGATTACATTTACTGTGCGGTCATCGAGCTAAACAACCCTAGGTTTCATGGTTGTTAAATGGAGACTTAAAAGTGTGGGAAGGGGGCACACTGCAGAGACTCCAGGCACTGCTGCTATATATCGACAGCAGATTGCTGTAATGGAGGCTCTTCCCCGGTGCTGTCTCAGTTTTGCCATGGATAGCTGTGGCTCCAAGATCAGCCCAGGCACCGGAGGACACAAAATGACTTCAAACTACCTTATCCCGTTTCCCCTGGGCTGCAAGTTTTGTTATGCTGCACCTCTTTAGTGCCTTGCAGTCATTGTTCACATTCATCTCACTTTTGCTCCATCCAGAACAATGTGACCACACCTCCTCCCTACTCCTGTCCCAAGGAGCCTCCACCAGGCACTGTGACACCCCCCTCCCAGCTCTCCTGCCCCAGGCAGCCCCTCAGCACTGTGACACCCCTCATAACTCCTCTCCCCCCCCCACATTTGCCTCCATCCTGTTCAGCCACCAGCAATGCCTCCCTCATTCCAGGACCACCGCCCTGCACTGGGCACTGGTAGGTGTCACGACACGCCCAGGACTCGCCAAGGCATGGGCGGGATGAACACAAAGCCAAAGGGGAGGAGTGAGGCAGCCTGCCCATGACCTTGCATGGCCGGCACTGCTGGTGCACTGCGCAGGCTGGAATCCCGCCCCATGTGGCCTAGTGCTCCCTACCAGAACCACTGAGCATCTTTGTAACCCCATATTTTATTGTTAGGACCCCAAGATTGGAAACTGCTGGGTTAAGGATTGAATTTTTTCATCAGAGCCACAGGAGATTAAAAGGAGATTTGGATGTAGCAGATAACAAAAAAATTACATGTCAGGCAATAGTTCAGCACAACACTTCCCTCCTACTCATCTTAAACTACATTTATGGTGCATAAGTTAAGATGATAGATCAAGGAATGTGTGTAAAAGTGGTCTTATTTTGTTACACAGAGGAGATGAGTGAAATGAGGGCCATGACCCAAAGAGAGGAAGTTCCAGAGAAGCTGAGATGCCCCATTTGGACTCTGAACCACCTTCTTGTACCCTACTTGGGGCATTGATACCCTGATGGCTGTTCTCAGGAGACAGGATCCGGGCTGGAGGGGGTTAGCAGCAGCATAGCACAAGAACTGGTTTCACATCCCTTTATACATCACTGCAGGCAATAATTATAACAGCGGTGATTCTCATGTAACGAATCAATATATCTTGCCCCAGAATAGCAGGACGGGCTAGATGACGTATTTAGGTCCCATCCAGCTCCACATTTCTATGATTATTCATCCCCCTTGTTTAACATTAAATATCTCTACCTCACTCACATCCTGAAGAAGCAGGACATGAACACAAGCAACTAATGAAGGAGGACCCCATGAAGCATAATCTAAGGGAATTTGTTACCAACTCCTAGCCTGCAAAGTATAATGCAGACAAGAAAGTAAAACAGTCCAATTCCCAGCTACAAACTTCTAGGTGTTCATGCAGTGAGAAAATTCACTTTACTTCACACAGATAAGTTACCTTCTTCGACCTCAATGAAATAGAAGCACCAGGGGACAGCAGGGGGGTACGACTCAAAACAACATCCTTTTGCCTGGCATGCGTCAGCAGAGATGCCGGGGGGACCGCAGTTCTTTCTGAGTTTTACCTCTGCTGGACATACCTTTTTATCTGTTTTTAAAAGAGGCAGGTTACCTTATGTCTCATTTATCCTATTGATTATTAATATTACCAGAGCACCTAGGGCCCCCAGTCATCCGCCAGGACCCCTCGTGCTCCAGACTCTGTACAAACACAGCACAAAACCCACAGTCCCTGCTCCAAACAACTTGACAACCTACGCCAAGAGACAACAGCTCACTAGAGACTGCTAGATGGAGGAGTAGATGATGTTTATTTGTAATTTGACTGAAATTGTTAGTTTAATAGCACCAGAGTCTGCTATATAAATAGAGGGTCAAAGAAGAAACTAAAACAGGACCAGGCGTTGGGGTTTTGCAGTTGGGGAATCTTACCTGAAGATTATAATGGGAGGGATGGAGTGACTGACTACTGGGGAGGGAAGGAGAACAGAAAACTGGAGTTAAGATGGGGGCTGAGTGACAATAGAGAGAAGTATCAGGAATTTGGAGAGAAGATAGACCCAGTGGCCTTTTGCAGAAGGCACTAAACGCTTAAAGATAGATTCAAGTCTCCTTAAAGATTTTTTTTCTGATGTTACATAAGAGTTGATATGGAATAACTCTAGCCCTGGATAGCTACATAGGAAACCAATTTAAATTAACAGAGACATTCCTAATTTTAATCAACAAGGCTGCAGATGGGGACCTCTCTTAGCTACTTGCTATCTTCTATCCAGGAAAGAAGGCAAAAGACTGATGTAAAGCATGTGAGAAAATGGGGATATAGGAGCTTTGAAAGTAAGGTTGAATGTTGTATACACTAATATTTTTCACTATTCATGCTAGTTGCAGTGTTCTAGTAGAAGTCTGCACCCATGTGGTTTTCCTTCTTATTGTGTAAGTAGCACCATTTCCCACCTGGACATTTTTTTTGATAGTTTAGCACTAGGAAAATCAGACATGTTTCCGACAGATACATTACATTGCCTTGGGAGAGGAGTGAAGCACCAAGGGACACCAGCAACTTCTGAACTGAAGCAGCATCCTGCATTCGAGCACTGCTCAGCAGTGATTCCTGGAGGCCCACAGTTCACTCTGGTTTTTGGATCCATATTACATCGGCATTGAGCTGTTTGGTACAAAAGTCAGCGTTACCGTGTGTCTCTTTTTATCCCTATTAGTGTTTTTATCAATTTCATTGAGCTTAAACAGTCTTGCAAGTATAAATTCTGCATGATTCACTGAAACCAGAAATCACTTGGTCTACAACTCTTCACTAGTACAGAGATGCTGGCTCCATTTGAAGTCAACGGCAAACTTCCACTGACTTCAGTGGAGCCAGCATTTCACCCACTGAGAATTAATGACCTGAAGCTCAGACAGGTCAATGGAATGAGGCCCATAGACTTCAGTAGGCTTTGGATTAGGCCCAGGAGGAAGAATGTGGCCTCATTTACTATTCCAGTTCCAGTAAATTTTGACACCTTTGCTGAGCCCTTCCAAAGAAAGAAAGAGAAGGGTTTGGTGCAAATGAGTATAGTGGTAAAGATGCAAAGCCATGGTAGTTAGATTTTGTCAAATGAGGCATTAGAAGCTGGAATAGCTGGAATTTTAACATTATAATCCTACCGTAGAGGCATCAGTAATGGATTGGTTCAATAAAAGCTGCCTAAATGTATCAAATCTAGTTAATTGCTGCCCCTTTCTTGGGTTTTCTAATTGAATTTCTTTGTTTGATTATGCAGTATTATATACAACTTTCAGCTTGTATTGACACAACAGCTTAGCATGGGTTAAATGAAGCAACAGTGTGCTTTTTAGAGAGACTTGCCTACAGCAGTACATCATGAGGCAAGATCTCCCAGGTTTCTAATCGGTAGTACCAGCTTAGATGTCTGTGACTACTCCTTTTTGTAGATTGCTGCTTATTTTACTGAGAATATGAGAGTTAATCTTGCTCCCAGTGAAGTCAGTGGGATTTGTGCTACTGAATTCAGTCGCAGCCAGATCAGGATCACTGAACAGTACCTTGAGGTGTAACATTAATGTTTTATTGCATACAAGCAGGAGTTCTGGAGCTGCCAAAGAAGTCAGCAGGATCAGGCCCAGGTAAGTGCTTTGGAATGCAATAGCAAATAAATATACTTACCTGGTGCTTCTTCTCCTTCAGTCAGTGCGCTGAACCCGAAGATGAGGATGACTGAGAGTAACCAGATCCCCTTCTGTTCCATTGCAGTCTGGAGTCTTCAGAAAGAAAAGAGAGAGAGTTTGGATCCAGGAGAAGTACCTCTCACACTCAGAAGGGCTCATTTTATACCCTCTTCTATGTTTGTGCAGTAGGTTGCGATAACATTTTCCCAGACCATGCTCCAATTGGATTATCTTTTTCTTCTGATTAGAAAATCTAACCAAGTATATCATACATGTATTGGTGATATCCATTTGATAAAGTGCAGGCTCCTGTGATAAATTGCATTTATCATGCCCCTTTGCCCGCCTACCTGAGCTTATTTCCTTTGGGACATTCCAAGCCTCTGAGCAGGTTCAGACTGTTGCTATACATTTGTAATAAAACAACTTGCCAGAAAAATTATTGTCCCTCAAAATGTATAATTTCTGCTTCAAGACTTCCACTGGGCCAACGCCCACAGCAGGAAATATTGACTCCTGAACCAGTGAAAAGATTGCTCACAGCCCTTTTGGGCTATAGAAATAGAAACCACCTAGTATTAGGAAGTAAAGAACTGTTGTATTAATTTTAATGGAATAGGAGAGCCCAGAAAGTCGAAGGAGTTAACCTGACCCTGTCCCTATACAACGTTAAATAGACCAAAATGCTTTGTGGTTATGATTACAGAGACCTTGGTTGGCTTAATTCCAACGTGCAAACACTAAAAAAAAATGGCAAAGTTTGGAAATATGAATGTGTTGCCCACATTCACAAGGGGAAAAAGTATATTACAATAGAGTGGTTTAGGCAAAAGAAATTTAAACTTCTCAAATTCCTTTTTAGAGAGAAGTTGTTGGTGACAGTCTTGTATTTCATCAAACATTCCCTCTTAGGGGAGATGAAAATATTATGTCTGTTGTTGTTTATTGAGTTGACTTCTGAGAATGATGGCTACTGTTTCTGCCTCTGGAAAAACAGAAAGGAAAAGGAAAGAAGAGATAAGATAGTAAAATTGGGAGAAATAAGCTTTTGTTGACATTCTCATGGTACAAAGAGGTTGGTCAGTCACAGGTGGACGCTTCGGACTGTGAGGTGAGCGATGAGAGCTATTGTTCTAGCTCACTTCTCTCGTCTGGGATGTCATATGGCTGATCTGGTCAGGTGCCTCTCATTTATCCATCTCTCTCAGGGTGGGCAGACTTCAGTGAGCCATTTAATCTCATGCTGATGCCCTGTGGCTCATTTGGTCTCTGTCTCAGGTGTAAAGACAACAGACAGAGCCGAAGAAAAAGATTTGTGAAAAGGAAAGGAAAGATAGGCTAGAATCTGACATATGTCAGTCTGGGATCCTCACAGGTCCAGCAGTGAGGGTCAGGTGTCCTCACTGATGTTCTGGTGTAGATATACTGATGACCAAGATTCACCAGTGAAGGACGGTCTCTGGAATGAAGCAAAGACCTGATGGCCTTTGCTAAAGGGATTCCTCTAGGAGTCTCTTCTCTATTTGATTCCCCCATAAGAATCCTTTTTAGAAGAACCCTAAAAGGAGGGCAATGTGTAGAAAGGCCCATCTCCTCTCATTACTTGACCACCAGTTAGCCCTATTTTCCAATACAATTTTGGTCCATTAATTTCCATTTTCTTATTTACCAAACAGAATCTCAACCCATCCCCAGAGTTGTGACAGGAGAGCTTTTTGTATGGTCTTATCCAGTCTGTCTCCTTTTCGCACCTTTTTCTATCAACACTTCTTACAGGTGATAGTAACATCGCATGAACTTCCACCCAGTTTCTAACAGTTGTGCTCACAATTGGGGTAGGCCTGATAGACCCCATTATTACACCAGAATCCAGTGGGATTATCAAATTATTTCTAACTCTGATAGACTGTGTGATATTAGCCTTATACCTCTCAACATGCCAAGGCCCAAAGGTGGGCATGTGACAAAGACCAAAGGGGGCATAAAATTATTCATGCTGGTAGGTTAAAATACCTTGGGATTCACTGATTTAGTGTAATCGCTCATCCTGTAACTTCTGCTATAAATAATTTTAAACAAAAGGGTGATGTATTGAAGACTGTGTAAAAAGTTTAACATTATTACCTTAAGAGTAAGAGGTTTCCTGGTCCTGCTTGAAGGCTAGAGGGTTTTTCAGGGAAGCATGCAATGTCTAACAACAGTCAGTCAGCAGACAGACAGCCTAGAGTAAATTGGGATGAGTGAGTTTTAGGGAGCAGCCTGCTTTGTCTCCTTCTTTTTCTGGGTTCTTCAGTGTTATCATCCTGATGTCTAAAATGATGTAGTGTAATGTTGCAATCTTCCAGTAAGAATATTTTGTTTTCATTTGTGTTCTCTGTTTGCATATTGTGAAACATACAAAAAAAAGTGAGCTGGACGCCAAATCCATGAGGAATGTAGGGAAGTCTGGGATTAAATTGAGTGACAATCCTTAGAGAGAGGTTTGTCTGAGAACTATGATCAGATCTTAAAATCCCGATGCTACTGTTAATAGTCTAAGATAGCTTTTCCATATTTAGAATTTTCCGAATACAATGTCTGCCTTTCAGGTGTGTGGTGTATTGTATGACGTGAGCATAACTGCTAAATTATTTTATTTTTAGAAGAAAAGCAAATGAATAAATGAATTCCTTTTTATCCAAAAATGAGGAACTTTGTTGCTGTCAGAGCACTGCAGCAGTATTGAGTTCATTACTAGATCTTGGTGTGACTCATAAATAGTACCTATTTAATTTATCACTCCTGCTTCTTAATAAATTATTTATTAAATTTCTTATCAATGAGCTGTCAAGTATAGAGCCCAATCCCAATGTACTCACGAAAGCAAAACTTCCACTGAAGACTTAACTATGTAACAAGAATAGGATTGGGCCGTAACAAATAATTTAATCCGTAAGCAATGGGCTTCTATTCTTTTTGCAAACATATGATTGCTAAATTCTTAATCTGTTTATCCCCTTTGTTATAATAGATAGAAAGTTATTTCAGATTTCCCAGGAGCAAATTTATTTCCTTTCCTTGGGCGAGCAGTTCAATTTTCTATATTTATTCTCTATTTTTGGAACCAAATTTGTGCCAATTGTCAGAGGTTTGTTTTACCAGTCCCCGATCAATCTGATGGGGGGCAGATAATTTAAACAGTCCTTCACTGCAAGTTTGAGCACTGAACACTTATTGAATATTTATGCCCAATTTTTTATGTGGAAACATACACTGTCTCGTTTATGGCAGCATTAAAACATTCACTCAAAGGGATCCTCTTAAAACACTGAAATGAGAGTGAGAGAAATCTACAAATCTTAGTAGTCTTTTTTGGGTTTTCTTATTGTTTCAGAGAGATGCCTTGCTCTGAAGAATAAAGAAACTGGTCGGAAGTAGTCCTGCTTTGAGCAGGGGGTTGGACTAGATGACCTCCTGAGGTCCCTTCCAACTCTAATATTCTATGATTCTATGTATCGAAGACTGTGTAAAAAGTTTAACATTATTACTTTAAGAGTAAGAGGTTTCCTGGTTCTGCTTGCAGGCTAGAGGGCTTTGCAGGGAAGCATGCAATGTGGTTCTAACAACAGTCAGTCAGCAGACAGACAGCTTAGACTAAGGTGGGATGAGTGATGCCTCTCTGTTTTTGGAAGCAGCCTGCTTTATCTCCCTCTTTTTCTGGGTTCTTGAGTGTTACCGTTCTGACGTCTAAAATGATGTAGTGTAATGTTGCAGTCTTCCAGTAAGAGTATTTTGTTTTTATTTGTGTTCTCTGTTTGCATACTGTAAAACATAACAAAAAAAAAAGTGAGCAGTACGCCAAATCTGTGCGGAATGTAGGGAAGTCTGGGATTAAATTGAGTGACATTCCTTAGAGAGAGGTTTGTTTGAGAACTATGATCAGAGCTTAAAATCCTGATGCTACTGTTAATAGTCTAAGATAGCTTTTCCATATTTAGAATTTCAGAATACAATGTCTGCCTTTCAGGCGTGTGGTGTATTGTATGACGTGAACATAACTGCTAGATTATTTTATTTTTATAGGAAAAGCAAATGAATAAATTAATTCCTTTTTATCCAAAAATGAGGAACTTTGTTGCTGTCAGAGCACTGCAGCAGTATTGAGTTCATTACTAGATCTTGGTGTGACTCATAAATAGTACCTATTTAATTTATCACTCCTGCTTCTTAATAAATTATTTATTAAATTTCTTATCAATGAGCTGTCAAGTATTGGGCCCAATCCCAATCTACTCACAAAAGCAAAACTTCCATTGAAGATTTAACTATGTAAAGAGTATAGGATTGGGCCCTTAACAAATAATTTAATCTGAAAGCTACAGGCTTCTATTCTTTTTGCAAACACATGATTGTTAAATTCTTAATCTCTTTATCTCCTTTGTTATAATAGCTAGAAAGTTATTTCAGATTTCCCAGGAGCAAATTTATTTCCTTTCCTTAGGCGAGCAGTTCAATTTTCTATATTTATTCTCTATATTTTTGGAGCCAAATATGTGCCAATCATCAAGGGTTTGTCTGATCAGTCCCCGATCAATCTGATGGGGTGCAGAGGGATAGGGTTAGTTTACACTGAGTCCTTCACTGCAAGCTTTGAGCACTGAACACTTAATGAATATTTATGCCTAATTGTTATATGGAAACATATACACTGTCTTGTTTATGGCAGCATTAAAGCATTCACTCAAAGGGATCTTCTTAAAAGACTAAAATGAGAGTGAGAGAAAGAAAGAAATCTAGAAATTTTAGTAGTCTTGTTTGGGTTTTCTTATTGTTTCAGAGAGATGCCTTGTTCTGAAGAATAAAGAAACTGGTTGGAAGTAGTGGTGATTTCACAATACCCACACACGCAGAACTGACATATACACTGTCTCGTTTATGGCAGCATTAAAACATTCACTCAAAGGGATCCTCTTAAAACACTGAAATGAGAGTGAGAGAAATCTACAAATCTTAGTAGTCTTTTTTGGGTTTTCTTATTGTTTCAGAGAGATGCCTTGCTCTGAAGAATAAAGAAACTGGTCGGAAGTAGAACACACACGCAGAACTGACTTCAGGCCACTAACTTTGCTGGGATGCCCGTGTTTAAGGCACTATTCATAACATTTAGATATGGGTGATATTTTCCACCCCTGTCCTTTCTGTGCTACCCTCCGTGGCAGTCTACTGTCATTCCTGTTGTCATGTTATTGTTCTGCTTAGGGCTAGATCCTCTCTGGTCCTCCTGGTCTGTGAGAGGGAGACAGAGTAACAAACCTCGACCACCCTTGCATGGACCACAGAAGAGACAAACATAATGTGTATCCTTGTGCTTGTGGGAGCACAGTGACTGCTCCTTCCCTGTCCTTGGAGCAGACAGAACGCCACACAACGGGAGTGTGCTGCGCCCCATGAAGGAATACAGCAGGGTATGCGCTTCTTCTGTGGACACAGGACCTCAAGGGCAATGTGGCTCCATGCTGCCTCTTATTGCAGGTTATGTGTAGCCTACCCAATCTAATCCTTTGTGTCTGAGGCTCCTGCCACCTGTCATATTAATTGAGGTGGAGTAAATGGTCCGAAGGTGTTGACATAACCCAGGGACTGTCCAGCGCTGAAGTCCTGGAAAGTCCCGGAATCCGTGACCTCTGTGACAGATTCATGTCCTTACTCGTTAACTTCCAATTCCACATCTCCGGTGTTTTAACAAGCATCATTTCAACACCACCCTTAAATCATAACAACTTGGCCTTTTTTTGTTTAGACTAATTCAATTTTTCCATCTCCTTTTTGCATCTTTTCCCATCAACATTTGTTATTATAGGTTACTATGACATTTTATGAACTTTTACATTCTTTTTACATTTCCACTCACCATTCAGATAAATCTGTAGGCCCAATTATCAGAACATACCCTTAAAACTTACTCAAGTTAAGTAGTAACTCATTTGTCAAATAGCCCAAGTGGTCTTATAAACTGAACTGAAAAACAGTGCTTGTTGTGGATGCAATTTTAACTAAAAATGTAAATAAAATATTTGCTTAAAATCCCCATTTTATCTATACAAAAGATTAAACTGATATCAGCATTGCAAAGAGGTGAAACACTGAGGAGGCGGCAAGTGTAGAGTTTAATTTAAACCTTGTGTTTTCTTTCATTGCCTCAGTTTTTAAAACACTTTATCTATTGTGAAGCCTTCACACACAAATCAGTTAAACTGAGAATGTATAGAAATGACATCACAACCTATGTTACTGGGAGAATATTCTTGGGAACGGGGTTTCCTTTGTCTGAAAACCTATATAATGATACTGGTCTGGAAACTTAGATGGAGGAATGAAGACTGAATGTTTCTTTCAGACGAAGGAGAGAGACCCAGCTCTTGCTCTGCCAACACAGAGTGGTAACGTATCTATTTCTTTCTGTATTCTGTATATGCCGTATTTATCTCTGATTGATAATCTTAGATTAAATAATTCCGATTGAGCCTGTTATTTCAACAATCTTGAGCCATTAACTCAGACACACATCAGTTACAAATACTTTACATGTATATTGCACCTTTCATTCTGTAATATCCTAAAGAGCTAAACTAGCTAGTAGACCATAAAGATCTCATACCCAGCAATGAAAGGCAGCCTTCCCTAAAGCAGAATACATTCGTTCATAGATTTTAAGGGCAGAAGGGACTGTTATGATCATTTAGTCTGACCTTTTGCATAAACACAGGTCATTACATTTCACCCAGTTTACAGCAGCAACTTTAGTCTAGCAAAACTACATGACAGTTTTTAGGAGGGGAACTGGAGAATTTTCAGTAGATTCAATGCAGTTGTCCAAGATCAATTTTTGACCAAGACGCTGGGGCTAATACTTCTCTTGTAGGACCAACTGCTGATGTCCTTCCCTGCATCGAATAGCACTTACTTCATGAGCAATCCCACCGGAATCAATGAGATGACTTGAAGACTAAGGTGGTCATCAACAAGTGTAAAAGTAGCAAAATGAGGCCCATAAAACTAGTGATGTAAGTTCCTTAATGGTCATGAATGCCAGAGCCTAATTCTGTCACAGAAAATTTCACACATGGTGCAGAGTCTGGACATCACTGAAGTAACTCAGGGGACTGCAGGAAGACAGGGCACACATTGGGGTCTCTGCACTTCCTGTGCACTGTGGAAGAGAGCTCCTTGCCTGCCCCAAACAGAGCAGCCCTCAAGTTTTGGGGGAAGGTCAAGAGAGGGTGGTCTGGAGAGGGGCCCTGGAATCTCCAGCTATGCATATCCAGCAGCCCTGACACCTCATACAGGAGAAGTAGAGTGGCCAGAGCCTCTATTCCTGTCTCTGGCTGGGGTGTGTATGGCAGAGGGGCTGTGTGGCAGCTATGTGGAATGGTCATGGGTTGGACGTACTGAATCCCAGCCTCTTCAACTCCCACTTAGTATCCTACACAAAGCCCTTTGACTTTGTGTGGTTTTCTGCTGTTCGTTTGTGACTTTGGTAGATAGAAAGCTACAGAATAGAGAACTCTGATCATTATACATATACGCACAGATCTATTTGTAGATATAAACAGAATAAACCGGCAAACACAGTGCTTGATATGGCATTTTTTGGATACCGTTTATATAGAAGCGGATATACAAGTGTTCATGCACACACTGCAGATATTGTGTGCTTGTAGTGTAGATAGGTGTGTGGGTGGGGTGGGTTCAGTTAGTGTGGATATTAATGTTTATTTGAAGAGCTGACGTTTTATCTGGGAATACTACAACATTGCCTTTGTAGGAGCTTTGTTTCTTGTATATACTGAATACATCAGATTAGGCTTTTAATAAATTTTGAGATTATCTGATTTAAAATGTGATTTGTTCCATCTCTCACTCTGCTCGTGTTTTCTTTACCCCCATTCCATTTATGTAGCTTACTTTTGCACGCTACAACATGATAATACATTTGCTTGCTGCTTTCATTAATAGTTTGAACAAGTCAAGCTTTTAATATATAAAAAAGTGTGCAGAAAAGTTCTTTGGTTCTTCTGAGATGCACTCAGCCCACCTTAGGATAGTGAGGATGGGGGGGTACTTTTGATTTTAATCTGCCCTGACCTTGGGCACAGGTGAAGGCAGACTTCAGGCTAAGAAAATGACATAATGCCAGTCTCAAATTTTGAAGTTGATAATTCCCAGTTTTCTTTGCTGTCCTTAGGAACCTTGTTGGGAATATTAGGAGTACATGTTGGAACATAAATTGAATGTTCCAGAAGGTAGCTTCTTATCCTGCTAAGGTTAGATGTAGTTCAGAGTAGGTTTATTGTATCAAAAACCAACTCTGCTCCATATACGGGAGGTACGGTCTCAGATTTCTACTGGACCTCTATTAAACAGGTGCTTCTTTAGCTCAAATGATAAATGTGTGTGTTTCTGAAACTAAAAGGCCAAGGTTCTAATTATGACTTTGTGGGGATTAACTGTGGTGTTTGTAGCAAAAGATCTTTTGTGCAAAGGACCTAATGGTTTTGTTTCTACAAAGTGTAAGTAAAATAGCTCTCTCTGCTCTTGTGTTACAGAGCAGTAATTATTACCCTACGGAGCCACTCAGAGAGCAGCTCTATGCTAAGGGTTGGACAACCACAACTCTTTAAGCATCCTCTATTCACTCCCATTACTCAAGGAGGGTGTGTTGGTGGGTTTTTTTCAGGATATTCTAGACTTTTGTTGGACAATGTCTGAAGACAATTGGTCAAACCATGTTTGAGAATGATGATTAAAAATGACACTACTTTTTTGAAAATTTACTCCATAAATCTGTTTGCATTCCTTTAACTACAAAACTATGATTGTCTAACTTGAAATTATGTAAGCCATTAAATGCCATTGAAATTTGTGGCATAGGCAACTTTTATTTTTTTTAAAAGTAAATATTTTTACCAAGAATTGCCATTATTATTTTGCATATTTTGCATGAGAAATGCTTTCTAAAACCCCCCAGTGCCCAACAAATGCTTTATAAAATCTAGAGTCTGAGCAAAGCAAGCAGAAGAGGAACGGGAGCTCTGTAGATTATTCCTAAAATTCACAGTGCAGTTCAGAGTAGGAAGGACTGGGAATCCCAGGGAACCTGGTGGCTTTCTCTAGCCTCTGTATTGTAAATGAGGCAGGGGAACCAAAACCTGCAGTCCAGGGGTACGTGTGAGGAACAAGGAGCCCTGCTGAGCTCGTGGATTGTGAAGGGCAGCATGAGCTGTGGGAGCCAGAAAACCTGCAAAGCTCCATGTTCCAGGCAGAGGTGCAGAGAACCTTGAGCTCCTGATCTGCAGGCAGGGAGAGGTCTCTGGCTTCATGTGTTTTTAAACCATGAAAATTAGCAGACAAAAGGCTCTCTCAGTGCAGGTTGCGATCTGCATATCTACCAAGGAACTGTATAACTAAAAGTATCTATGCATTTTAAGTCCAGAAATGAACAGTTAGGGAAGATAAAATATTCCAATATACTCATAGGCTGTACAATCTCTTAGATAAATGTGCTTCTGGAAAATAACCCACTTCATATGCCAAAACTAACTTTAATTCTACCCCTGTAGACTTGTTTGGAAAGCCCTTGCAAAATAATACCTGGACCATTGTGTTATATATTATATGATTGGAGTCAGTTTTGGCAGGGGGCTTTTGTCACACCCAAGAGATAAAGTGGAAAGATTACGTGACTCAGATTAACCAAATTTCATGCACAAACAGCCTGGAGATGGGCCCAACTCCAAAACCTGAACTGAAGTGTACAATAAAGTTGTGAAACTTCAGAGCTGGATTCAGATCTGAAGTTCAGGCCGTGTTTCACCAAAAAAATCAATAGACTCAAAAGAATATATATATATATATATATGTATATATATGTATATATATATATATTGCTTCTTGTAGAAGAATGTGCCTGGATTTTCTACCATGTCCAGATGTCTGCAATCCTCCCTATTGTCAGCATTTGTATTTTCTGAGCAGGGACCACACTTAGCAAATGCATTACTCAGAAGTGTCCACTATTGTTGTTATGGGCGGGGGAGGGGTGAATCTATTTAAACAAAGTAAAACCCAATCAGAACCTGGCGTAGATTAGTTGCAGTAGAGCTGGATGAAATTTTTCATGCTTAAAAAGGGAAATGTGCACAATTTTTTGAAAAAGGAACTGTAAAAACAGTTTGATTTCTTGGGTTTGGGTATTTCTTCACACTCAGTTTTTGATTCGTTGTCTTAGTCTTAGGGGGACTTTGAAAGTCAAAATTTTGTTTTCAAAATTTTTATGTTTTGAAACTCAAATCTTTTTATTTCAGAAAAGTCTTCCCCCCCAGAAATGAATATATTTCTGTCCAAAAAGTTTCATGGTGAATTTTGAAAAATAAAAATTTCACTCTAATTTTAAAACCAGAAGAATGAAAGTCTTAGAACTCTCCAGGAAAAATGGTTTTGATCTTTTGACCATCTACATTTAATAATGTTCAGAAAGTCAGATGAACACCCGTGGGGTGTGGAAACCCACCACAGGGTCTAGCAATCCAGCATCTCCCCTAAAAACAGGAAGAGGCTCACTAAGTTTATTAGGCTATGGGAGAGGAAAGAAGACCATCACCCTTTCTTCTCAGGGTGATAAGCGAAGTAGCAGACATTTAGGTCTTTGAGTAGGGTGGAAGAGGGCTGTTCCAGCAGGCTTCCTGGGTATCCCCAGTACTCAAACTCCGCACACATTTTTACATAGAATATGAAACTTAGAACCAGATTTATCATTTGAGAGGGTTCAAAGTTTGAGATAAATATAAGCCCTGTGGCCTAATGCTTTAATGACTAAGGCGCTATCAGCTCTCAACTGTTGGTGAACAGGGAGAAGAATGGTAGCTGAGCTGCTTTGTTTGCATAAGCTATTTACCTAGAATTTCAGCTAAACAGAAGAACTAGAGGGAAAGGGGTGTGGCTACACAGAACTTCATTTGCTTAAAATGTGAATGCAGAACTCCTCCAGCAACATTGTGGAGTCCCCCTAACTGTACACAAACTCCGAGCTCATACTCTAGGGCAAGGAGTTCATCCCTGCTAGGAAGGACTGTGTTCAAGGGTTCCCTTCTACTAAGGATCCTGTGTTTGTTGGAAGGATTCTTTCACTGAGGGAGAATGCAGAAGATAGCAGCAGAGATGAACAGTCAGTGTATATCTGATGGGCCTGGGCTCAGAACTTCTTTACAGCAGAGAGTTACTTCTTGAGTTCAGCATGGTGAAAGCTGGCAGTAATAAGTGACAGTGCCCCAGGCTGTTCCTGGTTTAAATGTGCTTTACGGCTGGTGATGAACAGAAACTCACCCGTAAGAAAGGCAGGGAAAGCACAATGGATCAGACCATGATTTCACTAACAAGAGCTAGTCTGCTAGATGAACCTATTGCTGTAAAGGACACTGAAACTAAATTCTACTGTTAGTGCTGGTTTGAAATTTTTAGATGGACATGTTCCATGAGAAAATGCCAATTTGTACAAATTGAATCTTTAAAAACAATTTTTTTTCTATGACAAGTCCCACACCAAAGGCTCCTAAGGAAAATAGGCAGTCCTGGGGTAAAAGGGAAGGTCCTCTGATGGTTAAAAGACAGGAAACAAAGGGTAGGAATCAGTGGTTATTTTTCACAGTTGAAAGAGGTAAATAATGGGGTCCCCAAGGATCTGTGCTGTTCAACTTGTTCATAAATTATTTGGAAAAAACAGTGAGGTGGCAAAGTTTTCAAATGATACAAAATTACTCAAAATAGTTAAGTTTAAAGCTGACTACAAAGATTTACAAAGGGATTTCATATACTGGATGACTGTGCAACAAAATAGCAGATGAAATTCATTGTTAATAAGTGCAAAGTAATGCACAATGGAAAACTTAAACCAAATTATACATAGGTAACACAGAGTCTGAGTGTAAGAAGTAAACCATTTTAATAAAAATAAGGAATTAACACAGCACTGATTTGGGAAAACAGTGCAAACAGAATTCATAAACCTAATGAGCAGGACCCCCACACCCAAGGGTATGTGGGGCATGTCCTTTGCCTCTCCTGCCTCACTTTTCCTTGCTCTACTGATCTCCCATAGTTGCACTATCCACTTCTAAGTCACACCAGCCCCCTCTACTGGCTCCCTTCAAACGTGTGGCAAGACCATGGCCAGGCCCCTCGACTGGCTTCTAGTCTCTTAAGGTTTCCCAGTTCCCTTAGCAACTCCAGCTCTAGTGAGCTCAGCTTTCAGTGATTTCTGCTCTCAGTCCATGGAAAACTCTCTGCTGACACAGCAGAATTGTCCCTGCTTTTCTCAAAACAAAAGACTCCAAGAGGAATAATTTATTCTACCTTTTAACAGTGGAAGGAGATAGTCAATCATCTTGCATTAGCCACTGTCAGAGGACAAGATACTGGGCTAGATGGACCATTAGTCTGACCCAGTATGGCCATTCTTATTTTGGGGTGCAATGGAATTGGGCTCCACTTATGTCTGGTCCCCACTTGGTGTAAGCTTTGCTTGTGCCAAAGGCAGAAGTTAAAGCAGGCCATCTGCTGTTTTGTGTGAGCAGTCAGTGATCAGAGAGTTGCAGCCAGCTTTCTGAGGCCATTGTCATGTGGACTGGATGGGGGGAGGGGGCATTTGTGTTATTTGACATTAATATGTCAAAATCATAATGATTCATGTAAGACATGCCATGTCAGGTACTGTTAGAAAGGTTATAATATGCTGAATAAGATGATTATATTTGTGTTCATGAGTGATATGTGTGAGGGAAGTTATGGAGATCTTTGATATACCTGTATGTCAAACTATGCTGTATAAGACACACCCCAGACAGAGAGGCCGCAGGACAATAGTCCGGTTAATGGCCCATCAAGACCTTTACAGAAGCAAAAGGCCCAGAAAGGAACTAAGGCCATACCTGAAGAGTTCCCAGGAGTGGCCCATGTGACTCTGGATTCCATTTTGGTTCCTGTACAGTTCCACAAGCTGCATGGCCAGAGGCAGAGGGTATATAAAATCAAACCACAGAAACCATTTTGTCTTTGTTCCTGTCCAGCTGCGGACACACCTCTGGATCAACACACTTGGCAACTGACCTGAAGGACTTAGACCCATCCAGTTACTGGATGTATACCAGAGGGACTATATAAGCCTGCAACTCAACCATTCTTCTGGAAACCTGATGTATATGGACTTTCAAATCATTTCTATATATCTGATTGCTTTAAGCCTTTAACACTTCTCTTATTGTTTGTTTTTCTTTTTATAATAAACCTTTAGTTTTAGTTACTAAAGGATTGGCTGGCAGCATGGTATTTTGGGTAAGATCCAAACATATAGTGAACTGGTACTGTGGCTGGGCCTCTGGGATCAAAGGGAATCTTTTATTAAAGAGCATAGAGTTAAAGCAACTGATCTCTTTACTGGACCTAGTGTCAGTTTGGGAACCAGAGACTGAAATGCAGTAAAGGGGGCTGTGTGTATTTGCACAGTGGCTTCTTGATAACCAGTGTAGGGCAATCAGAAGCGCTGTTTGTGGCTGGCTGGGAAGTCTGACTTTAGTGTCACCCACCAGTGCTGGGAGAATTTGCTCTCCTTTTACAGCTTGCCCCGACCTTGGCATTATCAGTGCGCTATCCCGGGCATGGATGGGTCACAGTCATCATGGCACACCATACAGTTCAGACAAAGTGGAGAATCAGGGCCATCATTCTGAAAGGAAGAGGAAGTGTTAGGAATATTAAAAACAGACATGAATGCAACACAGAATTTATATATTTTATTTTGGTTCATTTAAAATGATAAACAGATGTCCAATACTAAACCAGTAGAAACGATTTTTTTTTTTAATGAGTTGGTACCCATTCCTATCCCTGCCCACCACCACCCCTGTCCAAATTAACTGTGCCATTGTAAAGTAATAAATCCAAGACAGGAATGACCTGGAAATCAGCATTATTACAGAGTACAAACTACCAGATTTAAAGACATTCATTTTTCAATGGTTATATTGAGAGAGAAGTTCCTGGTGTATGTTCCTGGGGTAGATTTACTTGAATGATCTGAGGGAAGAAAAAAATGGAAAACCAATATCTAAAGGCCAAATTTTCCCATTAAATCCACACATAAATTAAAAGTATTTTTCTGCATCAGAAAGGAGCAAAACTGTGACAAACTGACAGGTGTATATCAGGCAATTTCTGTATATCTGTCTGCAGGAAATGCGGACATTGTGAAATTTGTTCTTGTTCTAAATCAAGACAACAATTAATTTCCCACAAAACACATTTTTAAAAAATTTCGTTTCAGGTCTATCAATGTACTGTTTAGATGAAACTGAAATATTTCACTCTGAGTTTGATAAAGTTAAAAGTGATGTTTTGACCAGATTTCATTTCAGTTTTTTTCTAAATGAAATTTCATCAAAATCATTGCATTCCTGCAAAATGTTTTGATTTTTGACAAACTGATATTTTCTAATGGAAAAACATTCCCTCAGAAAATGTTCAACTTCATGTGTTTGAATTTCAAAATTGCCCCCTCTTTCAATTTTATCATAAGATGTTTGGCATTTTACTTAAATCTTACCTCCTGCAGTCATATGATTACCTGAGAATCTCAGCTTTCATAAAAAAAAAAATATCCCTCATGCTTTCAGGGAAAAGCTTGAACCCGTGACCTGAGTGCACCCTAAAGCTTGAAAAACTAGAAGGGAATTTTAAAGGTTTAAAATATATTATTTTTAAAGTCTCATGACTTTTTGTGTTCTAACTCATTTTGAGCTCTGGGGATTAGCAATTCCAATATTTTTTCCCTCCACAGAGACCACTGCAGAGCCAGAGAGCAATGGGAAGTGGAGGGTGGGGCAGCAGAAAGGGTGGTTCTTTATTGCCTAGGACTGAGGAGGGTTTTCTTTTTTTTTTACTAAGGGTTTATTATAAAAAGAAAAACAAACAATAAGAGAAATGTTAAAGGGTTAAAGCAATCAGATACATACAGATGATTTAAAAGTCCATATACATCAGGTTTTTGAAAGAATTGTGGAGTTGCAGGCTTGTATAGTCCCTCTGATATACATCCAGTACCTGGATGGGTCTAAGTCCTTCAGTTCAGTTGCAAAGTGTGTTGATCCAGAGGTGTGCCTGCATCTGGATAACAGGCAGGCATCGACACAGGAGGAAAGAGCAGGGCCAAGCATGTCTGGGCTGTGTTGGTCTTAGGCCAGTGCCCATGCTTCCCTGTTGAAAAGACTATCACTGGGGGATAGACTATCATGGGGAGCGGGAGGAGGAAGGAAATCAGGATATATTATTCAAACAGTGCCAGAACCTTGATTTGTTGTTCAAATTAGTCAGTTTAAAAAAATTCAAAAGGGCAGTGTCCTTTAAAAATAAATGTAATGTGGCTGGCATAGGCCTCTCATCACTCGTAGTTGTAGTACCTGCAGTTAGGAAACTTGACATATCCATGATGCACTAATTGATGCTGTACTCCTGCAACAGTACATTTAAAAAGTAAAACTCCTTTTAATGGTCCTGCTAATTATCATAACGTCTGGACACCACTTTTTCTTGTCTGTGTCCCAGACTTTCCCTGTGTGTTTAGAATTTAAGCCAAGTTTAGTTCACTTTCCTGGTCAGAAGCTGATCAATGGCACTAGCATTAAAAGAGAGGGGTTTCAGCTAATACATTTCTCAACAGCGTTTGTCTCTTTCCTTGTCAGTGGCAGATGCTGCTGGCAAGGTGGGGAGATTAAAATCTGCATGGCACACCCTTTGGTTATTACCCATGCATTCAGCAGCTCAGATATTCCATCAGTGGCAGATGCACACGCTGGGAAGGTATTGTGGAGGGGCAAACCTACGAGGTACATAGGCTAATCCAGGAGGCTCAGAAGTGCTAAATGGTCCTATAGAAGCTACTTTGACATCAGAAAAAAACCAGGCTCCAAGATCTCTACCTTTCTCTTGCTTCTAATCAGTCTGTGGGATAGCAGCCTCAGGGGTACCAGAGTGGGAGGAGAGAGAAACAACACGATCAAGAAAACTTCCATATCCCTGAGACTTTTCAGGGGCAGAGAGGCAGACTGCCTTGAATTTGGGAGGTGAAGAAAAAGGCAGAGTCAACAGGGACTGAGGTAGGGAACTGAGGGAAATCTCCTTGTGCTTGTTTCCTGCTGTGAGCGCCCATGAAAAATGCTTTCTGTTTTATTTTTAAAACATTATTAGGTAAACTTAGTGTTGGTGAGCGATGCTGGTTTGAGCACTCTGGACATTTAGACCTCTGTTTATCCACTTCAGTTTTGCCACACCAGGTCAGGTCCATCTAACTCTTTTTCCTGCCTATAGCAGTAGCCAGACTAGCTAGCAGCAGTGCAAGTTTCCATAAAAACTGTCCCTGTCTAGGTACTTCAGCCTCATCCTGGAGTCGGGATGACAAGGGAAGTCAGTTTTCATGGTACATTCAGGCCTTAGGCCTGATCTATATTTAAAAATTGTATTGGTTTAATTGTCAGTTAGGGGTCTTTATTTTTTTTTTAACCAAAATAGTCATACCAGTACAAACCCTAATATACATGCAGTGATACTGCTATAAATGTGTCTCATATCATTGTATGTTATAGGTTCAGGAAGCTATGAGCACTTCTGTATACCAATACAATTGCCTTCATACTAGGGACGGATGTATTATTTTCACTGTACTGGTATCGTTAAAGCAGCGAGTTTTCTAGTTGTAAACAAGGTCTTAACTTTTATGCTGATACTGCCATTGAAGAAGGCCAGGTACTGCCAACAGCATTGGGATGGGTGCTTTGAACATCTGTCCTACTAGGAACTGACCTGACTAACTCACTTCACACATGGCCAGTTGAACAGCTGGTAATCAACTTTCTTTCTTTAGTGTACTGGCCTGGATTCAATCCCGTGTCACAGGAAGGAAAGTCTTCATTCATAGAACCATATCTGCTCTCCCTATACATAAGGTACCCATTGCGTGCAATGCTTGCTCTGTATTTTGTCAGTTTGATTTCCTTGCCCAACCCTATGTACACAGCAGATTAGGAATATAATTTAATCAAATATAACAAACCGCCTCTGTACAGAAGAATACAGCGGATGAAAAGCAGAATTAGAGTGTATCACAGCTGCAGGTGACTGAACCCTTAACTTCCTCTGTAGTCTACTGAAGGAATGCCCTCTGGTGGGCCTCTAGGTGCTCCATTCTGACAAGGGATTTAGTCTACTGCCCCCTTGTATGTTACTGTGCTGCTAAAATGCATGGCTAGTTCCTTGACTACACTTGTGGTTTGGTATTAAAAATGTTCAAGAGATCAAATCACCAAGCTTAGCCAATTCTTTGTGCAATACAAAGCGGTACAGTATAGGAAAGAATGAGTTAATACGTTACCAATACTGGGAAGCAGGTTCTCACTGTATGTTCAGTTCACTTTACACAGAAGGTGTGCTCCCAAAATATAACCCCAAAACTACCTGTTTATACCAGACCTGTTCACACATTAGAGGACTTCCTACATATCACCAAAGATGCAACGGATGAGTTCGGGCCAGTTCCTTAACTTGTTATGTTTTGGATGCTACGTTCCAACTTTTTCTTGGTGGAAGGTGCAAGCTTTTGAGCTTCACAGAGGTGTTCAAAAGCTTGTCTCTCTCACCATGAGAAATTGGTCCAGTAAAAGATATTGTCACTCACGTTGTGTCTTTCATTATGGATAAAGTCATTTGGGGCCATGTCTGTTTGTTGCATCAAAAGGAAGGTCTCTCAGTTCAAATTTGCTCTTTATATCCTAAGTTCTTTCTTTGTGCCTCATTGCGCTTCTGGGACTGTTCTGAACCCGTATATGCAAATCACCCCGGAGGATGGTCCTTCTCTGGAGCTGTTTAGAAGTTCCAGCAACTGCCATAATCAATCTCCATGCACACCACTGTTTTTAATTCCTAGAGGAGCTGCAGTAACCCTCCCTCACAGTCCATAAAGATATTGCACATGGCTGCGATATTTGTCAAAGATATAATTTCCTTCTTTTGTCTTCTCACTTCTGTTCCCAGCAAGGCTCAGGCAATATCCATGTTATATAGAACAGTTAACTTTCCTTTTCTCCTCCTGAAGTTTGCTGTATCAGGGGTTGGGGTGGAGGGAATATGTCTTTATTCCTTCAATTCAGTCACTACTGCCAGCTTTGCTCAAAATAGATGAACTACTCCTAAGTTCTTGTCAGTGGGTTTTTTTCATGGAGCTTTGGGGAAACTATCCCTTTGTGGTTCAGTTCATTTGGGTTCACATCTCTAATTTTTGCTCTGACTATTCTCGATAGGTTCTCATGCCACCTGCATCATCATACTGTCTGGGCACCTTCCAGTCATGCATAAAGTGACATGACTAACATCAGTCACTAACGTGTGGTTCATTCACTCTTGTTTCCTCAGAAAGTGAATTGTAGGGTAGTGTTTTTGGTTTTGTCAGCATTTTGTTTTGAAGTAAGGAGATGTTTACATATGAACTTCTGTGTGTTTATATTACAGAAAGCAGGTCAAGTGTAGCTTGTGCATGGAGCAGAAGATAGTGACATTTGTGATGGTTCTTCTTTCCTGTGGGCGTTCATTACACAGTCTTAGCTGGCCCCTCAGAAAGCTATCTCCTGCACAGACGAACTATTCTTTTGATACAAAGGTCCATTGTGCTTGAAGAGAAGAGCTGTTTACCAGGATCCTCATCTAAGAACTTTAGACAACATTAGAAATTAGAAAACTTTACTGCATTACTGATGGGTGCTGTTAAGTGAGAACTTAACATCAGTGAGAGTACGCCTAAGCTATAGGCTGATTTCACCAATTATGATTGTGCACCTTCTACCAAAGAAGGCTGCATCATTCTTTTGTTTCTGGGCACAATCTTCTAAAAGTGCTTTCCTCTGCCCACCAGCATCACTTCTGTCTTGGTCTCTTTTTCATATTCATGGTTTCTGTTAATTCTCCACCGCTTTAAGTTGTCAATTGAACAGCACTGTCACTGAACTTTCAAAACTAGAAAATCTCCATAACTCACTAACTGTCTGATTTCAATATTCTACCCGCATGAGGGATTTAGGAAACCAAGAAATGAGATGTATGTTTTTACATGTTGTTTTTGTTTTTTATTTTACTTTATTTAATTTCCTGGAAGTGTATTAGTTTTTATTATTTTTTGTAAAAACAAACAAACAAGAAAAATTGGTAAAAATTGAAAACAAAAGGCAGTAGGTGTGGACAGAGGAGATTAGTGCTTGGTACTTGTGGGGGAAAAGGGGTGCCTGGTATCCATGGGGGCAAGAGGGAGCACTCACCACATGGGAGTTGAGGAAGCCTTCTGCTCCCTGCAGCGGTCAGGTGGTCTCAGCTGCCAGGACCTGTCTCTGTGCCCTTCTTGCTCTCTCCCTTCGCAGAGGAAGTGGATGGGGTTGTGCTGAAGGGCCAGGGAGAGGTTTGGGCAGATGACCTCACTAATTTTACTTTCCATCCATTCTGCCTGGGGAAGGCTGCAATAGGCAGTGAGGATATATGTATATTATATATATATATATAAAATCCATTCCCTTCCCCTTAACAACTCTTGCCATTTTCTCCGTTGCCTTCCACAACTCCAAATCGACACTCCTACTCATAAACTTCAAAGGATGCTAACTGTGCATCCAACAGCATCTTTGATCCTGGAAGTACTAGCAGAGAATTGGCAAACAAAACATTAAAGGCATGTGTACACTCGAAATGTATCAAAATAGTTTATTTAACTGGATTAAAAAAAGACATTCTTATTGCAGAAGTAGAGTGGCCAGCTTCCTAATTTGGAAAAACTGGACACTGAGTGCTGGAAGCTCCCCCTGCTCCACTTCTTCCCTCTGAGGGCCCACCCTCCCACTCCTCTCCCCCCACCAATACTCGCTGCTCTCTCCATCTCCCTACCCCTGCCAGCTGAGCCGGGCATTGGAGAGAGAGCCATGCTCCAGGGGTGAATGGCTGGGGCAAGACTGGGGAAGGAGAGCCATGTTTTGGGAGTGGAGGGCCGAGTAGGGCAGGACGGGGGAGGGAGAGCCGTGCTCCGGGGGTGGGGTGGCAAGTGGGGCAGGGCGTAGTGTTTCCAGGTGTCTGGTTTTTGACTGGAAAGTCCAGGAAAAATGGAGTCGGGTCAGCACAGTTGACTGGATGCTAAAAGGCCAGTTACATGCAGTAACCGGCCTTTGCCACCGGGGTTGGGAAAAGCAGCCACCACTAGGGCCTGGAGGAGCGCTCAAGCAGTGCCTGGCTCCAGTGGAGAGGGGTACCGGCTCCTCCCCCGTCTTGCCCCCACTCATCCTCCTCCCCAGGCCTGGAGCACAGCTCCTCCCCCGTCTTGCCCAGTCACTCACCCCTGGAGCATGGCTCTCCCTCCAACCACCTGCTCAGTCACGCCTCCATCCCTAGAGCCCTGCTCAGCCGATCAGCTGGCAGGGAGAGGAAGGTGCAGGGAGCCATGAGCATTGGTGGGGAGAAAGGAGCAGAAGGGCAGGGCATCGAGAGAAGAGGTGGAGAGGGGGTGGGAGAGGATCCAGCATTCAGGGTCCCGTTTTCCCAAATTAGAAAGTTGGCCACCTTAGCAGGCTTGGAGTGGGGGAACCTCCTAGTCCTAAAGGAACACTTCCATTTTTGAGGTCAATTGGTTTTCATGGGATGGCATGATCTGGATGCTGGCTGTTTTGCTGTGGATAGCTCGTTTGGTGTAGGAGGGCAAATAGATTTGGAAGCTACATGGTAAAATGAGAAGGGTCTCTGCGTGATCTCCTTTGAAGAATGGTCTTACAGGAGGAGCTGGCTCTTTAAGGGTAGTTGGGCTCCACGCCACCTGTGCCTTGTCATCTGGTCCTTGAGATGGGTTTAGGCAGGTGATCAGGCCCAGGGGTGGAGCTTCCTATGGGAGGGAGCTCGATTCACCAGAGATGGGTGCTGGAGTAGGAAATACTTAGGAGAAAGGTTCCTCAGGGAGAGTCAGAAGTGCCTCAGTGGAGCGTCTCTACTCAGGGAAGACTAATGCGTGATACAGGACAAAACTAAAGAGGAGAGAGGGATGTGCAGAGAGGCTCCTGCAGGGATTCAGAGGGAACTCAGGGTCTGAGGGGATTAGGGAAGGGGCTCCCCATACCATCTATGGGATGCAGGCATGGCTGAAGTTATGTGCAGTGAGGGGCAAGAACAGGGAAGTTAGGAGTCCAGGTGGGACACATGGAGTCCTGATCCTGGAGATGAGGGCTGGGTGATTCTGCCTTGGAGTTAAACTATTAATTGGTGGTGTTAAACCAGACTCCAGAAGCAGAAATTCAAAGGACCAGATGGAGTTATCTATGTTCCTGAGGCAAGAAGCAAATTGAGGCAGCAAGAGTCTGATGAGGTAAGACCCTGTTACAGAGCCACATTACAGTCAATTTAAGAAAGGTTGTCTTTCAATGTACATCAGTCCCTCTCACCACTACACAGCTGGGGATGGGTAGAGCCTAATATATGAAAAGTAATAGTATTTCCTCCTTGTCAGCAGTTTCTGCTATACTATAACCAGTTTCTAAATATAATAATAATCTTAGATTTAAAGAGCAGGTGTCCCTGGACTGAGATCCCCAACCTGAACACTCAAACGCTGGGGAAATAGTTATCCAGGTCTGGAGCCAAATGTTGCATTTTAAGCAAATCACTTATTGAGCCACCCCAACCTAATATTCAACTGCTCACTCATCGCTAATGTCACCTCTGAGTTGTTGCTATCACAGCATATAGAGAGTCAGACTCTAGTCTACCCATAAATATGTCCTAAAAAAACAAAAGCCAGAAATATAGCTACTCTTTTTCCTTACTCTAAAATCTAGCAATGGCCACTCTATCCTACAGTGGGTGAGGAGCTTGTAAAGTGGGTGCTGTGAGGAGGTGTTTCAAAACAGAGATGTTTATAAAAAGAACATTAAGATTGCTCTAGCAGATGTCTCTAAATGAGCTAGCTGCAGGGATATATGATAAAAGCCCCAATTAGGGAAGGACTGAAGGGCATTCAACATAGATGAGGTTTGAAATGGCCTTTTTTACGTTGTAGCTAGCAGGCTCCCCCTCTATCGTAGTGGCCAGTAGTTCTGTGCTTTCATGCTCTTGTAGGCTTTTCAATATTTAAAAAAAAAAATTATTATATACCCCGTATTACTTTAACTTCCTTCTAATCCAAAGAGTACAAAATATAATCTTTTTAAAAGGAGGAAATGTCAGGAACATTAAAAACAGCACACACTTTCTTTGCTAAAGCTTATTGCTTATTTTATTGCTGTACCCAGAAGTCCAGAAGTAAGTTAATGCATGGAGGAAGGGAAACTACAACAGATACTTGAAAAGTGAGAGAGCACAGGCAGACATGTCCTAGTAGTCACTATAATTAGTGTTGCAGAGAACAAAGCATTAAGCATGGAGACTTTCTGCTTTCTTACTTGAGGATTTCTGGTGAGAGAGGCAGTTCTTTCAGAAGACTTCCCTTAAGAGAAAAACAAGCAATTATTAAGGGCAAGCTTTTCCTATCACTTCTATGGGCAGCAAACCACAGCTCAAGGGTGATCCCTTGAACAAGCTGTGAGACTGCTTTCTCTCTTCTGTGTATTTGAACAGAAGCCTATGTGCTTCCTGGTGCAATTATCAGTCTCTTCCTATATATCCAGAGGTTAAAATGAGAGGGGAAGGGGCTAGGGAGGGAATATAGCTTTCCCTCCTCTACTAAAAGTAGAGGGAAAATTCCCCCACTCAACCTGGTTTGGGAAGCAGTGCTTCCTCACAACTCTTCCCACTCCATGTTTCAATTTACTTTAACTGCTGGCCTGTCCTCCCTTTGCAAAGAGTTTGCCCTCAACTTACTCTTCATTACTATTAGCATCTGACCAGCTGCTTTCCCTGTCCCAGGTGTTGCTAAGGGACTCCAAAAAGAGGAAACAATGTTTGTAATGGATACTTTACCAAGCCCTAAAATGAAGGAGGATCCCAGAAAGAACTATCAAAAGCACACTACAGGACAGGGTACAAACAGCAACCTTTCCCACCAATACATAGTTCTGAGGGTTTGAGAACTGGGAAAATCAGATAGGTCATCATGTGAAATCTTTCTTTAATGAGGGATGAAAGCACTGGGGAATGCTATTGCCATACTGGTAACGTTCATAGCACTGATTCCTGAATATTCACGTACTCCTCTTTTTTTGTGGCTCCTTTGCACATTGTTTAACAGATCCTTAAAACAAGATCTGTTTACTCTATTTTTCCCCACTACTCTTCTCTTTCTAAAAATCAGTACTGCCCTGATTTAAATGTTCATGTTAATGATACTTTCACTGGTGTTTGTATATTTTTAGAAATGTAAAGTCTTCAGAATTCATAGAAAATATATGTTTGCAGAGTGAGATTTTTTTGAAAGAGCCTAAGTGATTTAGGAGCACAAGTTCCCTTGACCGTCAAAGGGGCAGTTTTTTAGGAACCTAGTGGGATATTCAAAACCATCTTGATGCCTAATTCCCATGGGAGTTAGGCACCTAGGTTCTCTTGAAAATCCAACTAGGTGCCTATCTGCATTATGTGCCTAAATACCTTTAAAAACCTGGCCCCTTGGCTTTTTTGGTAATTTCACTGACAGTGACCAGAGTGTGCTAGTTGCTTTACAATGGAAATTGCAGGGATTAAACATTCCACCAATAGAAAGTCAACTGAGTTTCATTCTGTGAAGCAAAAGTTGATCTAGGCTGTAACCTTTTCTGTTTTACAAATGCCATGCCACACCTATTGGGCTTGATTCTTTTCTCCCAACAATCCCAATGTAATTCTACTGTCCTTATTGGCATTGACTCTGATTCTCACTGGTATAAGTGAGATCAGAATCAGACACACTATTTCAAAGGTTCAGAAGTCCATTTTCAACCTGACTTTGTTACACTGCAGTTCAATGAGATTTGCCTGCCATCAGGCATGGGCAAGTTACATACGTCTATGCAGAGACTGGCTCTAAATATGCTGGTGGCTGGGTAAATGGGCAACAGGAAGGAGCAGCTGAACTTATTCATCTAAACCACAGATACCAGGGCAAATTCATGAATGGAAATGTAAGTATGCTGAAAAATGATATCTGAATTTGAAAAACTAGCACATATTGTGGTTCTAGTATGGACTGTTTGCACTGAAAAATTAAGCCAGGTTGCTCATTTTGCATGATATTCTTTGAACTATAAATGTGACAGCTATAACCGAATTAAGGAGGATGCAAAGTTTCTCCAAAGGTTACTTTCACATTGTATTTTTATTTAATATTGTGTAAATTACATAGTACAGTGTTAGGTAATCTTTCATATTTTTCATTTACTCCTTTAGAGTTTGCAAACATTAAAGTCTTGCTATCTTCTCATTTCTCTTTGTAAAGCCTTCTCACTGCCATTATACATTATTCCCACCAGACATGGAGGCTGTAAGGTTTTATGCTCCCAGTCAGGAGAGAACCTTGATTAAGGTTTTACTTTGTTGCAACTGGTCAAACATGTAGATAAACTGGTATGCAGCTTCACTCAGGTTATAACAATATTTGAATTTTTCAGAGCTGGCCAAAAATAGTCGTTAGAGTGGGGATTTTTTTTGTTTGAAAATCTTCTACAATGGACAGCACGAAACTTTGCCACAGTTTCAGATTTTGAAAATTTTCAATCTGCTCTAGTGACAAAGTATTTACTCTTTCATGCTCTTGAACCCCCTTTATGACAATGTGCATATCCCATCATTTGCTGAGGGAAGAAACACTTTCATATGAGTAGAAAGAAGCATAACTGATGTATCATGGCCTTTTCTTCACAGCCACTCCTTTAAAAGATAATCTTTGACAAAAAGTAGGCCAGCCTGTTGCATTTAACACCATCTGATGATCTGGTCCAGTGTTTATGCTGACTGTAACAGGAAAAAGGTGGTAAGGTGTGGAAGAGAACAGCATACAATCAGTGAGGTGAACCCTCACTACACACCACTCCTGGCAACGTGTAGGGTATGTGTAGCTACACGACACAGTGAACAGCTTGCTGTGTCCACACTGTGATGTGTAGCTACAAGTGTTAGTGAAAGGCTCTGGTGGGAGGGAGGGAAGGAAGGAAGACAGTGGGGAAAAGCTCGCCACTGCAGAGCCTTTCACTATGCTGAGGAAAGGCTCTGGTAGGCGGAGGCAGTGGGGAAAGGTTCAGCCCCTGCCGAAGCCTTTCACCGCTGCCTCCTCGGTGCTGAAGCCTTTCCCTGGGGTGGAGAGAGGCTCCAGCAGCAGGGAGCTGGCAGAGTGTTTCTCTGCTGCCTGCTAGTCCTTTCCCAGTTGGAGGGACCTCTTCATGCAGCAGGGAAAGGCGGCAGCTCGAGGAGGCAGCAGGATGCTACGCTGCTAAAAATAGCCTTGCAGACAGGAAGGCGCAGTGAGCAAGTAGAGTGTGTGGAAGGTATGTGGTCACATTGTGTCTGTACTCTACTTGCCTAAGGCAAGCCTCATTGGCTACACTGCTATTTATACCTGTGCTAAGTGGACTACATGTGCATGTAATCTACATGCTGCCAAAAGAAGCACGTAGGATACATGTGCCTTTGGATGAGTGTGTCTGAATGTGGGCATATGTGTTTTTCCTGTCACTTTTTGTCACTTTTTCTGTCACTCCAAGAGCCCTGGTACTTAAGAAACACCATCTGCAACAGAGCAGATGGGCCAGGAACAGCTTTTCCAAAAGCGATGTGTCCTGGTTGACTGTAGAAGCCTGAAATGAAATGCAAAAGCAAGGAGCAGGGGAAAAGGAGAGCTGTAAAAGGCTTCTGTATGTAGGAAAGAGTATGAAAAGTAGTTGGTGGTAAGCTCAAAAGTGCTCATGGGGGAGACGAGGGCAACTTTCAGAGCTGCCAGAACTCAAGTCCCTGGTAAGTGAGTCTTGCTTTAGGAGAAGCCTGTCCATTGCAGGGCTAAAGAAGAGAGTTTTGTTACACTTCTCTGTAGTAAACAAGCACAAGTTTGGAACTCTCTCTGCCTGATTCTCCTGGTTATCTACACTACTTGCACACTGTAACACCATTATGCCTAAATACAACAGCTGGAGGCCTGTCAAACAGAAGCTGTGTGAATAACTGATATTTTTGCTGGTCAAACCAAAAAAGTTTTTAAAAAATCATTGTGGTTTCAACAAAACATTTTGTTCAGTCCAAAACAAAACATTTAATTTTGGATTTGAGGGTGTGTTTTGCCTTTTTAAAAATAAAAGTGAAGTAAAATTCAAAATGAAACGTCATTTCAAATAAAAAAAATCAAAACCTTTCATTTAAAAAATGTCAGCACAACATTTTTATTTATTCATTTATTTTGGCTTTTGATGGGGAGGGCTCAGCCAAAACAACGTGGTAAATTTAACACAAATATTGGAGGCTAGTATCTAGGAGTGTAGACTACATGTGAGAGATTTTAAAACCCTCATATTTTAATGTGTCTTACATTTTATATAATTTTATTTCGCACTCCTCAGCCACAGATCTACATTTTGAGAAGAAGGGTATGCATCACTATACCCATTTTTATAGATGGGGAAATGGAGACACAGGGATGAAATGACTTCCTTAAAGTCGCACAGCAGGTCCATGCTATTTGCCCTTAATTTAGATTTCCTAGTAACTACAACTTGCATTTCAAGAAACAAGTGCAGTCCTCTGTCTCTAATTTTTGTCCAAAACAGTGACTGCTAGGTTGGAAAGACTTATATTTTAGCTAAATTCTAAGAAACATTGAACGTGCTTTTTAGACACTGCCATAAAGAACGATCATTTTCCGCTATGTTGTTCTAGACAGAGAACCAGAGCTGATATTTCTTTAATTAATAATGAAGTGTTTAGTAAATTTACAGTTGCCAGACAATCATCAGACTGAAGGAAAAAAGCTGTGGTTGTAATTCTTCCCAGTTTGAGATGGTGCATCTGTGAAACAAGCTTAACAGTTTGGTAGCATTTATATCCCTATATCTTTTCCAAACGTTTCAAAATAAGAAAGATTTGTTAAAGAAAATATATTTTTAAAGTCACTTGGAAAACTGCAAAGCTCTGACATGAAGGAACACACAGTGTAATGAAAGAAACACTTTGAGGTGGCTTTCCTCCAGGAATACTAACCTTAAATTTAAATGTACTGGAGTATTTGGTAGCACTTAAAAATACTAGTTTTTTTTTTTTTAAAGGACAGCCTGTCCAATGGAACACAGCAAAAGTGAAGCATTAGTGCAGTCCAGTAAATAAGGTGTGAATAGAAATAAAAGAGGTGAAAGAGAAATAGACAACAGACTTGTGGTGTATCTATTGACCTGTGGGCGTAGCAGCTTCCAGCTAATCCTCTGCAAGAAAACAATAAGGATTATATAATGGGGAGCCTAGAGGAAGGTATTTCCAAATAATTCACTCAGCAAAGGAGTAAAGCTCCAAGTGATTATCTCCAATATTTCATTATAGGAAATTATTGTGTAAAGCAAGGAGGGGCATAGATTTTAGGAGAATGGCCAATGAAGAGATGAAATGACCATCAGTATATGGTCAAGAAATATACAGAATAATGTATATTCTATACAATATAAATTTATATAACATTCTGTACAAATATAATAGAAAATTAAATTTTCTTTTTAACAGCTAAAAAAAATGAATTCTCCAATTCCCATCTGAGTTTTATTTCTGATGAAGTTCAGTCCAGCTAGAGTCTGGTCTGTGATTGTATAGGTGTCATCCAGAAATCAGAGCACTTTGTATGAAGTTAGGTGGGCACAGATGTATCCATTTAAGACTGCTTCCCTGCTGCAAGTTCCGATCAACAAGATTCTAGGTACCTGTGTAATATAATGACATTTCCTTTCTTGTTTCAATATCCATATTGATTGATTGATTTGTTCCAGTGGTTTCCAACTTGTGGCCCAGGGGCCAAAAGTGGCACACAGGGTCTTTCAAAGCGGTCTGCTGCTCCCCTCCTGCTGGCTGCAGAAGGACTCAGGCGGAGCACGTTGCCGTGGGGCTACAAGACTGGTGCAGGCTCCAAGCTTCAGCCAAGGGGACAGTAGATCAGCCCTGCTGGAGCCAAAGGGAGGGGAGCACTGATCTCTTGTCCCCTTGGCTGCAGAAAGGAGCCACTGCCTAGGGATCCAGGTGGAGCGCATGGGGCTAAAGGATGTGTACAGTTTCCTTGCTGCAGCCAGGGGGATGGGAGATCAGCAAGGAGGCAGCCTCCCCCCCAAAACTTCTGTCTGGCTGCCGGGGGGGGGGAAGGGGCGGGTGGAAGGGGGCACAAAGGGGAGGAAGGGAGGCTGCTGGCATTGCAGCCAGGGCCCACCATGCTTGAGGAGGGGCAGGACTCTAAAAATCAGTGCCTTCTAGTTTGGCACCCACCATGATTTAGCTGCCAGGCACTTGCTTCAGTGTGTAGTGCTTTGTCTGTGAGCGTGTGATATACTGTGAGTAATTTGTAGTTGTAAAATAGTGGATGTAAAAATGAGCACTGTAGCATCAAAATGTTTACTTTAAATATATAGTGATTTGCAGTCCTTAATGGTGTGTACGTCAATACACTTTTATGAGTTGATAGACTGGTGACCTTCAGGGTTGTTAAAATGATATTTGTGGCCCTCGAGCCAAAAAGGTTGGGAACCTCTGGTTTGGACCATTTTGTAATGCCAGAGGGGGAATAAATGTTTACATACCATTATCTGCATTTTTATCAGATAGGAAGAATACATATAATTTACCCATTAATGTATCTAGATGCCAGTTTGATACTGAACATGGTGTACTGATACCATGAGTCAACTTAACAGTAACATATTTAGTCCCTGGAGATTGCCTTTCTTAGTACAGTGAGACAAGTGCTGTTGTTTTGCTTCAAATTAAGTTGTTAAAGTTTGTAACATACAGTGCTAGACATTAAGGGTGAAATTCACTCCTGGACAGAGGTTCAACACAAGATCTACCCATGACTCAAATCTTCATTAAGCCAGACTTTGATGGCTTCAGCGTTGGCTTTCTGCATAGAAGTCAGTTTTAAACAAAGCTCAATATTCAACATAAGTCTATGGCTACACATCAGAGAAAAATATAACAAATGGATTATCATTGAGGATGTGTTTGAGTGACATTCTGGTTTGGCAGCAGTTTACAGTCATTTTATGCAGGTGGACATAAAGTGCCTGGCCATGGAGAATGACTATTAGCCACAACTATGCCCAATGGCCTGTGAAGGGATGTTAGATGGAGTGGATTCTGAGTTACTGCAGAGAATTCTTTGAGTGTCTGGTTGGTGAGTCTTGCCCACATGCTCAGAGATTAACTGATCGCCATATTTGGAGTCGGGAAGGAATTCTTCCTCAGGGCAGATGGGCAGAGGCCCTGCGGGTTTTTTGCCTTCCTCTGCAGTATGGTTACTTGCTGGTGGATTCTCTGTACCTTGAAGTCTTTAAATCATTATTTGAGGACTTGACTAACTCAGTCTTAGGTTAGGGGTCTATTAGAGGAGTGGGTGAGGTAAGTTCTGTGGCCTGCATTGTACAGGAGGTCAGACTAGATGATCATAATGGTCCCTTCTGACCTTATAGTCTATGCATCTATGAATTAGGCCCTCTATTTTTATTATAGAAGAGTAAGTGAAGGACCTTCACATTAAAAAATTGGACGGGTCAAATTTCAACAAAAATGCAGACAGCTTCTTTCACAGTTCTTCTCTCCCTATTTTCCCATGCAACTTTGGTTCCTGTATTCAGTTTGGGTAAGCATTTTCTTCAGTGTACAGTTAATCATTATTTCTTTTAACCTTCCTTTTCCCCTGCTGTTTAATTGCCAACCACAAATGGTTAGTATTTTTCTTTGCCTTTTATTTTGAGTTGTGACATGAACTTATACCCTATTTTACCTTTGCACTGCTTCATGTCTATGCAAAGAATCAAAAGGTTGAAGATAGGAGTGCAACCAGTATTTTCTTAAGGAGGGTACCCAGGTTACTTGCCAAGTATCAGAGGTCCATTCTGAGAGATGCATGTATGTGTATGGGGTTCCCCCACTTCTAATTGCCATGTGGCATGTGTATGTACTTGCAGAGCCTCCATCTCTCCTTCTGTATTGGTTCTGGAAGCAGAACAAGTGGAGGAGGCAGCATGAGAAGATGGTGACCTGGGGTATGGAATTTAGGGAGATGCATCCAGGGAGTCTCATAGTTGGAGGGGTGGCGTGAGAAGTCCAGGCTGGACTCTCTCACCTACGGCCAGCCCTTGGAGACGGGAAAAAAGAGTAGATTGAAGTTGTCAGTGACTGGCTGGAACAGTGATGATGGCATCTTCTTATTGGGTTCTGGCTCCTAAGGCCCCAATCTAGCTGTTCACTTCCTAGAACCTTGGGCTACCATCTCCTGGGGGCCAGAGACCCAGAAGCAGCTGCCGCCCCCATTTCATCCTGTCACTGACAGCTTCATCGCTGCTTTTTCCCCTTCTCCAGGGACAGAACCCACGTGAGAGAGACTGGTCAGGACCTCTCCTCTCCCCACTTTCTCACCAGAGAGACTGGGACCAGCTGGGACCTCTTTCCTCCTCCTACCAGAGAGACCTGACTCTCTCTTTCCCAGAACTTTGGCTACCCCTCTCCCAGGGGCCAGAGCCCAGAAGGAGCCTCCACCCCTACTCCAGCCTGTCATTGTCAGCTTCAATCACTATTTATTTCCCATCTCCAGGGATGGGCCCTGGGTGAGAGACTGGCCAGGACCTCTCCTCCCTCCCCTCCCTTTGGGAGACTGGAACCAAGCAGGATCTCTCCCCACTCTCCCCCAGACCTAGCTCCCTGCTTCCCAGAATCCCAGGCTGTCATCTCCTCACCCTGTCTCCGCCACTTCCAGGCCTGCTTCAGAAGGAGAAATGACAGCTCAATGAGGATGTTCATGTGAATATGTGATAACATCTATGACAAAGGGCCCTCTGCATCTCCCACCTGTTGCTCTTCCAGTTGAAGAGGATGATGTTGCAAGTCTAGCTCCAGAAATTGTGATGTGTGGAAATACATTGATAGCTTATGACAGAAGCTAAAATGGCCAGCCAAAATATATTTGTTTTGGTCCCTCCCACATCAGTCAAAATGAAGTGTGTCACTTTGGTAACCTCCCTGACTGTATTAGCTGGTAGCATCCAATATTTCTGCTAGATGTAAAAGCAGAAGTTTCATATTTTTAGAACATATTACAATGGTTTTATATTTGAAAAATTGCATTCTAGCTTAAATAATGTTCATAGCTTTCTGGTTTTTATGCTACCAACAAAGCATAGTCCCTCAAAGCTCTAGTCCAGAGCTTCACCATCCTAGTGAGAGCTCTTTAATGTGGTCCATCACAGACAGACACAGTAGGCTGTGTTTGTAGTTGTATCTGGCTGTACTTGTTTGGACTTGTGCAGAGCGTGTGTGAAATACCAACAAATCATAATAGGAGCGTGTTACACTTACTTCACACTTACTAGAGCTGATCATCAGGTCTTGCTGAGCTGTGTTCAATCCAGAATCCAAGGAGGAGGAGAAACAAAAGTGACTTTATGTCACTTTTTTGATTCCTCAGTCCTGTGGCCAGTTTGACTTTGTGCACTTTGGAGTAGCCTTTGGGTTGATCTAAGCTTTGCCCAGTTGCTTATTACCCAAGGGGCTGTTCTGGAAATGTGGAATAACCAGAATTCAGGGGCACTCAGTATGCAGCTTCTTCCATCTGAACACGCTCCTGATCATGTTTCCATATCAGGGCATGAAGAAGACATGTAGAGCTGGAGCAGATGGTCCAGAACTAACAGGGGAATCTTCAGCTGGTTGGTTAAGGAAGCTTTACCACTGGTGCAAAATTTCTGGGTCCAGGATCTAGCACTGTTCAAATAAGTGCAACTATACAAGATGCAAGGCAATTGAGAATCAGGCCCAGACCTCTAGGAAGTGTGACCATAAATATAAATAGATAATCATTACTGACTTCTATAAAAGATAAAGCTATCTACAGGAAGAGTTCAATTTTAATGTGGAAATTGGTGAGCTATTTCTCAAATATTGCCACTGACTGTGCTGTGCAATTGTTTCCAATGTTGCATCTGAGAAACGTAAAACTTAAATGGCCATTTCTTTCTTTTTTCTATCAACAATCAGTGGTGGTTTTGTATTGGATATAAGCACAAAGATCTGTCTGGTATGCCAATAGAGATTAACTAGTTTTTCCAAGACACAGTTTAGAAAGCTGAATTTAAAGGCACAGGAAATCTGCAATGAGGGTGTGACTGGAGAGATGGATTCCACGCTCCAGTTCAGAACAAAAAATGGGCCCTGATCAACTCTCAGTCAGTAAAAAGACTTCAGTGGGAATTGGATTGAGCTCATGGCATTTTTCCTTCAGGATCGTCTATGACAAAGATCCTTTGCAAGCCCATATCATAAAATCAAATCTAAATGACATAGAATTGTCTGATTTAGTTCCTCAGTTCTTTTAATCTACACAAGGTTTGTCTAAATACATCTAATACTGGTGAAAAGTTATGATATGAAAGCCCTGGAGACTAGAATCTTTTAAATGCAGAATGGGCAGTTAAACCGTGATCTGAAGGAGTCACTTCTAGGGGTGAAGAGGTAGTTCAGTCTCCTTGATCCATTCAGTCCCTTTGTCTCTGTTACAAAAACCAGCAAAGTTATGCCATATGTGATGGGTTAACCATGTGGATATTTGTCCATTTGGAAATAGACTATGATCATGTTGGCCACAGAACAATCTTTTAGTTGATAACTTTCATTAATTCATTACCAACTTGAACTAGTTTAATCTTTTTGGTAATATTTTAATTTGTGGTATTTTTATGGACAATATGATGATGTATTTTTCTCTAGAACTGTTGCTAATTGGTTTCTCTTGATGTCTGAGAGAGAAATATCTGTATCCCAGGAAATGGCAGGCTTTTTAGAGCACAAAAATACCACAGAAGCATCTTGCAATTTTTTTTTTTTTTTTTTTTTTTTGCTACTTTTATTGTTTCAGGCAGGTACATAATAATAAAGAATAGAAAAAAGACTGCAGTGGTAAACTATGTCATTGTAAAGAAAATAGAGAGGTCAGAAATGACCTGTATGGAAATCAGCATCCTTATAGATTAAATACATTGTAGAGATGTGAGCACTTTTTCATTAATGAAGAACTCCTCTGTGAGAGGCAGGGTTCTAGAAAAGATCCATTTTATAGTTGACATTCTGAGAGAAGAAGAAAAAAAATTTAAAATTACCACTGCACAGTACATTACCCATCTTGAACAATTTTAACGAAACCAACTTCACAAATGCTGTGACTTCATTCTGAACGTTAGGACTAAGTTTAATTTTCCCTTGTCATCAATAATGAAAACAAACTAGTAACCAAACTCTAAATATTTTCACATAAAGGTGTGCCAGATGGAGTTGATAAGAAGGAGATGGAGAAATACATGATGAGAGGGATAAGCTGAAAACCAGTTTTAAAAAAATTCTCCTCAAATTCTCCAAATCCTCTTTCCCCATCTGCTTTCAACGTACCTATTAACTGTAGATGACGGATAACCTCTCTAAACCAGTCACCTTTAGAATCTTCCATTTATTTTTGAAATCTTCTGATTTACTAAAATGTAATTTCTGCTTCTCCATGTGACTTCTGTACATATTAATATGTAAGACTGCATTTAATTATCTGGCACTCTTCATTCACAAGATGGTAAGGTCACCATAAACTAGGCCGAACCAATCCCTACCTTAGCACGACATTTAACTGATCATGGCAGTCCTCCTGAAAGTTGCTGCATTGACTTTAATGGAAGGTGAAGCTGCTCAACATCTTGCAGAACTAGGATTTATACAAATAAAAGTCTGTCTGCCAGCACTGAAAAAACTGACATCTTTCATATAGATACTTACCTTCTGCTGGAACTGGTTTGAAACACCAGGGGCTATCTGGGGCATCTGAATTAAAGCAGCATTGTCTTGCACTGCACTCAATTTCAGTGATGCCTGGATACCCACAGTTTTCTCTTGCTTTTGGCTGCACATCACATTCGCCGGGAGCTATTTAAAACAAAGTATACAACATATACAAGCTATCATATTTTTCATTAAATGATTATGCAGCCGTTATTTAAGGGATTCAAAATGGAACTGTTCTGTAAAAGACACTTTCATGCACATCAAGCACTTTTGTACACCTAAGCAATTTATTACATTTCACTATAAATAGATCCAGCTCCCAACAGTCCCTCAGCATGGGGCCAAGCAATGAAATGGGTTATTACCTCAGCCTTGCATTGCAGGAGGAATATGTTCAAATTCACCATTTAAATGAGTCTAGCATCCTGAGGCTTTTGAATATTTGCTCTTACTATTATGAAACCACTATACAGCTTTGTATGATTGGCAGTCTTTCTCCAAAAGAAGCCTCCTGCACAGTAACGGTGAGCATTACAGTTGCTTTACTTCACTACAAAAATTATACAGCTATTGATAATACAAAGTTGTAATTGTAAAATACTAAGAGGGCCAAATTCTAGCTATGTCAGTAGATCCCCAGGCAAGTACCCCGGAGATGAATTTGTCCCTAAATTTGTAGCTAAAGCACCTAATTATTTAGTGGGAGTGGTGTGTTTCCTAAACTTCAAGTTTGAAATAACCTAGACTCTCTGGAGATTTGAATCTTGACATGATTCTCTCACCTTTTCTAGACAAATTCCATGTAGCAGGAATCTTGTCTTTGTGCATGTTTTGTAAAGCACCGTGTAAGTGCATGGTGCTACACATTTAAGACACACTCACAGTCTGGCTCTGAGGGGCGGGTTCGTATGCTGAGTGGGTTCCTGTAATGGGTCCCTCTTAGTTCATGAGGACAAATAGGCACAACCTGGTTCTGCAGCGCCTAAGGCCTGATCCTGTCCATGGAAGTCAATGAAACTTGCCATTTACTTTAATGGGCACATGATTGGGGCCTTAGAAAAAGATTTCTGAAGTTTGCCTAATAAGGATTTTGCAGTGCTGTGTCTTATACATTTTGTATTAAAAATATCCTTGTATTTTTAACAATGTTCATATAACTACAAACCTGAAATATCTAAATGGTGTATGCTGGGTTTATATACTTTTTAGAATGCATTTAACTTGGACAATGAAAATGGACTAGTAGTTGGTCTCATATGAAGTCCTCGATGGGCCTCGCTATTGCTAGCCCATATTCACGGAAGGCATTCAGATAATACGGGGATAGGCAACAGTATAAAACTCCAAGATGGGAAGCTAGCTCCACTATCTGCTTCGCCTGCAATAGAACAATATTGCGGTGTTTGGGTTGCTGGAAGCTTAAATCCAAAACAAGAACAGTTTATACATTTATAAAATGATGACATAATTCCTGATCGGTTTTGCAACATCTTATGTCTGGTTCTGAAGTATCTGACTTTATTTCTTTAACTAAAAATAGCTCCACCGAAAAGTAAGATCCTACACCGTCTGTAAAGCATGCTTCACCTTATCAATAATTACCGGTACTTTTTGCTCTGTTGCAAATTTTGTATTCTCTTTTGTGAACAGACGGCCAAGCACGCCCATGCAAGGGTAGATGGGCCCCAAAGACTACATTTTATGTATTTGAGGGCATGGTCATCTTTTTATCATATAAATCTGTTTTGTGAGCAGTGCCATCAAACATTTCTGCAAGAGAACTCTCTCAAATACAAAACCATGAGTTAAGCTGTATGCTACTAATACACTAGGCAATGCACCTCACCATCAGGTTGTTTTATGCCTAATTCCTTCAGGTCTATTTTTCTCATCTCTGGGCTAAATTTTTTCCCTAGATACAAACACTTTCCAATGAAGTCTGTAGAACTCTGCACAAACCTCCTGCTCAAAATTGGGCCCAATGTGGACAAAGCTTTCCAGATAAAAAAACACTTCTGTTAGAAGAATAGACCCATATGTAGTTAATACCATGCTACAGAAAGAAACATCACTTAGTAGATCTCAAATATTTTTGCTCCCTTATTCTCCCTCATGACAAGAAAAATATTAGAGGGTTCCTCATTTTCATTCTTTCCCATCTGGTGTCATTACAAAGCTGAAGTGCATTACATTTTACATCTCAACATAACATTACAACAATTAAGGTCATGGTTTCTTAATATTTAACATTACTGAAATTATAAAGCAAGATCTTTGAGAAATACCTTTTTTAACAATACTCAAAATTAGCATTGATTAATTTCAGATGGTTTGAGCTTACTCATGGCACACCCCCTGAACACAATATTTTAAACATGCACTTACGCAGCAAGGCATTGCTGAGCCCTACAATCAGGGAAATGGTCAGTAACCAGAACACCTTATTTTCCATTGCAGTCCTCAGTGTTCAGTCTGTAGGAAGAATGAGAGTTTATGGCTGAAAATGTCCTTGCAGAGTTTTGTTTTATATCAGTTACGTTTGATCAAATAGTTTCAAATAACATTTGCCTAAGGAGGCAGTTTTTGGCAGTTCTCGCTGTTTATCTCTTTTTGATTAAAACATTTGCAAGCCCATACAATGCCCAGTGAAGTGATAAGCATTTGAAAGTGGGGAAAATGCTGTTGTAGATATAAAGATTTGTTTAAAACTTATGTGGCAATCAGGTTTTACATTCAGTGCTGTCAACCTAGCCGTCTAATGAGTTCGTTTATATTCTATCGGGGTTGCGTTCTGCCAATTTCACTCTCAATTACTTTTCACATAAAAGAAATGTGATATTTGTAGCAAGTCATCACAATACAGATTTTGAAAACGACATAGGTGGTGTTGTGCTCAGCATTGCAATGCTTAATCGATTTAAAAGCACAGATACCATTTCCAAAGGTGATTTAGGCTCCTAAAAGACTAAACCCCATCAACTGTCAGTGAGATTTTTGGCTTGTAAGTGCCTAAATCAGTTAGGTGGTGCAATGCTGAGCGCTGCAACACCGAAACACCTTTAAAAATGTGAGCCTCAGTGTCCATGTGTCTGGGACAATAGTTCTCTTCTATATGGCTTCTCATACCACCCTTATCACTCTAGTATCCGAGCACTTTATCAGTAGTGCGTAATTCAGGGGTAAGGAGATAAAAATTATCTCAAGCAAGAAGCCGACTCCTTGTTCAAACTTCACACAGGTGTACAGGATAAAATAGTGAGACAGGAAACTCTGTGGGCTTCACTTTTTAATTTAAACCCTATTGTTTAAGTAGATCGAAATAGGAAGGCACTTTTATGTTGTCTTAGGTGATGACATCAAGTGGTAAACCAGCATAGCATCTTCTGGTTTGGTGGGACATGGCACAAGTAAAAGGATGTTTCTACAGGTATCACAAGAGAATAAAAGGGGGTCAATGGTTAAAATGCTCAAAAGCACAGTGACATAGGAGTCTGTCTCATTGAAAGTCAGCAGAATTTAGGCTCCTAACTCACTGGAGCACTCTTGAAAATTTTACCCCAAGCAGTTCACAATCAGTCAAATCAGCGTTGTGGTGTGTACCCACAAAGAGTGTGGAGTAAGGCAAGAGAATATTTCTTGTGATCCCAGTTACCCTCCCCAAACATACATCCCATTATGGAGCGCCAGGAGCGGGAGAGAATTGATAGGGCCTTTCTATTTCCGCTGGATTTTGGCTAGCCGAGAGTCTCTTTGTTCCCATGCTGCCTCTACTGCTTTCCTTCTCTGTCCCTCTGGAGGAACCAGGACATATTTTTCTGCAGAGAAAGGAAGCAGATTGGGGACCCCCAGCTTGGACAGTTCTTCCATCAGGTGCTGGTGCTGTTCCACAGTGTGAGCAGGGGTGCTCCCTGCCTAGTGGTGAGAGTCCCTGACAGGGGCCCCACTTAGTGGTAGGAGGTAGAGGAGCCCTGGTCCTCCCACTCCACGGGGTTCTAACCCAGGGGCCCTGTTGTGCCTGGTAAGGAAGGCACCCACTACTTGCAGGCCAGCAAAAACCTGGGGTCCCTCTTTGCGGTTGTCCCTTGCAACTTGGCCCATGGGCCTCTGTAGGCTGGGGATTCCGAGATTAGTGCAGCATTCTGGGGATACGCTCCTGGCATAGCCTCTCTGTAGCAGCTGGTGCAGGTCTGTTTCTCTCCACCCACCACCCTGATGTGCAGAAGACACTCCTTTTTTAAGCCCCTTCTTCAACTGGAGCATGACCAGCAGGCCTGCAGGGGTGAGGCTTTCTGGGTCCAGAGTTGTTCCTGCCCTCCTGTCTCTTCAGTGTGGGGTTTATCCACCCCATCGCACACCCACTGGTGGGTAGGCCTGGATCTTTATAAACTTCCCAGGCAGGTACAGCTCTTGCTGCTGCTCCCACTGCAGGTTCTCCTGCTCAATACATCCTCATTTTACCAGTCAGGGGGAAGTGGCAGGAAATGGAGATATGCTCCCCCAAATCTAGGCGAGAAATAGGAGGAAGAATTCTTCCCTCTTCTTCTGGACGAAGAAGGTTATGCGCTCCTTTACTTTAGCCTCTGCTTATATCAGTTTCATAATGATGTAACTGCATTGACTTCAATACAATCATCTTTTAGCGTTCATCCACTTTGAGAGACAACTCATGGTCCCATTGGCAGTCAGGAGTACAGATACATGTGGGGGGAAACGTTTCCTAAGCTGGTCTGAGAATCAACCATGATGACTGGTGTGTGTGTGTGTGGTATTCCTGGGTTTCTTCATTTTTGTCTGGTCCCTGCTCCCAGAACTCAGCGTTCTTGTTTAAGGGGGTGTGTGTGTGTGTGTGTGTGTGTGCGCGCATAGTGTTGGGTGCTACATATCTGCTACATATCTGCTCTTTGGACTCTTAGACTGTTGCTGACCTAACTGGTTCCTGGTTATTACGTATTTTGATTAACAGCATATCCCTGTGGGTATTGCTTTGGGTTTTTTGTGGTTTTGGATTACTCCTCTGGGGTGCATCAGAGTATAATGTCACAACAACAAGTGTTCTATTCTGCAACCCAGGCTGTCTGCGCATCTTTCAGCTATTGGCTGCCGATACGTCATTCAGAATTTTCAGAACTAGGTGCAGATTGTGCAACTCTCCAATGTTGCTAAATTATTCTTGCTGCACAGCTGTTTAGGCCATGTGGCATTGATATTTATGATGGACTCCTAGGGTACATCTACACTGATGACAGCAAAGTCGCAACCATCAGATCAACTTATCTGGATTGATTGAGCAGTCAGTGAAGTCCCAGTATAAGAGGACTGTGGAAAATGCGTCTTCTCCCCCATTCCACGAATATGGTTTTGGAAAAGCTAACGACCAGCAAGCCTTTATTCAACTGCAAGTGAAGTGTCAAATAAAATAAATGTACAACGTACATTTTCGCAATGTATGTTTCTTCTAGTAGTAAAAGATTTATATGTGAAGGACACACACTGATTTTGATGACAATGCAGATGGAAATGCAAAGAATTCTGTAGCAATGATAGATTGCTGCAAGGATTCATTCAAAACTGGCAGAGATCTTTTCATTAGGTGATGCAACAGCATATACTGCTGCCAGTGCCTCAAACAGTTATGGAAAGCATCGTTCCATCTTTGCCATTGTGACACTACTCAGTTTAACCTTTGTACATTAACTGCATATGACATGTACAGAACAATGTACAGGTCTTGCTTCTGATGATGAAGCAGGTCTGGTGTTTTAAAAAAAAAAAAAAAAAAATCCTGACTTTCGTAAATGAATATTTCCATTGAAATTTTGAATGTCAGCCTCCAAAGATTTTTCCTGCTTTTCAGTTAGTTCTGAATTGAAGTTTTAACAATCAGATGTTTTGATGAGTTTTCCACTTCCACCAATGATTTTCAGAAATAGAACACAAGAAATATGGTGGCCTATTGCGTCACACTTTGAGGAGCAGATCCTTTGGAGATGTAACAGTTCGCACCAGCTGAGTATCTGCCCCTGAATGTACTCAGAATATAGGTAATTTTTATTCCTTTGGACCAGAACCTGTCTATGTATTTTAATTAGAGATGTATTTTATTGACATTAATTAATTTTATAAAGAAATTTAAATTTAGTACATTAATACTTTGAACCTGTCCATCACTGCTACTTCTTGAGAACTGGCTATCCTAATGTTGGCACCAATGCAAAAGTGACCTGCTTTTCCAACTGTGGAGCAATAACAGCTTCCACTGATGTAAGGGGTAGTTGAAAAATCAGTTCATTTATTTATATACAAAAGTTTGAAAAATTTAGCATAGGGGTCTGTGTTGAAACATGTATTACTGCTTGAAATGATTCAGCTTGTACAGTACTTAGAAACTGAAGGAGTAGCAACATACATTAAATTTTGACACACTGCCACCTGCTGTGGATTTATGATTTTGTTGTCAGTGTTTCTATTTTGTTTGTGTTAGTAAAAGATGTTGCTGAGGTTTAGGATCTCTAGCTAAATTATTCATGGCAGTGACATTGGCTTCACCTGGCAATAACTGCTTCACAGCTTAACCTTCATCTGAAATAGATTGAGAGCAGCTGAGATGCTTTGCTATGTTTTTGTATTGTCACAACGTGATGCAAGTTACATGCGAAAGGAGCAGATATTTCAAAACCAGCTTTCTGTGTGCAGGAGCTAAAAACAGCTAAATTAGGCCACAACCACATGAGGAAACTGGCTGGCAGACACAGAGTATCTTGCATCTCCAATCATGCCCTCTGCACGAATGTTTCTCTGTGCCCTCCCCAGAGGCTGGGGGAAGGGCGAGTAGTAACTCCAGGGGCTGTGTGCCTGCTGGTCAGTTTCTGCACGTGGGCTGTGCTGTGAGTTATCAGGAGCTTGTACCTGCCCTCCCCTTACACAGCCCACTTGGGCAAACTGACCAGCAGACACGGAGCATCTGGAGTTACTGCTCGCCCCTACCCCCGGCCTGAATGAGGAAGCAGGGCTCAGGAAGAAATCTGGGTGCCCCCCACAAATGTCACCTCTGTCTTGCATCCACTTTGGATATGACTCCAGCTCACTCAGCCCCTGTCTCGGGCTGCCCAGCACAGACAGGTAGGCTCTCTTGCTGGAAACAGCTGCCGCACTGCCCCTTCCACTCCTGGGAGCTCTGCATGGATCAGCTGATTGGCAGCCAGCCTGATGGGTGCTGATTACCCACCTCCCCCCACCCGTGGGTGCTTGAGCTCCTGAGCACCCATGCAGTCTGTGCCATGCAGTCAGCACCATGAGCACCCATGCAGTGAGCGCCATGCAGCCAGCTGCACAGGCCTGCCAAAAGGCCTACTGATTTGGGCTGTTCTTAGCAATGAGTATGATCATCAATAGTACAGTATCGGTAGTGCTCCCTGGCCCTTTCACTGGTACATCAAAATCTCCCCGTACATGATGGAGAATTTTTACATGTGTAAATGAATTAAAACCTTCAAGTTATTTGCGCTGTTACCTACTATGTAACTGCAAGATATTGTGGCAGTTACCCTCATTTCCCTCCTATTTTCACATTCATTTTTTGCGTCTCATCTTTACACTCCCTGGACCATATATTTACACAGCACCTAGTTCCTGCTCTGGCCTTTGGGTGCTACCATCATACCCACATAAGCACATTAATTCCAAGTTCAAAGTAGAAGTGCCACCACTGCCACACAGCAGCTAAAATCCGATCATTCTCCACTCCCAGGGAGCTGTACCATACTGTGCTAGGGATCCAGTCAGCGAGCATGGTACTTGACATAAGTACATGTGGCAGAATCAGACCCCAAATATTATAAAAATGCACCTAGTTATGATTTGTTTAATCCTTTATTATAGTTATCTTGCTTTTATCAATAACTCCTAATTTTCTTTCGTGGTTATTTTCACTGTGTGAATGTATTAAACACTGAAGGCACACATAATATGTGTCTTGTAAAAGCATACAATAAGTAGCCTGGAGTTAACTGCTCATTTTACTGATTATACATCATAACTTTGTATGTCCAAGCCTATGATACATTTCCAAAGCACTCATTATGAAGACTAGGGTTCAGATCCAATTCCCTTTTAAGTCAGTGGAAGCTTTTCCATTGACTTCAATGAGTTGGATCTGGCTGTATTTTCTCTGAGCAGTCTGTGAGGCTGTATTTTACTTCCCCTATATGAGGTTTGGAAGCATAATGCCTAAGGTCACTTGCCAACTGGTTTACAAATTGGCAAAGGTGTATGGTCATTCAATCAGTGGAACTGGTGTCCATCAGCTGCATAAAAACTTATTGCAAAAAGACAATGCATTCATAAAAAATCCCAGCGACTGCCTAGCAATAGCCTCTTCAGCCCAGAGCAATGTGTGTTACATGAAAATGAGGATTAAAGGTAGATGTTGGGTGTGTCTCTCTTCAGACCAAAGTCAAGGTACACTCGAGGTAGGCCTGCCTTACAGGCTGCCGTGTACCTACCCTAAAGTTAAACAGATGGTTTTGGCTTGCCTCTTCCTGGATTGTGTGTAATATCTTAGGTTTCACTTGCACATAAGTGAGATACTGCTTCCCTTGCTCTGTGTCTGCCCTTTGTTGAAAACAAGAAATCCACTATATATCTTGTGACATGCTTCCAAAGAAGCAGAATGTAGGCTTTTAGTAGAGGTATCCGTGACATCATGTCCCTTGATGATTAGACTACACCCAAATGCTGCTCTGGCCATCAACACAACAGCTAAATCCTATAGGTTTGCAGTGAGGCACACAGGGCACAGGAGTTCAAACTCCTCCCTTGTGGCACTCATTTTTTTATTCAGGTCAGTTTCAGCTCCCTAGGGTCTGTAAAAGGGTTGGTTGAGGCTACTCTGCCTGGGCAGTTCTTATGTCTGTGTTCTCAGACTAACACAGAACTAGACAAGTGACAAAATTTTCAGGATCACTGCTGCAAAAACCTGTTTATGAAGGGTTTATCAACACAGGATAGGCTTAGTTTATAAAACCATGTGCATGTCTCAAAATTTTCTCACTTTGTGGAGAACCAAACATATACTTTTTTTTAAAGGAAAAACAACAGCAGAACAGCTGTCCTTCATTAACCTAAAAAAGAACCAAACACACATCTCATTTTCTTTTGAACATCTTAAGCAAAAAATAAATTCTTGATTGGCCAATTGAAAGTACAATTTTCCATTTTATAATTACCGGTTCATGATAACACATTTTAAACCTTGCCTCCTTTTGGTTTAATGAAGTCTGTGGTCCTCTTCTGCCATCCACAGAGGATGGTGAAGGATTTTTTGAAATATTCTGCACATTTAACTCTAAAATCAGTAATCAATTTAGTTTGCTGAGACTGTTTTTGTTTGTTTGTTTTTGTTTTTTGTTTTTTTAAAGTTATTGCTGTGTATCCTTGTCCATAGCACGTCAGGCCAAGTGTCATATGTCTAAGGGATACTTTGACTGTAATGTAATCCTCTGTCAATCCCAAGGCTTTCAATTGTGGACTGAGTTAGCAATTTTAAACGGTTTAATCAGCTTGTTTAATAATGTAACAAATATACATTTCTTTAGTACAAAGATTTTTAAACACAGAGGCACTTACCAGGGAATTATAGAGAAAACCTAATTAAACTGAAACCTCTTCACCCCAGTTCCCTTTTTTGGGGAAGGAGGGTAGTGTATATTTTTTTAAAATAGCCATTAGGTGAAAAGAACAAAAGTCATGGCCAGAAGCAAGAACTTAAGACATGCCAGTATGGTATTTAAATGTTTTACCCATGTACAATATGGTCCTAAAAACATCCTACAAATTAGACTTTAACTACAACTGCAAAACTGCCCACCTGTAGAGACTAGACATTCAATTACCTAGTGGAGAATTTTCAGACACTAGAACTATTAGACCATATCTTGAAGTCTTTTTCTCAGGCCAATCCTCGGCTTTTAAAGTTAGCCCCCTTCCCACTTAAGCCATCCTTATTTTTCTTTCATCTTTACACCTCACTTTCTCTTTCAAGGATTGTCATCTGAACTTTGCATTACTATAATTTTTTTTTAATTTAAAGGAAACTTGCAGTGATTATTTATCATCTAATGTTACTTAGGAAATAAGAATAGTTTAAAAGGAATTTCAATGCAGTTTCTGGAAATGTATCACTCTCTCAGTTTGGTAAATAGTACTGGTTTGTCTCTTGGTGTTTGCCATTTTAACAGTATATGGGACTGATTGGGCCTATTAGAAGAATCAAATGATAAATTAATAAGCAATTAATCCATAAAGCAAATTTAAACTCTGATTCACAAAAATGAGATCTGGATTCTTGCAGTCCTAATTTGCTACTAAGTCTACCAAATTGGCAGCTTCCTGTTGTTATGTCAGACACCTAATATATTTTAATGGAATAATTTATTATTCTTTGTAATTAAATTCAGTCTTAGGAATACTATTTCTGCTGCACTGTACTTTTCCTTTATGTGCATTTAGTCCTGGTGAAAGGTACTAGAATAGCCACCTTTGAAACCAAAGGCTTCTGTGTATCCACAGCACAACATGGGCAGAGACATTCGAACTTCCTCACATTGTTTTACTGTTGACTTTCAGCTCGGACCTGATCTCTTCAGGTTAACTGGTAGTTCAGATTCCATCCTTGTCACTCTCTGCTGAGATAGCCACATCCCAAAAACCCTTCTTGGCTATCTATCCACCAACAGCTTGACTATGTCCAGACCTCATTACAAACCTATCGTCCTGCAGTCAGCCATCAAATGGTGGTAATCAGCTTGGACCAGATTTGAATCATTGACTAAAAGTTCTGTATACCATTATCAATTGCATGATCTATCTAGCTCCCACAACTGCTTTCTAAAATAAGAAATAACCGAGTTTGCTACAATTTTACAAAGAGTGGATGTAAAATACGGGGGATTTTGTAACATAACCACAAGCAGCAGCTGTATTAATAGTTTGTACATCAGGAAACCACAACAGCACTTTAGATGCTTTTTTCCCTCATAAGCTGGTTGTCTTGGTGAGATCAATTCTTGCAGAATACTGTTTTGGGTGGGGGGCACAAACAATGGAGAATCTACTACTCTCTCTGCAGAAAGCTTTTGTAGGCTATATTGTGTCATTTTTATATATTGTGACTTTAAAACGTTGGATATATTTATAGATGATCTAGGTTTACTTGGTCCTGCCTCAGCACAGGAATCTGGGCGAGATGTTCTCTCGTGGTCCGTTCTGGTCCTACATTTCTGTCGTTCTCTATACCATACCGTGTCACACAGCATATGCTTTGCTGTCGTGTTGTATGGCATGCTTTAGCTGTAGCAACATGTGTGTTCAATTTTATAATCCATCAAAAAGCAATAACTGAGACTCTGCTAAACTATCTTCAAGACAAGCTCAGAATTTATGTGCAAAATTCAAAGTTGTGTTTTGCTGATTTCAGAGCCAGTTGTTCACAACAATGAAATCTCTGAGTCCAACTGAGTCAGCAAGGTGCAAATAAATCTGGGCCCAAAGATTTCTCTTAACAATAGAACTGAGCATACTTGAAAAACTAACAGATATTTGTTTCTGTTGATTTAGTTACAAAAAAATCTGATGATAGCCATGTAGTGACGTATGTGTCTTGAATGTGCACAGATCTCGGAGGAGAATAAACATTTGTACTCAGTTCCCTGGAAAGGAAATATTAAAATAGTCCTTGATATGAATTTCCTCCTCTGTAATCGTTAGATTGCATCACCCAAGTCAATTTTTAATTCCTATAGCACTTTGTGCTATCAGTCTTCTTGCTGCTCTTTTGTTTACATGAGTTGTGTAGGTGCCAAGAAACATGCATGCACGTCCTCCAGAACCCTACTTGCCTTTTACATCTGAAACGAGTTGAACGCAACCAGAGGAGACCAGTTGTTCTCTTTCATTTTATACAGTAAGTTACGAGTACCAATGAAGCGATGAAAGTAATTGCTGTTAATATAAAATATTATATAAGACTCTAATGGAAGGGGTACATGATTCTGTGGAGCGGGAATTTGAAATCAATTTTCAAAAGTCCAGTGACTCAATGCTATTTTCAGATTTGCAGTTCTTCTCTCTAAAAATAAAAAACAATTTTGCATCTTTTAAAATATTCATCTTAATCCTTCGTGAAATTATTCTAAAGTCACATGATTTCTTTAATCCACAAGGGATGGGAAAGGATTGCTGAAGTTACCTCTAATTCTAGATTATAGTAAGAAGTCTTCAGAAAAATATGCCCTGAATTGAAAAATGGTACAGACTTAATCTCATTTTATTCACTGAGAATCTGAAGAAACACCATTCTGCTCACCAAATGTTATGGATACTTTTAAATGCTTTAATTCAGTGGTTCTCAACTTTGTTAGGGATTGGAGGTGGGGAACAGAAAAACTGGGGCTATGTGTGGGTGCTGTATGAAGAGGCTGAAGACCACATGAGTAGGGCTGATGGAAATACTAATAAGTATGGGTACAGGTGGTTGGTACGGGATGCTAGGCAGGGTTTTGGTTTTGTTGCTGGGATGGGGACACGTCTCACTAATTCAAGTTTAATTGGCAATGTGTAATATTCCTCAGTGTGTAACCTCATTCAGGTTAATAATATCTCGGTTACATTCTGTCAAGGGCTAATATGGTTTCATTTCCTCCCCATTGGGATATGTCATTCCTAACAGGGGTGGGTGTGGAGGTGGGGGTGGAAAACCTAGCTGTAACATTTGGAAAACACCTCATTAAAATTATGCCAAATGACTCTCCCCAGGTAGTATAGGCTTATAAAAAGTCATTTCATTATGATGTACAGCAGACAGATGTTTAGAAAAGCTTTTGTGTGCTTCTGGAAGTCTGAGTGACAGTCTGGCTGTGTTTAAATGAAGTTTTGCATTAGAAAATGGAAAGTACATGCAAATGCAACATCCCTAGACAGTGCATCGCTTCCAGCTTTGTCATGTTAAGTCCTTTAAGTGTCAACTTGGGGAATCTATGTGCAACTTATTAATTCTGGTTGGTTTTTTTGAAACTGCTGTATCATTGAATGCCTCCATGTATGTGGAATTCACCATCTTCCATCAGGGCTGTAGCACATCTTTCCCAAACCAGGAACAGTGGTGGATTGTTAAACCTTGATGGTCCCCCATTCACATGGGAGCACCTTAGGACAAGGGGTTGGATGAAGATATGAAAAACAGCAGGGGTTCATTGAGAGGACGGGAGAGAACAAGCTATCCACTAGTTGGGTGTTCAGGTGTGTGGTACCCAGTACAGCCTGCAGCAATCCAAAGCTGCAGTTGTGGGAAAACTCTTGCGCTGTAACATGGTCAATGCAGATGGAGTCTCCAGGGAGTTTAGCTGATAAAATCTGAGGTATCTAGCCAGTATGTACAAACTATGATTTTTCTAAAGCTTATAATTTGGCCAAATTTGGGCAGAATTTCACTGGGACAGTAAAAGACAGATCCCCGACATAGAGGCCCCTCCCCTCCCATATTTTAAGTTCCTTCTCTAAAGCATGGAGTTGATCAATCTGTTCAAAGAAAAGGTCACCAGAATGTTTTAACTTGGGAAAAAACAATAATTTCTCTCCCCACCCCCAATCCTTGTTTCTGGAATTGGCTGAACTGTTTTGGCTTAAATGTTCCAAAAAATTCAACTTGGGGCAGCCACCCAGCATGGAAAATTTCAACTCAACAATTAGAGATTGGCCAAGTTATAAATGACTGAAAAACAGGGTCTTATAAAGGAAAGTGTTGGGCAACCTTAATAGTGGTCAGTCCTACCGTCCTCACCAATATCAAGCTATTACCAGGGCAGAACTATATCAGATTTAAACAAAGTCTTGAAATTTTGTAAGAAATTTTAAAATGGAAATATATACTTTATTTCTAAAACTTATTTTTCATTTAGAAATAAAGCATCTTCATTCTATCAGCTACCTCTAGCAATAACCTGGCAGTCATCCTAAGTGGTCATCCCCTCCATTCCCTTTGTGTGTCTCAGACACAACTAAAATGTTGACTGTCCCAGTAAGCTAGCTGCACTGCCTGTGTAGGCATTGTTGGAGTCCTTTCATTTTCTGAACAATGGACCGACTTGAAGTAAGGACAAAATTTGATTAACAGACAAAAGATGGGAGGAGAATAACAAACCTCCATTTGTTCATGTATCCAGTCCAGAAATGAGGTGGTATGACTGTAGACTCCTGGTTTATTTACTTCTGCACAGCCAATTCCAAAGCTGGTAATTCCTACCAGCTTCCAGGTGTTCATATCTTCACATGCTAAAGGTCCCCCACTATCTCCCTGAAGGACCAAAGAAATGGTAAGCAGCTCCAAAAAAGAAACAATCAGAGGAGCTATTTATTTTGGAGCACAGCAAATACTACTGATTAAAAGAGTTTTTTAATTCTTCTCCCTTTTGAATCTTATGAAGAACATACACTATAGGGATGTTGACTTTCACAGGCAAATGGCTGTTGTATAGAGTGGACAAGTACACATAAAATTACTTCTCTTTTTGCTGTGAAAAAGTGTTATCTGCCAATTCTCATTCATATGTGCAAAGAAGTACGAGGTGTTAGAGCCGGTATGGAATCTTCAATAGGAGCGATTTTCATTAAGAAAACCAAAATAAAATTTTTAGTTTTGGGTTAGTTCAAGTTGAAGCAGAATATTTTGAGGTGTTGAATAGAACCCCCTCTTGAACAATCTTCATTGAAAATCAGTTCAACATTAAACTGCATTTCCCTGTTTGGTGCAATGACTCATGGGAGCTGTCATTCAGGTCCCCATTCTCTCTTATGGGCTGAGCTCTCTGACTAGACTACATCTGTTATGATGCAACCGTGTTCTCACTGAATGGCATGGTGCACCATGAGAGTCACAAGACTACAAGAGCCATATGAGAGATTTAAACCAGCCAGGGAGCCTGGCCCATAGTCAAGAATGGAGGCATTAGGCAACTTGAACTGTAACTCCCATAACAGGGAAATGTAGTTTAATGTTGAACTAGCTTGAAACAAAGTATTTTGGGTTAGTTCAACAAACCAAACTAATTTCTATTTGGGAACACTGAAATGTTTTGTTTTGATGTAAAATATTGAAAGTTCCAGATAAAAATTTTTCAGAAGTTCTTTGTTCTATGAATAATTTTGATATTTCAACTTATTGTCCCAATTCAAGATAAAAACAAATGTTGAAATATCAGAATTTCCCATGGGATGGCAATTCTGATTTTTGCTCAGCTTTACTCAGCATTCACACTACATATGATAGGTTAGCAGTGTTGAGTGCTCCTACAATTATGAGACACTATCTGCCTATGATTTTCTCACTGTTTAATGGTTTGAGAAGTAGAAGCCCTGAATATAAATCCTAAAATTGAGGTCTTTATCGTGTTGGAGCAAACATTACTTGAAGATTCTTTGGGACGAATAGATAGATAAAGAGTCTATTTAAAGATGCATGGGATTGGGTATGTGCTTCTCCTAACTGCTCATGGGAAATCCACAGATATCAATTTACATGTGAGTATGTTGAAGCATGAGGGGACCCATCATAACTGAGTCACTGCTGGGGAAATGCCATCTATGAAGTTGCATCACTACACCTGACAACCAGGGCTGCCTGACCCAATGAATCTGATGTACTGCTTCTCTGGGTAGCATTTCTTTTGTTTATTATGGAAATGTCTAGGAAACAACCAAGGCTGGAGCCCTCTTCTGCCATGCACTGTATGAACACAGAATAATAGATATAAATAGTCAAATTCCCAATCTACGGTGCTACTAGTATGTCCATTCTTAGACAAGTATAAAAATCCTTAAGAGGCACCCTAACAGTCCCATATCTATTAAGCCCATCTGTTTTCCTAATTAACTCAACACTGTCAGCAGTTCCAGAGGTATCTCTTTACATCAGGGGATTCCACTTCCAAACATGAAGATTCAATGCAAACATCAGGGCTAGTAAACTTGTGTATTTTATTCCTCTTCCTTGCCCTTCATTTGTGAGCTTCTTGGGTCGGGCCAGTATTACTCTACATTCAGACAACACCTAGTACATTGGGAAATCCCAAAAGAATGTAACCTTCTTGCAGATCGAGGGTAACTCACATCAATCTCTAGCTAGGTCCTTAAGATGGTCAGCCTGGATATTCAGTTTATGTCCATCATTGGGGCTCTTACTGCACCAACAAATCTTTTGGTAACCCTGTGATCACTGGCTGTGTAGTTGCACTTTTTGGTACCTAAGTCATTAGTCTTGTGGGTGCTACCATAATACAAATAAATGACTTTTGGTCACTAACCAGGCCTGGATTTGAACCAGTCATTTATAGGTATTGTAAAAGACTCCATAGTTCATTACCAATCCTCTGATTTATCCAGTTTGTTTTTCCGAATTTAGTTCTCTTCCAGATTTACACATTTCCATTTCTCTTTAGAGTCAGCCAGCAAAGTGAAATGCTCTGATTGCTGTATGTTAACCATGGAGTTTCCACACCTTGCAGCTCTTATGAGCTGATTGAAGTGAGCGCTCTTCATCTTGCCAGTGGTTGTGAGCAGAGCAGAGAGTGGGTGGCACCATGCTTAAACACATAAGAGACATCTGAAAATACCTTAGGTAAATTTACAGTTCTCTTTAAAAAAATATACTTTTCTGCAGTCGGCGATAAAAGATTAAAAGCACAGATTAAAAGAAGGAAGGGAGTAATGCTTTATGAATGCAAGCAATTACAGTAACTGGTATACATACGCCATAAACTTCTGCAAATATTTGCTGAGAAAAAGGCAGGGAATTGCCTCTAGATGATGTACTACTCTTAGTTTGACAACCAATGTTAACCAATAGAATTATAGTTAAGAAATTTCCATACCTGGCAAGTGTCCACACCTCCCTTTAAAAAACCTGCACAAAGCATTGAAGAAGTTATAATTCCCCCATAGACGTCCCTGTGATTGCAAATCTTATTAGAAATCAAAGGAACACCAGCAAAATTCATGGTTTCTGAAGTATCACCTGTTTCAAAACACAGATAATTCTCTTTATTTAAAGTCCTACAGTTTTTACAATACTATTATTTCCTTAAAACCGATGTCTTATAGCAAAGAACAAAGATTTAAGGATATGACGAATTGGCAAGACATGGATACATGATAATACACAAACTGGAAATCTAGGCATCCTGTCACTTGCCTACATTACCCAGTGATGAGCTATACCATATAGCCATGAAAGTGGTGCATTATGTGGTTGTACAAACTTGACGACTGATGATGATATAAACAACTTTAGAGCTAGTCAAACTGTTCATTACAAACAATACTTGTTAATTAAGCACCCCTGTTTAGTTAGCAAATTATTTGCAAAGTAAGCCTGATTTTTCTCTGAGTGTATTCATAATTTGTAACTATTGACCAAATTGTTGGATAAATCATTTCCACAATAGGAGTTGTTCACAACCTTTTGGCTTTGACAGTTTGGCTGTTAGCTGTTCATGTTGTGTAGTGGGCTGCCATTTTCTCTTTCTTTGATTTTTCTAAGGCACCTAGCACCATGGGCCCCTATGTTTCTGCTCTCTGGCTGAATGATTGAAACATTTTAAACAGGATGCTAGTGAAAACTGAATAATGCCCTTCCACTGTGCGTATTCAAAAACTTTCACTTTCAGGGAGTGATTTACCCCATGATTCATAGTCAAGTGAACTTTTGTTCACACATTTTCTTTATTAGCCAGACAGCTCTAAAATACATCGATGCAGACAATGGTACGTTTGGTTCTTGGAATCATGCTGTACTCCCGCTGCTTGAGGTTATAAATAATTAAATCAACAAATTAGGTACATAAATAATACTCTGGTGGTATACGCTAGGGATGAATTTTACCTTGTGCATAGTCCAATTTTGAGGGTTTAAGTAGTGTATATGCCTTGTTTGGACCCTCTGCACGTGAGTGAATTTCACCCTAAATTATTGCTATATTTACAAATAGCTTTGTTTTCCAGATTTTTTGGAAGATTTAATGCTGAATTCTGTGACTGCCAAATACTATACTTATTCCACATGACTTATTTTAATGCATAGAATTAATAATGGCCATTAAAAATACTAACCTCCTTCTTCTGTAGCTCCCCATCCTGATATCCAGCACATTTTTCCTTCTGGGAAATGTTCACCAAAATTAGGCAGACAGATTGGTTCTATCAAGCCTATTTAAAAAGAAACAATTGCTCTTCAAATGAGCAGAGGATGACATATATGGTGGGGGAGGGGTACTTGTGTGGATGTATATTATGCCATATATCTGATGCTGACCTCTTTTGTAAAATTCTTTGAGATCTACCAATGAAAAACGCTATATAAGAGCTAAATACTATTATTATTACATATAAAATAATTGGGTCAAATCCTCAGTTGATATTAATCAATTTACACTGGTGGAGGATATGTCTTGAAATGTTTAAAACAAGAAAGTGTAACTTCACAAAAGCTGTATTTACACGAATTAGGTATTTGATAGGAACAGCTCTAAAACTGCTATAATACCAAATCTGTAAGATTTTTTTTATTATTATTATTCAGTCTTTATTTCAGTGAGAGTTTTATGCTTGAGTAAGGGCTTCAAGATTTGTCTTGAGGTAAATATGCAATGAAAATCAATCCATCTCAAACACAGAATAGCCTGGGTATTCTTTACATCTCTCCTCCAACGTGCAAAATCCAAAACAGCATTATACCATTTTACCTGCTAAAGTGCATATGTAATAATTAATGTAGGTCATGGGAGCACAGCACTACCCTCTACTGGCTAGACTGTCTATACTCTGCAAGTGCTTTTATCTTCCTTCAGTGAGCTGAGTAAATAGACTTTCTTAGGATTTGGGACAATGAATGTTGTGCAATTTATTTGATTCACTTTACTGATGGCTGTGTTACCACTGTATGTTTACAGCCACAGATTGCAGCATGTTTTAAATGAACTGACGCTAAGAAGGGGAAGTTTTCATTGTAGAAATACCAGTAGCACCCCGTGGCTCTCAAGCTGTTCAGTTCTCCAGCATGAAATTATCTCTGTACAAAGCATCTGGCCACAAGTATGTAGCCTTCCAAGTTCCCTTTAGATACATTCCAGATGTTCTGATCTCTGTAAGTAAATTTCAGAAATGGTCCCATGTACTGAAGAATTTTTATAGTATTTTGATAGTATCCTAAATTTTTTTTTTTTTTTTTTTTTTACATATGGTAGTTGAAATTTTGAAAAAAAACCTGAAGTTTAATTTCATTTAACCGGAGAGTAGAAATGATTTCTAAAGAAGAGCCAATTGGGGAACTTGAAAACATGGACATGAGAAGTAACAACATTTGTGGAACTACCCCCAGGAAGAGAGGCACCATCTTTGATGAGGAGATATTTGCAGATTATTTGTATTTTGGTTCACCAGCGATGTCAGCTGAAGTTGGCCTCCTCATCTGAAAGTAAGAGTGATGTTTGTTTTGTTTTTAATTTAATTGTGTCCCTTTATTTTAATTGTCTTGACTTTTCTTTGAAATGTTAATATTCCTGAAAGGTGCCAGATTCAAAGCCCTAGGCCCTGCAGACCTGCATGTATTCACAGAAATGAGTATGAGATGGGCAGGGCAGCATAACTTCATACTTTAGATTCAACAGTGAGCAGGATGGATGAGAGGCTATCTTATTTCATAAGGGATGGAAAAACCAGTTTGGAAGAGAAAGAATAAAGGACTCAGGTAAGTAGGCTCCTCCTTTTGTGTGACTCCCAACAGCCCACATAGCTTCAATATTCATGTGGTAAAATGGTGACCTCTGTAAACAGTATATAAATGGACTGGCAATATTTTTAAAGATTAGTTTGTGTCTTTTAACGATATTCATTTCCATATGAATTAGATATATTTAGTACAGGATATCTCCTGGTATTAGTTATTTTGGGACTAGTCCATCTACACTGTGAGCCTAATCCAACACCCATTGAAATCAGTGGGACTTCCTCCATTAATTTCATTGAGTCGTGGCCAATGAGATGGTAAAATGTGAACAGACAGCTCTGCCTTGCAACCTCTCTAACATAGAAAGGAGCCTGCCCTTCAAAGTTCAGATCCAGTTGGGATCCAAATCAAAACTTCCCCAGACGTTTGACTCAGGGTTGCTGTTAGAAGGCCCTCTATAGATATAATCCTGAGCTGCAATGTTGGATGTGGCCTGGATCTGAACTTCCCCAAAACTCACTGGGGGTTCCTCATTGAAGTCAATAGGAGTTTTGCTACTGACTTCAGAGGAGCCAGGATTTCTCGCCAGTGCTCTGCTTCAGGCTCGTCTCTGCTCCATAGACTTTTCTGTTCTGTATCACTAGAAATTCCTCCTATTTTTTATTTGAAATTAAAAAAAAGATGCAAAGGGGAAAAAATTACCATTGAGAGCAAGTGGTGCTGCCAGCTTCATCAGTGCTATATCATTCCCCATCGTCTTAGGTTTATAATTTCTATGGTATATAATTTTTTCCACTGAATATGGATTAACTGAAGGGTCTTGTTGAGTCACAAAACCCACCTGCACACTCCATGAGTTAGGCAAGTACAAACTGAAACAAAGGGGCAGGAAGGAGAGAGGGAGAAAACTTTAATAAATGTCAAGTTTGTAAATTGTCTACTGCACCTACATATAAAATTGATAATTATAGGAATTGGAATATTTACAATCTACACTACTTATCCAGCTGTCTGTTAATATCAGTCATGTTTTAAACTTCACTTCATAAAGAAACATACATATAGTGACTAGCTGACTACACATTTATAGCAAATTACACTAGTGCTCTAAAGGCTGCACCAGCTCCCTACTGTTTGGTGCAGTTTAAGATGTGGATTCTTTCTAAAAAGGCTTCTGTGGCTTTGCATCCTGCCTACTTGAAAAAGCATCTCTGTCGCTTGTGACATCAGAGTGGTTGAGACCAGCTGGGGTTCTCAAAGTAAGTCACTAGATTTATTTAAGGGGGCTAGTAGCAGGGCATTTTCAGGGGTGGGACCTTCATTCTGGAACTCACAGTCACTGGTTCATTAATATCCATGTCTGTTGGCCTTCAAGGCACCATGTAATTTCAGTCTCTTCTAGGATTTGGCCTGTGATGCTAATTATGGGTTAGCTAAAGTACTGGATTGTGCCTCAGGGGATGTGTGTTCTGTTCCTGTCTCTACTACAGATTCTCTGTGGAATCTTGGACAAGCCAAATCCTTAAACTGAGTTTCTAGGAGTAAGGATCAGAGCCTTCCAGTGCTGGCGTGCAAACAAGATCTCTCAGTGGGAGACTATGCTCATTACAGGTAAGGAACGGGGGATCAGATTTGATGTTACTCTAAGAAGAAAAGTCTAAGCAAATCTTTACCCATTTATAGTTTGCACACTCTATTGTAAGCAGTCCTACAACTAACTGATTTTGTACAAGCTAAAGTAGTCTCATAATATAATTTTGGAGATTCTGAATATAAGAATGGTTAGGTACAAATTCTTCCTAAACTATTACGTCATGTGCAAAAGGTCAAAATTTTCAAACTTGAGTGCCTAAGGTCAGGCACCTAAAGGAATACGTAGGCCTGACTTTTCAGAGGAACTAAAGATGACTTAATTGGCAACCATGCATATTCAGAATATCAGAAAATCAAGTAACTTATTTTAAGATTAATTAGATACCTAATTTCAGGTGTCCCAAGTTTAGAAATATTGGCCTATGGCCTGATTTTTTTTTTTCATAGACACTGTGCGCCCACAGATCTTTTTTACGTCAGTTGGCATTTGAGTGTTCAGAACCGCTGAAAATCAGGCCTAATCTCCCAGATTTGACCTAAAATTTTGTTGCATTATTGATGTATGCATTCTTTCAACAAGTGCCTTCACTTTATACAGTAATTTGCAATATACTTTAATTGGAGCAAATTTAGAAAATAATAATATGGAATAAATTAATAAAATATGGATAATATTTTGCTCCTGTGCAAAACTTTTCTTCAAAGTAATTTGTCATTCTGCTTCCATTATCCCTCCTCTGCATGAAAGCAACTATCTCTTAAGTTGACTCCGCTAGTTATATAAAAGCTGAACAAGGTAAGTAGATAAGATACTTACTCATAAACACAGTGAGCTGCTGTGACAATCCACCATGGGGTGATGATGGATCCTCCACACAGATGGAATCCTTGAAATTGAAGGCTGACCTGCCATGGCCATTGATGGGGTGATGATGCATTTCCACCGACTATCCGTGTGGAATACCTGGATCTAATCCCACACTCTGTATGGATGGCAAGAAAGAATGGTTGGGAGAGTATTATAAACATGGCAAGTACAACCCTATCTGTGTGAAGCACAACTTTATTCCTTACTTTTTGAATTCCAGCTATTCTCAGTCCCTTTCATGTAAGACAATCTTCATGGTAGATGTTCCCCATCTCCATAGCAACTGGAGGCAGACCATGCCTTAGCTATGAGCCTGGGATTAGGACCACACCACAGGAAGAACTCCTTAGAATTCAGTGCCTCAAAGCAGTACATACAGCAGACTCCAGAGCTCCCTTTGGAGCAGAGCTTTCAAAGGATTTAAAAAATATTTTAACTAAATGTCTCAGTAATTTTTCTCCCTCAGTGACTTCAAAGATTTTCTCCTCAAAACTGCTAAACTTTAAAAAAAAAAAAAAAAAATTTTAAACCACATACAGCCCAAAACAAATACCCCCTTCCATTCTTTTGGCTTTCTCTCCCCTCAGAAATGGTAGTCAGTCAGCAGGCCACAGGAGCTCAGCTCCCAGCTGGGCTGGGTGAGATCCAGGCTAAGACAGTTGATCAGGCCACTGTGAAACTAGTTCCAAGCTCGCCTCAGGGCGAGGTTCACACCAAGACAATTGAGCAGGCCACATCAAAGGGTGGGCTCTGAGTTATTACAGAGAATTCTTTCTTGGGTGTCTGGCTGGTGAGTCTTGCCCACGTGCTCAGGGTTTAACTGATCACCATATTTGGGGTCAGGAAGGAATTTTCCCCCAGGGCAGATTGGCAGAGGCCCTGGGTATTTTTGGCTTCCTCTGCTGCACATGTCACGGGTCACTTGCTGGAGGATTCTCTGTGCCTTCAAGTCTTTAAACCATGATTTGAGGACTTCAGTAACTCAGTCACAGGTCAGGGTCTATTACAGGAGTGGGTGGGTGAGGTTCTGTGGCCTGTGTTGTGCAGGAGGTCAGACTAGATGAACATATTGGCCCCTTCTGACCTTAGAGTCTGTGTCAAAGCTCCTTTCACTAAGACCAGGCCAAAATCTGCTTCACAGAGCATTGTCAGCAAATTTTAAAGCCTCTGCTGCCTCTCCCTCAGGTATTGGACCCTTGTTCCCACAGCTTGCAGATCAAGGAGGAAAGATTCACTGGAGCCTCCTGAATCTCAAGGGAAGGAAAGCCCCCCCCCTCCCCATTTCCCCAATTACAACCAGGAAGAAAGAAATGGCTGCTCCTATACAGATCTGTGGCCAGGTGACTGAGAAGGCCACAAATCATTCCCCCTCCTTCCCACAAGCTGTTTTACCTGCACGGTCTCAGCTGCCTCTAATCTTTCTTATACTAATGAGTCATTTGTCACCAATGGCTCCGGCTCACTACTCCATTCTGCTTGGTCAGTCAGTCCCCAGTCAGCTCCGACCCAGCATCAAGATATGGGGTGAATTGGTTCAGATTAGAGCTGACTGAAATTTTTGATGAAACACTTTTCTCTAATATACATCAAGGAACAAAGAAGCCCATACTTGCAGGATGGGGGGGGCTCTATGCTGGGAAGCAGTGACTCTGAAAAAGATGTGGGGTTCATGGTGGATAATCAGCTGAATATTAACTTGCCGTGTGATGCTATAGCCAAAAGCACTAATGCGATCATGGAGTATGAGTGGAAAAGTTAGTTTACCTTTGTATTTGACACTAATGTGACTGCTACTAGAGTACTGTGTCCAGTTCTGGTGCCCTCAGATCAAGAAAGAAGTCAATAAATTGGAGAGGATTCAAAGAAAAGCCACAAGAATGATTAAAAGATTAGAAAACATGCCATATAGTGATAGACTCAAAGAGCTCAATCTACTTATCTTAACAAAGAGAAGATTAAGGTTGATTACAGTCTATAAATATCTACATGAGGAACAAATATTTAATAATGAGATCTTCAATCTAGCAAAGAAAATTATAACAATCCAATGACTGGAAGTTGAAGTTAGACAAAGTCAGACTGGAAATAAAGTATAAATATTTAACCAGCAGAGTAACTAACCATTGAAACAGTTTACAAAGTGTTGTGAATTCTACATCACTGATGATTTTTAAATCAAAATTAGATGCTTTTCTAAAAGATGTTCTCTAGGAATTATTTTGGGAAAGTTCTTTAGCTTGTGTTATACAGAAGGACAGACTAGGTGATATCAATAGTCCCTTCTGGCCATTCTGGAATGTAATATCCAAAAGAGAGATAAAGAACGGTACGTGGTACCAGGAAAACAAGTTGATTGATAAATGTTAGTGTTGGGTGATACAGAGTGCTTTTAGCTTGTAAACAGCTGTGATATAAATATAGGTAGGTTTGGGGGCATACTTTTGATCATACCTTCTGGATAAGGTGAACTGAATGCTGGGAGAACTGCTACCCAGAAAGATTGATGACCATATTAATTCTTTCCTTTCTGAATTATACTGCTTTGTCTTTAGACAATAAATTTGGCTAAGCTTGATTACCTGGTCTCGTAAACATTCTTAATAATGAACCACAAGTGTAGCATAGCAATTACCTATGCATTTAGCAATAATAGAACCAGTTCTGTGCAGAGACAGATAATCTGATAAGGTCACAAGATTATTTGAGGCACAAAGAGAAACAATGACATGCATTTCTTTTTTTATCTCGGGGCTCTCAAGAAACCCACAAAGAGATAAATATTCCAGGTGGAAATACTGAAGTCTATCATTACAGCATTATCTTCCCAAAGCTTCAGAATATGCAAATAAACATCCCATAGAACTACTAAAGATGTGATTAAGGAGTGTCACCCAGAGATACTTTAGCTTCTGCTACAAGTAATGTTTTCAATATAAAGTACTCTCTTTTTGAATTAATAATTTCTACACAGATATTCACAAATGACATATTATCCCTCCCTTCAAGTGAAAGGGATACATGCCGACCTTTGTCCAATCACCTTCTCATCAATGCTAAAAGCCATCAGAAACTTGACTTTGAGCAAACAAGTGGAAGAGACAGTTACAGCACTCCCAAAATTTCTGCATCTATGTTACGGTCCAAAACAATCTTTATTTCAGAGGGCAGACTGAAGATGGTGTCTGGTTTTAAAAACATTAGCACAACTGTCCTAAAATAAAAATCTCGGACTCGGCTCCTATGCTAGTTGGTCTTATTTGTATAACTGGAACAATTCTTTCTTCACTTCCAGCCTCCAATTGCAGCAAATCAGTATATAAATATTTTGGTCTAGATCCAGTACTAGCATTTCTTGATGACTTCATTCTGAATATTATTTTACAGCTATCTGATGTCAGTTCTAGAGATGTTTGTCATCAGTGCAGATACCTGACCCTATATAGAGGGAGCATATCTAGACTCTTAAATATATGTGATCACATGGAGAGGAAACCAAAGAAGAAGAGGGAGTGAACACACCATTCATAAAGGATGTATGGGACAGACTGTGATGGTGATCTATTGCCTCTTCTGACCTATCAGGGATCATAGTCACTTAGGGAGGGTTTATTGGGCTCAGCTAAGCTCATTGGGTTGCTGGACAACCAAGCCTGGAGACAGTTCTGTTCCTGATACAGACTGCTTGTGGCAGGAGATGTGGTTCGTAAACAATGGTGAGAATATTGCAAAGGTCTACTTAATGAGGCGAACCCTTTATGTGCTACACTATCACCATGTGAACTGATAATTATGGCTGTCGATGACCTACTCGAAGCAGATGTCAAGGCTACACTCCTGAAGATGGTATCTGGAAAAGCAGCAGGACCAGACAAAATCACAGTGGAAATGATCAAAGCTTTGAGAGAGGCTCACATGAGTCCTCCTCACAGTTTGAAAAGAAAAGAAAATCCCAAGAGAACAGACAACGTCCACACCATACAAACAAAAAGGTGACATATATGACAGTTCAAATTATTGAGCAATTAAGCTGCTGTCTGTCACAGGGTGGTTGGCCCTTGTAAATGAGGTAGGTCCAGCTCCCCTGCGCTAGAGCATGCTCCCATTTGGCCAATTAGGAGAGTGACGCTGCACCTGGGGCTTATAAAGGATCAGGAAATGAGCCTACAGTGGTGATTATCAATCTATTCACCACGGTGGGCTGCATCCAATGCTACTTGCATGGCCCTGACGATGTCACATGGGCCACAACTTTGTGCTGATTGAGCCATAGGTTGAGAACCACTGGTCTAGAGGGAGTCAGAGCTGATGAATCAGAACCAGCAAAGGAAAGGAGACCTGCTTGGGAGAGAGCCTGCAGAGATCAGAAAATTCTGCAAGTCCTCCATGGGAAGAAGGGGGAATTGGCTAAGAAGCCAGTGAAGGGGCAACTTTGCTGACTGTCATGTGCTAGAGAGCCAGTGCTGGGAGGCTTAATAGGACTGAAAGCTAGAAGCCAGAGCTGGAGCTCTCAGAGAGCTGAAGGCTGAGAGCATCAGATGGTGGTGGGGATTCCTGCTGGCTCTTAGAGCCAGAGAACTGAAGCTGGCAGGCCAGAGAGGTCTGAAGAATGAGAAAGAAGTGTGGTGAGGGATGCCAGAGCCATACTGAGGAGCTGGGACATGGGGAAGGACACATGATCCATACTGAGGAGCTGGGGTGTGATGAGTGATTCTAGAACATGTGAGAGATGCTGGAGCTGTACTTCATAAGTAAGCAAATCCAAGTGGAAGGTGGTATGAAGTTGATTTAGGCAGACAATATCGTGCCAATGGCCAGTAGTGAAGAAAATTTGGTCCAGGTGACTGATGCTTGGAACAAGGAATCAACAAAAATGTGGCCTCAAAATGAGTAAAGAAAAGACTGAAGTCAAATGTGGGTAACTTGCGTGGAAACAAAAAAGATGAATATCAACATCAAGAGCCAATGCCTAAATCAGATTTCTGCATTTAGGTATCTTGAGGGCTGTTTAATGGCAAATAGAGAGATCGACAAAGAACTGCAAGCAAGATTGCTGAATACAAGAAGTCTGATGCAAGATAAGTGAAGTGATTTATGATAAACGGATGCTCAAACTACTTAAGGGATGATTATACAAAAACAGGGGAAGAGCAGCTCTTCTGTACAGAAAGAGACATGAGTGACCAAAGAGAGGCACTTGAGAAAACTTGACACCACTGAAATGCGATGTTTGAGGGAAGTGAGAGGGTTGGCATGGCTGGACCATATACAAAATGATGTCATCAGAAGTGAGAGCAAGGTTTGTGATGTCAGAGACAAGCTATAAGAGAGGAATTTGAGATGGTATGGGCATGAATGAAGGACGGATGAAAGGAATCCCATTAGGGTGGTGTTTGAGAATACAGTTCATGGGCAGAAAACAAGAGGAGAGCCAAGAAAACAATCAAAATAATCTGTACAGGAAAATGCAGTGAATATGGAGTAAATGTTGGACCAGCAAGCTTGGAAAAGACTGATATGGCAACCTGACCACCTAGCTAACTCAGAGAAGAGGAAGAAGATGATATCTAGACTCCTATCTGACTTTGTTAGGATGTGGCTGAAGGAGGAGACATTTCTTGTGCTATGGACCATCAAACTCACTCCTCCATTTCCAACAGATGGTTCTTCCGTAACATGGGATGTGTATATAACTGCTAAGAGCGCAGAGAACTTTCAATATATGTAGCCTTGTTCCAGTCTTGGGGAGAAGTTCTGTCTCTCTTTCTCAGAATTCAATGCCAAGAAGGAAAGTCAGGGTTGGCTGGCTCAACAAGACATAATTAAAACCAAGGGAATGCAATCTAGACCATCTGGCCTCTTGGCATATCACAGGCCAGGTTTGAAGCCAAATAGTGAACCTATTTGCATCCAAGTCCAGTTGCAAACCCAAAAGTGGTATTAAATGAGGAAAAGACATTCAAAAACAGAGGCTGTGGTCCCCTTATCTCAGAAGTAGGCTAAAAGGCCTCCTTTGCGTCTTCCCCACTCCTTTCCCTATCCTACCCCTGAGAGTAAAGATGGTGAAGGAGATTGGGAAAGTATAAGCCACAGTGAAAGTAATCACCACCTCATTAACCCTTTGGTCTGGTTCTCAGACCTGATTTAAATGCAACTGGAACCTCTTCTCAAACTGCCAACACATGCACAAACAAAACACAGTGCAACCAGGACCTAGCCTAAACTAAAATCCAGTGTTGCCTAACTCATCAACTAGGAAGCTGAGAGGAAGCAGCTACAGTTGTTCTAAGAAGTTAAGGAGCATCCTTCCATCATCTTGGAGGAAATTCACAAAATGATGTCTATGAGTCACTTGGGATTTAGATGTTGGTGTTACAAAAGAAAAACATCAGGGCAAAGCCAGCTGAAGCAAAGGACATTCCAATCTTTTTTTCAAGATGGCCCGATCATGAGGCTCAAGAACAATGCTTTTTTTTTTTTTTTGAAAGATTAGTCAGTGACTGCAAGCATATTGCACTGTGAGAAACTCAGAAGAATCTCTCATGACTATCACATAACTGATTCTTGAAGACTACTACTCTTATTAGTTCTCTGTCAATATGCAGATTCATGTCATGATCTTGATCCATGTACTACAAGTCCTAATAAAGCCATATTTCAGCTTTGCAACTGGTAGGTTTCTTCCTCTTCTCACTGAAAATCTCTTTTGTCTATTTGCCACCTCTTTGACAAAAGGAATTTTGGAGCTTGGTGTGCTCTCAATGAAACACTCTGTCATATATGGTAGTTAAAGAGACCTCCATCCCCAAGGTTATCACACCAAGGTCAATGCAAATCTTCTTCATATAATAGGAAGTGGTCTTGTTGCCCTTCTGGTTGAATCCAAATATCTTAAGGAAGTAGAGATGTGTAAGTGAGATATGAGCAGAGCCTAATGGAAGGAATAAGGTGTATATAGCAAAGGCCTTCAAAGTCTCTGGTACAACTCTTCTCATTATTATGCACTCTGTGAAAAGCATAGTGATGGGGAGGGGAGAGGGGATGGAGAGATCACGCTCATCTTACGCAGAAGTCTGTTATGGAAAGGTCTGCCCCAATAACCCTTGAATTCCTTTTCAGTTCCCCATGGGTAAACTGAATCCTGCCTCCCTCCCAAGAGATGATTTACTGCTTTCTGCATCCCACTGTGAAGATTGTCTGACATGCAGGGATCTGAAAAAGAGAACATTCTATCTTACTTGTGAATTTTCATTCAAAGAGTCTCCAAGTCAGACAGCCTAACCCTCCTGCAGAGGACTGCATTATATCCAGATTCTTTTTCTGGCTATTACTCACTTGTAGTAGTTAGGAAATGGAAGGAGAGGGCTCCTCCAGGAAATCCCTTCATTTCAAGGCTCTGGTCCAAATGGTTTGAATTGAATATCACTTGAACAAAAATTTTGAGCTTTGGAACATGCCATTGTGGAGAACTCTTCCTGAGGGTTGGTTGCATGCCCAGGCTCAGAGCAAAGATCTGGTCTGCTTGTATTTGCCATGGAGACAGAGAAGATCCCACTCTAAAGACTCTCTGACATGGAAAGTCCTAGAATGAAAATTCACAGGTAAGACAAAAATTTCCCTTTCGCCTTCCCAGTGACAATTAGCTGTAGTTAATCCATCTACAGACTGAACTCATTCAGTATCCTTAAATATTTGCTTCCTCGCTTGTATGTAAATTCTCCCCATGTATGCTCTCATACCCCATCACTTACCTCCTCACTCCACATATTCTTCTCTGACCTGGATTTTCTTAGGGTCATTCCCCACACATTAGCCAAATGCAATGGATGTAGCTGAGGATGGTTTCTGATCTGTTTTAATTTTCACAAACTTACCCAAACATTTTAGGATGATTATGTTGCCTGAAGAGCACTCTTCTCTAAGACAAAAAGACAATAATTTTAGTTCCTAACCATGCTCTTTCGTTTTTCAAATTCCTGGGATATATATCTGGTTTCATTTTTAGGATCTAATTAAAAGTATAGGCACTGAATGTTGAACGTTTGTGTATATATATGTGCATATATAAATACCCTGTGGGTACAGGTTCTAAGCATTGTATGAATATATCTACAGATGCACAAAGAGCCTAATCCAAAGTCCATTGAAGTCAATGGGAGTCTTCAGTTTGATTTTAATGGGCTTTAGATCAAGCCCCTTATGCACATTATTTGGGGAATGAGTAATTAAGCTGTCACCGAACCTGGGTCTCTGTTATTTAACAGCATGAAACACTTATGAAGGCCTACATGCATGAGTAAAGGTGTAACTTCTTGATAAAATAAACCAACAAACTTAATCTATTTTCAATTCTTATTCCATTACTTAGATCTTTTCTATTACCATATGCACTCTGATTTGCTTAACAACTTTCCTCCATTTAACTAAACAATTTGAAACATACCTTAAGTATGATACGTTGTGTAAGGATGTCACTTGATCAGCAGATAACCAATAACTGACCGAAACAAAATGTCTTTGAAACTCTTCTTCAATTGCAGCCACAGGCAGATGACCTGAGGTCACATAACTGCGAATAAATCATAAACTCAGCTTGCTGATACCAAATTTCCAATCATACTTTTAAATAATTCAGTGGGGCTATTACTAAAAGATTCAAAGTAATAAATATATCAGTCTGATGCCATCAGTATATAAAGCAAACCAGTCATCTCTCACAAAGGAAACTATTTGCTTTATGATGCCTGCGTGGAACTGTTATTAATATGTATGGAGGTTACACACACTGAGAACAGAACAAACTCCCTAATTTGACAGACAAAATAAGTTTTACTTCTAATTTTGTACTGAACTTTTTATTTTTAGTTGGTCAGTACGTTTTCTGTAACACTAACATTACATTGCTTCTTCTCCGTCTAGAATAAGGCTTAGCTTTTATAATAGAGGAGGTTTACAAATTGTTCCAGAGAAGAATGTGATTTTTTTTTCAGATTTCTTCAAATACTTGGTCTGTAGATGGCTTGTGACTAGTTCTTTCTGAATAGTGATAGTGAAATTCAAGCTGTGTTGGTTATACTTAATTGGACACTAAGTCACTTAATGTTTATGTGCTGAACAAATGTGTACATTTTAGAATCAGTTTTCTGGTGCAAATACTCATTTATTTTCAAATTTTTACCTCTCATAAATAGTCTCCAATAATCACTTAATTTTTTCAGTTTCCATCAAGTAAACACATTTGCTGGGAAATGGAAAGCAAACACAGAAGGGGTGGGAACACAATCAAACTGAGTTACTTTAAAATTTGAATCAATAGTCCAAAAAAATCTTTTGCTGTAATTTTCCCAGTTCTAGGATGAAGATTGTTACAGGTGATCTGACTGAACAGAGGAGGCCAGTATTTGCTGAATTACAGCTGGGAGTTATCAGCTCAGGGGAAAAAACATTTTGTGGTGAAATTTGAATCTGGAGGTGAACATTCTAGCAACATAGCACAGCATGCTCTTATTTCGTTAGGGCCAAATCCTGCTGTCTACTGTGCAGATGTGCTGGAGAGCAGCACAGAAGGATTAACACCCTAATAGGAACTTGTTACTGTGCTGGTTGGTACATCACAACCCCAAAGAGGTTTAGGCTGACAAATAAAGGCACAGCCAGGTCCCTAGCTGGTTAGCTTGCACGCTGCCTTCTACCATATCTGCCAGCCAGGGATTCAGCTCAGAAGAACAGTCATAGTAGATCGAACCAATGGTCCATCTAACCCTGTATTCCGCCTTCCAACAGTGGCCAGTGCCAGATGTTTCATAGGGAATGAAGAGAACAGGGCAGTTACCAATTGATCCACCCCTGTCGTCTAGTCCCAGCTTCTGGGAACACCAATTTGCTCCCCAAGGTGCAACACAGTTGCCTATCTTGGGTCATCTTGTCTAATGTCAACAGGAAGTGTGGCTGTCACCACTCCACTATCCCCTTCCTAGCCCAGAACTGGCTTCTATCAATGAGAGAAGGATTTTCCTATTCAAGCATTCTCTTTGGTGCTGGACAGTTCACTCTGTAGTATATTTTGAAAATAAAACCTCCTGACTTCACCCCTTTATGTTGAATAGTCAGGTAATATTTTATCCTAATATCAGTGAGCATTTGTTTCAGGAATCTTTAGATTAATACTAACTCTGTATAAAAATCAAAGTAGGACCATTATGCAAGATGACTCAAAGCATTCTGGTAACATTATAGGGACTCCTGCAAGAATAAAGCTGGTCTATGCAGTACATAGAGCTTTCTAGGGAGTCAGTCCAAGCCTGGCAAGAATTCCTGCAGGAATTAAGTAGCACTTCACAACTTACCACCTTTGTCTCTAAGTATAAGGTGTACTACTTGTACATACTAGCTTCACTAATATGGAATATTAATAAGTAAATAATTAATAAGTAATTTATTAATAAGTAACAAATAAATAATTAAGTAATAATTAATAAGTAAAATAAAAGTAAATTATTAATAAGTAATAAGGTGTACTTGTACATATTAGCTTCACTAATATGGCACTTCATTAAAAATCTATGTGCAATTTTCCCATTGATGAGAGGAGATAAATATATTACAGATGCTAGTTACATTGCTTAATGCATTGTCAGGTCGTCAGTTACAAGGGAAATGGATGTGTTTCAGGAACCTAGATCTGTTAAAATAGACTTTAGCCAATCAATGTATTTAGCTGTAGTCCAGGATTTGTAATATTAATACATCATGGTGCAAATTTTAATGGCGCTTGCTGCATGTTAGTGTCCTGGACTGCCATCCAAACCATCTCAAATTTCCTCACTTATAATATTTTAGGAAGTTGGGTTTTTAGATATTTTTGTATAAATACCGTGCTGCCATATTTAATCAGGCAAAATAAAACTGAGGTTTATTTAAAATGCCATTTAGAGACTTGCACATTTTTATTTAGTACCTTGAGAAGCCTAAGCGTTTACATGTAGCATTTCCATACTCATCTTTCCAATCATCTGAGCAGACAGTCCTCCAGGAACCAAAAGCAAACACCTGAACCACTGCCTTCTTTCCACTCAGCCTGACTGAGGGATTCAGAAAAACAAGAAAAGCACCAATAAGTAGTTAATAAAAACCACTGAGAAATCTACCAAATATAAAACAATGTAAGGAAATCACCATCGCTTTTGCATTTCTTGGTTCATTCTGTCTGAATTACTTGTCTCTTCTGAACACTTGTTTCTTTGACATAATTCACCTTTATCTATTGCCAAATAGATCGTTGATGTTCCTTTACCTTCTTCACTACTTAACAGTATACCGAGGGTCACCCTGCAAATGCAGCTTCGGCAGTGCAGTCTGACGTACCTGGCGCGTCCCTACATAAATGGCCATGGAGTCAGAGTTTTGCCAGAATTCTAGCTGTAATAGAGAGATTAATGGCCTGACTTTCGGAGTTTCTAGGCAAGTGCATGCTATCTGGAATCAGTAGAATCTCCCGAGGATCCCTTGGTGGAGATTTCTTTGAACGGTCCCATCTGATGGAAGGGATCTCGGTGACTTTGGGGGAGAGGAGGGATACAACTTTGGGTGCTGCATTGCTCCCTCTACTGGCAACTTCCCATCAGCCAGCACAACTCTAGCAGGAACAGTGCTTCTATGGGCTAGCTTGAATGGGCTGCTTAGCAGTAGATGACACAGAGCAGCCCCAGAAGGAGATAATACAGCTTGGAGTTGCATTACTTCCTGACCAGATTTCCAAGGAGAAGTCTCACATGCTGGGTGCAGTTCTGATCTCCCATGTTTAAGACAGAGGAATTCAAACTGGAACAGATGCCAAGAAAGGCTACTAGGATGATCCGAGGAATGGAAGACCTGCCTTATGAGAGGGGACTCAAAGAGTTTGGCTTGTTCAGCCTAACCAAAAGAAGGCTGAGGGGAGATATGGTTGCACTCTATAAATATATCAGAGGGATAAATACCAAGGAGGGGGAGGAATTACTTAAGTGCCAATGTTGACAAACGAACAAATGGCTATAAACTGGCCATCAACAAGTTTAGGCTTGAAATTAGATGAAGGCTTCTACCCATCAGAGGAGTGACATTCTGGAACAGCCTTTCAAGAGTAGCAGTGGAGGCAAAAAAACCTAACTGGCTTCAAGACTGAGCTTGATAAGTTTATGGAGGCAATGGTATAATGAGACTGCTATAATGGCATGTAGCTATTGAATCCCAGGGGCGGGCAAACACAAGCCTGCCCACATCTGAAGGCCTCTCCCTCAGCCTAACGGGGGAGCCACTAAACCCAGGATCCATATGAATTCAGGGAATTATAATGGCATGTGACTGCTCTGTGACTGCTAGCAGCAAATATCTCCAACAGCTGGCAATGGGACGCTAGATGGGGAGGGCTCTGAGTTACTACAGAGAATTCTTTCCCAGCTGTCTGGCTGGTGAATCTTGCCCACATGCTCAGGGTCTAACTGTGAACACCATATATGGGGTTGGGAAGGAATTTTCCCCCAGGTCAGATTGGCAGAGACCCAGGTTTTTGCCTTCCTCTGCAGCGTGGGGCATAGGTCACTTTCAGGTTTAATATACGGTAAATGGTGGATTCTCTGTAACTCAAAGTCTTTAAATCATGATTTGAGGATGTCAATAACTCAGCTAGAGGTTGGGGTCTATTACAGGAGTGGGTGGGTGAGGTTCTGTGGCCTGCAATGACTAGGTGATCATGATGGTCCCTTCTGATCTTAAAGTCTATGAGTCTAATAGATTGAAGATGATGCCATGGAACACAGCACATCCCCTGCTTCCTCCGTGTCTATCCCCAGTTCTGTCCCATAGTCTGCAGAGCTCCAGTTGAGGAGGATTCACATGGGAAATGGCAGAGCAGCAGCAACACACCCCCACACTTCCAAGTGGAAAGGGAGAGATCCTCGCTGTATGATTGTCTGGCTCCACAATGTTACGATTGGCTTTTCATTCCCCTTATTGGACAGGCTGAAAAATGGGAAGGGCACAACTTTTCTAAAATTGTGTACATGGTTTAGGATGCCAAATCATTGACAAAATAAGCAGCATGTGAATTATTCCAAATCCATTTATTTGAAAATCAGTCCATCTTTCCCTACCTAGCTAGTACTGAAATTTAGGGTTCTAATTTTCCTATCAGTTGTTGAAAATACCACAATCAGCTACTATAAAAAAGCACAAGAAGGCCCCATTTAAAACAGTTGTGTGGTGCCAGAAGTTGCTACAGGGAAATGTTGGAATCTTGGACACATGTTTCTCATGTGTCACAGTAGGGTCAGTCACCACGCTGAGCATTAATGCTGATTTGTGTGTCACTCCATTATTCATTTCTCTCTTTTTGTCTCTCCCCTGAAGTCTTTATAGCACACTTTTTACTGTAACATGCCAAACACTCTCTTACCAAGAAGAGTTAGAAGTGATCCATAATAGAATAAAAATTACCACAGCTGTACTCATCCTCTCCTCCTTTACAATTAAAGACACCATCACACCTCGCTGCTTGCTGGATACACTTAAAGGATGATCTGCATCGAAACTTCCCAATGCAGTTGTACTGGACTGCCAGGAATTAAAGAGAACACACTAACATGAACACAACAGGATATTAGTTTGTGTGCTTTAATTATGTTTTCTTACTTTGGTTGTATAGCCCCACTTTTGTGCTGGTAATGGAAAGACAACTCTTGTATTCTAGGAATGTTTGAAATACAATCTGGAGGTTGCTACACAATGATGTTAAACTTATTTATTTGGTAATGGCAGCTATACTGAAACAGCATGGTCATCAAATATGGCTTCTTTCTAACTTCTCTTTGTTCTAGGGAGAGATTCTGGGTATGCTATATTTGATTGACTCCTCATCAGCAAAGGAGGAAAGGAGAACCTTCTCAGAGCTGCAGTGCGAATTCGTTTCCTCCAATGTGTATCTCAGCTTTGTAAGTCTGTGCATTTTCTGGAGGTGAAGGTGTTGCTCCGCCTCTAACAAACTCTGCGTCTGCAACTGTGCAGATGACCTTCCAACTGCACCTAAGCTCATTATTTTCCCTGTTCCCATCTTTTTGGGTTGGGGGGAAAGGACATTAGAGCACTCAAACACAAGGATTCAATGTTTTGTTAGTATATATGAGAGTAATACAGGACAAAAAATGACATACATTGTCTAGAGCCACATCCAGTCTCTATTCCTCAAGCACACAGGCCGCTTAAATGTTTTTTTGACTGGGGATCATTGTGTCGAATCATTGATGCCTGTGTTTTCAGTCAGTTATATCTTCAATTACAGTATTTGCCTTGAAGGTTTCTTACTGTTTCAGGTTTCCCAGTGTTGTGAGTGTAGTTTATGCCAATGGTTTTTCTTGTGTGCCAGACCAATTTTGTTTATACAGGTAAATAAAATTTAAAGGCATTGCCCCAAAAGGATTTTTTACTTCAGTAAACAATTTTGGTGGCAGTTTAATTCCATTCTCAGGAAGAGACTCATGAAAAATTAAGTGCTTGAATGGTTAACTGAGAGCCTAATAAATAACTAATTGTACTCACCACCCAGGCCAATGGCAACTGCTAGGATTACTACAAGTAATAAAACAAGGATAAATGGAAGAAATCTTAGTGAGACTAAAACATGGCACTTCGAAGATGGTTGGATAGCTCCTAGAAACCAAACAGAAGAGTGAGAAACAGCAGCTTCTATGAAATAAACACAAGCTTGAATTTTCAGCAAAAATATTTTTTTAAAGTTAAAATAGACACAGGTAGTTCTAGTTCCATTCATGCTACGATATGTCCTGATCCTTTGAGGTGCTGACTAACTTGTGTAAGGAGTTGAGAGGGCTCTGAACCTTGCAAGGACTAGTCTGCACTTTAGGATCTGATCCATAGCCCATTGAAAGCAAAGGAAAGACTTCCTTTGCCTTTGATGGGTTTAAATCAGGCCCTTAAGTGAGTGGGTAGGCTAAGACCCAATGAACTCAAAACTTGACTTCTAAACCTTCTGATTTTCAGAATCAGGAACATAAAAAGTATATGTTTCCCTCTAAAGAGTTAAATGACTCTGAGAAAAGAAAATTCAGAATTGTTTTATTTATATAACAAAACCTGAATAAAGTGTAGGAGCTAGAGAGAATTTTAGAATAGATTACAAAACTCTCAAACGGACAAATAAAATTCTCTTCAAAGAATTAATGGCTCTGCTAACCAATGTTTTCTGCCTCTCTCCTGTATCAGCTCAGTATTTCTGGTGCTCACTGTTACCATCATCTCCGGCTGGATGCTACATCGTGCACTGTATGCAGAACAACTGAAAGCCCCAGTGAAGAGGAAGGAGGTGCTATGGCTCCACTCGTGACAGCAAGGAAGTAAGTCTAGCTGCAGCACACTCCGTTCCCGAAAGTATGAGGAATAAAGATTCAGAGAGAGAGACTGGAAGTGGTTAAGAGGTAGCTAAAGATTGAAACAGAAGCAGGGCAAAATCAAGGGAAGGACAAAATTGGCCAGTGTTTTGGAAGAGATGATAGACAGGCCCACACATAAAGGACATGTCAGAAGAAAGCATAAATTCAAAGAGGGAGTAAAGCTATAGATGTTTGGCTTTTGAAGAAAAGCTAATTGGAATGGTAGGGTTAGAAATATAGATATAGAATATAGAAAACTTAACCCCAAATTAGAAGAGAGTTTTGCAAATTTGGGCCTAATTGATTTGGTCACAGTCATAGAGCAAAGCAATGGTAGCGGCAGGAATAGAGTCCTGTGAAATGGATTAAAGAACAGGGATCAACAAGAGAGACAAAAGCTTCCACTAAAATAATGGATGGCTTTGTGTAAAAAAAAAAAAGTTATTCTGGTTTGATATACAAAGGCCAAATCGAGTATAAATAATGGAAATGGGGGAAACCCAGCCATTTGCACATGCAGGAAGTCTTCAATTTTGATTCATGCAGCTGCCCACCCTACCCCTAAACTGACCTTTGAATTTTTGGATTTGCAAAAACTTGAAGCTCAGACAAAACTGCTGAGTTTCATCCAGTTTCATGTAAAATCACAAACAAAATCCAATTTCACTCAAACCTGTTCAGCAGAAATTGAGTGAAACTCTTAGACAAACAAAATGTGAAATCAGGTCAATTTTATCTGGCTTCAGGTGTCATAATGAACATTTTGCAGGGCTGTAGTACTGAAGCAGTCTGTATAAATTAATATTGCTTTACCTATGAGCTGGGGTATGATTGTGCTCCCATTGAAGTTAGTGTGTGTTTTGTCACTGGTTTCAATGGGCACAAGACATGGCCTGTAAAATGTAACCAACATGCATACTGTGCCATCCCTGACCTACTCTATTGCATTGCCCTTTTCAAATAATATGAATTTTCAGACTTGGAAAGGTTTCATGTAAAGCATTCAAAATTGTGTCATATCTAAAGTCAGAAACAAATAATCTACTACCTGGCTGAAGCTGTATGAATAATGCAGCCTTGCAAAACTGTCATGGAAACCTATCCACCCAGGCACAAAATGTCCACACCCACGCTTCACCCTGACAAAGCTGGTGAAAAGATGAGAACTACTTTTCTCACTAATCCAAAAAAAAAAAAGAGTTTCCCTGGGTGTTTGTGTAAGTATAGTTTTGCAAGGTTAAAGTACTGCATAAACCAGGGATAGTCAATAGGCAACCCGTGGGCTAAGTCTGGACTGCCGGTCTGCTTTTGAACAGACTCTGAAATCTTTGTATTTACTTATTACTATGATTATTATGGTTATTGCTTTTAATTTTTTTCTCTGGAGTCTTGACCTTGACTCTAGCTTGACCAACAAATCTGGACCTTGACAAAAATAATTGGCTTCCCCATCTGTACCCATCACAAAGGAGAAAAGGTTTGCAGAATCCCTACCATGTTCATTTGCACTGGGATCTACTTTTGCTTGTTGTGTACTGAAAAATCTTTTGTAGAAAAAGTGAACTTCAGCTTCTGGCAATTTGTCTTCTGTAATGGAGGTGATTTCAAGATTTCCAGTATTGGGGTTTGTCTCCAGTACCTGGACCAACAAGGAAAATCAGTCACTTTTAAAACCAACTACTCTTTCTGTGCATGCAACTCCAATGTCTTTCTACTGAGGATGATTTTTTGTTGAAGGCCCCTTCTTTGAGCACATGTTTGGAATGAATAGCTGATCCAAAGCGAATCCATGGACCTTTCAAGCCTGCTTTCCATTTGCCTAAAAATGGTCTCATGCTGCAAGATGCTGAAACCTCCTGCCTGTTACTGAGAGTTCCTGATATTCCCATCGACTGCAGTGAGAGTGGGGCACTCAGCAACTTGAGCAAATGGGCTCTTAATTAGCAAACATTAACCAGCAATTTACTGAAACTAAAATGTTGCTCGAGTCTGTCCCTAACCACAGTTATTTAGAGTAATGCATTCACGACACCAAGAAATTCTGACAAGTTCCTTCTTAAAATGTCAAAGCACTTTCTGCAGAGTGCTTTTTAATTGCTACTGTAAGCAAAAGAAAGTGCAAGTTATGAACTGTGCAGAACCTGCTCTGATCTGCCTGACTTCACATTAAACCTATGCTGAAGAACCTCTGAGTGCTGTACATAGAGCACAAATTGAAATAAAAAATGTAATTCTGAGTAAACAAACCGTATGTTTGAAATTAACATTAGGTTATAGGATTCGGAAAACTTCTGTATCCGGTACTGAAGGCTCAATACAATCAATCAATGACATAGTGGGTATGATAAATCAGGGGTAATGTATCAGCGAAGCTAGTTTGCTGTAAATCCAGAATATCAGGCCCAGGAAGTGTTTGCCTTAGACAAAGTATAGTTCAGCTTTGACACCAATTTTTAGGGAAACAAAATATCTTTTCACCATCCAGCAAGCATTGCCTTTCAAAATAAAACCTTTCTCTCATTCTATCAGATATGATATACATTCCGGGTAACGAAACATTTCCAGAGGTTTTATATAAACTGCTGGTTTTAGGGCAGAAATAAGGAAAGGGCATCCTACTGCAGATGGTTGCTGAACATACAGAATACATCCTTTGCTGCTCGGGAAATAAAACTGCATTCAGAAGCATGACATACAGTTGCAATATGTTTTCAAAAAATCATTATTTAGAAGGCTTTACTCTGGCCAAGGGCATTACTCACCTCTTTTTGAGAAGTCATGGTTAAAAGCAAAAGTATGTTCTCTTTTCATTGTAGTAATAAGCCAGATGGAAATCTAGCTGTTGTTAAACCCGTCTGTTCAGGAAATATTTTCATCAAACCACTCAGAATTACTCGCTCAACCACTGTTGCAAATGACATTGTTACTGTGGTCTGTGTAATTCAACCTGGTCGTAGAGATCAGGTAGTCTAGGATGACATGGCTATGGATACCAGGAAGGCAAAAACTGAGAAACACTTTTAATTAGTGTAATCAGGTAAGGTAATACAGTAGTATCTGTAAACCTTTTCATGAACCTGTTGGAGAGGAAACTCTACAAAGATCGAGTCATGAGTGTGCTTGCTTGTTCCATTCATCGTAAATAAGGTGGCTGAATTGTGGGTTCTGGTGAATAAGCCTCAAAACTAGGCAGTTTGGCAAATAAGACCCTTTGCCTGGTTGCATTGCTCTCTGTGTATTTGCTTTGCTCTTTGCTAAATGCACCCACTAGGCATGTGGCAAAGAGCAAACCAAAAGATAGTTCCCAGAGTAGATCTGCATTTTAACTATGAAAAGAATTTCACCTCTGTCAGTTTGAAAATTGTGCACTTGAGCCAATGGGAAAATTCCACCTGTTCTAAACTCAAAAGCTTATGGAACAACTGAAATGAAAAATCATGGTCAGAATAAGAATATAGTCATGATCTTGTTTTGATCATCTTTTTGGGGGAGTGGGGGAGGCAGGTGGCGAACCAAGCCAAAATGACATTCTGAGATGTATAAGTGAAGATAGGGGTACTGAGAGTCTGTAGCTGCCCTAATGAGAGTGCTAATATTTTAGAGTAGGTTAGTGGAATTTTCTAATGATGGGAGAATCTCAAAAGTTTGAGGGGAATCTTATTCAAACTTGGCTGTGCAAGAAGGAAGCTGAACTCTTACAGGAAAAAGAGGTTGTACAATATTTCTGGTACTTCCTTCTCCTAGTCAGGCCAGCTTGGTGACAAGAATAGCTTTAATTACCTTATTTTGGTAGGAAAAAAGAAAGCTCAGAAAGAAAGAAAACTGATAAAAATGTTCAGTTTGGGTTCAGTTAGAGGCAGGAGTGAAATCAGAATTGGTTTGTCTATGCATGGAAATATCTAATATTTCTGTCTTTTCCTAGTGTTTTCAGGGGTACTGAGAGAGATTGTGGGCTTGATCCTTGGCTGCACTGAGTTCAGCCTTGGAAAAACTGGATTTGATTCCCCACTGTTTCTGAGGGGAGGCTGTTAAGAACCTAGTCACAACTCCCTGATTTTTAGCCACCAGGACCTGGCTTAAATTAAAGCTTCCAGGGTGAGGTGTGGGAGCATCTTTAATTTACATCACTGACATAAGGACCCTCAGGAACCTTACAGCAGTGGAGAATTAGGCATAGCAAAGGATTGCTGTGCCATGCCCTCTCCTGTTCCCTGATAACCCTTTTCATCTCCCAGCCCCTGATGTATACCCCGCCCACCGCTTATGCCAGGAGGGACATTGCAGCACAGGAAGCAGAGAAGATTCAGTGGAGATTCCCCTCACAGGGGGAATTCTTCTGGATAATCTCTGGCCATTTTAAACTTGCTTTGCACTGTGTAAATTGGAGAATCTGGCACCCATGTCTCTCCTTGCTTCTGGATCATCAAGGGAATGCTTTGGTTTATTCAGTACAGGGCTTAAATTCAGCCAGAGCTGACTGGAGAGGAGCTCTGGTAAATATTTTACAGCCTGCAGGGCACAGCCCCAGCACCTCCCGTGAGGCTGAAGCCTCTAGCCCCACCACACGGCCCCACGCTCTTCCCTGCGCCCCGGCCCAGTGGCTGAAACCCAGAGTTCCAAGCCCTTACCCCCCTGCTGGGCCCTGGAGTTTTTATAGCATGTTGGAGTCAGGAGTGTGGGGGAGCTCCAGGAAACAATCTAAGAGAATTTAAGCCGAGATCCAGTATATCATTTGTTTTAGTGATTTATTGCCAAGAGCAGCACCGGCTGTGGAAGTACAACGTTTCCCTTCCTGCCTAACCTACAGGCTTCAAACGTGACCCGGAGGGACCCCCTTTAAAGGGGGAACTATACTTCATCCTCCATGCTCATTCAGTTCTTGGCCTCTTCGCTGGGGATGCTGACAAGGGGCCCAGCTGTGGTGCTGGTTTTGTGATTCAGAAATCTGTCCACTAAGAATGAAGTTCAGACCGCCAATTGATTTCACATGGGACACTGAACAACCATTGCACAGCGGCAGCTCACACTCACTGACTCATTACTGCTTGGGGTGGATTTAAAATGGCGATCTGAAAGTGAGAAATTCAGTTCCCTGTTACTAGCAAATATGCACTGTGCTATACTGTGGACATATACTAGATTAGTTTTAGGTTTTGCTACAGGCTACAGTAGGCATACAAAGGCTGCCTATACTTCTTGCCTTTCAACCACCCTAAAACAAAAACGCAAAGACTGACATGCTATGAAAACAGGATATCAGCTTTTGTCAAAAAGATCACAAGGGGTTTGAGGTTTTTTTACCTTAGCTGCGTCTCTCTCTCTCTCTCTTTCTCTACTGATTTCTGCTTGCACTGAACATACATTCACAGGAGGCGTGGAAGAGATGGCAATGGCTGAAACACAACTGTATTCAAAGGTCTTCAACAAAGTCAGAAACAAAAGCTCCTGCGCTTTACTGGAATCCCTTTTATCCATGGGATTCCCTGCACATACAGCGTGAGTAGTATTTTTAACTTAATTCAATATATTAAAAGAATTTTCTCAATAAGATGTGAACAGCTTGCATTTTTAACAGAAAAAATAGGCATCTGCTTGATGGGAATGTTTCTGTATGTGGAGATGATCTCCTGCTTTGGGCTTCTTTTATAGCGTTTTGCGGGGTGTTGATCTTTTATATCTAGGATCAAAAAATTATCCATTGTTTGAGTTGAGAGATCGTAAAACTTGTTAAACACTTGACGTGCACAGTCATCTCCCACAGTATTACCTAAAACAAGTCCCTGTTTGCATTCATCTCTTTTGCTGTAATGCAGTTAAATTTAAAGATACCTTTTAGCCTATGCTGTGTTCTACAACACAACAATAACATATCACCATGTGTCGGACTTTAGAGACTTGGTTTACTTTTCACAAAACTTGGTTTTTCTGTTGAGAAATATCTATGAACCTATTTAACATGACTGTCATTTTTACTTTTTCATTCCATAAAGAATTTTCCTCTGTTTAGAATCATGGTAAAAAAATTACATGCCAAGAGGGGAGGGGATAATAGTATATGCATGAAAAATAATAAAAAGCACCAAATGCTGTCCTCAATTATGCTGGCAACCCCTATATAGGAGCAGTGAAACTGAGGGCAGAATTTGACTCTGTGTTAAAGAAAAATGCAGTATTAAGGTCACTTATTTCCCAATCGTCCTAATGGCAAAGGAGAGTTTTAAGGAGGGAAATGAAGGAGAACGATAATTTGGCTTTGGAGATGTTGAACAGGAGCTCTTCCCAAGAGTCAGGGATAGCGTGAGAGAAAGTAGAAAAGCTCATTTGAAAATGTAACATGTGGGAGATGGAAGCGGGCATTGGCAAAGAGGAGGCAAGAGTCAATTCTTGATAATGTGTGAAAGGTGATGGGCAGGGTAAGGACAGCTTGTGAGGGACCTTGGAAGTGAAAACAGTTTATCCGTTATGCTATGGAGACAGGGGAACCAGGGGACGGAGACAAAAAGAGGGGTGATATAGTCAAAGCAACTAGCTAAGAAAATGATCTTCACAGCATCATTCTGAATGGATATGAGTAGGGTAAGATTGCATTTGCCAGAGAGACGGATGTCACAACAATCAGGAACGTGGATGAGAGTTTAACAGTGAGGATGGATGAGAAAGGCCATACCTTGGAGATGTTATGCAGGAAGAATCAATAAGATTTGCACATAGTATGGATGTAAGGACCTAGAGAGAGATATGAGTCAAAGATGACACCCAGTGTACAGGCTTAAGTGACAGGAAGGATTGTGGTGGTGTCCACAGTGCTCAAGAATGAAAGTAGCAGGGAGGGCCGGACAGACTGATTGAGTTATATTTTGGTCAAGTTGAGCCTCCAGTAATAAAAAGCCACAGCACGTCATATGTGAGTAAAACATTTAATTATTTATTTACAAATCTACATACCATTTTCTCCCTGGGGAGAGGAAGACAGAAAGAAGCACATGAAACAAAGACTCCATTACATTGTTTAATTCGCTGCTGGAAGGTGTACAGATACCACAGTGTAAGAACTTGAACAAAAGAGAATTAAATGTTACAAATTTGGCTTCAGGATCCGAAATGGCAGAAAATATTGTCTCAAGTGATAACATGGGTGTAGCAAAAGAAACAGCTGAGTCATAGTGAGTTCTAGAACTGTGGCCAGGCTGAAATGTCCAGATTCACTTCCTCTGCTGGACTTCTCCCCGCCTCCCCAGTCCCAAGAAACACAACTCTTGGTCTTAGAGACATGTGTATGTGCAGGAACATACTGCCCTGATAGAAAAAGAAAATGAATTTGGATATAATTTGGTTCTAGAAACAGTAATTACATATGAGAGAGACCTGAACCAAAACCCCAGACCTGGGTTTGCATCTGAACTTGTGGCTCCAATCTATCTCTCTAATGGACAGAATCCAAACACGGACTCCTTTCGGAAAATTTGGATCCAGATTTCCAGATCCCAAGAATAAGAGTGTTGAATCTAAGCTTTATGGTTCTGTCCACTATAGTGTTTGGAGCTGGGATTTTTGTTTGGTCCCATCTTTAATAATAATGTGGGCCCATATACACTACAAATCATGCTTATACAGTGCATACAGTGTATTAAGGAAAAGTCTCCAGAACTCGAAGGAGAATTTGCTATTTTCATTTCTCTTCTGCATCTATTCTTTTTCTCATGGTTAATCCATTTTATTTTCCTTAGGCAAAAAGCTTTGGCTGCTACTGGACACAAGACAATAGAAGAGGCTTCAAGGTGGTAAGTAAGATATGATTTACAGTCCCCCAGTGCATACTTTCACATGAAACCAAATGAAATGTAGTTGCTTATGGGCTGTTTTCCCACTGGTGTGGATTTTGCAGACTTTATGGTAAAAATGAAATCAAACCTGAGTTCATCTTTATTTTGCTCTATAGGAATTTGATCATGTTTCTTGTAGGCAAAAAATTAATTGCAAAAAGTGCAAAGTAAAGCAAGAGCAGAGTTTTGGCTTCTTAGAAAATGGTTCTATTTTATGGAACATGAGCGAACATGTGGGGTGGAGGGGAGGATGGATGATGTCATGATCACCTAATACTGACATAGCCAATGAAGGGAGGATTGTAGATGAATCATTGTGTAATAAAATGTCTCCAACTTCTCGCACTCATGCCCCCGAAAGCCTCATTCTCACAAAACTGGATGATGACTATAAGTCTGAGAGGACAGGAAGGCAAACGTAGAAAAGAAGGTGTTCAAAAGCAGAGAGAGTACAATAGTAAAGGAATTTGGAAGACACTGAGTTGAAAGGCATTGACTGGAGGGAACACAGCCCCAGGTGGGAAAAGCCATCAAAATCAAGCTGAATAGCTAAGAGTCTGCAGTTTAAAAAATGAGAATCCAGGTTAGGCATGACCATGGATAATGTCAATTATTACTCTTGGGCCAGCTGAGTTTTTTCGCCAGCCTGGGGCGCTGATGACGGAGTCCTGAGATGTTGATGATGCTGATTTATTTTGCAATTTAAATCACAAATCTAAGGACATGTCTACACTATGGCTGCTACAGCGGCACAGTCCCGACGCTGCAGCTGTGCCACTGCAAAGCCGTAGCATAGATGCTTCCTACGTCAGTGAAAAGGGGTTTTCCCATCGCTGTAGTTATTCCATCTTTCTGAGAGGCAGTAGTTACATTGGTGGAAAAATCCTTCTGTCAACCTCACCATGTCTATCCCAGGGATTAGGCTGACCCAGCTACAGCATTCAGGACACAACATTTTTCACAACCCTGAGTGATGTAGCTGGGTCGATCTAATTTTTAAATGTATACCAGGCCTGAGTCAAATCTCAAACCCACACTCTCTGCTGATGTTTCTGAAATGCAGAAGATGAGATATTTCTGAGATGCACCCAGCAGCAGCAATGCTTCTGCACAGCAACTGGTGTTGCTCCAAATGGGGCCATGTAAGGCAAATATTGTTCATCAGCCAGTTGCAAAGGCTTAGATTCAGAACATTGCACAGTTGAAATATGGACTAGTATATATACCTCTTTGCTGTGGTTTCCAGCAAGGCTGAAATGATACAAGTTATGACTTTTATTTAGCCTTTATACTGGTTCTGGAGTTTTTGGATCTGGGTTCATGTGTTGTAAAACATGTTAATATGTGCCATGTACTTGCCTTGACATTCAGTGATCGAGCGGTGGATTGAATGTTCATCCCAGCCCACGTCCAGTCTATCAACTATGCTACAAAAAAAGCTCCATCAGAAATTATTTCATGCTGTGAATCGAAAAAATTGGAAGCAGATGATGCTGCAATTCACAGAGCTAAATGACTGTCGTGACAAATTGGAGCATGATTTATTAATCTCAGTTGATACTTTTTGTTGTTGTTTTAGCTTTTTTGGTGTGGGTGTTTTGTTTTGTTGTTGTTGTTTTAACAAGAGCTGGAAAAAATGCAAATTGTTTTTGGAGGATTTTTTTAAACCTATTTTTTCAAAATTATCTCCCAACATTTTTTTTCAGTTTTGATGATTTGGTTTTCATCCCTTTTCCAATGGCAAAGTAGAAAATGGGGGAGAAAATGAAACAAACAAAATGACAAGTTTCTGTTTTCACATACTGAAAATTATGTTTTCATTTTCAAGTTTCAAGAGAAATTAAAATTTTCATTTAAAAAACAAAATATCTTATCCCATCAATAAATATTGTAAAGGGAAAAATTTTGACCACCTCTAGTTTTAATCTATTCTTATATTATGATGAGTTTTTTTTCATGGAACAACTGTTTCAGTTTTTCTTTCTCTGTTTTTGTTTTGGATGTATTCACCAGAGTGATGGAAGAATGTGTATACAATTGTGCCTTACTTTTCCCTGTGCGATGTGCTCTCAATTTCAGGCTGCACTCTCATTGTAATGATCCTTCTTTGGATGATCCAATACCTCAGGAATACACTCTCTATTTGTGCCCGTCTGGCCCCTTCTATGACAAACTGCAGGAGTTTTGGAAAGAGAGCAAGCACCAATGTGCAAGAAACAAAGCCCATGAGATTTTTCCACACATAACTCTTTGTGATTTCTTTACGGTAAGAAAGCCTTTAACAATTGCACTGAGCACCAAAAACATGCTGATGTAAAATTAAGATTGAAATAGGGGCTCTCTCGAGCATGTGTTTTCACTTGCACTTACAATTATTTTGCACTAAGATGTCCACACATAATTGATCTGCATGCATCAGTTGTATATACAAATGATAGTGTGCAAAAATTATATGGATGAGGGATTCAATATGCAAAGTTCAGTATGTTCAAATAAGTGCCATGTTTTGAAAACCCAGCAACAATTTCCCATCACAGAGTATGCTGGGACACAGGCTAAAGTAATTTCATTTATTCCCCTCTTAACTTCCAAATATTTTTATTGATATTTGTATGCTGGATACTGAGGAGTGATCAGGCCAACAAATGTTAGGGACTAGGAATAGAGATTAGAGGGAGATTTTCAAGTCTTGCGAGAGCAGATGGCAGGATTTAGGCTTTTTTGAGGTCCGATCATTTAAACTCTATTTAGGAATATGTCAATGCAATTGCCCGCCTAATTTGTGCATGCAGCTAACACGGCTGTGTTTGCATAGTCAGTAGTATATCTTTGTGCCTTTTGAGCATGCAAATTAGGCAAGCAGTTGCATGTGCATTGTGCACAGAAAAGCAAACCCCTCAGACATATCATCTGCATAACATCCTCTGTGCATTTATCTCTCACTGGTTTTGGATGTGGACTGGAAGTACAGTAGCTGCTCTCAGTTCACTGTTGAGAAAGTTCCACATACTAAAAATAGCTACAGAGAAAAAGTTGGTTCTCTTTGCTTTTTCTTCCTGCTTTGTCTGGTGCTGCATTTGTCCATCACAGCCCCCATTCTATATCTTAGTATTACTATGGGTTATAATCTTCAAAAGTGTGTAGGTGACTTAGGAGCCTAGACCCTATTTTCAAAAGTACCTTAGAGCCAGATTTACATATTTAGATGCCTAAAGATGCAGATAGGTGTCTAGGGGGATTTTCAAAAGTTCCTAAGCAGGAAACTCACTTAGATGCTTTTGATGCCTAAATACCTTTTAAATATCTTTTATCTTGTCTACCCAGGGGGATTATTTTGCACTGAGTTTTTGTGCACTAACTGCTGCATATGAGATGGTCCACAGTGATTACATACAGATGGTCAACTGTTTTCTGCTTCAGTATAATTCAGTGTGTCTATATTGGTTGTCTGCAGCGTCTACATTACCTACAGTGTGTCTGGCCCTTTGTCAGTAGGGAGCCTAAGTATAACTGAAAATCAATGGGACTTAAGATCCTAAGTACCTAAATCAGTTTTTTAAATGGAACTTGGCCTCCTAAATCACTTAGGTGTTTGAAAATTTGACCTATGATCAAGGTTTTTTCCTGAATCTGAAGATAATATAATTGAAATAATATGCTCCATGAATATCGGGCTCTCTAGAGAATGAGTCTTAAACACCACAGTGAGGGGCTGTGTCCCCCATAAAAGGTCAAATGTGTACACTTCAGTGGAATCATGGTAGGCATCTCACTACAACTATACTAATCTGTAAAAGTTGTAGAGACTTCTGAAAGTTGCACGTTAGCATTCTTGCACCACTTCACCCTTAGCTTCATCAGAGATATATTGAAGCAAAATGAAGAGTGCAATAATGGAGCAGTTGGAAAAACAAATTATATTCATTTGACTTTCATATTCTATAATGCTGCTAAGGGTAAAAAATAAAGAGAACAAGTTTCATAGCAAAATTTCAAATGCTGTGTTACTGGCAGGCCATTCATAATGTTTATAGGAAATAAACATTTTTTAATTTATAATCAATGCAGTGCTCTTGGAAGGTGTCAGACATAAAAGTCTGAATTAACCACAGAAAGTGTGAACTATTTTCAAGTTTCCGCACAATGTATCTCACTCCTGTTCGAGGTGGAATATTTCAAGGGATGAGAAAGTAATGTTACCTCTGTGAATATTCAATACTTGTCCTTTCTGCTATGACTGCCAGCCAGAGTGCCAGCTAATACCAAGTTATGGAGGTGGTTTTGTGGTTTGGATACCTGCCTAAGATGGAATTGTTTATGAGGCAAGCAGAGATGGTGGGTGCCGCTGATGGCGTGTCATGCATGTTCTTCATATGTTTTCTTGTAGTGTGAAGACCAGAAAGTGGAATTCTTGCATGAAGCCCTAAAGAAAGTTGGTGCCAGGTTTTTAAATTGTTTTCCACCAGTCATTTCTCTATCACTACATTCATCTGTCAGCTACCTTGGTTTCTTCATTCAAGATGCCCATGCAAACGTCATCAAAGAGTTTGCTGTGGCTTTTGCTACTGAGGCTTCGATCTTGGCAGGTACCATCAATGTCAACTGGAAATTGTAGTAATTTAAGTATCTTCTGAATTTCTGATGGGGCTCAGATAAGATCCTGTTATTAGCTTCCTGCAACCATCCTACCCCAAAGTTTTGAAAAAAATCATGTCTGGGGAAAGTGAGGGGATGCGATGAGTTGAGTCCTGCTTTCTCACTTATTTTACACAGCTGATATAATGTATCAGACTAAGAAATTTGGTTGATGGAATTCTCGCTTTTTAGAAGTAATATTTTGTAGATGAAAAGAAGAGAGTATTTATTATGTGAACCAGAAAGAAATAAAATATTTTTTTTTACAGGAGGGGTGAATTGTGCATACCACCAGATTAAGAATGTCCACTTGGAAATAGTGTCACAGCCTGAAAGATCACTTGTGATTACTACATTGTTTCATATACTGCACAGAAGTGTGTGGAATAAAATTCTGCTTCATGGTGCTAAAGAAACACCCTAGATAACCTTAACCTCATTATGTGATTTTATAGGAGTATTATTTTATTCCTAGATTGCCATGTGAAACCCTGTACAAAGCAGCTCCACCTTACCCTGGCTCATAAATTTTATCCACACCATCAAAAGACTTTGGAACAATTGGCCAGATCTATCAACCCGGGACAAAGCTGCCTGTGGACAGCTGCTCTGTATTCTAGAGATATGCGCTTTGTAAATTACCAGGTACATTGTTCAGTATTACTCAATCTTTTATAGTCACATATTTAAAAGCCTTCCTAAATCAGATTTATTGTTTGTTTATGAAAAGAATGTGTGCATAGCTCATTGTTTCAGTATACATTACAATGCAAGGTGCTTCATTTGGCTGAAAAATAGTATTCTCAAATCAGTGGAAGATAACCATATGGCATTATATGGCTGCCTGGTATGCAGACGAGCCAGATCTAATTCCAAACTCAGACAGGGAAAACTTAATTTATTATGGAGTATGAAAATAAGAAGACAGAAAATAAGCAAGAAGTATTTGAAAGTACTGGCTTTCTTCCATCAAGATCACTACCTAGCAGTAAAAAACAGAAGTTATTTGACTGTGCCTACCTTGGAAAAAATATGAATACCCTAAAGAAAGGAATGACTTTATCTCTGATGATTTTCTGCTCAAAGGATTCTTGATTAAAACTGCTCAACATTTTTCAACTTTTCAACGAATTTTTTTCATTAAAAAAGTCTAAAACTTTTCATGATACATTTTCACCATTTTCAGCTGATTCAGCTCAGCATATCCATATTATTATTATTTGAATTACTGTAGCACCTCAGAGCTCAAGTCAAGCACCAGGACCCAATTGTGCTAGGCACCATGCAAACAGGACACAAAGACAGTCCATGCCCACAGACTTTACAATCTAATTATAAGACAAAATATAACAGCATAGAATAATGTATCCCTATGAATCTTACACTGTTTTTTTTCACATGCCAGAAAATTGTAGATTATGGAAACCATACCTAAATTTTTTTAAACTATTCTATGCTTATTACAAAAAATAAGATTTTTAAGAACAACAAATATCAAGTTTTATATATATTGCAATTGTAAGAGTCCACTACCCTTTTTTTCCTCCACGCTAAAGAGAAGTGTCATTAAAGAATAAGCTACAGTATTAAAAACACAGAAAACGGTGCATAGCTAAGCAGCTCTTCTCTGAAATACTCCATCACTTATAGCATTAATGTTCTCAAAATGAGACCGGACATGCATTTGAAGATGTTTCCTTTCTTTCCCCCACCAGATCTTGCGAGCACTGTTTCAATACAAGCCTCAGAACATTGATGAACTAATGCTGAATGTTGGAGATTTGATATATGTTGACCGATCACAACAATCTGATGTTAGCGATGGCTGGGTAATTGGTACCTCGCACCGGACTGGCTGCAGAGGATTTCTTCCTGAAAATTACACAGAGAAAGCCAATGAGTCAGATACATGGGTTAAACACAGGTTAGTAAAGTTCCTCTCCATTATTTCCAGAGCTCTACATGCATGGTTATAGGTATTGTTTTATAGTAGCTCCCTTGTATATTATAACACAGTGTTAGAGGTCTATTGACCCTCTCTATTGGTAGGCACTGGAACCCTGCAGAAATGCTAGTTGATTCTTGCATTACATGAAGTGGGTCTCTTAACACCACCTGGGAAATGAGAAGGTGAGAGTGGGTCCCTGGACAGAAAGGGTCTGATATACAACAGAGCATGTAGCGTACAAATGTGTAGTGTGGTGGCAGCCATAATTACACAGAGTAAACCAGTGAGGGCTGAAAAGTCCTTAGTGAGGAAAGCTAGGAGCAATTAAACCTTGGGAAAGAAGGTGTGAGATTACAATTTGCGTCACACTGTCATTAGTTTGTCCGTTATTAAGCCAAACTGCAGGAAGTTTAATTTTGACCCTGTACCATGTGCAGCTGTGGTGCTATCTTTTCCTTCTCTTCTTTTTCAACTATCTTTCCCTTCTTACTTCACTCTCTCGTGCCATTCTCTGTATCTTACCACTGCCTCCATAACGTAACAAAACAAAAACAAACAAACAAACCAAAAGAACTAAAGTCCAGGCTTACCCTCAGGGTGTCTGTGAGATGCTTCATTTCCGCTTTATTTCACTTTCTTTTTTGATCTTTTAAGCTTGTCAGAGAAAAAACCGTCCGCTTATGTGTTTGGAAAATGTCTAGGGTATTTTAGTTACTACCTCAATATAAATTCATACATGATAACTTTACATTGTACATCAGTTAAATTTACCTCATAAGCAAGGAAATGAAAATGTAAGGCCTCTGACAGTACAGACCTTCAACTCTTCCACCCAAACAGGAATTTAAATTCCAGCGCATTGAGGGGCACATTCTGTGCCCCCATCAGTGCCCTGAGGACCGAGAAGCTCTATGACCCCCTGCTAACTATTGGGGGGGCTGTGCTCCTGCTTGCCCCCCCTCAGGCATGCCCCTGTCAAAGAGAGACATCTCACTTCTAGAATAAACACCATGCACCACAGACGTTGCACCGCAGCCTTATCTCTGCCCCGGTAGGGATGTCAGCCTTCCAGCCCTCCCTTTCATAAACTCTCCACAACACACAAACACATCAGACTCTCACATACGCACAAATACCCCAGTATCACTTCTATGAAAAATGCATTTTCCTAAAACTGTGTAGAAGCGATAGTGTTCTTGTGTATGAATTTCCCAGTTTTTTTTTCCAATTAGAAAGAATCTCGAACACCCCATTGTAGCTCTTGGGCACTTTCAATGAGTTCCTATTTTTCATGAAAGAGGAGCCACTTCTAGATAGCGAATAAAAAATGTAATGTTGCTAGCCAGTGAATAAAACACGGTTTTGTGTTTTTAAGATTTTGTTAACAAACATAGGAAATAAAAACATATTTTTGAAAAAATGAAAGCTGAGATTCAAGGGAATTCCTTTGAAGGAAAAAGATATTTGTCAACTTACATCACCATGGAGAAAAAACATGATGATGAATATTTTCAATAAATCAAAAGTAAATAATAAACTTTAGAAGCAGCCATTCTCTCCAATACTGCCATTATGTACATATGGGTCAATATTCATGTGTCAAAAATTAGCAATCAGTTTACCAAGAGAGATCTGAAAAATTGAGACACAAACTTTAAACTTTCTTAAATGGCTGATATTTAATTAATTATAACTCAAATTAATTAACATTTTTTAAAATTCATAGAAAATTTAACATCACCGAACAGATTATGTACTGTTGAATTAGAACAGTTAATTGCATTACTGGTGTTGCAGTAAAATTGGAAAGGTGTACTGTTTTCTTCATATAAAACAAATAGGCTGAATCCTTGCTTTAAGTGAAAAACAGAACCCAGCTTAACTACGGTGGCACTATTATATCTTCTTCATAATAATAAATAATAATAATAGTTTCACTGAATCTACATGAATTACTTTAAATAAGCAATTTCAAACAAACATATTTATATGAAATGCAAAATGTTATTGCACAGGAAGGATTGGCAGGTTGTCTTAGAATCAGATTTTGTGACATGGGCCAAATGCAAGTGGAAAACAAAATCCAGGTTCTTTCCTGCTTTCTTCGTTCAACGTATTATAAGATGGAGGAATCCACAGAGACCATGCACAGAAGAATGCTGGAGACTCTGTAGCTGAAGTTCTCATGTGAACACACCTTTTGGAGCTGTTGAAAGTATAGACAAAGTTAATCTTTCTGCTGGCAGATCTTTTTAGGTTAGAGGGGGAACACACCCCGAAGAATGCTCACTACATCTGTGCCTTCCAAATGCCCTGGTACAATCCCTCAGAGTCTCTAGCATGCAGAGTTTTTGCATGAGAGCTTTCATAGACTTAAAGCCACTGGAACTTTAGCATCTCCTATTTCCATTTCTTCCTGCTCCATTTACTCACCAGTTTGTCTCCCTGTACATGTGTCACAGGAGACAAGTATTTGTCCTATCAATTCCAGAGTGCATGAGTCTCCTTTATGGGTGCAGAAACCAGTTTGCCTCTTATACATAAGGGAAAGTATATACTTTATACTCAGGTATCATTGCTCTACGCTGAAACTTGGCCTTCAAAGACTCAGCCCGGAATACTTTTCATACCAAATTTGGCGTGAGTTGTGTTTAGAGTGCTCGGGAACATTAAAATAGAAGGATTGTGGCTGCAGATGCTTTTTGGTCCTTGTGTAACTTATAAATCCTAATGAATTTTAGAAGAAAATCTTTTGCAGTACAGACTGGCCCCATGGCAGGTAGTCTTTTTATTGTTTCTTCTTTCCTCTTGTTCTTTTCATTTTTAGAGGTTACAGTGATAATAAGAAATGAGGAAAGATGGAGGCTGCCTCCTCTCATAGGTGCCACCTTGCTCTTGGTGATTTTACTTCATTTCAAAGGCCTCTGTCTCTCTGCTGAACTTTTCTCTGTAGTTGCAAGCTTTGCAGATGGTATTTATAGATAAGAGCTTAGCTTTTCTATAAAAAAAAGCTGCAAAACAGTCCTTGCCATATTCTTGAAGAGAGGGAGCTAACTGTGTGTAATTTCCTGTTTGACACATTTCAGAGGGCTTACGTACTCTCCTTACCATCACTTCGTATCATTTAATATTATACGGGACAGTTCCTAGGTCAGGAACTGCATGGTATGGTAAGTGTATAAAATAACTTGGCACAGGACAAATACCCATGGACTAAGAACCCACTTATGTCCCTGCTGGAACTAAGCAGTCCTTGGATCAGACCATGTAAAAGTAGCAGGTCTATTCACCCACTTGTCCCGACCAGGAGTGGGGAGGTATGGGAGGGGTGAAACCTTAGCTCCACCACTCTTCACTCAATGGCCAAGTAGCTGAGCCAGCATGTGGGGGACGTGAGCTGGAGTAATTTGTTGCTGCTGTAGACCAGCAGTAAATTCCTGCTCTCCAGAAGCAAGGAAGAAGCGGGAGGAGACTTTTGTGTTAGATAGGTGTCTTCGAGGCGCAATCTTCAGGAAGCTATCCCAGAAGCAGTGCAGCTTAGCGCTTGCCTACATGGTGAGTTGTTGTACAGCAAGCCAGGGTGTGAATCTACAGTGCACTAGCTTGCTATGCAGTGTCCTGTGGGCACTGCTGCAATGTACTAAAGGCCCCAGGGTGATCAACTGCAGGAGCTGACTTTACTGTCATTTGTGAGTCAGATTTTTTTCAAACACTCATTCCTTGTACTGAGACTGCAGCTGAAAATAGATACATACCTCCCAGACCACCCGATCATTGCGTAGTCTGTTGTCCTATTTATTAAAAGGGGCAGATTTTTAAAAACATGTCTGTTTGGGGGATTTCAATTATTAGAAAAGCAGGAAAGTGCCTCTTTTGAAATCTTCTTGGTTGGCACATTATCCCATCCCTTCCATGGCGCAAAATTGTCATGTTAGGCTGAATATTGGGGTGAGCCTTAAAACCATATAGAGTCTGATCCAGTACTGAAGTCAGTGGAAGTTTTCTCATTGACTTGAGGAAGTGCAGAATGTGCTGCCTTCCCACCCCTCACATGCCAGTTCACAGGATTACAGAGGTGGACATGTGGAATGCATATGGTATAACAGTAGTATTATTGCTATGCTGAGGGGTACTAGTGACGGCATCAATCACAAACCTCTCTGAGACTGGTTATGAACGCCCTTCTATTAACAAAGCTGTCCAGATGAGTTAATGAGAAGTCCCCTAATGCAGACCATGTCTACATTACAGTATCTACAATAGCACAGATACAACATTGCAGCTATGCCACTGTAGCACCATGAGAAGATGCTTCCTTTGTTGACAGAAGGGTTTTTCCCATTGACATAGTTAATCCACCTCTCTGAGGCTGGGTCTACACTGAGGGCGGCAAATTCGCTGCCGTCAGATTGATTGCTCTGGATCGACTGAGTGGTCTGTGTAGACCTGCTCAGTCGATCCAGCAATCGACACAGGAAAACCACCCTGGTAAGTGGCGTAGCGCTGCGTCAACGGGAACACTGTTCCCGTCGACGCAGCGCAGTGTGGACGGCATGTGGAGCAGACGCCACGAAGTCGATGGGAGATACACAAGTGATTTATGTCACTTGTGTATCTCCCGTTGACTGCCGCCAAATCCGAAAGGTAAGTGTAGACCAGACATGAGAAGTGGTAGCTAGGTCAATGGAGGAATTCTTGCACTGACCTAACAACATCTACACGGGCGAGTTAATTCAAACTCACTGTGTTCCTCAGGGTGCAAAATTTGTCACTGCCCTAACATAGCTAAGTGGATCTAATTTTTCATTGTAGACCAGGCCAAAGACAAATGGGTTGTGAAGCTGCCCAGGAGTTTGGACTGAGAAGGCAGAAGGGGCTTGCTGAGTATTGTTTGTGTTTGTACGTGTGAGGGGAGGGAAAAGAGACACAACAGAGAGAGAGAAGCAGATGCAAAAAGCAAGAAAGCCCAATAGCAGCCAGCGAGTACAGTGTGACCCAGGCCAGAGAGAGCTTTTGAGTCTGTTGGCTAAAGAGGCTTGATATGTAAACTAAGGAACAGCTCCTTTTGTTCCTGGTTTCTCTTGCATTGAGAGAAGTAGGACTTCTGTACATTCTTTGTACATAAACAAGATGGAACCCTAGACTCCATCAAGTTCTGCTTCCAGCTAGAACATAGTCTCATAGACTGCAAGGTCAGAAGGGGCTATTATGATCATCTAGTCTGACCTCCTGCACAATGCAGGCCACAGAACAGCACCCACCCACTCCAGTAATAGACCCTGACCTATGACTGAATTACTGAAGTCCTCAGATAATGATTTAATGACTTGAAGGTACAGAGAATCCATCAGCAAGTGACTGGTGCCCCATGCTACAGAGGAAGGTGAAAAAAACGAAAGGCCTCTGCCAATCTGCCCTGGGGGAAAGCTCCTTCCCGACCCCAGATATGGCGATCAGTTAAACCCTGAGCATGTGGGCAAGACTCACCAGCCAGACACCCAGAAAGAATTCTCTGTAGTAACTCAGAACCCACCCCATCAAACATCCCATCACAGGCCATTGGCCATATTTATCGCTAGTAATTGAAGATCAGTCAATTGTCAAATTAGGTTGTCCCATCATACGATCCCTTCCATAAATTTATCAAGCTCAGTCTTGAATCCAACTAGGTTTCTTGCCCCCACTGCTCCCCTTGGAAGGCTATTCCATAACTTCACTCCCCTGATGGTTAGAAATCTTTGTCTAATTTCAAGTCTAAACTTCCTGATGGCCAGTTTATATACATTTGTTCTCGTGTCCACATTGGTGCTGAACTTAAATAACTCCTCTCCCTCCCTGGTATTTATTCCTCTGATGTATTTATACAGAGCAGTCATATCTCCCCATAGCCTTCTTTTGGTTAGGCTAACCAAGCCATGCTCTTTGAGTCTCCTCTCATAAGGCAAGTTTCCATTCCTCAGATCATCTTAGTAGCCTTTCTTGGCACCTGTTTCAGTTTGAATTCATCTTTCTTAAACTTGGGAGACCAGAACTGCACATGGTATTCCAGATGAGGTCTGACCAACGCCTTGTATAACAGTACTAACACCTCCCTATCTCTACTGGAAATACCTCGCCTGATGCATCCTAGAATGACATTCGCTTTTTTCATGGCCACACCACATTGGCAGCTCATAGTCATCCTGTGATCAACCAGTACACCAACGTTATTCCTCTGTCACTTCCAACTGATGTGTCCCCAACTTATAACAAAAGTTCTTGTTATTAGTCCTTAAGTGCATGATTTTGCACTTTCCACTATTAAATTTCATCCCATTTCTATTACTCCAGTTTACAAGGTCATCCAGATCTCGTTGTAAGATATCTCGGTTTTTCTTTGTATTAGCAATGCATCCAACTTTGTACCATCTGCAGACTTTATTAGCACACTCCCACTTTTTGTGCCAAGGTCAGTAATAAAAAGGTTAAATAAGATTGGTCCCAAGACCTGAGGAACACTACTAGTAACTTCCTTCCAGCCTGACAGTTCAGCTTTCAGTATGACTCGTTGTAGTCTCCCCTTTAACCAGTTCCTTATCCACCTTCCAATTTTCATATTAATCTCCATCTTTTTCAGTGAGGTCAAACTAACAGGTCTGTAATTACCCCGATTGCTTTTTTCCCTTTCTTAAAAATAGGAACGATATTAGCGATTTTCCAGTCATATGGTACAACCCCTGAGTTTATAGATTCATTAAAAATCCTTGCTAATGGGCTTGCAATTTCACATGCCATTTCCTTTAATATCCTTGGATGGAGATTATCCGGGGCCTCTGATTTAGTCACATTAAGCAGTTCAAGTTTGGCTTCTACTTCAGATGTGGTAATTTCCACCTCCATATCCTCAAACCCATTAGTTCCCCTCCCATTATTTCTAAACTCTTCATTGACCTCACTAAAAACTGAGGCAAAGTATTTGTTTAGATATTGGGCCATGCCTGGATTATCCATAACCTCCACCTCATTGTCAGTACTTAGCAGTCCCACTTCTTTCTTTGTTTTCTTCCTATTTATATGGCCATAGAACCTTTTACTATTTGTTTCAATTCCATTTGCAAGGTCCAACTTTATTTGGTTTCTGGAATTTCTCACTTTGTCTCTACATGTTCTCACCTCCAAGAGATAGCTTTCCTTGCTGATGCCTCCCATCTTCCACTTTTTGTAGGCTTTCTGCTTTCTCTTAATCACCTCTCTGAGATGCTTGCTCATCCAGCTTGGTCTACAAATCTTGTCTATGAATGTTTTCCCCTTCCTTGGGATGCAGGCTTCAGATAGTTTCTGCAACTTTTGACTTGAAGTAATTCCAAGCCTCCTCTGCCTTTAGATCCAAGAGTTCTTCAGTTCACTCCAGTTCATAAAATAGAATCATAGAATATTAGAGTTGGAAGCGACCTCAGGAGGTCATCTAGTCCAACCCCCTGATCAAAGCAGGACTAATCTCAGCTAAATTAGTTCCCTAATTAATTCCCTTGATTTTTTTTAAGTTAGCCCTTTTGAAATCAAAGATCCCTGTCACAGATCTATTTTTGTGTATCCTTCCATTTAGTTTGAACTGAATTAGCTCATGGTCACTCGAACCAAGTTTGTCCCCTCCAACCAGTTCTTCTACGAGATCCTCACTACTCATCAATACCAAATCTAAAATGGCACCCCCTCTCATTGGTTCAGCAACTATTTGACTCTGTCAGCTACCACACCCTGGAAAATCTGGGCCCTATTATTACTATTAGCGCTAATCTTCTAAGCCGTGAATTTTGACTACTCACATGAGTCAAAAAGGGGCAATACTGTTAATAGTAGGATCCAGTTTCCAGTGATACAGATTGTTGAATTCCTGTGGAATCAAGATGGAACAAATAATGGGGATATCTACAGAAATCAGAAGTGGCTACTAGGAATTAAAGCAAGGCCTAAAACAGGAGCTGGAGGCTTCACAAAAGGAATTAAAACAAGATAAAAAACAAGAGCTGGAGGTTTCCTAGAAAGGGTTCAGAGAAAACTTGCAGCAGACTGAGATAATATCCTTGTTGGGGGAGCCACTAAAAAGTATCCAGACAGATTGGGAAACACACTTAGGCTGGAATGGTAAAATGGATGGATGAGGTGACCAACAATCTGATTGTCATAGGCCAGAAGTTCTGCTACAAAATAGTGGAGATCAAACAGGCTCTGGCTAATTTGGAACTTGCTGAATGAGATGAAAAATTCAGCTCCAGAAGGAAATCTAATTGCCACAGTGGCAGGCAGCCACCCACCTGGATGAGGAATTGAACCACCCAGAGGACTTGGGTAGGACGGGATATTTACAATCAATTTCTACCCTGTTTGTAATCCACAGAGGCCCAGAGGGGAGAGTTTGGGCTATTCCAGGTCAAATAATGCAAAAGGGAGGGGAAAATTCCTTTAGAGGCTTATATGCCTCAGTTCAACATTATAGCTCAAATCAATGGCTGGGCAGATGGACAGAAAAGGGGGGTTACTAGCAGCCAATGTGGGTGGCCCAGCTCTGAAAAGGCTGCAGAAAAAAAGACAAAGTTATCCATACCTGGTACAAGTCCTTGTCGTGCAGTTCGGAGATAGCTATCAATCTGAGCTGGCCAGAACACAGATAAGATCTAGAAAGAGAGGGAAAGAAAAAAACCCATCTTTTAGAGGCTTGTGCTCCTGGCATACCCAGATAGCAATGAGGCTTGTGGTCCTGGCATACCCAGATAGCAAGATACATCAGTGATGAACCTATTTATAGATGCTCAGCTGAAGTTGGACTTGCAGATCAAAATCAGTGAAAGGAGACCAAAGACACTCAGAGGCTGTGGAATTTTCCAGAGAACTTGAATCTTTCTTTGCAACATTGCACCAATAGAGGAAACTGCTGATAGTGAGGAAGATGGAAGTTGAGCCACAAGCCCTGGAAGTACTGTTCTGTGTCTACCGCGTAAGATGAAAGAAGGGATTCTAATCTAATTCCTGATTTTATTGAATGATAAGAAAACCTGATACGTTTTGTTTCTAAAAGCAAAGAAATTGGCAATAATGCAAAAATGAAAGGAAACAATTTAGTTTAGTGCTGAGACTATGCCAAAGAAAGGCCACAGAAAGAAAGATTGCTAGAAATCGAAGGCAGGCCAAGGCAGACCGTCCCCAATGTGTAGTGACAGCCTCTCAGTTCAGGAAAGGGTGGAGGAAGAAGCATCAGCGCCACAGGTTTTGTTTCAAGCTGTGCCATTGAACAACGATGGGGCTTTGGCTACTGAGTGTGTAATAGAATCTCTCAAATGCACAGTGGTGATTGACAGTGGCTCAAATATAATAGTCATTAAACCAGACATGTTAAAAAAACTAGGGAATAGGGGATCCATAACTGAACCCCCTAGCTGGTCTCAAATAGAGACTGTGACTGTGGCAATGAAACCCAACCAAAAATTGGGAAAACTGGGTTTGAAGACTGGACTTCTGGAATTCAATCCAGAACTCTGGTTGGCTGAAATAGTGGATGAACTAATAATTGGCTTGGATTTGATTATGGCTAATAACTGTGTACTCAATGCTAGGAAAGGAGTCTTAGGTTTGGTCTTTGCTGCTGCCAGCAATCGACGGGAGATATACAAGCTGTCCCGTACCACGACATCTTCAATGTGCTTCTTCGACGGGAGACACCCTCCTGTCGATGCAACCTTTCTGCTTTTGGGGAGGTGGATTAATGGTCTTGACCAGGAAGCACTTCCGTGATCAATTGAGAGGGTCTCTAGAACCTGCTCAATCGATCCTACTGCATTGATCCTCAAGGAGCAGACAGTATAGACATACCCTCACAAATTCAGTCTGTGGAAGTTCTCTTTAAAGATACGGCCCAGGTGACAAATGATTTGTAGGCAGATTGTTTGCAATGAACAAATTGGCCTGCCATGGGAGACAGAAACCATTATATCAGCTACACACTGTGGTAGCTTTGCAGCACGGAAAAAGAGAGTGGCTGAGGCCCGGGATCTTGGGTGGAATCTTTGCTGCTAAAGCACCTGCTGATCTGAAACAAGAACGGATCCCTGTTTGCTTGCTGAGTATTTCTGACAAGCAGCAAATAGTTTAAAAGAGAAAAAAAAAAAAAAAAAAAGGAAACCCTTTCAGTGGACAGCAGGGCGTGCTTTTGCATTTTCAGAATTGAAAAAGGCTCTTGGGACTGCCCCGTCTTGGCCTATCCATGTTTCAAGATTTCCTATTGGACACCGATCCTAGAGCTTACAATTTTGGGGGAGAGAATTTCAGCTTGGCTGTCTCCCCCACCTCTTTTGAATCTGAGAATGTATTTGTGAAAGTTGAGACTGCGGCCTGGTCTGCACACCCCAAGCACTGTAGCTATGCTAAGCTAACTCCTGGTTTAGATGCAGGTAGGTCAACAGAAGAAAGCTTCCATTGACCTAGCTACTGTTGCTCAGGGGGTGGAGTTCCTACAGCAATGGAAAAACCCCATCTGTTGCCACAGGAAGCATCTGCACTACGGTGCTACAGTGGCATAGCTACAGCACCATAGCTGTGCTGGTGTAGTGCCGTTGTGTAGACACGGCCTGGAAAAGTTGTTACAGAGGTCAATCCCGCAACCCCCTTTCACACTGAATGGGCAAGGTCTGCTTCAGCCAGCACATCCCACAGAAACAATAGTCATTTTGAAGGTGGTTGAAGGAAAGTCAGTCAGAGAGTAAAAAATGCCAGACGCATTTGGGTGGAATTAAAATCAATTTGGGTTGGTGATAAGAAAACATCTTGACAGAAAGACACCAAACATATGTGGATAGTTAACCAGCTATCTTTTTTAATTTGCTAATCTGTTTATTTGCTTTCTCTCTGGCATCAGTCATACAAGACATCGTCATTTTATTTTGGAGTACCACCTCAATGATGGGCAGAGCTAAAACTGGGGGAGGGTTATGCTGAGAAGTACTGGTGACTGCATCAATCAGCAACCTCTTTGACATTGGTTGTGAACACCCCCTTCAATTTACGTAACTGTCAGGATGAGTTAATCAGATGCCCCCCACCTATGACAAACAGGGATTTTGAACCCATCCAGGAGTTTGGACTGAGTGGGCAGAGAGAGGTTGCTGAGTATGGTGTGTTGTGCGTGTGTGTGAGAGAGAGGAGGCAATTAAACACAGAAACTCAAAGCAGACAGAACAGAAAAGGAGGCAGAGGCAAAGCAAGAAAGCCAAGCAAGAGTCTGTGAGAGCAGTGTGATTCTGGAAAAAGCCAGAGAAAGACCTTTTGGTTCTGTTGGCTAAAGAGGCGAGGGACTATAAACTAAGAAACTGCTCTTTTATTGTTGGTTTCTCCTGCAGTCAGAGAAGCAGGACTTCGTACATTTCTTGTACATAAGCAAGAAGGCATCAAAGAAAATACCAGATTCCATCAATTTTGGCTTCCAACCGGAACATATCCAGGGCCCCGAACTTTGACTAGCTAGTCAGGTCAAAAAGGGCAACATTCTTTATTAACCACACTCTAGCAATAGACTGTCACTTAGACTAGTGCTGTGGGATCAGACTTTGTCAGATGCAGTTTGGTGAAGCACATCCAAATTCTTTATGGCTCTGCTCCCACTGAAGTGAATGGGAATCTTGTCTTCGACTTCCCTGGATACAAGATCAGGCCTTAAAAATCCCACCTCTCTAATTGTGTCTGTTGCTTCTACTTTTCCCACAGAGAATACACTTTCACTCCAGCTTCAGGACTGCTCCCTAAGAATGAAAATGAACCTGTCCTTAAACTGAATGGTGAAGCCCATAATGCAATAATGACACAGAGTGTAACCAAAATGCTTGCTTTTCAGGTAATAATTCTTCATTTTTATTCTTTGACAAGCGCATAAATATCAGTGCAGGTATCATGCTTATACAAATACATTTTTAAATGAACCTTTAATATCTCCCTTTAGTTTCATCTCAATATTTTCTATAAATTGCTTTTACATTTCTTAATGACCCTTTTCTTATGCCAGTAAAAAATAGTAACGGAAATGAAAAACATATATATTTTCAAATGTCAGCTTTCTTTATGCACAAGGAGTAGACAGATCCTCTGAGTATAGACACAGCTTGTATTCAACTATGGAGATACAGCTTGGGGTGCAAAGTGCAGATATTACTAACAGTAGGTGTTGGACCTACTTCTTCTCTCATAGCAGTCTGACAGTAGCATAACGCTACTGATTTCAATGGATTTACACCAATGTAATTGAAAGCAGAATTAGCAGGATCTTAGCACCTACAGTCTGCAATATCTTTATGTATGTGTGTGTGTGTGTGTATATATATATATGTGTGTATATATATATATATATATATATATATATATATATATATATATATATATATATATATATATATAAAATAAATAGTGTGTAAGACAATAGCAGAGCAAATTAGTCATCATCAACACTGACAGACTTAAATTTTTAACCCCTACCCTCAGAATTGATGTGGTTTGTTTTTGTTTTTTGTTTTTAAACAGTGCATCCCTAGTATTTATTAACATGTCTCCAAGCAGAGGGCAAGAATTTGAAAACCCCCCAGCTTCTCAGGCAGGCTACCCACCTGCAAACACAGTGCACTGAGTTTGTTTGGGTGCATAGGCTCTAATGTTCATGTGACCTTTGTGCATTTGTGTGCATTGCACCATTTGTACATTCTGGCTGCAGTTCCTTTCTTATGATGTGGTAGGGGCCTGAAATTTGCAAGAACTCTGTGCATTAGAAACAAAGGTTTTTAGATATATTAATCCCCAGAAGAAAGTAGCTAGCATCCAGAAAGGAAAGGATGGCCAGCTCAAAGTCAGACCTCATCGTGCTCCCTTCACCCTGAAAACATGATGATTTCCATGGGTGTAAGACCTCCTTGACACCACTTCTTGCGTGCTCCTCCCTTCTCTCCTCGCCCAGCCCAGCTGTGCATCGGAGCTGTAATTTGATCCACAGTATGTTTCTTGCAGTGGTTCACATGTTCATTTTGAGAAGTCGTATGATGGAAATTGCTCCTGCACTCAGGTTCCCTCAAAAGACAGAAAAGGAAGACTGCAAAACTCTAGTTTGGAATCATAACCCTCCCAACGCAGTTTATTAATCTTTCTTCCAAAGGGAATGTGTACAAAGCAAATAGAGATGTGACTGTAGCATGGGTAGACATAGCCAGGCTAGCGTTAATCTAGCTAGCACGGGTAACAATCGTAATGTACACATAGTGACATGGATTTCAGGTTAAACTAGCTGCCCCAGTACAAGCCTGAGGGGGACCTGTGGTGTGTACTTAGGTTGTTAACCGACACTTGGGACCGTACTGCCATGTCTTCACTGCTATTGGTAATGTCAGTCTAGCTAGTGCAAGGTAACGTGGGTATGTATCTCTGTGCCGCAATCACCCTGGTATTTGTGGTATAGACACCCTCAGACTCAAAAAAAAAAAAAAAATCTATCACTGCAGAAATGTACAGTTGGCAATTGGAATGCGAAATCTGTCCATATTCTAAGGATTCCAATTCTCCTCAATCAGCTGGCCTTGTCTGTGCTAGGATTTTAACATGGGCTAGTTTAACACATCTTTTTCCTAGTGTAAACACTTTTATAGCTTAATCTATAGACACGGAAGTCATAGTCCTCTTTCCATTGATTTCAATGGATTTTGGATGAGGCCTTGTATCACTGTCTAGGATATGTCTAGGACCTCATCTGTAAAATGAGAATAATAATATTTCCTTCTTCCCACCCTTTGTCGGTCTAGTTTATTCAAATGACTGTAAGCCTTTCAGGGAAGAGACTGTTCCTTAGTATAGGTGTACAGTACATCGAACAATGGAGGGCAGATCTCAGTTGCAGGTTCTAGGCGCTACTGTGATAAGATTAATAAATAATATTAAAATGTAAGTATATCACTTCATCCAGCTTTCTCAGACTGTTGCTCTCAGAAGAGGCTTGTTGGTGATGCGCCACGGGGAAAGAGTGGATCAGGTTTTTGGGAAGTCCTGGATTCAGCAATGCTTAACTGCAGATGGTAAGTAAAAGAATGGGAGGACTGGTCCTTGGCAAACCAGACTCAAAAGAAAATATTGTATCATGATGGCAGTGATGCATAAAGCCTAAGTTACTACTTGTAAATGTCTGTAAACCAGACTGAAACTTTAGTGCTGAAGAAAGCAGCTATTTATACATAGCTATTCATACATTCAAAGCTATATTTGAGACAAGCACAGTCAATGTATACTCTATTAGTCACTGTACTTCCTATATAGTAATTCTATGTAGTACAAAGAGAGCTGTGTGAAACTCTACATTTTGGTCTCGTGAGTTGATTTGCAAAATGTGAATTTTTCACCAGCATTTTCAGAAATTTACGATATTGATCAATGGCCAAATTTCCCCTTTTTGCGCAGCTAGATACAGCTTTTCAACATTACAATGCTGAAAAATAACTGAAGCAAACAATGAGATTTTGTGGGGAAATGACAAAATGTTATCACTGGTTTTGGTGGAAAGTAAAGTTTGACATATTTTTGGCTTTCAAAGCGTGATTCTGATGTGAAAAAAGTTTATACACACACACATTTGCGGGTGAGTGATGGAGAGACATTTTGTTTTGCCAAAGGTCTTGGGTTATTCTGGAAATCAGACAAGATGATCGTAACAATCACTTCTGGCCTTAAAATCTGTGAATTATTTCCTTTTCTTTCTTGCTATGAAAACATTTGTTTTTTGATAACTTTGGCAGTGGTAAAAAAGGTTTCCACAGCTCTGACATGAATATATCTCTATGAATCCTACAAAGCAAATTTCTCCTGGTTTTCAGTCCTCTGTTTTCTCTTGTATTCCACTACTTGGGAATCCAGAGGAGATTCGTCATTAGGCCAGAAGATTCTCTCTCTTGCTATCTTGCCCAGAATCTAGTGAGACTGGGCCACAGTGAATCAACAATGTCCCTAGTTTGCTTTGGTAAATGTAAAATGGGGCGTCCCTAAGGTAATATTAAGAAATCACTGACTCCTTTTTTTCACCAGGGAGACACGTAGAGTCAGATTTTCAGAACCGGCTACCTAACATGCAGAAGAAAATTATTGTGCATGCATAACAGAAATGCATATGTATGCATTACTACTGCCTTTGTATTTGGGAATGAAGTGTTCTGCTTTTGTTTTAGGAAAATACCACAGGGTAGATCTGAACTTCCCAGCCAGTCTGCCAAAACGAAAAGATGGTATCAAACATTTTGAATATGATCCTCCTTTATCGTGCTGCGGCATTTTCCAGTCTAGACTTATAGGTAAGTTAGATATTATCCTAACAGGAACTTAAGGGGGTGGAAGAAAGACTTCTGTAATCTGTGAACATGCACGCTGACTTTACCATAGGAATGCTTCCCGTCTGCATAACTGGTAGACTTCCTCTATGGACAGCAAAAAAGTGTCCTTGCTCTTTTATGGGGGAGCAGGACCAGTTGCTCATGGAATGCAAGAGCCAGCCTGCCACCTTATGGCAGGGAAGGGTTAGAGCAGTGAGGTACAACACTACATTCTGCTTCTGGTTGGAAATGGACAGTGTTCCTGTAGCATCTGTGGGCTGGTTAGAGTAGGGGTGCGACAAGCAGCTTCTTGGTCTGTAGATTGTGTCAGAGCAGCTCATTGTGTTTGATATTTGAGCTGTATTGGTTAGTCAGACTGAATGCTGTGTGTCTGTTCCCTGCTTTGATTAGCATAACTCTTAGAAACAGGATTGTGGTGCAAATGCTTGCCTAAGTGCCATTTACAAATTGAAGATTTACTCTCTGTGACTGTTTTTCTAGTATTCACTTAACATTTCCTCTTCCCACAAACATTTGAGCCAGTAAACACGTTCACCAGAATATCCGTGGGAAGTGAGTTGAAAAGAGGCCATGAGCGCATTCAGAGTCAGTTTTATTGAAAAATTCAAACTAAGATCTGTGGAAAATATTTTGCAGTAGTCCTAATGATTGTAAAGAGCAGCTCATCATTCCCTTTCAGGAGAAGCTCTGCTGGAGAAACAAGAGGCCATTAGCCATGTATACTGTTCACCTGCACTCCGCTGCATACAGACAGCTCATCATGTGCTAGAAGGTAGGATAGTAAAATGGCTATGTTCTTTTGCCATTCTGGACATTCCTGATTCAATCTTCTTCTAAGCCAGTGACAGTGCTGCAGCTAAAATGCTGCATGGCTTTTTGAATATTTACTTTTGCCTTTAATCATTGATGCCAGATATTTCTGTCTAGAGAAAGGACTAGGTGATAATGTGAAGAAGTAATAAAGTTTCTCCACTGTACCAGTACCATCACATTTAATTGAATCCTGTCCAATAAAATTAAAATGGAATATAACATTATATAAGACGAAAGGCATTTCAGATTAAGTAGAATTTAACTAATTGGCTATACTCAAATTTTTATATCTAACACTTCTACAAAAGATTTTGGTTCAGAAATGAAGTGTTTCCATTATGCTGAGGGACAGGTACCTTGAAAAAGAAAGAGGACTTTCTCCTGGAAGTTTGCCTTTGCACACAAGAGGTTTGAGACCTCCACATTGTTTAAAAACTAGTCTTTTTAAATGAAGAAGCCCATATGATAGGTCACTCAACAATGTTGTTTTAAAATCACAAAGCCATGGATGATAGGACTCTGTGATTCCAGAATTGGGAAGGGACACTGAGTTTCTTCTGGGACTTCACATGAGTCAGTATGGCCTTCTGAGAATACAGAGTAAAACTGAGAATTTAACATGGAGATTTTTCTTTAACACTATGTTTGTAGGTTTGGATTTACTGCTCCACTTAGGCCCACTGCACAACATGGTATATAAAAATTGCATAAAAAATTTTCTTCTTGATATTTATTTACACTGTAGTACCTCCGAAGGATGAGTCCTTGTCTCCATTTTGTTCTGTACCCCACAGAACACAGAGGAATCACTCCACAAATAATAATAGTTCAAGAATTTACACTTACAGTTAAGTGTAACTATACTTTCCTCTCCTCCCCTTAGGTTCCTAGCTTCAGAACTTTACAAAGTATTGTTTATGCATGTGGTGGAATAAGGTATTTAGAAGGATCGAGACTCCATGTAATCAATATTATGTATAATTAATGCTCTTTCTTTTATCTTATCTTTTTATTTTGTTAATCAAATTGTTACTGGGAAACAAGTGTCACGTGCAGTCACAGCTTAAAGCTCTGAGTATACCTTTCCATTTTAAAAATTTCTTATTTATTACAGGTCTTAAATTAGAACAAAAAATTAAAATCAGGGTAGAACCTGGGCTCTTTGAATGGACCAAATGGGAGGCAAGCAAAATGATTCCTTCCTTTATGGCACTAACAGAACTGACCGAAGCTACCTACAATATAGATACCAGTTACAGGTAAATGTTGCACGTACCATATGTTCATGTGTATTTCTGATACCTCTCCTGTTTTTGGAAGCTTTTAAATATCACAAGACACTGTTGCAAAAATCAGTGATTCTGGATTTAGGCCATTGACTTTAACAGAGTAGGGGGCTGAATGAAGCCTATGTGGTTTAGTCCCAAAAGAGGACGTGCAGATATCTAAGTTATTTTAACTACATGATTCACTGCTATTAGGCAATGTGACATACTGATAGGGAAATAATTCATATGTGTATATAAGTGGGTGAGTGTGTGCACAGAGGCTGAATTTTGTTCCTATTAAAGTGAATGGCAATTTTGCAAGATCAGGCCTATGGCTGATCATCTAAATATTTTAGACTCTAATGATGGACATCCATATTTTTGTTCTTACTTTCAACTAAAAAAATATGTTTTCTAATTGTGAAAAACTCCCCTGTCATGTCACATTTCAGCCAAGAAGGAATTGTAATTGTATTTTGGTGGTGCACAGCTCAAAATTGAGTGAAGGCTTCAGAATTTGTCCCACTGGGGGTTTTGTAAGACCAGAGACTGAGTAAAGAATGAGGATGGAATGCTGTTCTCCCAGCATCCCGAAGCTGCAAAGGTTTGCACAGTTCCACATGTGAACTTCTCAACAGGGAGAAAAAGTCACCAGTTTTCAGCTGAGTCCTTCTAAATAGCAAGAGTAAGGGAGGCGGTGCCCATTTCCCACACACTCTGGAGCAGGGAGTTGTAGGAACCAGGGGCAGTCCATGAATGCTGGGGAAAGAGAGGTGAAAGCAAGGCGCCTGTCATTCTAATTGTATAAGTTGTCAGGACATTAATGTTCCATTAAAATAGATTTCTACATTGAAATCTGTGGCATTTTTTGTTTTGCTCAGAAATAATCACTGCACTCAGTGTAAGTCTGCTTTTCTGGTCCCTGCCTTCCACAGTGCCATTCTGTGGTTTGGTGCTGATTCTGAATGTTTGCAAACCACAGCAGAACAGGAAATGACAACAGACATTGGATCTAATCTTGCCTTTTATCTTGCTCACAGTGCCGTGCTGCATTACACTTGCAGTACATGGCCAAACCCAGAAAATCACTCAGTTAATAAAAGTACGTAACTCTGGGGTTTCCCATATGTGTACAAATAAAAAAGTGTTGTGCCTCTACTGTATTTCTTAACACGGACCAAAATCCTTAGTTTCAGAATGAGTGAATAGACCAACCCTTCCACTTTCCTAGGTTCATATGTATTCACAGCAAAATTACTGTTTTCCCTAGTTTCTCACTTTCCATACAAACTCACTAATCCCCTGCCTCCAAAATCAGCTGATATAAGACAGGGCAGAGAAAGGCCATGATTAAAGCTGGGGAAAGCATTTAACAGGTGGAGGAGAAAACTGTAAAGTGCTGCAGCACTGCAGCCAAGCAGCAACTGAATTATCTAAACAAACTATGAACATGCATTTTTTACATCAATAAAACCAGTATGGCTTCTTTCCCCAAATGTTTCACGTAGCGCATGCTGGATAATAACACGAGGGGTCTCCATGTTTCTAAAACAAAACTGGCTCCTTAAGAGAATTGTTTGTAGAGATGCTGCAGCTGAAGCTAGCATTCTCGTCATGGGCACACAGACTGGCTCCCTAGTGCCGTCTCCACACCCTTCCCTGATTAAACCTGTGTTCCGTCCCCCAAGTTCCATTCAGGGGTACACCAATAGCTCACATTTCTATTCTCTCTGTCCCCATGTGTGTGCTGATAAAAGACTCTTCTTTCCGAGCCCCAGTCATCTGCCGTAAGTCAGTGTTAAAATCCAGATGGCCAGGGTCAAAATCCACAGGGCTCCAGTAGCTGCCGTTAATATATTCTCCCGGTACATGTAATCTACAACACCATCCCTTCCAACCCTTTTGGCTCCTCCTGTCTTTAGCATCTTCACTATTCTATATTTTGGGATGCGCCATTGCACCTGTTTCTTTTCTATGTTTATAGCCAGGCCAATTGAGGTCCATGCTTTGCTTTTTGACTCCATCACTGACTCTTGCTCAGTAATGCTGATCCTTGCTATTCCTCAAACTACTCCATCACCATGTGGGCTCTCCGAATTAGTACACACCGTCAAGGTTTCCTAGCACTCCTAGTACTGTCTGCAGAAGATAGCGCCTCTAGGTATGGTGATATCGTGTAGAAGAGTTAGTATAGTCTGTAACCTGCCTGAAAGGACTGTGCTTAGTGGTGGGATTTCTGCAGCGTCATGTCAGATATCGCTACCCACTGGTTCCCATTTAGGTTTTTTAAGTAAAAGTCATGATCATCTTATGGTCAGGTCCATGATCATTCCCCATCAGTAGAGTTATTCAGTCTAAACTAAATTGATCTTTTGGGACATTAAGAGGCAGTGTGGTCTAGTGAAGAGGGTGCTGGAGTGGGTGGCAGAATACCTGGGCTCTGTTCCTGAATTAGCCACTGATCTGTTAGGCAAGTCACTTAACCTCTCTACCTCTCCTTCCTCTCCCACGCTTTGTCTGTCGTGCTATTTAGATTGTAAGCTACTTGTGGCAGGGACTGCTTCCACATAGATCCAATCTGTACAGTACCTACAGTATGGAGCTTTGATCTTGCTTGGAGCCTCTTGGCACTACTGTAATGCACAGAATAATCTAGTATCGATCACACACTGAAAGATATCTGCACTCCTCATCGGTTTTTAGTTATCACTTATTCTTTGCTTTCTGAATTGGTGCTTAGGTACTATGTTGAATGCATCCCTATAAAAGTAAAGGAGATACGCTTAACCCTCTATGTATTATATCTCTTATTCAGCGATGATCCCATGATTTAAAAGCTCTTATGGCAGTCTGAATTTCACTTGTACATTAAGGCATTTTGTACTGTATGACCAGTATAGTACAATAGCCCTTCAGTACATCAATCTACTTTCTACCTATTCACTGTTCATTCTGCACGCTGGTTTTAAATGGGTGAGATAAGCTGATTAGATTCTGATCTTCCGTGTGGTTGAAAGGAGTTAGCTGGTATAGTTTCCTGGAAAACAGTCATTGCATGTGTCAGAGCACATTTGCAACATGCCGTTATGCACATCTCCAGCTAACAGAAGAGGTGACTTTATAGAAAGAAAGAAATAATGAAGGAAATAAAAAGTTTCCTTTGTACATTTACTTCAGCCTGGATAGCAGAACCCTACATCTTCAAGGCCAGATCCTCAACTGTTCAGTGGAGATAAACTGATTTACAGCAGCTGAAGATCAAGCCCTTAGTGTTTAAAAATTATCCTTTACATGCAAGGGGCACTTATAAGTAAAAGAAATTATTATTATTTACGTAAAAAGCAAACAAGGATTGTATTTTTATTGTTTAATTTGTTTTGTCAAGCAGATGCAGGTAGGGATTTTTAAAGGGACATTAAACCAAGGGGCAAATCCTGGAATCAGTCATATAATCGGTGTCAGTGGGAGTTCTGTATAGGTAAGAACTGAGTAAGGACTTCAGGGTTTGGCTCAGTTTTTAAACCTAAAATCCATTCTACCGGAACAATTTTTTTTTAATGTTCTTGCCTGGATGAGCCTATATTTGTATTTTTTTTCAAACACACACATCAAATATAGTTCTTATAAACTGTGATCTGTTGTGAAGTTTACTAAGGGACAGTTTCTGCTACCCTTATTCCCATTGGGTAATTGCTTATTCTGTGAGTTCCTCTGTTGGATTCAATGGGGTTACTTGAAGAGATACTGTCTGGTGTGAGCTGAAGTACCATGTTTCATATCAGTGCTGTCTCTCAGGTAGAGATGGAGTATGGGTACCAGTTTGTTTACTGAGGTGTGGTCATATTGACAATGTCCCAATATATAATCAAATGTTACTTAGATGAGTGACTCCTCTGTGATTTTTATTATCAGATGCACTTTCCCAGTATCCTCCCTGGTGCCATCAGAGAGTTATGAAGAGTATATAAGCAGATGCTCCACAGTTATAAAACAGATTGTCAGTACCTGTACAAGTGACGGTAAATATTTCAGATTCTGCGTTCAGTCCTCATGTTTTCTTTGACCAGATAGGAAACAGCTTTGCCATATGAATTACATTTAGTGTGGGTCATTGATAGTGCCCTATCTTTGAGATAGATTAACCCTCAGCCTGTGTCATACTAAATTAATACACACACACACACACACACACACGTTTATAAATACATAAAGTACAAATAGACAAAGACTAAACATAAGACTGTAAAATATTCCATTGCTAAATCATATTATATGCTGGGTCTTAGTTTGTCAGGTTGTGACTTGACAAAGTAATACAGCTTTTCTTTTCTTTTCAAGCTTAATTTTCATCTTCCCACCCCACCCCCAGCAAGTACTTGCTCTCTCGAGCTGAAGTGCGTGTAACATATCAAACATTTCATAACAGGTTAGCTACACCTGCCCAGTCTACATATCACACAGCTATGCAAAGATGAACACCACAAAAACAGCGAATAAGCATAACCAACAGGCAGTCAATTGCAAAGTTACAGCTTCCTTCCTTTAATTATTTTGGTGTAGCAGGTATCATTCTGATGGTGGGTCATGGCTCATCCCTGGATTCCTTCACTCGCCCTGTACTAGGGCTCCCAGCCAGAGACAGCACTGATTTTTCCCAGTTGGTTAGAAAGGTAAGAAGTTTTTCCAGCAGAAAGTTCTTGCTCCCCATTTTCTCCTTAGTATATTTTCAATAAGGAACCTATTTCAGCGGTAGGCTGTGTGTTTTTAACCACTCACTAACAAGAGTTATTCTCTGATTCTGGAGGGAGCGTCATTCAGTAGTTCTAACACACAACTGGCCCTCAAGAGATGTGAGTTCTATTAGTGAACTGCCATGTGACCGTGGGCGTGTCATGACCTCTCTGGTGAAGATTTTCAAAGGCACATAGGGCACCAAGTTCCCAATGAAAGTTACAGGGAAGTACATACATAGCCACCAGGTGTACCTTTGACAATATCCTCGTAACTGTCCTCACCGGGGGATAGGTCAGGAAGTGTGGCCTAGTGGTCAGGGTTACAGCCTGTGACCAGCAGAGGAGTGTTGGTAGGGGAGCCCCAACCCTCCCACTCCACCAAGCTCCAGCCCAGAGCCTTTTGGGGCTACCAGTGATCTGGCAAGTGAAGCTGCTTTAAGGCTGCCCTTCCAGGCCACTTCCTCACATCACCACCCCCAGGCCAGCTCAGTCCTAGGCTTTCCCCTTCTGGGATAGTCCACACCAGAAAGTAAAAAGGGTTTGCCAATGTCCAGGGTACATATGCAGGGGAGAAGGGAATGCTTCTTTCTCTGTTTCTGGGCTGGGTCCTTCCTTCCCTCATGGAGGGCCTTTTGGGGCATTATCCTAGAGATTTCAGCCTTCCCTCCGCTCTGTGTAGCTGGAGCTATGTGTTGCAGATCTGCTATCTTCCAGGTCTGCCACCAAATGAGCTGTTCCCCTGTCTTTTAATTCCTCCACCAAACACAGCATGTGCTGCAGGTGTGGTGGGGCAGGGCTGGCTGGACCCAAAGTAATTCCTTAACCCCTTGTTGCCCAGTGTGGGGTTTGTACACCCCATCACATTCCCCTTCTGTGCCTGAGTTTTTCTATTACTAACATGGATAACTGTCTTCCCTCTACATCCCCCAGGGTGTTATGTGGCCTACGTCATGAAAACACAGATCTATTTTGAAAAGTCATTCTGTAAAGTAGTACAGTGGGGTGCCACGCTTAGAGTCTTAGTGAATCCAAATCACATTTGCTCAATTTATGAAAAAAAAGGTGTCCCAGCTCATCCTGGGATCTGATGACCAAGCTGTGTTCTTTCTGGTTGGTACATAATCACCAGTAATAAAGATTCTGTAAGACAAATTTTCCCTTGCACGGGTGTAGGAAGGAGACAATTTGGTTAGCCATGTATTTATTACTGGTGATGATGCAAGAGATAAAGAACCCAGCTTGATCATCAGATCCCTAGAAGAGCTTGTAGTGTTGACACAAGCTCCACTAGTGTCCAACAGATAGGACTCCCTTATGCTACCAATTCATTTTAGATCAAGTGGGAGAATATCTTGATCTGAATGGTCTCAAGGTACACACCCGTATTTCACAGTTAGAACTATTTAAATACATTTGTGTTTCAATCTGTATGGTATGTATTCCCCATTTCCAGTGTCGTTAGGAAAGTTCTAATATAAAGTTGTATTGAAATCTCTCTGTTTTTCCAGATACCTTCACTAGGCATGTGTTTCTGTGAAGAGCTTAAAGAGGAAAATAGATGGCAGATGATTAACCCACCAGTTAAGACATTAACCCATGGATCAAATGCAGCATTTAATTGGAGAAATGGCTTACTGGACAGTTAGAAGTTATACTCATTCATGATATATTTCAAAAAAGAAGAAAAGACAAATATTTTCCCTCTTGGTTCAACACAGGCCAGAGGTCTGTGTAAAATATTTAGAACTTGGGGAAATTATCCTTTATTATTAGTATGAATCATCAATGCACAGAAGGCACTTTTAGAGTTTTTGTGCCTGTGTTCTGTTTTTGTTACAGTGACTCAGAAGAAAGAACCTACTAAATGACATAAAAACTAATGATAATTCATCTAGTGCTGAAGAATGAACTTTTAAAGCTCTTTATTTAGATTAACATCTGTAAGGTTTAAAATATGTAACTGACTATAAGCCTTGTTGCTTGATGCACTCATGAAAACATCTGGTTATATCTTCAAGAACAAAATACAATCATAAAGAATTAGACATTTTGTTTCATACTTTTGGACATTTTGTTTTCTTATTGATTGCTTTTATTTCATCCAGAGTATGAGTGGAGATAGTGTATCATAGAGACTATTTTCTTCTGATGCACCGTCAGTTTGATGCACAGAAGATTTTCTACCAAGAGACTAATGCAAATATTGTGCCATTGTCAATAAAGTACTTGCAGAAAAAGGTTGAAGAAAACTGAATGTATTGCCTTATGGTTGCTAAAAAAGATAGTACAATACATATTTGTACTGGTGACAAGCCCATGTTGTGGGCAATTCTATCTGCTGAAAGTTTCCTGAGATGGCTGTCGTGACAGAATTGCACAGCTTTGTTTTTTATTGTTTTACATATGATGATAAGTTTATTGGTTACCCACAGTCATGTACACCATTTCTATCAATTACTTGTTTGTTTAAAGGGATACAGACACAAACTGTGCCAAACACTCTTCTTCAAAAGGTTCATATTTTCTCTTTAAACTATCCTCCTCAGAATGCCCGGACTATCCCATGTGAAAATGTGAGATTTTGTTTCAATGAGAAATAAATGAGGAGCCTATTTCTCTCTTATGTTGTCTGATATAATTTTATTTGTCACTCTTAGACATGGTTCATTCTCTGTTTCTTCCTAGAGTCGAGCAAAATTTTTCAGACTAAATGTTTTTCCTCCAAAAATTACAGATTTGCATCAACTGAAACATTTTGCTAATTTGTGTTGAATTCAGTAAATTGTTTTGGTTGAAAAAATAATTTTGAAAAAACAACTTTTGACATTTTTAAACAAGACTTTTTAATTTGAAACAACTTTTTCAAAAAACATTTACTTCAATTTTTTTTTTAAATTAAAATTGTCAAAAAAGTTTGAAACCAAACTAAATGGTTTGGTTGATCCAAAACATATTTTTAATGGTTCAACCACCAAACCAAAACATCTGTTGTTTGCACAGCTCTTTTGCTTTCTTATATCTCACAAACCCTTAATATTGTCTCCATTGACTTTCTAGGTATGCTGCAAAGCCTATCTTTTTATTCAGGCTTCTGGTGAGACAGAGATTTGTGAAAAATTCAAAGAGATCATTGCAAAGATAGGTGCCAATCAGTCTGCTGAAATTAGATGATAACATTCAGAGTGGTCATTAAAGGGCCATAGAAACATTTTATATATGTAGGACTAGATTTTTACTGTGATAAGTGTTGTGGGGGGGGTGTGGGCTACTGTTAATCACTGGATGTTTCTTTTTGATTTTCTGGTTTTTGAGTAAGCTGTTTTTAATTTATGTATTTATTTATTTTAAAATGTCATTGCGTTGTCATTGTAAAATTACATCCAATGCACCTAAAACCAGGACAGGGGCTTTTTAGTCCTGATCTGGAACCAAGCTCTGTCTCTTCAATTTTATGTAATCAATCAACAACAGGTTTATCAAATGGTAGCAAAAGTGAGTTCAAGCTGGAACGATAGCTGTGCTCTAAGTCCAGGCTGCAGGGGGTTATTTGTTCCTCAAGTGACACCTTGTGAGAGAGGGGATTTGTGGAATGTTGCCTATTTGGGGATACAGCCAAACGAGTGCAGAGAGGCAGTTCATAATAGCCACATCTGTTTTCTTCCTGTCATGCAGCATACCTGCCTGCAGGACATATGATCAAAACTAACAGCCGTGGAGAAGGCGAAACTTCCTCAGTTTCTGAAGTCTTTTTTAAAAAAATTTTAAATCATATATTTTTAAATATATAATTATCTATCAATACGGGCTGTCTTGTAAAAACACTGGAAATTTTCCTTTACCTTTGTTGAAAAAATTATACTTTGCCCTTATATAGCATCTCTCAAGCAGGAATCTCAAGGCACACTACAGCCATTGTCAGGTAGTTTGGGATCATAAAAAGATTTTGCTTTAAAAAAGTAGAAATAGTTTAAAAGTCTTTCAATTCTGAAAAGTGACTATTTAAAAAGAGCATCTTCTTATTCAACAGAACTTCTCTTTCAGCTACATCCTGGGACTATAACGATGAAATGAATCTATTACATTTTATTCCTATTACTTCTACGCAGCCAATGGAGCTAAGAGACACTGAGTAGGACTCTATTCCTCATTGTGCATCATTAACATAATTGTTCACTAAATTTCAATCAGTTACACCTGTACAAAGTCCCTGGGCCCGGGGGGGGGGAGGGGGAGATGGGGGGTGTTGTATGAGGGTTCCACAGGTATCACTGAGAACACAATTTAAAGATAATGGCCTAGCACAGGTGTATCTGAAGGACATATCTAACAGAACTTTTATGATGTGATAATATGCAAGAAGGCATGCACATCCTTTGAGTCTCAGTTTCCAGCTTGTGGTTGTAGAGCAGGTAATTTTAGAAACAACTGTGTTATTTGTAAGCTGCATGTAATTGAGATGGAAATCACTGAGACAATAAACATGGAATCCCAGTGTGCCAGTTTCAGAGAAGAACTGCACTTTAACTTATTTAATTGGAATGGAAATATAAGGTTTTCCTGGATTTAAACACTTCCCATTGCTGTTTTTAATACAAACATTGCAGCATTGTGCTAATGCATGAGAACTGCAGATAGAAACTGTCCAATCTACTTTCGACTAGGACATGTCAAGTGAGGTGAAAGAGTAAACAACATCAATGGTGAACAGTTAAAAGTCTTGCAGTTTTAACAATTTAAGGACATGGATAAGCTATTCCATTCATGAGGACCCCCCCACACTGAGCTCCATTGGCTTTTAGTGGGACTCTGTGCAAGCACCGGGGTCCAACCACAAAGAATGGCTTGCAGGGTCAGTGCCTAAAATGATAGCAGTCATATAAATAAGAAAGTTTACTTTAAAATAACTGGCCAAAATTTTCAAACTTAAATATAAGAGTGGCCTGACTTTAAAAGATGCTGAGCACCTGCCAGAGCACCTCTGAAAATCAAGCCTCTTTTACTTAGGTGCCTAAATATGGACCCATGTTGGGTCCCAAGTTTGAAAAACTGTGTCCAACATTATTAACATGACAATATCCCTTAAAACCTGGCAACTGCCTTTGTAGTAAAAGATATTCACTAAGATTTTACTAGGTAATTAAATTGCTTAACAAAGTGATAGACTCCCTGTTCAGTGCAATGGATTCATAAATGGGAAACCAGCTGCTGAATACTCACAAAACAGAAGGTTACTCATCCTGTGCAGTAACTGAGTTTCTTTGAGACGTGTGTCCCTGTGGTGCTCCACTCTAGGGGTTGGCGTGTCCTAGATAGATTTTTACAGCAGTGCTCATCCAGGGGGTGCATGTGCAGCTCCTATCTCATGGCGCTGTTGGTACCTCTTTTGGAGCACGCAACTCGACCCTCTCTCCTCCTTCTGTACCATAGAGATCATAGTGCGAACTCTGAAGTAGAGGGGAGAACGGGGGGAAAGGAGGGGTAGTGGCGTTCCCACAGGGGGACACACTCGAAAACCTCAGTTACTGCACAAGGAGAGTAACTACTTCTTCTTCGAGTGGTGTCCCTGTGGGTGCTCCATTCTAGGTGACTTTAGAGCAATGCCCCTCATTTGGTGGCAGGAACGTCAGTCATTTGGTTCAATAAATGAAAGTATGTCAGGCCTATTGACGTGTCAAATAGCAGGGACATCGTGTCCAATGGCATAGTGTTTTGTAAAAGTACATGCTGAGGCCCATGTGGCTGCCCAACATATGGCTGTAATTGGAATGTTGCTGAGGAAAGCTGCAGATGTGGACATTGCTCCGGTGGAATGTGTTTTGACCACATAGGGTGCTTGTAATTTTTCTGTTTGTAGCATGAATGGCTGTAACCTGATATCCACTTTGATAATCTCTGATTAGAGATGGGCATGCCTTTTGTGCATTCTGAAATAGATATGAAGAGTTTGTCAAATTTCCTAAAGGGTTTTGTCCTTTCTAGGTAAAACACTAGTGCCCATCTGACATCCAGAGTGTGCAGTGTAGCATCTTCTACGTTAGATGGGGCCTTGGATAGCTGGTAGGTAAGTGAATCAGCTGGTTTATATGCAAATCTGATGTAATTTTGGTAGAAATTTTGGGTGAGGTCTGAGCATGACCGTACTGTTGTGGAAATTCATGTAGGGTGGATAGGCCATAAGTACCTGATTTCTTCTACACAACAGGTCAATGTGATGGCCACTCAAAATGACAATTTCACAGACATAGGCATAAGTGAGCACATTGTTAAGGGCTCAAACGGTATTTTGGTAATGGCCCACTGTAATAGGTTTAGACCCCATGGTGTCGTAGTATGTATTTTCGGGTACACCTTTTGGATCTCTATGATGAATCGTTTTACCACTGGGTGTGTAAACACTGTTTTATCGTTGATTTTGTCATGGAAGACCATAGTGGCTACTAGATGAATCTTTACAAAGCTAATCAATAAACTCGACTTTTTTAATTCTAGGACATAGTCCAGGATGGTTGCAATGGATGCAAATGTGGCAATGATGTGCCTATCTTTGCACCATGAAGTAAATCGGCCCCACTTCTGTAGATAAGTTTTTCTTGTCAGTTTCTTACTATTTAATACGATGTGTTTAAACTGTTCAGAACATTCTAGCTCTTCTTGGCAGAACCAGTTAGGAGCCATGCTGATAGGTGAAGCTTCTGTAGATCTGGGTGGAAGATCTGGCCTTTGTCTTGAGATAGGAGATTGTTGCGAGGTGGGAGAGTGATCAGTGTGTACATTGACATCTGAAGTAGATAGGAATACCAGATTAGTTGGGGCCATGTGGTCACTGTCATTATTACTGTCACCTTGTCCATACTTATCTTGTGGATGACTGTGGGTATCAGTGGAATGGGTGGGAATATGTAAAGGAGTTATTCACTCCAATTAAGAAGAAATGCATCCCCCATCAAACCTCATCCCATTCCTGCTCATGAGCAGAAAAGGTGGGTAGCAGGTTCATGCATGGCCTTTCTGCTGCGCAGGTCTTCTGCTCCCACAAAGCACTCACAGACTTCGGCATCATGCTCCCACCAGTGCGCTTTATTTACAGGTTGTCAGCCACCACCATCTATTGACACACAGTCTGTGCCGTGTCAGTTGCTGGTGCAGACACTGATCTTGGTGCCATTGCTGGTGCCAAAACAATTGTTAGCTCCGTGCTAATAATCAGCACTGTTGTCATATATGATGCTATAGTCGGTGCCATAAAATCTGTCAGTACTGAGGTTTTTTTGATTGGTGGTTTGGCCTGAGGTCTCTGTTCCATTTCCTTTGTCGGTGCCATGCTGGAGGAGGTCATTTTAATTTTACCTCTCAGCTCCGCACCGAGACGTTACGAGTTCTTTGGTGATATAGCCCACACGGTACTTGAGGAACTTGGCAGCTAATAGGTACTTTATCTTGGAGATTTTGTTACCCCTTTGGGTGAACTCCTTTTCTCTGTTGGCTCCCTCCTAGGTGAGGTTGAGGCTTTCTTTCTTGAGGGTTTCTCTGTTTTTCTATAGAGGGGTTGTCTGGCTCCGGGTCAGAGGAAGGTCTCAGCAACTTTTCCAAAAGAATAAGTTTCATTCAGAGATCCCTATCTTTTCTTGCTCTGGCCTTGAGGTTCTTGCAGTGTACACATTTTTGAGGTACATGACACTCACCCAGGCAGCAGACACATTGGGCATGGCATCTCTACATGACGTACATCTTTTAAAACCTGGTGAACCAAGCATGTTGTCAGGTGTTATAAAAACATAATCTACTCTACTCTATCATGGGGGAGAAGAGAGAAAAGATTTTTTTTTTCTGAAGGGGAAGACAAGTAAAGCTAATGATTGACTGAACTGAAACTAATTACTGACTAAACTAACACTATTTCTAAAGGTTATAAGTAAAAAGGGATAGGTCAAAGTAAAAACTGCTGAGGGCTCCATCTTGGACTGCAGATGGTTGAGAACAAATTTAGGGGGTTGGATTGTACATGCCAAAAGAGGCGCCAACAGCACCATGAGACAGGAGGTGTGCATGTGCAACCCAACAAGCACTGCTGTAAAAATTCCTGATCAAGGACACAAGGATGTGCTGACACCTAAAATGGAGCACCCACAGAGACATCACTCGAAGAAGAACCATGGACTTTTCTTCAAAAGCTTTCAACTTGATTCATGTAAGTAGATAAAAGGTAGGAAAACTTTTTCAACTTTTTCATTCTTATGAAACTTTGAAAATAGACTTTAACCTGTTGTATTTTAATTTGGTGTACCTAGATCTCTCTCTGTTCAGCTTTTTAAAGGAAACCTGCAAAGCAGGGTTTTTTAAACAGGGTTATATACTTTCTTGAGGTTTTTTTATAATGTATAATTATTGTATATTAAAAAATTCTGGCTGCTCTTTTTGCTTTAGAAATATTCAGAATGTCAACACTTTTCTTCTCTATGGAATGTCTGAAGAACGTATATTGTTAGTGTTTTCATTTTTATTAAAGGAGTAAGGGTGTTGAATCTTCAATAGGGCTTCCTATCTCCAAAATAATAGTTAATCACTGAAGTCAAACATGTGTTCAAGAAAACCAGCTCTGTCCTTTTTTAACAGTCTATCTAAAAATCCCTTTCCCTTTTAATTTCTTAGGTTTCTCTCTATTGGCTCTTGTGATATCATTATTTCATTAAAGTCTTTCAGGCTAGACAGGACTTGAATTTCTAATCATAAAGAAGAAAAAATAATTTTTTAAAAAAGGCAATCCATTCCTTTTTACCTTTGCAGGTTACTTTTGAGAATTCCTATATAAGAATTCAGTAGCATCTTTAACTTACAGGGACACTGTAAGAATATGCTAGAAATACTAAAATCTCATGTCTCTAAATGAACTCCTGATTTAAGTGACATACTGCCCCTCACAGATTAATAGAGAAAAACACAGTATTCCTTGTTTTGAGCAAAAATTAAAAATAGTCTAAGAGCCAGTCTTGTGTGTGTGTGTTTGGAAGAGAGAGAGAAAGGGAAACTGATCAATTAATTTCTTGTTTTGCTTATAGGCAAAAGAAAAAGTTTGAAGTAGAAGCTGCAAATCAGTTCTTTTGATCCTATGTAAGTTTGCCAAAACATCAGTCTAAAAACCAATGAGCCAGATACATATGAAAATGGGATTTTGTATTCTCATAGATTTAGTTGAGGAAATCATTGATTTATTATCTTGTATGGTATTTAGGAACAGGCTGCAAATCATCTGTTACTCACTAACACAGAAGATGTTTCAGGAGTAACATAGTACAGCTCAGGAGAATAACTGTGCTATTTGAAAATCTCCAAAGAGTGGTATGTGAAGAAGTTGGCTGAAAGAAATTGCAGCCAATGAAAATAACTCCATAAGAGAGAGAGAGTGTGTGTGTGTATACACATGTATGTGTATAAAATCCAGAAAGCAACTTCATGGTTCTTTATTCCATTTTCTTCCTGTTAACTTCTGATTTCTGAAGTCTTTTAAAATAATGTTAATATTGGTATCTTTTCCTTATTTCCAAACTCTATTGGATAAGATATTCCCCAATCTGAAAACTTAAAAAAGTTTCTTCTAAATTAGAAGAACCCACACTCTTTGTAAGCACCACACATTGGCAGGAGGAGTTTGTACAGCAGAATCTTGCTAGAAAAGCAGAGAGAGAAAGATGTCCATTCAAGTTCTGCTGCCCGGGAAGTCGTTTTAGAAGAGCAAAACAGGCTGCGAGCCATCACTCATACATGCAGAGGGCTGGAAAAGGGAGTTTATCAGTAACACGGCAAAGTGTAGCAGTTAGGAGGGGATTTCCTGCATATATGTCTCACTGTTTTTAAAAGTGGCTTGGCTGGTTTTGTCAGGAAGTGGCTGAGCAGGAGAAACAGCTCTACAACAGCTCAAACATGCAGGGAAAAACCAACTCTCTATTATCCTGCGATGCCTCAGTGTCGGTGATGCAAAACTCATTGTACAGTAGGAAGTTTGACCTGGACAAAGGTGGTATTTTATGATATCTTTGATCTTGAGGGAGTTCTAGCCAAAAGATGGGCCCAGAAGGTAGTCCCTGTCTCTCTGTATGGGTTTGTCTTGGGAGGCCTTGGGAGAACTCCAGGATCTTGCTGCAAATGTAATAGTCACTCAAGACCCTGCTCCCTTCTCCATTCTGGAAAGGGCACAAATTCCAACTCTGTGAGTTAAAAATGGTGGAATTTCCTGACCCTGCTTTGAGTCTTTTCCTCATAGGGTATCAGTGAGCTCTCTGTTACACTGTTTATAAAACAGATTCATATTTGGAAGTGGGCTTTGAATCAAGACTTCAGAAATTCATCTGTAATGGCTAACATTTTAAAAGTTGGGAGGCATCAACTTAGACACTTAAAGCCATAATTAGACAACTAAAAATTGCCTGATTTTTTTTCTATGAGTACTTACAGCTCCCATTGATTTCAGGAATAAGGCATTCAGATGCCATGGTGATGAGCACAATATAAAGAAGTAGGAAGATATTTACAATATCTGGAGACCAAAGACAGTTACTTTCCCACTGTCAGACACTCACTGACTACAATATTTAGGAAGAGGTAGTCTTAGATCTGGCTGAACTGGTGCTATCTGCCATGGTCTCTACTCAATATGTGATGTTAAAAGTGAAATAGGTAAATGGAGGAGAAAGGCTCCAGTATCTCAGTGAAGCAAGCAGACATTGGTAAATATTTTTACCTCTTTAAGATGAAGATGCAATATAGTTAAAATATAAAATATTTTTATAAAATAATCTTTCTGCATAGCATGCATACGTATTTATTAATAAGTTTTCGAATAGGATTCTATGAAGGGGCTGCATGCTGTAGTTGAGGACTGGATATGATGACCCAGGAGGTCGCTTCCAGTCCAATATCCTATGTTCTTTTTTCTAGAATTTACAGTGAAATCAGATTATATACTTGGTAGTTTCCATTGCAAGGGTAGTGCAGTCAAGTGTAATAAACCACACTAATAAATGTCGAACAAGGTCAATTAATCTATATCCAGAATCCATTTGAAGAACCTTGTTTGATGGTACTCCATCACTGAGCTCTCATTTTGTTGTGATGTCATAATCTCACCTCTCAAAAATGAGCTGCCCCTAGGGCAGCAGCAGAAGAATTGAGAGGAAGACGAGAAGGAAAAAGGGAAAGAGAGGCAGCTATCTCTCAGCAATCCATTTTTCACAGGTAACTGATAATAAATGAGAGTCTTATTTAGGCTCTTGCGGTGCTTGTTTCTGACATACACCCTGATCTTGTAGTTTTTACTCAGGCAAACTTTTTATTGACTTCAGAATCAGAGCTCTCATTAGCCATTAGCTGAAACATACTGCTGAAAGATGTTGAAACAACGATATTGTTCAGGCCTATGAGGAAAACAGGGAAAGGTTCTTAGCAGCCTTGGCTGCACTATAGCTAAGAGGATGTGAAGATTGTAGTCATACCACTAGAGGTCATGCGTGTCTCAGTGCTAAGGTTAGAAATGGTGCTGTAGCAACACGAGGAACAACGCAAAATAAAATACACCTGTGGATTGAACTTTGATTGCTATATCCTTATTTGTTCTGGGTGGCTTCAGGTTTGATAATTTGCTCTGTACATTGAGATTACAGAAACAGGAATACAGTCCAAATGCACAGTAAATATGCTCACAAAACAAATGGCTTTTTGTTTCCGGGAAGTCAGAGTTCATGATGAGCCTGAGGAAAAAGTAATCTCATAAACCTACCAAGAATGAACTCAGCTTGAATTGAAGACAACTTTGAGATAGCAGCAACTGATTAAATATGTCATGCAGCTGTTCATCAAATTTGCAACAGTCTATATTAAACCTTGCATATAATAGAATTCTAATTTATGTGAATTCTTCTAAAAGAGAAAGAAGGTTTACACTGGTAAGCCAAGCTTTCCTTAGTCTAACAGTGCCAGTAATGGAAATATAATATCTCTATTCACCATGGAAGCCATGTAAGGAGAGAGGAGAATATTCAATAATAAACAAGATAACTGCATAAGAAGTGCTGTTTAAAATGTAATAACAAATTGCAAACAAAATTCAGGATAGGAGAGAAAAATTAAATGAGCATTTCCTTAATAAGAAATTTTAGTCAGGAGAAACATTGCAAAGCCAAGTGATAAACTGTATTTATTTTACACCTATCACTTCCTTCCTTTAACTATCTACTATTAATTTCAAACCTCTACCACAGTTTCAAATAGCTTATGTGTTACTGTAAGAAGAACCTCCCACTAAAATGTGTCCTCCTTTCCCCCTTAATGTGGAATGTCACTCAAGTTATCCTGGTCTGAGGTCTAGGTATTTCAGTAACATTGGTCTGAGATCTCATGACTCACCAGGGCTAGAAACTGTTACTTTACCCCAAAAGAGACCAGTAAAATATCTTAGGCACAAACCTACCAACACAGAGGCTACGTCTATACTGACTGCAGCAAATTCGCCGCCATCAGATCAACGTCTCTGGATCAACTGAGCGGTCTGTGTAGACCCGCTCAGTCAATCCAGAAATCAGTGGAGGAAAACCACCTCCGTAAGTGGCACAGCGCAGTGTGGATGGCGGGCAGAACAGACGCAGCGAAGTCAATGAGAAATATGCAAGTTTTTTACGTCACTTGCGTATCTCCTGTCGACTGCCGCTGAATCTGGAAGGTAAGCATAGACCAGGCCTTATACACATGGCTTAACTTTAAGAAAATGAGTAGTCCTATCTGAAGTCAATAAGACTGCTTGCATGCTTAAGTTAAGCAACTATTTGCCGGATCAGAGTTAAAACATTATATCATCAGGGGGAATTAGTTGTTATGAGAACTTTAAATTTTGTATTGTCTGAATATTTGTTCAGTGAAATTTGCAATTTTAACAGTGCATTAACATAGCATTTTGTAGTTAGTTTTCTCTTTTATTGTTTTTCTAGAAAGGAAAAAATATCCATAGTTGAAGCACTGAGATTTTGCAACTGTTTTTGTGCTGTTACACTCAATCACTGAAGATACACAGAAACTTGCTATAGTATTGTACACTAGTGCAATGTTTTTTGTTCAACTCCACACTGCCATAGACTTTGAAGTTAGTAAAACTGCTGAAGAAGCAGGTGTACATGTCATTTTAATTGTGTTGTTACATCATAATTTCAAAACTATTTTTGATGGTGTGATTTAGTTTCTAACATAAAGGCAGTGTTTTGGGATGGCTCTTAAGGACTTTGAGGACTATAAGATCCAAGGTTCACCTTCCTGCAAAGAATTAGGTATAGACTGATGCCACAGTTAGAATATGGACTTCAGCAAACAATGGTCTGATATGTTATGGGAAATTACTGAGAATTTTCTTTCTCCTTGTTTGCATATGCTCCATTTTAAAGTGATAATCTGAACGAGTCCAAAGATATGCCTTGATCCTGTAACCACTTACACAAATGAGTAACTTTATCCATGTGAAGAGTCCCACTGAGTTCATCCAATGGTTACACCTACTGTATGTTGCAAATAAAATGGACTTGGAAATCATAAACTCTGAGTTCAGAGAAATATCTAAAAAGGTATTTTCTACACAAAGCACCCAGAAAAATATGTTTATTCAAAACACTGTAACAGAGCTTTCAACTAAATAATAATACAGGGCTATGGTACCTATCTTTTTTCTGTGTAATTTTTTTATTCCATTTTATTCTTCTTTAGCTGTGTCTGCCTCCTCTGATTCCTTTGATTCTTCCTCCTTCTCTTCTAAACTAGTATTTACTGTTGGAGGAACGACATGAAATTTAGGGTACATTTTATAATAAAATACTAGTGCTTGAAATCTTTTAAATTAATTAATTCATTGCAGTCATACTTTGTCCTGGAAAACATAATGTGGACTTCTTATATATACTGTCTAGTTAGTTGTTAGAAGTGGACATAGAAGATAGTTATATATGGGATATAACAAAATCCCTATTACTGGATTACAAAGATCAGACCCAACAATATTATTACTATTTCTTTTCTTCAGAACAAAGCTTTGTGTGATAAGTGATGTTGTTTGAAGTCCTGTATGTTGTTATAGCTTTCTAAACAAACACATTTTACATTAATATAAAAGGCTTGTTTCATTATCTCTTAGGATGTTTTTGTTCTGTTTTGATTTTTCATTCCAATAAGGAAAACATTCCTCTTATGGGGGAAAAAGCACCACTCTGAGGGGCCAAATTTTGTGAGGCATATCAGCCCAGCCTCTAATTTTTGTACATTCAAGTTTCAAATATCCATTATGTGCAAACAATAATGCACACAAACTTGAGTACACAAAATTAGAAACCACCATGTGAAGATTTGGCCCTTTATGAAAAACAGACTTCACTATCTTTTCAGAATGATAATATGCCCACAAACAGTGACACATTTTCAGCTAGTTGACATGCATCATTTCAGATGACCAGCTACAATCACTCATTCCTCTCTTTCTTCCTCACCCTGATCCACTTGATCTTCTTTTCCTCCCTCCTCCTCTTCTTCTCCCTCCTTAGGTGGGGACAGATCTTCACTGGGCTCGGTAGCTTCAGCAGGAGGTTCCCCACCCTCACCTGGTTCCTCAGCAACTAAAATGAGAGAAAAGAAGATAAATGCCAAACTATGAGGGGGGAAGAAGAACTTTACAGATCTGCTCAGTGCCATTATTTTTATTCTTATGTAACAGCTAACATCTTAGGCCCGATCCTGTAGCCTTTACTCATGTAGGTAGTCCATTAACTTCAGTGGGACTGCTTATAGAAGGGTTGTAGTATCAGGCCCTGAACCAGATTATAATAAAGTCTCTAATGTTACAGGACACTTGGAACATTCCCAGGGCAGTTGTCTTTTGTTACTAATAACACATTATACCCAATGGAAGTATGCTCCGTATGCATTGTGCAGCATATGAATGTGCTGCAGTAAGATGTATCTTCAAACGTCTAGTTGTTTCTAATATCCAGCATCTTGAAAGCTGACAAAAAGCACAACTCCCTTATTATAACATATGCAAGTTACTCAGGCAGAAATAGTCTGGGGAATTTTGTAGGTCCGGGGTTTCCAACAGTTCATCAGGACAAACCTGCAGTTGCCGGCGTCTCTTCTGTTGCCGGCGTCTCTTCTGTTGCCGGAGGCTCTTCAGGAGGTGGTGGCTCTTCAGGAGGTGGAGGCTCTTCAACACCAGGTGTCCACAGGGTTAGTGTAGTAATATTTTTTGCTTTCCATTTTGGAACAATTGACAAAGATTCCTCCTCTTCCTCTTCCTCCCCTTTATCCTAAAAACCAAACAAACATAAAAAATCCAGCATCACAACTGGAAATGTCAAGATGACTACGAGCCTGTTTCCATGTATTGAAACCTCTTTACCTGAGTTTGAAATGCTAACAATACAATTCTTTAGAGTAAGCTGCCAATATGTGACAATAACTGAACAACATTACTAGTCACAAACTTTAGAAGAGAGAGAGAGAAAACCATTACAAGCAAGAAAACTTGGAGGCAGTTGGTCAGTTAAAATGTTGGTCTCAAAAGTAATGCTTGCTGGTTTTCTTTCTTTCTTCTGGTCAGGTTCTTTCTGACGCCAACTGAACAAAGATGCCACGAGGGGACAAAGAGCCTTAGCCTTTTTCCCTAATCATTTTGCACCTCACCGAAGGGCTGGGCCTAACAGCAGTCCTTACAGGGACTGAGCTGTTTTATTCTCTCAATGCCACAAAAGGGATGGTAAGGAGATGAGGCAGGATCATTACCCACCTCCTTTCCACCCCAGTCTACATCATAGGTCTGGCACATCTAGAGAGCTCAGGGAGGCATGCTGCACCTCAGAGGGAGAATGCATCCTGGTTCTCCCAGTGAAGTGATATAGTTCTCTGCCCCAGCCTCATCTGGTCCTGTAACAAGCAAGAACGAATGCAATACGAAATTGTTCTTTGCTTCCCAAGATCCGGCAGTCTGTGCTCAGATAATACCCATGGAACTTATGAAGGATGCAGTATTGTACATGAGCTTTTGAGCTCTCAATATCAGACCCTTCTGTCACTTTCTTTACACATAAGAATGGTTTTATACAAAAGTGGGAGGGTTTCACTAATAGAATAGCTAGCTGTATTGTAAGCTAACTTTTCTTAAAACAATGTTATTTGAAAATGATTCCTGTACTACAGCTATTTCAAGTACAGCAAACAAGCAACCTTTTGACTGTTTATTCTCATGACTGTAATGGGAGTACAGCACTGTGACCCGTAGTAAATAATAATCACAGGATTCACTTGAGAGCAATTGCTATAGTCCAGGGCTAAGACTGCCAAAAGCGAGTGCTTAAAGTTAGGCTTCTAAATGCATATAAATACATAAATGGCCCAATTTTCAGAAGTACCAAGTACCCATCAGCTTCTGCTGAAACCAGTGGGAGCTGCTGGGTGCTCAGCACTTGTAAAAGCCAAGCTACATATTCAGGTAGCTAAATATGGAGTTAAATGCCTAATATTAGATGTAAATTTTTAGAATTTTGCAAAGGCATAATGTCCCCAGGCAACATCCTCAGCAGTGCACCCCCTCCCTTTCCAAATATGGTTCAGGTTTTTACAGGCCGTAACTGAGCCCTAATTTTCAATGCGTCTCAATCAGCACCAGTTAGATTTAAGAACTGAGGATATGTCTATGCTGGAGCTGGGGGTATACTTTCTAGCTCAAACAGATGTAGTTGTGCTAGCTCTGATCAAGCTAGCACACTAAAAATAGTGTAACCACAGAGGCACGAGTGGCAGGAGGGGAACCCCATCCCCAGTGCAATCACATCTGAAATGCTAGGCAAGTGCGTGGCCAACCCTTCCGACTGCTGGCACCACTGTGGCTACACTGTTATTTTTAACACTCTATCTTGATCAGAGCTAACATAGGAATGCCTACCTCAGCTGGAAATTATAGCTCCAGATCCAGTGTAGACACACCCTAAACGGCAAATTTTAGCACACCCAAAGTAGCCAGGCCTGGTGCTGGGAGGATGCAGGGGGCGTAGGGAATGGAAAGAGATTTTCCTCCTCTCCTCCCAGACACAATAAGCAGCTATGAACCCAGAGGCTGCAAGAGCCCCAAGTTCTCCCAACATGGACCCCTAGCAGTAGAGACTCTGGCTCCAGCACACCCACCACCACACACTGTTGTTCAGGGATCTGATGTGGAGCTGCAAGGTCTTCCTTGTTTACAGAAATCTGAGAGCGCTGGCCTGAAGAAATGAATTCTGCTCATACATGGGTGATTGAAGGTTTCATGCATCCCACACATAAATCTTCCATTATAACCATACACACTTCTTCGTATCTTATTGCTTACAAATATACTTGAGGTGTTATTTTTCCTAGTGCCCTGTCTAAAAACATCTAAACATTTCAAAATGTAATTGCAGTATTTTTACAGAAAAAAAGGAAGGGCTATTTGGAAATAAACACTTCCACTTAGGAAACACTCAACATTATTTGTCATTTAAGGAGACAGATACAATTTGAGTATGAAATAAAAGTAAAAACAAAGCCAAAGCACATGTTTTACATCTTATTTAGCTGTTTACCAAAACATGCAATACAATAATCATTTTCAGTTACAAATGCTTCATATTTCAAGTGTACAGACATTAAATAATCCTCACAACATTCCTTTTGGGTAGGTGGTGGTATCACCATTTTACAGACAAGGAACATAGAAAGCTTATGTGACTTGCCCAAGACTTGCCAGTGGCAGAACTATAGTGTGAACTGAGTAGTTTTTAGCTTGCAGTCCCATACTCAATTCATTAGACAATGCTATTGCTTATTATGCCAATTGTGAAGGTTAGGCAATATATTTGTACGTGATTTAGTAATTGCTAGGAGTCATTTTGTGCTTTCACATTATCACTTTATACCATACGGTACAACTCCAAAGATTTTCCCTTTTCATCCTAAAATCTCTTACTCTAATGGTAACATCCTAAAACCCCTTACTCTAATGGCAAAGAAGAAAACTGTAGCAAAACTTTCTCAGGCAGTTTTCTAGTGGTTAGAGCAAGAGATTGGGAATCAGAGACCCAGACTCTACTATTGACTCACTGTATGACTTTAAGCAAATGACTTATCTTTTCTGTGCCTCCATTTCTCTATCTGTAGAATGATTATATTAGTGTGATAATTGATTAATGTTTGAAAATTATAAAATACACAACTTAACCTGCTGTTTCTGCCCACTTTATAGGAAATATGACAATTCCATATATTAATAGAATTATGATTCTCAAAACCAGTCTTAACAAACAAGAACAGCTAGAGGTAAATTTTAAAGGTAAAGCAAAAGTTTCTCATTCAAACTGATATTCTGAAGGGAAGGGATCCTTTCTAGTTTTTTTACATGCAGGTAAACCGAGCAGCAGAAACACTTCATACAAGCCCAGAGAGCACCTCTGTTACACTAGGCTTCATGAAGATAACGCCTTCAATGGTGGGTGGATTCTCATACCCTGGAACAGAAGGCAGTTATTTGCTGGCCTTTCTCTTGTCTTTGGGTTGTACTAGCTAAGCAAATCAATGAAAGAGGGGAAATAAATGCAGACTACATTGACATGTTGATTGTAGAAAGAGGGAAAAATTAGAAAGACCTTTTCGGAAAAAAAAACAGATTACAAAATGCCCAAAGTTTTACTTTAGGTCAGATTATATTTGAAATAGTTGTTTCATTAGAAGTTTTGAAATAGCACATAATAGACTAGGAGCCAGCATGTCAGGCAATATAGAAAAAGAGCAAGTTCTGAACTAAATGCAGCATGTTTGCTACCTTGAAACCAAAATACTATGCTAAAATATATTTGTTAAAACCGCTGGGCATTATTATTGTTATATAACTAGAGTATGGAGGTTACATAGTCAAAAAGAGCCTGAAAGACCACGCTCAAAAAAGCAGGAAGAAAAAACATTCCCCATTACTAATCACCCACTACTGTCATTGAAATCAATGGAAGTTGTGGCTACTTAGCACCTCACAGGATCAGGATAATAAAGAGCCACATTTTCAAAGGTGACCTCAGTTGCAGCTCTAAATTTGCACTTGTAATTTTTCACTACATTTTAGAATTACTTAATGCTATATTTTTATTTTCAGGTCTTCTGAAATGAAATGCTAGAATGTATTATACTGTTCAGCCACTAAGTGGCACAGTGTGTAAAATACCTCATTTAAATGAACCTCAACCATACCAAGCACAGCATTAATGGATCTTCTGATGAACACATCTGGTGTATATAAGCAAGCTCTGTAGCCAATACATATCTGATACACATGACATTGTCAAAATAAAGGCCAAAGTCAATTAAAACTCTGTTGGGCTTTTTCTATTGCAGAAGGCTAGCCTATTTGAGGTATGATCCTGCTTTCACTGAAATCAATGGCAAAACTTCTAGTGTCTGTAATGAGAGCATAAATGGGGCCTTCATGTGTCAGGGCTTGCACAGCACAGTAACCAGACAAGGTTTTTATTGACTCTGGTGCTTAGAAAAGCACATATTTCTAAAGCTATTTGACTTTTTAAATATACAGTATCAGTAATGAGCTAGGCAGACTATGCCTGAGTAGGTTAACTTGACTTGCTGAGTTTTCTAACATTTAGTATAGTCTGTATTATATTATCTACCTGGTCGAGATGTGTGTATTCACCATGCTGTTCACACCCAATATCAAAGACATACTTTCCATGACCTATCGGCTGTACAAGAGAAACAAGAAGATAGCAAGACTTTAATGTTCGCAAACTCTAAAGGAGTAAATGAAAAATACGAAGGATTACCTAACACTGTACTATGTAATTAACACAATATTAAATAAAAATACAATGTAAAAACTAACCTTTGGAGAAACTTTGCATCCTCCTTAATTCAGTTATATCTGTTACATTTATAGTTCAAAGAACATTGTGCAAAATGAGCAATCTGGTTTAATTTTTCAATGTAAACAGTTGTTATGCCAGGCACTGCTGCTCTCAGCTACTTGCAAGGTTCTGGATACCAGGTGAGGAATAAAAACACACCCACACCAGTTACGTGCACTTATCTTTAATCATGGCTTACACTGCAAACAGCAACGGGAGACCCTAGGGTTGCGAAGTGGGCTGCTGGGGGATTTTGCCACACAATCGGAGTGGATTCATGGCTGAGTCTCATTGCACAGCTTGCATTCCAAGCTTTTATGTACAGCATAGCATATCAGCTCTAAGGTACAGCTAGCACTGGCAAATTTACAGCACGTGACCTTGCTTCTTAACTTTCCCCTTCCTTTGGCAGCGCAACCACTTTCACACAGTCTTGCACAGCCTGTTTACCAAGTTGAGCAATGCCACTTATCAAACTGGTTCTGACCAGACCCATCAAGCCCCTATTTCTGTCCAACGCCTTACAAATCTCTTCCATGACCCTACAACAGTCCATACCAGAACCACAATATGTGCTAGTTTTTCAAATTCAAATATCATTTTCCAACATACTTACATTTCCATTCACAAACTTGCCCTGATATCTGTGGTTTAGATGAATAAGTTCAGCTGCTCCTTCCTGTTGCCCATTTACCCAGCCACCAACATATTTAGAGCCAGTTTCTGCATAGACGTATGTACCTTGCCCATGCCTGATGAGAGGCAAATAATAATTTTACTTTATATTACTATAAATTAAAAAGGCAGGATTTCTTTGTGAATTTAATGCATTAAACATCTGACTAAAACAAATGCTACTTTAATCTAGATTTCAAACCCCAAGCACATCTTCTTCATACATTTATGCTCATTTGCCTTCTGTGTCTGGCCCTATTTAAATGAGCTGTTGTCTTACTGCAAGCTTTCTTCCCATTCCAAACTGGATCTGGTTGCCAAGGCCCTCCCACAGCTCTCACTTTCAAAAGGACAACCACAACTCTAAAGATAACATTTTTTTAACTTCATCAAGAAACTTTAAAGTTCACTGTGATAATGACACAAACCTATAGTGGTTAAGCCATTCTCCAGTATAGGTGTCTCCATTCATATAGTAGTAAACTCCATTGCCACGTCTTTGGTCTTCCACCCATTCTCCTACAATTGATGTGGTAAAAACAGAGTGACGTGACAGATTTCATTTGTCATATAAATCAGCCTTTAGAATGATCATATAAACTGCTAGTCAACTTTTTATGTGAATGAAGAATACACAGTATTAGAAAATGAAAATGTAAATTCAGATAATATAAATTCTGTAACTGACTTCAGTGGGAGCAGAAGCAAGATCTAACTTAGTAACCTTTAACTTCTATGTGAATGGTAACGATAGCTGCCAAGTGAAATCAAAGCATATCTGGCTTATATATTGTAGTCTTGTCATACTCCAGAATAAGTTAAATTAGAGAAGTGCTGGCAATCTTTGACAGAAAGAAGTCCACCTTTTGTCCCTATATCAATATTGATATTAGTAGTACGGTTTTTCTAACAGATGGAAAGATTTGACATGTCAGGATAAAACCCATCAGCATGCACAGATTCAGAGGATTTGCTACATTTATTTTCTTACACAATAAATGACCGGCTTCAGGCTTCTGAAAGGGCAGGGAGAATGTTCTGGACCATGGAACTGATCAGTGCCAAACAGCATCCTCTTGGCCAGTAGATAACTAGAGAATTGGAATTAACCAGCAGTAGACTACAATGCCTCCTGGAGCAGTCTGAGAATTGAAGGTATTGGGGATGCCAGTGTAGAACTGACAATAGATCATCACGTATGACAGAGTACACCATAACTTTTGCTCTTGAAGTTGGATAGCTGTGCATGCGTTACTTTACTTTTGGGCATGATGGGAGAAGAAAGGCCTATCAGTAGTGTTCTCACTAGTGAGGTTGTTTTGCACCTCTGTTCAGTTATTGTGCTCTTTGTTACTCATGCCTTGAAAGATTTCTTGCTATCGGGAGAATGTTTCTGCACATAAAGAACTTCCATATGGTGGCTATCTTTGCCTCAAAAGCTCTTCATGGTGTGCTCTCTTGTTAATGTAATTAAAATGCATTTTAATGCATTTTGTTGTCTGAAATATGCCAAGTCATCTCATTGCTTAATTGATGATTTAAAGAACAAGATGAAGAGGCTTATTTAAAGTCACAGTTCTTTGGGCCACAGACCCAACCACAAGGCTGCCCTAACTTATGTCCTCTAGACCATTCCAAGGGGCTATTCCGCCAGCCGAATATCAGTGGAAAGCACTGCAAGCTTCCAACAATGCACTGCCTCCAGGCAATTTTCAACATGCTACCCACACAGGAGGAATCCTCAGATTCCCTTTAGGATAGCTTTCTGCTCTGGCAATGTGATCAGACAGGGGGCCATACAGGTCCTCAGTCTAAGCATAACTGTCACAAACTGGTCCCCTATCTTCCCTCCCTTCGTTCCTCATTCTGACCCCCCTTTGTTCTGCCTCGCATCCTCTTTTCTCTCTTCCCTGTGTCAGTCTCTAACCCTCTTCCCCTAGTTGGTTGGGCCCCAATCTCAACCATCACTTTTCCATCTCCTCACTCTCTGCCCCTCTCTACACATACTTACACAGTTGCCTGATAATTCTTTCACTCTAAGCACATTCTTCCATTTGTTCTCACATACATTCATACTTAGATACATACCTTTATTTATGTTTTGACGGATAGGCCAACCAATGTGTCACTTGCTATCCATGCCTCCCAGATTATACATTTTATAGTACCTTATAGTCTTATCTTGTAGTGTGGGCTGTGTATTTGGTTCTGTCAAGTGACCCTTCCACCAAAATCTAAAAGTGGACCTTAGGGAATGTACCAGTAGATTAGCATTCATTTGTCAAAGCCTGGGCATCACTTATTCAGAGGCCTAACACCTTCACTGAAAGGTGGAATGTGCTGAATCTTTAAACAGAGGTTTTCTTTCCCAAAAAATATTAATTAGTCATTGAAGTTAAATGGGTGTTAGCAAAAACAAATAAAGCAGAGTTTTTGTGATCGGTGCATGTAACCCATCCCTCTGTAAACCAGCATGTTAACACCTTCGCTAGACAGAAAAGAGGAAACCCAACCTTAACAGCTGTCTGAGTTGCTGATCTTGGAGAGAAGTGCTGGCAGCTGTGGCTAGTTAGGAAGGCAGGATGCCATATAAAGCCAATAAAGGCCTCCAAAAAGGGAAGAGGTCATAGTCTTATTTGTCTTTTTCTTACTCAGTGACAGCAGGAACTTGGGAATTATTTGCCTGCTTCATATAGATTGCAGAATTTCTCAAAATCATTCATACAGTTCTAAATTAAAATATGTTAGAGAATCACTTACTGCTTTTGTTGCCCATGTAAAGATGTCTATTAAAATTTCTTATTGACCAAAAAAAAATAGAGAAAGTTATGCTGGATCCAAGAAACTCTGATCACAGCAAGAACTAAATTTTGTTTGTTTCCCTTTAGTGGAGAAAGCTCCTCTGCATTCTTTGTGGACACTTGGAGTAAGTGGAAGGAAACTGTGCTGTGTTTTTTTGTTTCATTTGCCCTGTGGCCAAAGGTAGCTACTCTGTGCCTGATCTATTTTCACTTTGCTAAGTCTGAAATACTGTTATTATTGTTCCTTTGGTGGGACCTGTCTTTATTGGGGCACCCATCCCCCCCAACCCAAAGGAGTGGCTGGTAGTCCCATTGTACATTTAAAGAATCTACCTATACTTCCTCTTCTCTTGACTCAATGTTCACTTTACTGACACTACAGATTATCACCGTTTCACTAGCTTTCCAGTAAATAGAGTCTTCTGGCCTATACAAGATTTAAATCTCTAACATAGAAAACAACCCCTACCTTTCCAGCCTTCTTTGCACATCAGAAAGCAGCAAAAAAGGGAGCACTAGGCAAATTATTTTCTTTTCCAGGTCACCTTTAAGATCTGAGAGAATTTACACATAGCTGATGAAAGGATAGGGTGGAACTATTGCAGAATATTTCCAAGAAGTCTTATACCATAGCTGAAATAATCAGTTAATAGGTTCTGAACAACCTAAGCCAAACTTTCAAACTTGCATGCCTAAACTCAGGCACCGACCGGAAACTGAGAATTCTGATTTTCAGATACTGTGCAATAGGAGCTGGGTTGCTCAGAAAATCTGGAAATCAGTTCACTCATTTAGGTCCCTAAATATTGATGTGGGTGCCTAAAATTAAGGACTTGTTTAAAAACTTTGTCTTTGGTTCTGACCTCTTTCAAAACTCATGGTATGCTGTACAGCATTATTTTACTGAAAAAATAAAAATAAAAAAACCAACAATCAAATCAACCTTCTGATATTTTGCAGAAACTAGGTTAATCTTCAAATTAATTGCCATCCTGTGAAGGAATTATCTAAAGATGGTTAATGAAGCAGATGGAGTCTGACTTGTCTTATCTGTCTCCTCATATTCCAGAGGAGACAGTGAAAGGAATCAGACTGAACCTTTCATTCCTAGTACTAAAATGTAGGGAAATATTCTCTATTCTTCTATTTCAGGAGCTGGACAAACAATATTCTGCTCTTCCCTCCCATGAGACTCTTTAATAATATTCTGCTCTTCTCTCCCATGAGAATATCTTGCTTAAACTGTTGCTTTTCCTAGACATTGCTACCATACAGAAGGAAAGTGCATTCTTAAAATAATCTGTTATTTGTAAGAGACTGTAATGATCCTTCAGATTGTTGAAATTCTGTTCAGAGAAAAGATCTACATCAAACTAAATTAAATAATTCTGTACAAGAAGTCTAAAAGAGCATCTGGTGGTGGAAGGAGAACAACTGGCATGTGCTGATTTCAATGGAATGCTATTGATTTCAATGGCAGTAAGGAAGCTAAATAAATTTGTAGATTGGACCTCTGGGATTTAGCTTTAGGGTTCTTGAGTTTTTGTGGAGTTACTATCATATTGAAGATAAGTGCAGATAGGAAATAAGGGGATCACAAGGACATCAGTCATTAGTTCCCTTTTTCTTAGAGGGGAAAATATAAAACAAAGATTGCACTAGTATAATACAGTCTGACCTCATTTTAGGAGTGTTTTAGCCTCAGAAAGCAAACAATGAGTGTGACACTCTGTACCACAAAATAGCAATCTGGAACACCCATATTCACTACTGTGGTATGATTATGATATGTTTTGTACAAACCATGCCTTATGAAGTATCATTTAAGAAGTCTTGATCTGCTGAACATTAATATCCTATCATTATATCTGAACTTATGAAGTTTTGAAATAGTAAGAGGACAAAAAAAGTGCCACCATGGCTAAACAACAAAGTAAAAGAAGCAGTTAGAGGCAAAAAGGCATCCTTTAAAAAATAGAAGTTAAATCCTATTGAGGAAAATAGAAAGGAGCATAAATTCTGACAAATGAAGTTTAAAAATATAATTAGGAAGGCCAAAAAAGAATTTGAAGAACAACTAGCCAAAGACTTAACAAGTCACAACACAAAAAATGTTAAGTACATCAAAAGCAGGAAGCCTGCTAAACAACCAGTGGGGCCACTGAATGACCAAGATGCTAAAGAAACACTCAAGAAAGATAAGGCTCTTGTGGAGAAACTAAATTAATTTTTTGCATCAGTCATCACGGCTGAGGATTTGAGGGAGATTCCCAAACCTGAGGTATTTCTTTTAAGTTACAATCTGAGGAACTGTCCCAGACTGAGGTGTCATTTGAGGAGGTTTTGGAACAAATTGATAAATTAACCAGTAATAAGTCACCAGGACCAGATGGTATCCACCCCCGAGTTCTGAAGGAACTCAAATGTAAAATTGCAGAACTACTATTTGTGGTATGTAACCTATCGTTTAAATCAGCTTCTGTACCAGATGACTGGAGGATAGCTAAAGTGAAGCCAATTTTTTTTAAAAGGCTCCAGAGGCATTCCTGGCAATTACAGGCCAGTAAGCCTAACAGTACCAGGGAAACTGGTTGAAACAATAGTAAAGAACAGAATTATGAGACACGTAGAAGAATACTGTTTGTTGGGGAAGAGTCAACCTGGCTTTTGTAAAGGGAAATCATGCCTCACCAATCTACTAGAATTTTTTGAGGGGGTCAGCAAGCATGTGGATAAAGGTGATCCACTGGATATAGCACACTTAGATTTTCAGAAAGCCTGTGACAAGGTCCTTCATCAAAGGCTCTTAAGCAAAGTAAGTATGCATGGGAGAAGAGGGAAGTTCCTCTCCTGGATCAGCAACTGGTTAAAAGATAGAAAAGAAAGGGTAGGAATAAATGGTCAGTTTTCAGTATGAAGCGACTTAAATAGTGGTGTCCTCAGGAGTCTGTACTGGGACCAGTACTGTTCAATATATTCATAAATGATCTGGAAAAAGGGGAAAATTTGCAGATGATACAAAACTACTCAAGACAGTTAAGTCCAAAGAAGACTGTGAAGAGTTACAAAGGGATCTCACAAAACTGGATGACTGGGCAACAAAATGGCAGATGAAATTCAGTGTTGATAAATGCAAAGTAATGCACATTGGAAAACACAATCCCAGCTATACATATAAAATGATGGGGATCTAAATTACCTATTACCACTCAAGAAAGAGATCTTGGAGTCATTATGGTTAGTTCTCTGAAAACATCCACTCGGTGTGCAATGGCAGTCAAAAAAACCAACAGAATGTTGGGAATCATTAGGAAAGGGATAGATAAAATAAGACAGAAAATATCGTATTGCCTCTTTATGAATTCGTGGTATGCCCACATCTTGAATACTGTATGTAGATCTGGTTGTCTCATCTCAAAAGTTATATTGGAATTGGAAAAGGTACAGAAAAGGACAACTAAAATGATTGGGAGTATGGAAAAACTTCCATATGAGGAGAGATTAATAAGACTGAGACTTTTCATCTTGGAAAAGAGACATCTAAGGGGGATATGATGGAGGTCTATAAAATCATGACTGGATTTTCATAAAGGAGCACCTAGTGAGACAAATTTACATCAGGACCGGTCAGACGTGTTGAAGATCCACTCTCTCAATGGCCATCCCAGAGACTTCTTAGAGGGCACGTACACGGTGGAGGTGGCCTAACTCGTGACACAGCAAGGATCTTTCTAGAAGCTGGAGGAAAGTATAAAAGAAGGATAGTGACATCACCATTTGAATCATTTGGCCTCTCCTTCCCCATCTCAACACCTGGAAGATCGTCTGGAAGACAAAGACTTTGGACTGGAAAGATTGGTCTCAGGCTGAGAGGGAACTCAGCCTGTGTATTAAGAACTGTGAGCTGCCTGTAACATCTATTAGGGTAAGAAATTGCTTGATTCAAACCTTGTTGTCTGTAGAATCTAGAATTTATTTTTATTTCTTATGTACCCAATTTTGATCTCTATGGTTGCCACTTATAATCACTTACAATCTATCTTTCTGTAGTTAATAATTCTGTTTTATATTTTACGTAAAACAGTGTGTTTGGTTGAAGTGCTCAGTGCAATCTTAGGACAGGTTAACAAGGACTGTTGCATGTCCACCCTTTGTTTGAGTGGCTAACTAATGAATGAGCTTGAACTGCCCAATGGAGTGCAAGGCTGGGGGCTGGGTTGATTGGCTCGTGCCTCTCTCTGTATATTCATGAGTGGCTTGGAGAGACTTCATGCAATTTAGCTGGGTGTGGGCTCCAACTGCTGACTGATCACAGTGCCAGGTGGGGTTGCTGTTTGTCACTGGCATAGTTTTGTGAGAAACAGCCCAGGCTGGAGAGTTAAGGGATTATAGCAGTTCCACAGTTCCACATTGTACCCCGTCACAATGAGGTACTGCTTAAGTAATTGCTCCTCAATGAGCAAACAATCCAGTGTTAGGCTTTCCTAGTACATGAACCAAACCAAAAGACACTGCCATAAACAAATTAATTTAACCTGTGTTTGTGCAAATCACTCAATTCTTTCTTGCACTTCTGCTCACATCTGTTTCTTCTGCACTGCAGCATGCATCAGTGTAAATCTAATCTTCCCAGGCCCTCCAATTTATGTTCTGATTAAAGCAGTTCAGTGATGCTCTCTGGTGAATACTTAATCACCAGTCAGATAGAATGCCTACATTTGGTGGTGGTGCCTCTATTAAGTAGCAGATTTCTTATCTCCCTATAATAAATAAATAAATAAATAAAGCTTTCTGTTCCAAGATCTCTCACTTCTCCCGAACTGCACACTTGTAGAGGTACACAGAAGAAGGAAAAGACTCTTGCTACTCCCAGAAGTAGGAGCTGCATTAGGATATTTATCATAGTAAGTCTCAAATTGTGGACCACAGAGCATTTGCTGGTGGCCCACAGAGAGGTGGTGGGTCATTTGGTGTTTTAACATCATATTAAACAAGTTTAATATATATATATATATATCTATATATATATATATATCTATATATATAAAATATATATAGATATATATATATACACAATATTTTTTTCCATGTAAGCATTTGCTGTAGCTGACACAATGATGTTAGGTATGGGAATGTTAAGGAATGTGGTCTGAATTACTGTTTTAAGGACTCTTCTCCTGCTGTTGGCATTCTCATCAATAAAGATATGTTTCACCCAAAGGGTAAAAAGACCCATTTTTTTAAAAGTAAGCTTATGGGGCCAGATTCTTCAGTCTAAGCTCTCTAGCCCCAGATTCCCTTTGGAAAATTCCATGGAATCTCTGCTGGTGTAAAGCTCCACCACATCTTACACTAATTCCACTGGCAGTATTCCATTTGGTATAGAATAATGAAGACAAGTCAGGGGAGGGAGCCATGTCCAGGAAAAAAAGGGGGATGGACTGTCTGCAGGGTAAATTAAAACTGCCTTTCTGAAGCTTCAATTTACACCAGGTCAAGGTGGCTAAGAAACAGTGAGCTGTGATTAGCTTCCCCTCAGTCTCCTCTCCTTGCTTGGGGGCAGTGGAGAACTGAATCCTATATTTTTACAAAGCTCAGAACTTAAAGCTCTTTGAAAGGTTCTGAAAATGTTCTGGACTGAACATAATTAATTACATGTAAACCAATATTCTTGTGATGCTGTTATTGGGTTGTCGATGTTGTTAACATAACTTATACTCTCTTCTACTCTGATTGTAACAGGATGTGAAGAATTTGTTCAATACTAAATATAAATTGAAGTATTCCACTTGATCAGATAATTTGGCAGGAATAAACTGCTGCCAAAAACTTCAATCAGCTTTTCTCCTAACACCTGTGGTGAGGCAGAAATGAAGAGGAAAAAAGAGTTTTGTGACAATTTTAACCTGTTGAGGCAATAATATGCTGCCCAGGTCACTGGTTCCCATAATTTCACTGAAGCACCTTATTGTCTCAAGAATTTAATTTTTTTATAATTATGTTCAACCACAGAAGATGCACATTTTACCTTCATATTTTGATCCATCTGGATACATAAAAATGCCTTGACCATGCTTTTTGTTCTCAAAGAATTCTCCAATGTAGCGAGCACCATTTTTAAATCTGTAGGTCCCCTGCAACATATTTGGTATAGATATAGTTCTTTTCATTATCATTTTAATTCAATGCCTAAATTACTGGAACTGCACAAACACATGCATGGCTTTCAACATAATCCTCTATCTTACCCTTCCATTTCTCAGACCATTGGCATACTCTCCTTCATATGTATCACCATTGGGTAATCGTGCTCTTCCACGTCCATGACGTTCACCTGCTGCATTGCGTTCACCTTCATATTCCTAGTTAAATGGAACAAGCCATTCAGCAGTTAAGAGGCAGGGGATCTAAACTGAATCCAACAGGAGAACAAAGAGAGAGCCAACCGTTTGTCCTGAACAGCGCCTTCTCTTGCCGAATCTCAGAGAGGTGCCTGGGCAAGAAATCTATTTAAAACTGCAGTGAGTATCTTGCACCAACGCATCAGATCCTAACTGGTATCCTTCTGCCTGCAAACTGATGAATTTGTGGGGGCTGGATTCTTGCTGCATAAACTGAAGCAAGTTAAAACAGACACTAAATACCCTAGTAAAATTGCAGGACTCAAGTCCTTTTTATCTCTACTACTCCATTTAATGCAGTAGCTTAGCAGTTCTTCAAGGCTGAGTATCACTAATGGATGTACTTCAACAGAATATAGGAACTAAGGACATCTTTGTATTTATAAGATTATTTCTTATTCAAAAAAACATTTTGTTTGAGATACACATCTCATGGCTCTGAGGATCTCAACATAACTGTGATTAACTTTTTGGTTTTTTAGTCACCCTTACTTTAGTACCACACATCCAACATCTTGTGTGAGCCCAGTTCAGGGTTCTGCTCCTACTTTGACTGACATGAGTGGCAAGCCTTCCCTTAATTTTGAAGAGAACAAGATTGCACCTTAAAACGTATAACAGTGAGTAATCACAAATTCAATTTTTTTTAAGATGACAAAACCAAAGATATGTTGGTGTAAGTGTCGAAGGGGTCCTTTTTATTATTACTTAACATAGTTATGGACTGGGGCTGTGCCAGGGGAAGGAAAGGATTTATAGATTGCAAGGCCAAATGTGACCTTTATGATCATCTAATGCAGTAGTTCCCAACCCATGGCCCGGGGACCAAAAGTGGCCCTCAGGGTCTTTCAAAGTGGCCCGCTGCTTCTCTCCCACTGGCTGCAGAAGGGAGCTGCTGCCTAAGGACCCAGGTAGAGTGCATTGTTGTGGGGCTACAAGACCAGTGCAGGCTCCTTGCTGCAGCCAAGAGGATGGGAGATCAGCATTCCCTTCTCACTGGCTGTAGCTGGGAGAATGCAAAGAGCTCCACCTGGGTCCCTAGGCACTGGGGGCCCTACTGGAGCCAGAGGAAGGGGAGCACTGATCTCCTATTCCCCTGGCTGCAGAAGGGAGCCACTGCCTAGGGACCCAGGTGGAGCACATAGGGCTACAGGACATGTGCAGTTTCCCTGTTGCAGTCAGGGGGACGGGAGACCAGCGAGGACTCCTTCTGCCAGGCTGCGGCAGGGGAGGAAGTTGGGGGCTGCAGCAGAGACTTCAGGGCTGTAAAAATGTTATCTGGCCTTCGAGCCAAAAAGATTGGGAACCGCTGATCTAATCTGACCGCTGTAGAGCACAGGCCTTAGACCGTCTCCCAAATAACTCCTAGAGCAGACCTTTTAGAAAAACATCCCATCTTGATTTTAAAAGGGTCGCGGATGGCAAATCCACCCGGCTCCTCTCCCCCTAAGTGGTGTCAAGGGTCCGTTACTCTCACTGGTAACGGGGCGCCTCATTTCCAGCCTGAATTTTGTCTACCTTCAGCGTCCAGCCGGTGGGGGGCGTTTATACCTTTCTCTGCCAGACCGAAGAGCCCCTTATTAAACAGCTGTTTCCCCAGCAGGCTAAGGACAGACTGTAACCAAGTCACCCCTCCCCTTGGCGCACGGACACGACCAGCTCCCCCCCCCCCGTGGTCCCTCGGCCTTGGCGGCAATGAAGGGCAGCTCTGGGCCGAGCTGCTGCCCGCCGTTCTCCAGGCTGCCGGTGGGGGCGGGGCCCCAGGGAAGGGGCTGCAGGGGGCGCGGCCCCACCCGGCTGCTGGGGCCCAAGTGGGCCGGGGCTGCGCGGGCGCTGGGCGGGGGGGGGGGGCAGGGTCAGCCCCGCCCTCCTGCGCCGCGGCCCGGGCCCGTGTGGGGGGCGCCCCGCCGCAGCCGAGCCGGGGGGCGGGGCAAGGCGGGGGGCCGGGGGCGGGGCACTGACCCCCAAGTCGTTCTCCGCCTCCTCCTCGAACTCCTCCGAGCCCAGGTCCGACATGCTCCGGCCGGGCCCCGCGGCGTTACCGTCACCATGGCAACCGCCGGCCCCGGCGCAGGGAGGCGCGCGCCGTCGCCCTAGCAGCACGCACAGGCCCCGCCCCGAGCTGAGGGCGGCGGGGGAATTAGAAGGGGGGCGCGTGCTGCTGCTGTCCCGGGTCCTGAGAGCGGCGCGCCCCGCCCAGCCAATAGGAGGCGGCGTCACGCTCGGCTCGGAGACGGTGCGGGCGGGGCTGGGCACGCAGGGGGGCAGGGCGCCCGGCGGACGCAGGGGGCAAGTGCGAGGCACAGAGAGAAAAGCGCGCCCTGGCGTCAGGGGTGTGCGTGCAGATTGTGGGGTGATAGGTGCAGGCGTGCCATTGCACAGGCCACATTCAGCCTGTGCACGTGAGCACAACCAAAGGGCGTGGCTACAGCCTGTGGGGTGGCTTAGCAAGTATGGGGGAAGTCCTGATGGGCCAACAAATACAAGGAGGGATAGTTCGGTGTTCAAGTAGAAATTGGTCCAAGCCAAAACCCCAAATGTCTACACTTCTGAGTGTAGGGATTGGGTCTGACTCTAGCCTTTGCCAGAGTCTCCATGTTCAGATTTCCATTTTATGACTGTTGTGGAGAGAGATTTCAGCTGCAAGACTCTACCCAGGTTTTGGTTTGCACTCATCTCTAGATCAGTGCAAAACCAAGACTCGTGGCCACTCCTTACTAGAAAAAGGAGAAATGTGGCAGGTCTTTTTTCATGAAAAGTCCACATCCAAATGAAAAGGATCAAATCCAAATAAAGAGAAACTTACTTCCTCCTACCTTTTTGTTTGGTGGATTTTTTGTTTTGTTTTTTGAGTTTCTTTAAATTAATTTTGGGCTTTGACATTTATTACTGTAAAGACTGAAGTCCTTCGTGAAAATGTAATTATGATAACATAGATATACACATTCAATTGTGTATTAGCTTATCTTTATTAAATATTTACTTTCCCCCAGAAATAGCTCCTTTTTTATACACCTAGGATTGCCCCTCCACCCCCTCGAATTACATGCTCAATTAATGTCATGAGCCTGTCTAAATTACTGTCTCAAATATTCACAAACCGTCTTCTGTCATGCATACTGAGAGTTGCTACCAATTCAAACAGTTTGGCTTTGGATTTGTAAATAACATTTTAAAATTTAAATTATTGCTATGTCTAGCTTTCTTTCATGAGGGTTTAGTGGTGTTCAGAAATTCCAGTTCTTAGATTTTATCTGCTTGTTATATCTTATGACTTTTGCTTGTAAATGAGTTTTGTTCATCTGGACAACAGCGCAGGCCCTCTCTGTGGACAGCTAGGTTAATCTTTTTAGAAACTTCTCTTTCAAATCGAAGCCAGAGGTCTTATGATTAACATACCAATGTGCGGATGTGTCTGAAATCCAATGGGAAGGATGCAGTTAATTTGGCAATATGCGCATTAAGGAGAATTTATGGACAAAAGAACGTGTGTGCCTTGACTAGCACCAAAACAAATGTGTTTCCATGGGAATACAGTAAAAGAGTACATTGCTAATAACCTGTACTTGTGCTGTATTATTGATGTTGTATATCTACCTAGGAAGTGAGGTGTGCAATCGTGCCACCATGCTAGATATCAAGCAACAACCATCAAAAGCAACAAAAAAATTTTATAAAATTTTCATGTTAAAGATGGGGAAATGGGAGCACAGGGAGGGGAAGTGACTTCCCTAAAGTTACCCAGCAGGTTATTAGAGCCTAGTGGTTATTAGAGCCACTAATAAGTGCCATGTTTCTAAATAGTGAATGTGATGACTCCTGTGTGAACTAATGTGAAAAAAACAGTCCTTTTCACATGTTGCAGACCACACATAGGAAATGGATAATAAAAATATACCTACTATCACACAAAACGTCTTCTCCATATGGGGTACCATGATTGGCTGATGTGAACACGCTGTTTTGCTTAGGTACTGTCCTCAATGCTCCAGTTCCTTATTTCCACAGCAAACACTACTCCTGTTACTTACTTGTTGCTTGTAGCTTGATGCTTGTTTCGGGTACGTGAATGAGTTTTGAGGCCAATAGCTAATTATAACAGAGTGATTTACAGCAGCCAATCAGAATACAAACATTTGCATGAACTATTACTGAGACCTAGTCTACACTACAGAGGTAGATCACATCGACCTACCCCTGTAAGTGTCTACACTAAAATGTAGCATCCACAACACCGACTTAATAACTCCACCTCCATGAGAGGCATAGCTCTTAGGTCAATGTAGTTAGGATGACACAGTGTCATTGCAGACACTGTTGCTACCTTTCAGAAGCTGTCCCACAATGCCTCACACTGACAGTTAAATCAACAAAAGCGCTCTTGGTGATGACGCACTCCACTGACGCAAGAAGCGCAGTATGAACATGCAAAAGCAATTTAATTACTGCCGTGGGTGTATGTCGAGGTAACAGGTCAACTTAATTTAGTAGTGTACGCTTGCTCTGAGAAGTGACTGCATAGTCATCTGGCAAAAAAATCATTTGGCCAGAGTGTAGATGAGTCTACAAGTGAAAGCATAAATTGTCTATTTGATCTAGGGTCTTATACTGCATCCATCACTGTGGTACTTAACACACAGGGCAACTGCTCTGTGGTCATACTGGCTGTAAGAATTCAGTTTTAGTGTTTCTTAAAAACTCTGCTTCTGTTTATTTATTTGGGAACATAAGATTTTCCAGAACAGATCATATCATTCGTCCATGACTTCCAATTTCACCACTAGCACCAGGTTTTTTTAGAGGAAGCTGACCTCTTGCCTCACAAATAATGCACCTAGCCAGGTATGCACTGCTTTACATGGGAAGCTGGGAATCCTTCCCAATGGCTGACGCAATCAACTTAAGCACTGAAGCATGAGACTTAATTGCCAATTCTTTTTCATCTCTCTTTATCCTTCCACATGCTCAGATGCACAGGGCATCCACCCGTTTCCACCATTTATTCTAGTCTTATGCCGGTCTATTCAGGCTTCTGAATGCCATGTTGATGGATTTAGCTTCTTTCTCTATTCTCCTGTGTAAAGCCTCTCTAGGTCACTTTTTTTCCAGGTAGAGAAAGTGGTGTGTGTGGTGACAAAGGGTTAAAAAACTTTTTAGTTCATCTATTTTCCAGGCCTTAGACGGGCGGGGGGCTTGGAGGAGAGAGGGGAAAAGTATGAGGGGTTTTTCTTATCTTATTTACTTTCACTGATTTATGACTCTGTGTCAGTTTTACAACTTGAAATGAGACTTTCTATTCCTTGCTTAAAACAGTGGATTTTCTAAAGAGATTAATTCTTAAGACACCCACTTGCAAGCACACATTTATACAACTTAGGTTTGACTTATTGAGGAATCCGCACCATTTTAATTTCAGCTCGTAATACTGACGAGGTGAAAGAATTCGATAACGGAACACTTATTTAGCGGGAGGGGGGAAAGAGAGGCAAACAAACAGATACAGAAGGAGTTCTTTGAAGTCACAGAAGCTCTACTGAGCAACGGAGCTACAAAGGCTCATGAGCTAGGAAGGGGAAGGGGTAGCCTTGTGGCTGCAGTCACTCCGCCTGTCTGTTGAGTCACTAGGTTCAGACAGGCCCCCCTTGCTATTCACCCGACCAACTTGTGGACGGATGAGGGTGGCTGAAACCTGTCTTAGTCCAAGATTTGGTCAACGGCTCATAAATCTATCATTCATCATTCAGTTATACAATAACACATCTTTTATATTCAATCTATAACTACTATTTATTGGGAATTTTTACCTTACCACAAATTATCTTCTCTTATTCTTTTACAGATTCTTAACACACAAATAAAACTTAAAAAACAACAGATTACAATAACACAAGTACACAAAAAAGTTACCCCAAGAGTTACAGCAACAATTACCCCTGGAATGCAAGTAGAATTATTACTGGTTTTACATTCACACTCACTACTCACCACATATATGGACGAACTCAGCTGCAGCAAAAAAAACAAACATACCATGGCCAGGTTACTATATTTTCATCCAGGTGGAACCTCTATCGTATTCACACCCAGGTTATCATCCGCAGGACAAAGCCCCATGGGTTATCAGTTCTAACACCCTACCCTATTATTCTGAGTGATGAGCTGGAGAGAGGCGAAATGGTTGATCAGACTCATTGCGCGGTGCTATTCTGGTGCACCCCCTTCTTGTTTCATGGCTCTCTGAAAGGCCTCGGTCTGACAATGCTCTTTTATATCTCTACTTCAGCTAATGCATCCACTAAGCCAATGGTAGATCCTTCCTTTACCATCTTATCAGCAGCCCCCTCCTTGAAACTTTACTGCTGACTTGCAAAGCTTATTTTGCAGTGACTGCAAAATTCCCATGTCTGGGTCTGGAACTGCTACATGTACCAGCCCCCGTTATCATGGGTTTACTTTTAGTTCAAGGTTTGTTTTTTTTTTTTCTTTTTTGCTGTCTCTGAGTTCCCTACACATGGATTTATAGCTTTTCTCAAAATGGACTTGGGGCACTGATTTTTCAAACATGTTTTTACCCTGTTACAACAGTGTGAAGATCAGGTTGTTGGTATCCTTAAAGTGTATCCTAAATATGCCCATCGTCATCTTCTTACCATATTTGATGCCCTAGATTGATATCATCTACTGAGAATTTCTGGTGTTGCAAGTAACTCCAGTGGATTCTGAAGATTTTTTACTTTGGAATGAATTAATCTTCTTATCAGTGTCAGTGATAGATTTCTGTGACTCTAATCCATAAAGGAGTACATATATGATGCTGGTGTTAAACATTCATAGTTTTTGTATCAGTGCTGATCATGCTATCTTTCCAGATCTTTTCCCCATCTATAAAATGGAGATAATTATATTGATCTCCCTTTGTAAAATGCTTTGAGAACTACTGATGAAAAATAGCATATAAGAGCTAGGTGTTATTATTATATGGCCCTCCTGTGTGTGTGTGTGTGTATATATATATATATATACACACACACACATTTTTATTCCACAGGGAACAAAGGTGAAATGAGAGAAAAAAATTTATTAAAAATACTTCAACATTACTTAATACAGATTCCAAAATAATTGTGTGTTTAGCTAACAAACTCCTTGTCTTTTGGCTCTGGAATTTATTTAGTGCATGGTTATTAATCTGAGGATTTTGAGGTATTTAACCATACTGAAATCAAACTTCCCCAGCTGTCAGAGCAAAAGAAGCTGTACTAACTCATAATTATATGGCTATTTCTCACTTATGCAAATTCCCAACATCTGGATGAGGGGTGCTGTACAATTATTTTTTAATAACTATATAGTATGCAAACCACTTTCTTTCAGTTTCTTACTACTTTCAGAATTTGACATCTGTTTGCCAACACTAAACATGGACACCTCATTTTCATATCTCCTCCTTCTTCCCCCTGAAAACACCTCTGTGATGATTTGCAGGATTTGTCTGTACAATTTGTGAATTCTCTTTGAGATTATGAGCTCTGTACATGTCTGTGTCAGACTGCAAATTCCATTTGATTGTAAGGCTGGTCGTTACCGTCCTCCTGTCCTGTGACCTCCATCTTGAACCACAATTCCAGAGGGATACTGACCCAAGGATAACAAGCGAGGGTTGTTGACATAAAAATGCTCTCCCATTGAAATGGACTAACTCTAAACAATAGACTGGCCCCTTCCCAGAGAAATGAATTAGCAGGTGAGAGGTCACCTGACAACAAAGTCACCAGATAGGACTCATGAGTCACGTGACTGAGAAGACTGGAAGGTTGTAAGAAAGACAGAAGCTATTCTATTTGCTCCCAGTTTTTGGTCATTTTTCTTCAGCTCAAGTGGAGGAAGAAGCAAGCCCATATGTAGCCTAATGAGGAAGGGTATCCTGCCTATCTTCCTGAACACAGATGGTCTTTCAGGGACTCCCAAAAGAAGGGTGAGCTAGTGAAGGACATTGCATTTAGAACGTTCATTGTTTCATAATGGTGTGTGCTCTCTGTGTAATTCTTGTGCTATTAAAGAGCAAGAATGTTTAGATTTCTGTGCAGTCTGTTAAGCGTTTAAACCCACCCCATGGCCCATTGAAGAGGTAACCCAGAAGTCTCAAGCCTTGGGGTAGAGTGCTAAGAGAGGGTGTGTGTAAGCTCTGGGGGAATCTAAACTCAGCCAAGAGGGTAAGCAGCTGAACAGCAGATGTCAGCTCTCAGGAAGGAGTGCTAGACAGAGAGTCTGTGCCCTGAGAGTATGCCTAAGGATCTAGTGGCTGGGCTCCATTCAGGCTCCAGAGGCTTAAAATTCCAGGGACCAGTGCTTTAGTTCCCCCTTAGTAGTCTAGTGTGTGGCTGAGATGGGTGCTCAAATGAGGTGCTGAGATCTGTGTGAGTCTCAGTTTCTTACATAGCCAGATGCTCAAATGACATAATCACAAGCAGTTGAAGAACCCATGTGGTTTTATGCTTTTTGTTAAGCCAACTGAGTACACTCCAGCTTTCCAGCCCTTAAAGAGTTCTCCATCTGAGGCCCTTTACAATGTACTCTCATCCTTCCTCCAGCAGCAGCACATCTGTAAACTATACCAGTTTTTCACCACCTAGCCCCTGATATGACTCTCGGGAACCCTGTTTAGAATTCTGTCACCAATTTAAGGTGAAAGTAGAAGTGATTTTCCTGACTCCAAAAGAGCTCATCTTTGCTCTAGAGATCATTAAATTATCATTGCCAAAGTAGGCTTATTTCTGGGACTCACTCCTGAGCCGTTGAAGTCAATGAGATTTTTTTCTATGGGCTTCGGTGGGGGCAGAATAAGGGCCCTGAATGACAAATTGGTTTCCATTGGAATGAACCAGCTATTTAAAAAAAAAATCATAGAAAAGAATACTCCTAAATCTTTAACCAGGTCTTCAATCCACCTCTCTTCAAATTGCTCAACTTAACTCTCAATATAGAGTATATTACATTTATGAACAAAGTATAAACCCTTCCAGCTGCTTAACATATCTGTATGTATCCCTCTGTGTTTATGGCTGGCTGAGAAATAAATTTGCTTTTATGCATGAAAACAAATGAATGACTTTTCTAATCCTTCTTTCCCCATGCCTTGTAAACATAGATACTCCTGAGACAGAGTTTGTCACAGCCCAAGGAATTAAACAAGGAGGAAGCCATTCTTGAAATACTGGTTGCACTTCATTTCTTCTCAGCTAAAGGTGACCCTGCTCCATTTCTATTGCAGACACAAGGGAAGTGGAAATCCCTATCCCAGAACTCTTCCAACCTAACAGCTGATTTTGAAGTGCTTAGCACATTCCATTCTTAACATATATAGAAAAGTATTTTCCTCCTAAACTTTTATATAAAAGAAAGGGAGCTTCCCCTTTGAATACTTAGGAGGGGAGAGAGAATGACATACCAAATGCTATTTAAAGGGAAAACTCTCTTTCTCCACCAGGAAATTGACCTTTATGAACTCTTCCCCAACACTTCTCTAACAGGTGAAGTTACGGTAGCCCCTAATGAGAGAGCGGGCACTACTTAGGTAAATAAAATCTTTTATGCCAATTGCACTGATCAGTAAAGGAAGAAAATGCTGTTAATATTACCTCTACCCTATAGGTTTACTTTCTTTCTTTCTTTCTTCATTGCAGGGTTTTGTTGCAGTGTATTTTAAAAAAAACATACGAAATTCCCAGTTCTACTTATTTGGGCCTAGTTCATAATAACGTAGCAGTAAAATTACCTGATCTCTTCCTAAAAGTCATCTGAAGGCCAGTTTGGCAAAGGAGACAGACCATGAAGGAGAAAAGTGAAATGACTAAACTCATTAGGATTAATACTCCCCTTCTTGCTCCCTAACACTATGACACTTAACGGGGCTGCTCATAACTTTCAAGGTGAAGCTGTTTCCATAGATCAAATATAGGCTGCTTCTGCTTGGCAGGATTAGCCTTTTCTTTTACCACAATATGTGTAGCTGTGGCTTCTTCTCAGAGAGTTGATAGATTAGTGGCAGTCTGTACTACTACTGTCTATGGCAGGCTATCGGCTCGTCTTCTTTCCACAAGGCTAGCCTCCAGTGGTCAATCCTAAACTACAGTCATGGAGAGAGGCAATCTCTGAGTAATTTACCTGTCTATTTGCATCTGTTTATCCATCAGTAATGGTCCCTAGAGTCTTCTCCTTCAGCTCAAGAGATCTCTAGTCAGTTTGAGAAGTGTGGAGATACAGACACTGCTTCTGGTGAACCAAGAAAAACTCCATGACTTTCTATAGGGAACAGGTTTAGTCTTCTCATGCTAAGATCATCAAAAGAAACATTCCTCTCCTTGAAGTTATGTTCATGGAATACCCCATTCCCACTGCTACACCATGACTTTGTGCTCCTACAATGACAGGAAGCAGCAGCCCTTCTGCAACTTTGAACATCCTCAAATAATGAGATTTGAAAAGAAACTATGTCTCTCTCTCTTCTAACCCTCTCTATACATGTTTGGTGCCAAGAGGCTGGTGACATGGATCATGGGATTACATATGCTGTTTGCTATTCCTTTCCTTCTCTCATTTTCTCTGTTCTCATCCAGACTTCTGTGGGAGAGGGATCAGATGGGACATAAGATTGGCAATATGTTGATGTGCAGGCTGAATTTATAGAAAGAAAGTTAAAGGAAAAACAACCCTTTTAAAAAAAATTGGAGTTTCTTAATGTATTGTTGGTACTCTTTGTGCGGGCAGGGTTCAAATGAGAATTAGTTTCATTTTCCAGGAGCTTTAAAAAAGAATTGATGAAGGATCTAGAATTTGTGGTCCTGTCAAAGTAAATTACTGGTACATCTTGCCTTATCGTCATGAATTTTCCAAATCAAGGATTATATGGGCTGGGCTGCAGCATGGCAGTATTGACTGAATTGGGCTAGTTCAGTCATACCCATGTTAGAAAATGCAGGAGAGGATTAAAGGAGAGGACAATTCCCTACAGATTCCTTTATGGAAGTCATCTCAAATTGTTTCACAGACAGGCAAGGTTTGCCCCGCTATCGTATGGCTTGTGATTCCACCTCCCCTGTCACATCTGGGATGTGCAGAGGACAAGTGCCCTCCATACTCACTTAAATGCTACTCGTTCCTAGGAGAATGGATCAAATGGAGTAGCTCTGCCAAGGTCTTCCTCTGACACCTAATGCCCAAGAAACACCATTCAAGATGGTTTCTTTAGTGGAAGAGGCTACATGGAAAAGCCTAGCACTAGAGCCCATTCCCTGTGGAGAATCTCCACAAAGGGCCCACTAAGAGTGGGATAATGACACAGAGGCAGCTGACCTCATTTGTCTGCATGCGACAAGAGACTCTTCATGAGACAGGGAGTGTGTAAGTTTCAGGATCATGCTAGGAGCCATTATTATAGAGGCCACAGCTATCCTTATATAGCACTCATGAAGGCAAATCTACAGCTCTCCATATTAGTGTGTTCTACTGCGCAATCATTCCAGAAGTTATAGGTTTTCTTAATATTAAACCTAATTGTCCCTGTTGCGGCTTAATTGGATTATTACCTTAGCCATTCTTACCTAATGAGAATAATCGTTTCCTGCCCTCTTGAAAGTATTCCTTTAATACATGTGCTATTTGGACACAGTTATGAGAGCACAAAATGCACTGGCAACAGATGCTTTTCTCCAAGATGGGTAATGCAGAGTAGACTGTGCGTTTCCCCCGTGCTCTGATATCCAAAGGAATCCAGATTCATGCCTCCCTAAGATCTAGGTGGATTTAAATCCGGCATTCCAGTCCTGGCACAACTCTACTTATACATACACAAGACTTTGCCATAGCTTTTTTCTTTACAAAAGCATTTATAACCTACAACTTTTATCAAAAAGTTAGTGTCCTTTAATGTTTGGTTAGAAAGACATTACTTCAATGATAGATTTTCAGATAAAACAGCCAGATAAAATGTTTATTTGTTGAAGATTAGAGAAATATTTACTCTTGTCACAACAAAAATATTTGTTCAGAATGTTCTGGTAGTGCTCTTACACCCATTGCAAGTGTGCTGAAAGCCTCCCCAGTAAAAGCAACGGCAATTAGTGATATTTATCCAAAGCATGGCAGTAGGACAGCCTCTCTTCCTGTGCTCTCCAGAGCAACTGAAACTGACCGTCTTGTCTTTGCTGGGTGGGCCTGATTCAGTGCCTACAGAAGTGAATGGAAAGACTTCCATTGACATCAATGGACTTTGGCTTACACCCTTAGTTCAGAGGTGCCATCCCAATCAGGCTAGAACAGAAACTTCTTGATTCAGGAACTCTTTTTTGAACTCCCTTCCTAAGGATGTGGACCAGAGTTTTTTGTTGGCTCTCTTAAGAGGATATATATCCAGATCACTAGACCTATAGTGATTCCCTTCCCCCCCCCTTTTTGTTACCAGCTCTTCCTTTGGGATTTTTTTTTTTTTTTTGGCTAAGGTTTGATGGCTGGTTATGTCTGGAATAGCCCCAATTTTGGTGTAAATTGTTTATATAATATCCCCTATTCTCTGTTGGGGAAACAAAGACTGTTAAAACTAATAAAAACAAATGAAGACCAATGGTTGTACCAGTGCCTGGAATTCTGCTACTTTTTTGGAATAAAGTATGAGTAAATTTTGTTGTGTAAAATATATATGATATAGTGTACAGTAACCCATTGTTAGCTAGAGAAGGCATTAGCTTTTCTGAATTCTGCACGTACATAAAAGACTAATTATAGATCAAGAAAATAAGATCATGCAATATACCATACTGGGAGGAAAACACATACCAGCTGTATACATCTAAATGCTGTATGTGGCTACAGGAAGCCATATATATTTTAAGGCCCCAATTCAACAAAGCATCCTATTCAGTAAAATGCTTAAGAATATGCTTAATTGCCATTGACGTCAGTGAACCAGGGCCTTATGGAGTTAAGAGTACACCTTAGTTCAGTACAAATCAAACTGACTTTTGACCCAGGAAATTGGATTACCTTTTCAGATTCTGATGTCAGCAGGGATGTAGTCAAGAATGTGTCAATATGCAGAGCATAATTACTGTTGATTTTTGGAGACAAACACACACCTTTTTTTCTTGGCAATGTGAATGCTGATACAGACGTGGCAAGAAAGGAAGTGGTTTGAATTATCAAGACACCAATGTACTCCAATCCTCATACATATCTTCTTCCAAAAAGAAAACATCATCAAAACCCAACAATTATTTTGCACAGTGCTCTAGGTTATGTATGCTCCTCTCTTTTTAAAAACAATGTGTTTTTAAAAAATCTTTTACTCCTGGCCATATCACTATCTGCATCTCAGGCTGGAGGCTGACCTTCTGATTCCCTGCCACTGTTCTCCTATGTAACAGGCAGGCACAGACTCCTGTCACTCTTTGTACGTGCTCTTGCTTACTTGCTGGTTTTCGGCAAGTTTAGCTGTTGGCAACCCGTGTTGGCATAACAGTAAGGACAGCTGTGCTAAATGTGGCAGTGGTCTCTGGTGTTGTTAGTGAGAAGAACAGACTGGAAGAGATTTTGTTTCACCTTAATAAGAACATTTTCAGCTTAAAAGAGAATTGTATTGTATTGTATTGATTTATTTTAAGGAGATGTATGCAATCAGGGACTGGATGTTACCAAATCAAGCTTTGGGACAGTAGGCATGGAATAATATAACCAGGTCAAAACAGACTTAAAAGATAGAAGAGGCTGTGCATCTAACGGTAAGAATATAATTTAAATTGAGCATATAAACAAATGCTACTTAGGGTGTCCGGCCTTTCTGCTGACAAGTGCAAATCTTCATTTTTCATGTCAGTCAGCATAAACATCATCCTAGCGTCTTCTGGTGCTGGCAGGGCAACGTGCGTGGCAATGGCGTGGTTCATATAAATTGTGTTTCCTACAAGGGCACCCTCTTTCTATTTTTCTCCCTTTTAAAGGGTTCAGATCATAGACATTTAAAAAGTCAGCATATTGATAAAGAAGCAGTCCAAGACGGATGGCTTCCAGATATAGCTCAGTAATGTCATTGCTCCCTGCATTGTCTGGACTGTAGTTATTGAGAGAATATAGCTGATGTTAACGTACCTACTTCCTCCCTGGTACATATCAAGTTTTCTCATATTGGATAGGCAGTATTGTCATATGCCCAGTGCTCCGGCACAGTATCAGAAGTTGTCTTTCCCTGCCAGGGTTACTCAAATAGTAAGCAGCAGTGTGGGCATAGAACAACTTCCTTGCGGCCCTCCTCCCCCACCTCTGGTATAGATGGGGAGTGGATGGAACTTTGGCTCCTCCTCCAATGAACCAGCCAGGCAGCACAGATGAGCTGCTATGGAGGGGGAAGTAAATCCATGTCAGACATAAGGCTGGGGCAGATCATTTCCCCTCTAGAATAATGGGGGGAACAAGGGGCCATATGGTGACTGAGCAACTATGTGCTGCCAGGGTTTGTGATAAAGTTACAATTTAGCTCATATATTATATAATGTTTCTCTCTGTTTGTTGTGCCAAAGCTAAACCTTTAACATACAGAGTAGGAATGTCTGTTTTTCTGAAACTGGTCCCAAGTTGCTGGATTACCTGTGAACCACAAACGCTTTACTTTGAGGATAAGATTGGTGATAATCAAAGACAACGCTTTAGCTTCCAAGGTGGGGACGTGTTTTTTCCCGTCTTAAATAGTTGTGAATGCCGAATGCTCTGCTCGGAGGAGGAAGACAAGTACTGTCTGTAAAGTGAGAAAGCAATGAGGTATTTGTTCCGGCCTGTGCTCGAATATTGTGGGCCTAGTCACATAAAACAACTCTCTCCAATAGCTTATGTAGTGGAGCTATTCCTTTAGAAACTGACTTCCAAACAGAAAAAGCAAGCTGTACAACGGCTACCTAAGATCACAGCTACCTAGTGTAATTTTACTAAGCATCAGTGTAATGCCAACAACCTGAGTCTGCAAACACTTATGCACATGCTTAATTTTACTAGTGTGACTAGTCCCATTGAAATGAATGGGCCTTCCCAAGGGAGTAAAGCTGACCGTGTATGTTTATAGGCTCAGGCATAAATAAAATCACGTTAGGAACTAATGAGTTTGTTTAATTGTGAAAGCTGGGACAGGCACTACAAGGGCGAAAATGAAATAAAGCATAACTTTTCAGTACGAGCTATGAGACCTTTTGTAAACAGACTGCTGGAGCCAGGGATATTACATTATACAAAATAGAAACTGTCTGCGCTGTACATGATAATTAAAACCACTACTCAATAACTGATAACGTTACTGAGTATTGAATGAAATAAACAGATTGTTAAAAACACAAAACTGAAATAAGGGTTTGTACAAATTAGAGAAGGGGGAGAGGGAAAAAATTATATTAAGTCCATTTTCCTCTAAATCCAGGATCTAGTTTCTTGACAAAGAACCTGTACTTTGTGCATGATGAGCAGCGTTACCCATTCCCACAATTTTATCATAAGTCTAGCAATATTTAGTATTTTTCTTTATGCCACAGTTATAGGAATCAAATATGTACATGAGTAGTTCATCTTTCATTTTTTTTAAAAGTAAGTTTCTAGCCTTCCTGGTTACTCAGAAAAGATAAAAAATATGATGTAAATGCACTATATAGGCTGAGAAAACAGATGGCAAATAAAAAGAACCCCAAATTGATAATTTTTTAAAAATCATGATTTTTAAGCCAGTTTCATGAATCTGCATCCTGAGTTTTAAACATTTGAGATTGGCATACTAGGAGAGTAGCCCAATTGACGTCAATGGGACTCCTCAGACTGCATAAAGTTAAGCACCTGCTTAAGTTTCTGAAGGATCAGGGCCAATATCTGTATCCATGTCAGACTGATGACATTTGATAAGTAGGCACTATGTAGTAAATGCATCTTGCATGTTCAAAATAATCTCAAACAAATACAAAGGAATAATTTTAAAAAGCGAGTCTTGAATGCACAAATTGAAAGAAAAGTGTCAGGTTAAAATCAGTGGGGGTTTTATTAAAAACAACCCCAAACACAAATCCTTACAATAGCCACCTTTTGCTGATTAAAAGGAAAGGTTAAAAAACTTCACTAAAGTCCAGGCCGCCAAGAGGGCCCAACCGGGTGTCAGTTTCACTTTCAGGAGTCTATTGCGAGTCCGCAATGTGCCTGCAAGTGGGGGGCAAACAAGACGGGGGAATACTCTTTTCTTTTCCATTGACCGGGTGGCTTTTCCTCGGCGGGGGGGGTTAGGACTGTGTCTACGAAACCGAAACGATGTCCCCAAAGTAGGGACCTGACCATTTTCGCCAGACGTCATTGGCCAGGACTGAGACGAAGCTGCACGTGTCGCGGGTTGGCAGCGGCTCGGGTCAGCGGAGCGGCTGAGGGCAGGCGGGCAGGGTCCGCTGTGCCACCGGAGCCGCGGCTCCCCACGGCGCCGCTCTGCGCCCGCCGCGCATCTTCCGCCCGCCCCGGTGCGGCGGGGACCTGCCGCGCCCCTCCCCTCGCCCCCGCGGCTCGGTGCGAGCGGGCGGCGCGCCCGGCCCGGCAGGTTCCTTCCCGGCGCCGACGCCTGGGGCCGGCTGAGCGCGAATGAAGCGGAGCGAGCCACGCCCGCTCAACCAGGAAGTCTCCGGCCCGCAGAGCCACCCGCCGCGGCGCCGGGGGAGGCAGGGCGGCGGCGAGCCCCAGGCGGATTGGCCGGTGAGCTCCCCGGGACGCGGGGTCGCGGGGCGGCCGGGACCGGGGGGCGGCCCCGGGCTCTCGGATGCGGCCCGCGCCGCTCGTTATGGCAGGCACCTGCCGCCGCCCGGGCAGGAATTCTCCCCCGCGCGGCGAGCGCCTGCAGGCGCGGGGGCGATTTGCCTGCCCGCCTCCGCCTGTGTCCCCTCGTTCCCCGCAGCGCGCGGCTTTGCGGGGCTGGGATCGCCCTGTGCGTAGCCCCTGCCGCGCGAACGCTCCCAGGGGCGTGAGTCGGTGCGGGGGGTGCAGCCAGACCCGCCTGTTCGCACGGGTGCGGTCTGTGCTCGGGGAACTCAGCGGGGGGGGGGGGACAGAACGGGTCTTCTGTCCGCCGCCAGCCTGATCGCCCCTCGGGGGGAGTGCGAACCCTCTCTCCTGCTTAGTTTTGTGTGACTGGATGTGTGGAGGTGCTTGCAATGTGGTAGAAGCTAGAGGTGCGTTTAGAAATAATTTTTTTTTCTCTCGTGGGTTGTAAAAGTCTCTTAGCTGCAGATCCCAAACGGGAAGTTTCCTCGCACTCTTACTGACCAGGTAACCACAGTATGAATCGAACTTACAGGCACAATTTATAGAATGGATTGTTTTGCATTAAGCCTGTATTCGTCTTGGAAAGGGGAGATAGTAATTGTGTGTGTTTATATAATTTAAGGCACGGTGTCTCTGATAAGCAACACTAAAGCAATGATGAAACCCAGAGATAAGCTCTGCTGTAGATGGTGTTGAACCCTGGTGAAACAGTTCTGCAGTATGTAATCAAACTTTCCAGGATGTAGGTTGTCATAAAGATCAGGAAGTTCCACCTGTTAAAAAAGAGAAACTTAGATTCTCTCTTTCACCTGTTGTTAAAATGCTCTAGGAGCAATTATTATGCAGCCTATAATGATGATTCATATTTAAGTACATTGTTCTTGGTTCGGCATATTGGCAAGAAGGAAGACTGAGCAGTTGTGTTGTCCTACAGTTCAGTCGTGGCGTGTTGCAATAGCTTCTGTTTGGGTCCTATCACCAATGCAACATTTCATCTTTACTGATCATTGCAGATCAATTCGAGCTATATTGCATATTCCTTAAATTTTTGTTTTGTATTTTGTTTGTTTTGTGGTGTTTTATTTTGAAATCCCTTATGAGTTAAGACAAAGCATGAGGCATATTGGTACCCAAGGTTTGTTTATAAAGAGCTTATAAGCTATTGAAAAAAGCAGTTTGGGGCTAGGTTTTAGACTCTGTGTCTGCTCCAGGGAGTGAAAAATACCTTACCCCTCTGTGTGGTCTACTTGGGCCCAAGCATACAGAAGTAAGGGGGTGCTGCATACCAGTTTACTTGTCCCATGGTAGGTGGGAGTGGACAGAGCCTTCATTCCAGTCCCTCAACTTAACTGGGCAGCACAACTTTGGCCAGTGTTGAGGGTTCTTGCAATTTGCTGCTGCAGCAAATTGTTATACCTTCATGGAGCAAGGAAGAAGGAGGGAGGGAATTATGTTTCAGTAACGCATAGGGCCTCCGGGAATGATGCAGTGTATGTACAACCCTAGCTTAGTGCTGTGCCTTAAAGCACAATCTGGCCCTTGGATTGCAAATGCCATTTCAAAGTTAACTATAGCATGCCTTCCACAACCTTGTGATCAAATGAGGAGATGGTAAGGCATCCATTTATCTACCATGCTTGAGATGCCACTTTCCTTCAATTCGGTTGCTCCTTTTTAAGTTAGAAAATTAGGTCCAGGACTTAATTAGGTCCAGAGTTACTGAAAACAAAACATTAGGAAACAAGTTAAAATGTTTTTCCCCCTTATTTGTGTATTCACACTTGCAATAATAAAAAGAATAGAAAATGATTCCACAGTAAATTACCTATTACACTTGCCATTGCCTTTGTAATATGCTCCTGGCCCTTCCAGAAATTAAGTTAATATTAATGCTTAATGATCTCCTGCTTGTAATGTAACTTGTAACTTGTTGCTATGGCTACATTTTTGTCACTTGTCACAGGAGTCACAGATTCTCATTTTCTTTCTTTCTTTTTTTTATAAACACCTTCAGACATCTGATGAACTTGTGGGTGGGTGGCTGAAGGGGATGATAAACAATTGAATTTTTTTCACCAAGAACTTAGGCTGCGATCTGCTTCATCAGCATAAAGACTGTTTTGCGGTTTTATATGGGTGCTGGATAAGAAGGTGAAATTAGCCTCCACAAACTAGTGTCTGGGTGCTATGCAGCATGCTCCATGCAACCATTATTTCAGCCTTCTGCGCTAGATGTATGAGGCACACAGTTCTGCTGGAGCCCCATTGTGGCCTTGATACCAACCTATGTGGGACTAGCATGGAAATATACATAGCAGGCAAGCAGCAGAACTCTCTGTGCAGGGCAGAAATGATGTGGGGGGCCTTGAATGGACTGTCCATAGCAGGGCGAATGTCACTCGTGAAGAAAGGAAAAGTTAAACCAGGGGCGGCATGAGAAGCTAAGGGAGCAAGCCGTGGCTGGGATGATGTAGTTGGGGTTGGTCCTGCTTTGAGCAGGGGGTTGGACTAGCTGATCTCCCGAGGTCCCTTCCAACCTTAATCTTCTATGATTCTATGCTTCTAAGTGATAGCAGCAACAAAAACACACAGCAGCAGAAAGGAGGAACCCACTGAACTCATGGCGAAAGGTTCAATAATTCCAGGGGTGATTAGATTTCCCCGTCCCAAAGACTTAGAAACAAAACATCTAAAATAGAGTTAAAGTTAGGTTTAGAAAGGTCAGCTGTGATATCACAGTTACTGTGTTGAACACTGTCTACTGTTGGGAGAGCAAAGGCACAGTTCCTGTTTGTGCTAAAATAGAAGAACGAAGATTAAAGGAAAAAATCTCGCAAAACAATGCCTCTAGCTGCCATGTGTCATCGCCTGACAATCCTATTTGTTTGACAAGTTCTAGTTATTAGCAATAGTGAGTATTTTATAATAAGACATTTCGTTAGCTTACATTCTTTTGCTTGTTGAGGGAAATCAGTCTTAATCTTCTCATTTATTAGCTTGGGCCAAACATGTCAAATAGCAGCGCAACTCTAGTTCCCTATGGTAGCAGGAATTAGAATGCTTCTGATATTTTAAAGTACATATTTGCCTTGTAGGCATTGCCCACTTGCTTCTGCCCTGAGAGACTATAAAACCCATTGAAATCAATGGGATCTTTTCATTGACTTCAGTGGCCTTTGGATCGCATCCTCAATTAAGTCTGTGTCCCCCCGCCCCCTGCTTTTTATCTGTACTGATTTCTTAAAGAAAAACTCACTCATGCTTGGTACCAATAAATTAAGAAAGGCAGCCTCTAGAAATTTGTAATTTTTAATTGGTTTAAACTATTTCTTCAATTTTTTAATGTGTATAAAGTTGCAGCAGTTTATTTGGTTTACTGAAAGAGGGAACCACTGATTAAACCTATAATTAAAACCTTTACTTTTCAACCTTGTGGGGTTTTTTTTGGTTTTTTTCTTTACACAGTTGACTGAAGAGTTGGCCATTCAAAATGACTGAAAATATCAAAGAGGAGACCCAAAAGGAGATCTGCTTGGTGTGATATCTCTTCAGAACAATTCAACAAAGTGCAGCTACACTGCATTAGGACTATCTTTGATAAAAGGCTTGAACTCAGGACTGTCCTTTTCCAAACATTTTGTCACCTAAAACCCAGATCTTGGCAGTGAAGTAAATGGCTCAACTTCCCCCTGGAGTTCGCATCATCATTTTATTTACAAGAGATCAGTGGTAAGTCTTCAGCTATATCTTACAGACATCCATCTTGGACAATATCAGATGTTATCTGAGAAATATGGCTCCACTGACGCAATCTCACTAAAAACTTTTTATTTCTTGGAATATAAAACAAGTCTGTATTTAAAGTAAGAAAACATTGGTTTAATTGCATAATGAAGAACATTGCTAAAGATTTTTGAAGCAGGAGATTTGTTTCTAGTACAGTGTGATATAGGGGTCTGGAATACATTTCCATCACCATTACATTTGTAAGCTAGAGAGCAAGCAGTTCTGCTTGTTCTGCTTCACATGTGTGCTTGGTGAATCACAGCCTTTTATTTTGAGTTGCTTGTTTTATGTCTGTGAAAAAAAATCAATCTGTTTATCCTGGACATAGATATTCTTCTTCTCCTGGATGATACCATAATTTTATTTGTAACAGAGCCTAGCACAATGGGCCCTTGATCTTGGTTGGTGCTACTGTAAAATAAATAATAACTATATTTGTCTGATTGCTCTTGGAATCTAAATCTGGAAGTCTTTTGACAACTTTTTAATTCTGTTTTGGTCATCAGCTCTTTTGGGGCTTTCAAGGGAAAGAGAGAAGGGATTTTGTTACAGTGAATAAGTGACTCCAAGATAAGAGTAATAAAGGAAATAAATCAATGCTTTCCATTTGAACTGTTTTTATTGTACACATCATCTAACAGAACTGCAAAGCAAGAGTCACTGCAGTTTTATTTTTTAAGAAATGATATATTCAGTAATGGGCAGAACAACTGAACATCCAGTGTAAGTTCTATGATGTCAAACCCCAAATAGTGTGTATGGGATATTTACAGAGGGTATATTTACAGAGTGCATATTTACAGAGTCTTCTGTGCTGGCATTGATTCTGCAGACTAAGCAGGGTTAAACATAGTCAATTTTTGGATAAGAGACTTCCAAGAAAATCCAGGACATTGTCTGTGCTGTAGGATACATTAGCAATTCAGTAACTTGTACGTTTGCCTCTCAGTCAGTACTTGACTAATGCCGTAGAATAGTACTAGAGTCTGCCCTACTGTATTTCTGGAAGCACCATGCATTAGACAATGCCCAAAACAAGTCCTGCGCGCTTGTGGTCACTAAGGATCCTGTGGTGGTTTACGCAGCAGGAAGTTTGTTGGCTGTGCTGTCTTGGCACTGTATTCTTATTCTCTCTCTGGTTCCCTTGCCGCCGATTTAAAATGGGGGTTGGTTGTATGAGGCAATGAGTAACCAGAGAAGATAGGCTACCACTCCTCCTATAAGGAGGTATATGCAGACCACCCCCAGGTCTATTAATCCCCTAGAGAGAGCCAGGACGCCTTAAGGAGGAAACTTCCCCCAATCCCTAGCAGAATGATAGAAGCAGTTGGGAGGTTAAGGGGGTCTAAGAAGAGAACTAGAGTTGATCCCAATACAAGTCCTCCAACCACATACCAACAGCACGGGAAAATTGTTAAAGAAATTTTATTATCCGCCAGTTTCCCGTTGGGGAATGGCTTAAAAATTATAAAAAAGACAGACAGACAACATTTATCCTAAACCTTTTTAACTTCAACTACTACAAACCCACTATTTTAACTAAATAATACACAAACTTATTCTTTTTAGGTCAAGAATAAAGTACAACGGCCGTAGGGTAAATACCCCCCTAAAATTTAGTCGATAAAATTTTAATAACACTTGATTTCTCCCGGGGCATGAGATGCCACGCTGGTGGGTTTTTTTTTTTTTTTTTTAGGCCTATGTTACCAATAAGGTGTCGATAGCCTTGTTGCCCTACCGCCAGTGGCGGGATATAGCGACACAAGGTCTTGATCCTCTCACTTGCCAATATCTGAGTGCTTTCCTTTTAGCTGAGAGATTTTTTGGAAGATCAGAGAGTTTAGAACAGGGGAGGGGCCGTCCCGATGTGTCCCCGTAGGGATCCCAGTTTAAGCCACCTCCGAGTAGGAAGGAGGAAATAAGGAAAGGAGGAAAGCAAGTGGAGGAGACAGCCCCAAGGCCTAAACCAAGCGGGCTGGGAGAAATCGGACTCAAGAGGGGAGACCCGATAACTCCTCGTTTATGAGCTGGCGTGTTGCTTAAATATCTTTTGATGTTTCCGTTATGCCCAAATAAGCTTTTGGTTTGTACATCATTCTTGACCATTGCAGGTTTTCTGGCGCCTTTTTTACTGCCTCTTGCATTTTTGTGGGGGCCAGCGTCCATCCTGAGGGCTAAGATAAGCTGAAGGAGGCCCGCAGCCCTGGACAAAAACAACCCCACTGCGTATACTCCCATACATTCTAAGGGCCTAAAACCCCAGACAAAAGCCATTTTACTTCCTCTTAAGCTACAAATTATATTGTTAATAAACACTTCTAAACTTCCCTTTTCTTTAACAACCTTCTTAACACTAACATATTCTTCCCCTATCTTAAGACATTTGAACATATTACTAACAACATTTATTCAAATTAACACAAACATTTATACTACTTAGCCAACATGAGGGGTAGAGGTGGCCGGAGGCCGGGGAACCCTACACAGGCACAATACCAAGCATACGGTATTTACAGTGTGCTGTGGCTACCTACACTTCTATTGTAGATTTAAATTGATACATTACACTTATAATGGAACTGGACTCTTGTTCATGCTTTTGCTTATATATGCAGACAGACAACTGGATGTTATGTAGGATGCTAAGCTGAAGACATACAGCACGCAGCATTGTATAATATATCAGACAGTATGCTTAACAGGTATTGGTAAGCAAAGTAGGAAAACAATCTACTATAGTGCAACAAATCTTTCAAACTGCTCTTCTCCATTTAAAAATTACGCTAATGGCTATACAGTAGATGTAAATGAAACGTCGGCTTAAAGGCAAGTATTCACCAACTTTTTTTTTTTAATAGAGTAGATCAGATCTCGTTGTAATTGGAGATGAGAGGTGTGTTCCTGCCATACCAAAGTCGTCGGACCACTACAACAATTGCTTACATGGAAAGCCAATAATAGGAAAATAAATAAGATTTTGTTTGTTTTTCTTGTTTCTCTTTTAATATGGTGGATGAAACCACTTGGAAAACTTAAAATTAAATACTGATTTTTCTTTTGTTACAGGTGCAGGGCCTTCATTTTTGTTCTGACCTTTTTGTTATATGCTAGTTTCCACTTATCAAGGAAACCTATTAGTATAGTTAAGGTAAGTAACAATGAATCATTTTGTTTAAATGGCTGTCTAATTTTATCAAACCGGGAAGTATACTTTTATGATTTTTTTTTTGAAGGAGTGTTTAAAGCATAACCCACAGTGCTGTAAAAACAAGTGCCGATAATTACACTTATCATACCATAGTCCTATGCTATAAATGTTTGATGAGACCACTTCTAGAATACTGCATATACTTCAGGTTTTAGGCCCTTATCCCGCAAATACTTATGCATGTCCTTAGCTTACCTCGCGATCAGGGCCTGAAATCTGAGAAGAGTTGCTCAGAGCTGATGAGTCAGTTGAGACTGAATAAATTGTGCAAATTAGATCATTAGAAAGGATTTTGGTTATTGTGCAGTACTATACATGAGCTAGTACAGTGATGTCAAAGAAATATAATTTATTTTATTTTCATCTTTAGACTTTCAGAAGAGATTGGCAGTACATTAATCTGAAGTTATGTATATTTTTCAACTTTGTTGCTCAAGAGCCTGTTTATAATAAAAAAAGATCTTGTTCCATACTGTAAATGAATAGTGTTGGACCTGTCATCAGAATGGAAATTGCTTAGATATGGTTTTATTGTTTACATTTCAAATTATCAAGTTTTTCATTAACCTTTTGATTTCATTCCTTTTTAGAACCTTGTTACACAAGGGATAAAACTGGCTTTAACGTTGTTTCCCTGGTCTGTATAGACTAGGATTTTCCATATGAAAACTGTTGTTTTCTTTAGATTTTTTTTTTTTTTTTTTTTTAGAGAGTGTAGTTCTCATCAACACTGCTCTAGAAGCCAATGTTAGATATACCTGTTGCTAGCTCGGCTTCAAGTAGTGTGAGCAGTTTCTTGATTCAATTAAAAACTAATAAACTAAATTCCTTCCTTCCTGTATTATCTTTGAAGTTTCATGCAGCTTGATGTGTCAAACTATATTTTCTATTTTTATTTTTAGACTTGGTGGTCTGGCTTTCTCTCTTTTCTTTTTTTTTAAATTCTGATAATTCCAAAAGCTCATTCCCCCTCTCTTCTACCTCCCCGCCCTCCCCCCCCCCAGGTCTGATTCTTCACTGTCAGTATATTTTACTATTCCACTTCATTTTGGGTATAATATGCTGTATATTCATGGGCCCCAGTCCTGCAATGTGATCTGAATGGGCAGATGCTTATGTCTGCATGGAGTCCTGACTATGTTAGTGGGATTTTTCACAGACCTAGATGTCTGCTCATGCACATCAGCTTGCAGCATTGGAATGTGGAGTAGAAGTGTGTTTGGGGATGAGGAGAAATGTTTAAGATATAAACTGAAAAATACAATTTAAAAAATGTGCCTTTTTGTTAAAGGAAAGGGCATTGCAATGTTCTTGGATTATATAGGGACAAATTCTGCCAGTATTTGCAGCCATATAAATCCAGAATAACTTCACTGAGGTAGATAGAGCTATTCCAAATTTACACTCGGTGGCTGGGAACATCAGTTGCATATGAGTGCTTGTTAGGAAAATATATCATTATCCCTTTATATGTTGTGAATAGATCATTTCTTCTTTGGGGAAGATATTCTGCCTCTGTTTGATAGATACCACTGCAGTATGCTTGTTCACTTCTATGGGAGCTGCTGAGTGAACTCGGCCATTTCCTCGGCATATTTGTTAGTGTGCTGTGTTGTTGGAGATGCCCTCTTTCCAATGAGATGTAAATGCCAAGTCCTGGCCCATTTCTGATCATAGTATGTGCAGTGAGAATAGGGGGTGTTAAACTCTGCTATGTCAATCCTGGTTACTATGTTTTGCCTATATAACTTTCCCTTCCAATTTCAATGGGGTGTGGTGTTTTTGTTTTTCTCTTCTTTTCCATCCTTGTCCTAAACTTGGCTGTGCTGTATTGTAACGTTGGGTGAAATGCAATATGTTGCCCCTGAGCCTACAAAGGTTTATGCACATGCTTAACATTGTGCATGCTGACTTATAGGAGTATTCACCGTACTTAAAGTTAAATGGATACATGATTGTTTGCAAGCTTGGGACTGTAGTTTTTGTCAGATTTGGAGCCCAGTCCTGCTCCCATTGAAGCTGATGGCAAAACTTCCATTGACTTCTAATAGGTATAGGATTGTGTTACTCCTGTGTAACTCCCAGTGAAGCTTTGTATGGATCCTTTGGAGTTTACATTAGCATAAAACTGCAGCGTAACAGTGGTTAGTCAGGCCTACTGTACGTTAAGTATTTTGGGATCCCTCAGTATGACGAGCACTGTCACTATAAACTGTTGCTAGCCTCACATGTGATGAAGGGTGTTTCACATATAGGAACTGATCCAAAGCCATTAAAATAGACATTAGAGAGAGGAGGTGGGTGAGAATATCTTTTATTGAACCAATCTGAAGAAGAGCTCTGTGTGAGCTCTAAAGCTTGTCTCTCACCAACTGCAGTTGGTCCATTAAAAGAAATTACCTCACATACCTTGTCTTGTTAATATCCTGGAACCTACACAGCCATAACAGCACTGCAAGTTAAGAAGGATAGACACACCATTGACTTAAGTGGGCTTTGGTTCAGGCCAATAAATAGCTAGATTTGTTAAATTTGCTACTATTTTGTGTATAGCAGGATTCTGTATCAAATTAGTTTTATATTTTCAAATTCTCATGTGACATTAGGGAGAACTACATAAGCATTGTGCTCCTCCAAATGAAATTGAACTCAACTCCTACAAAGAATATGCCATCCAGGTTCAGCCTGTTAAAAAGTTATCTAATGAATCGCAGTGTGGTTGGGAGCCATTTGGTGAGTTTATTTGCATGCTAATTTTACAATAATGGTATTTATACAAGTGTTGTAACTTGTCACTTATCACAAGGATTCTTACCATGGAAAAACAGGTGAGAGATGCATGTTTTCTTTTTCTATTATCCTGGCTAATATGTTGTTGTAAGTGTCACAAATTAAATGGAGCTTTAAATGGCAAGTCTCATAGAAATAAGTTATAATGACTTCAGCAGCTGAAGTCTAAACTATTCGAGCTCGTCTCAAAATTTTTGATGGAACAAATTTCAGTCAGAAAACGCAAATCTGTCAAAATCGAAATGTTTCCTGGGTATTTGTTGATTCCATAGATATTTGTCACTGAAAAGGGTCAAAACTAATCATTATAACTTTTTTTCTTCATTTTGACCTTCATATTTTAGAATAAATATAATAAAAATTTTACATGGTTCTGAAACTACTGAAACAAAACAAGTCAATGCTTTCAGAATTCCCATTCAGTGGAAAAATTCAATGTTTCTGATTTGGAACAAAAATACACTTTTTGAAATGTCAGAATTTCCCATGGAATGGAAATTCCTGTCTCTGACCAGCTCTATTAGCTATTCATTAGCACCAGGCACATTCCAGACATGCTGACACCTTCAAAACAAAGAGAAGATGTTCATTCAGAAAGCATTTTAATTACAATTTAGCTATATGTTTTGCCTATTTATAAGTTAATAGTGTAATAATTTGAATATAATTGAGATTTTGAATAAGTGCTTGACATCTTGTGTTCATCATCTGATCATTAAGAGGGAATATCAGTAGACTGGAAGATCCTAGGAAATTGATAGCCCACTGGCAAGGGAGAAACTGTTCAATGATTACTAACTTAGGCTCTGAGCTATGTAGATGGACCCCTGCATTACAAAGTGTCTTAGTAACCCACTCTACAGTTCTAGCTCTGGGACTCTAGGGCACACTCCTGAACCCATGCGTCTTCTCTGACACTTTTCTCCAGGAAGTGGAGTTCCACCATTTAGCCATCCTAGACCCTGAAAACAAGGGTCTGGGTCTCTGAGACCCTACTCACTAGCTTTCCTCCTTTCATCCCTCAGTTGCTAACACACACACTCTCACAGAGTTCCACTTAGTCTGACTGTGGGCATTCTGGGGCTCCTAGTTTAACCCATTTGGGGACAATGTGGCAGGCAAGCAAGGAGCACAGGTTCACCAGAAGAATTTCTTAACCACCATGGCTTTACTGATAAAGAGCTCGAGTTACATATCTTTGAAAATGATAGTCCTGAAATGCACTCTCCTCTAGTTTGTGGTCACCCCTTCTTTTGAGTCCATGGATCCCGGGCATTTCAGGTTGAGCAGAGTCTCTCCTTTAACTCCTCCTCACCCCCCTCTTAAATAGGGCCTCTGTTTGTGTGCCGTGTGTCATGTTTACAGGGAAACTGCACCTCCATTCTCCCTTTGATATTGCAGCCACATGTAGTATAGTTGGGGACCATATTGTATTCAGTTTCTGGATGGTTTATGTATCCCTGAGAGCCAGGGGTTGTATGCAGAGCTCATCAGGGGAGCGGCACTTCTCAGGAGGTTTTTATAGCCTGAGTGATTTGCCTCAGATATAAAGTTACTGTTGAGCACAATATTCCATCCAACAGGTTTCTAAAATAATTAATTTAGAAACTGAAGATTGGGGTAGATTTTGTGATATTGGAGATCAATGTTGTTTTCATGACCTTTTGGCTTGTGTTTCTGTATGAAATCAGTGTGTAGCCAAGAATAATTTTAGGCCCAAGTGCTCAAAATGGGGAAGGCAAAGTTGACAGGCCCTGATTTTCAAACAGCTGCTTCCACTTAGGTGTGATCACCTGCGACTCCTATTTAGCAAAGTCTGTGCATGTGCCTAACTTTAAACGTATGAGTATGTTTAAACATACGTTGAAATTGATGGAGCTGTTCAAATGCTTGAAATTTGACATGCCTTTTTAGTCCCTTGCTGAACCAGGCCTGCGTGTGCAGTTCATAGACTTTACGCATGAATCCAGCACCTGTGTTAGATTGAAAATTTTCAGCCAGTCGTCATTCTCCCATTGCTGGTCGAGCAACAATGAAAACCCAGAAGTAGACTGGGTGCAGGTGTTTTTATCATCATGTCATTTAGCCATGCTCCTTTTCATCCAATATATCAAAATAATGGCCCTGGCTCCTGAGATTTGTATCTGCATGGATGACCTCTTGGCCTGCAGAGAGCCCCATTGACTATAGTGGCTCATAAAAATGGCCATACTGGGTCAGACCACTGCTCCATCTATCCCGGTATCTTGTCTTCTGATTGAGGCCAATGCCAGATGCTTCAGTGGAATGAACAGAACAATTGAGTGATCCATCCCCTGTAATCCAGTTCCAACTTGTGGCAGTCAGAGGTTTAGGGGCACCTGGACTGCCAGGGCCCACACAAGCAGCTTTGAGTACAGGGTAAGAGAGAACATTGGAAATGAGGAATAAATATTTGCAGAAATATTTATTTTCTAGCATCTAAGAATAAAGCACATTATCCTTTAATTTTACTTCTTTTAAAAACTAGTTAGTCTTTTTAAAAAGCCATATGGCAATCTGTTTCCACCATCTTGGCAGTTAACACCTGATGCATTTGAAAAGTATATCTTCCTTTTAGGGAATTTTAAAAATATTTTTTTAAACTTTTGTGAACTTTGTTCTCTTAGAAACCTGAAAATTCAAAATATGTTGCTAACATATTTGTGTTTTCCACTTCCAAATGTTATATTGATATGAATCAGGTAATGGGAATATTAAGAATGCTCCAACCTGTGTTTTTCTAATATGTAATAGGTGAAAGTATAAAATATAATATTCTTTGGTTAAATAGAATGCAAAGCATCAAGAAACTGGCATTCTCAATTTTTTTCTGCTAGAAAATTCACTTAAAACTAAAAATATCAATAGTTTTTTTATTTTTTTTAAAGATTTCCAAGGTCTGTGCATGAAATATATAATAAGGGTTTGAAAGCTATTGATGATAAACTTATTCCACTGACTTGTATTCTTAGACAAGAATAACTACAAGCAATTACTGGGAGCCCTGGATTACTCATTTCTATGTGCGTATGCAGTTGGAATGTATTTCAGGTAATTCCTCTAGCCTTCCCCCCCCCCATTCGTTTTGAACTCCGATCTCTTTTTGATTCAGAAGGCTGCAGTGCTTTTAATCTGTTATCTGTCCCTCGTGGGAAGCTTCTGATAAGTGATTACTGAAGAAGGAAGGAAAAACTTGGATTGTCACATGTACTCCAAGTCCTGATCTAGTCAGTGTGGAAAAATGTATCTATCCTGAAACTCACAGGAAGGATCTTTACTCCTTTGAACAGAAATGCATCACAGGTCCCAGTTTAGCCTATATACATCAATGGGCATGTCTAAATATCAAGCAGGTGGTGTAATTCCCAGATCTGGTAGACATAAACGTGCTAGCTCCACTCAGGCTACCGAGATTAAAAACAGCCGTGTGGCTGTGGTGGTATGGGTGGTGGCATATGTTCGCCACCTTGGTACATATCTAGGATCCGGGAGGGGGGGGGAGGAGGAAGGGGGATTGTATTCAGGCAGTGAGCCCAAGACACAGCTTGCACTGCCATGTCCAGGTTGGTATTTGTAGTACACTAGTTCAAGCAGAGCTAGCACATGTATGTCTACATGAGCTGGGAATTATACTTCCCAGCTACTATGTAGATACATCCCCACATGATACTAAGAATCAAGTGGAAAATAATTCCTATTATACCCACAGTAAAACCATTCCCTTATAAAGTTTATTCCAATATCAGCATTTGTCATGTAATGAACCAAATATTTATTATTGTATCAAATTTTACAAATTGCTCAATTTTAGTTAACATTTCTGTTGAAATTTGGGGGGGGGAGAGACCTAATAGATCCAGAATTGTAAAATACTCTTTATGCACTATTAAAGTTTGGTGTCTGACATTTTTTCATGTTTCTTTTTAATGTTTCTTTTTTTCTTTACCCCGGTACATTCACAGTGGTATAATAGGAGAGCGACTGCCTATCCGATATTATCTAACCGTTGGCATGCTTGCCAGTGGACTCTTCACTGCAATGTTTGGGTTGGGCTATTTCTATAATATACATAACCTGTGGTTCTACATGATGGCTCAGGTAAGCATATTGTTTATTTTCCTAGATGCATTGGCTTTCCAAATTTATGTATGTATTTATTTCTTTTCAGATGTGAGTGGCATTTAATAGTTACATGGCTAGATGCAAGACTGAATTACATTCAGGACTGAATGGAATGCAAGAGACTGCTTGCACTGGCATCTCAAGAAATGCCCGGTCTTAAAAATAAAGATACGTTTTAAATAAAATACCTTTTTTAAAAACTTGAACTGTTTAAAATCCCAGTTCATTAACGTTATGTAAACCTAAGCTTGAGAAATAATATATCTTTGAAAACAAATACATTTACTTTTACCTGTCTAAGACCTGAATGTAGGGTACTGGCTTTCTCTGAACAGTTTCCTGCACTAGTGAAAGTGTTCAAGATATCATCAACTGCTGGAACAAAACTCATGGAATGGAATGCTCGGAAACCTTGTGTGGGTCTGATCTAAAGCCCATTGAAGTCGATGGAAAGACTTTGCATTGACTTCAGTGGACTTTGGATCAGGCCTTACATGAAAGGCAGTGGGACTTGTGCTCCTAAGTCATGTATGGTGTGTGTACATTTTGAGCTAGAGATGTAATTCACCGCTCAAGGAGACATACCCATGCTTGCTCTGATCAAGCCAGCATGCTGAAAATTAACTGTAACACTGGCAGCGGCTAGCCATCCCAAAGTATGTACCAGTCTGAGACCAAAAGTACGTACCCAGGGCAGCTAGCCCCTCCCGCCACTCTCACTGCCACCGCTACACTTAATGTACATACTTGTGGTCTCAGACACATACATAATCGGGGTGTTTAGCTCCTCCCACTGTTTGAACTGCCACAGTTTATTTTTTAGCATGCAAGCTTGATCTGCTCGATTAGAGCTAGCATGGGCAGATCTCAAGATGGGAATTATCCTTCCAGCTTGAAGTGTAGGCATGCACTTTGTCACTTTTGAAAATCCCACTCAGAATCATTAACGCTGTCCTTGATAGAGAAATAAAATAGTTTGACTGAATACATTTTATTTTGTTTTTTAAAATGTGTATCGCAAATGTGAATCGTGTTCTCCTTGTATTAATGACTTGGGATTTTAGACTGGACTCTTCAAAGGAGCCTAATAGAGTGAGGTGCCCAACTGTTGGGAGTTGGGTACCTATCTCCCTTAGTCTCCTTTGAAAATCCCAGTCTTAAACCGTTTGTTAAAGAACTTCATTTCAACGTCAAACCTCATTCTGAACTTAGTATATGAAATTTGTCCCTTCAGTATGTATAGTTTTTTCTTTTGTGCCTTTTAAATTCTAGGTTCTGCATCAGGGATAATGAATTATTTTTTGTCAAGATCCACATTTCTTGATCAAGGTATAGTCAAGGTCCAGACTCCAGAGAAAATAATACACAAATAATAACAACAATAAGTAAATAAAAAGATTTTGCAATCCATTCAAAAGCCTCTGGTGGCTTGATTTTAGTCTCCAATCGGTCTATTGACTACCCCTTTTCTATGTTTTGCATCTGTTTTCACCTGTGGAAGTCTAGAGTCTTTAGCCTTGTCAGATTTTGTGTGATCTTTGGCAAGCATGAGGTCAGGACCTCAGTTTGTGAAGGTTTGCACTTTAAAAAGCTTTGAGATCCTTAGATAGGAAGTGCGTTACGTATAAAGTATTACTTTATTTTTGCTGAAAAATGAAGGTGTTTTTAAAAAATATTATTCTAATATTAATGATAACAATCTAATAAGTGCTAATTTAGATTTGTTCTTGTGCAATTTAGGATCATCCAAGGAAGCACTTAGTGTGAATTGTGTAGCAATATTTTTACTCAAAAATGTTTTTTCTAATATGATTTCAGATAGCTAATGGGTTGGTGCAAACCACTGGCTGGCCTAGTGTTGTTACCTGCATTGGCAACTGGTTTGGAAAAGGAAGGTAAAAACATAAATATTTTTAAAGTACTGTGTCTACATGTGGGTAGTTTTAGGCCTTAATACAAAACCTGTTGAAGTTAGTGTAAAAACTCCCATTTAGTTTCAGTGATTTTTGAATTAAGGCTTTAAGGAAGAATCTTTAAAAAATAAGTAATTACCCGTTGGTCCTGGCAACTAGCTTACCTAAATAGTTCAAAACATGATGGCTTGCTGGTTCGAACTACTGTATTGGTGTGTGTTCATTAATAATTTTAACTGAAAAACTCAGATATCTGAGTAAAGTATTTCAGAATTGAATTGAGAGGAAATCTGGCAAACATTCCTAGCCTAAAAACACTTTAAAACACAAAATAAAAGCTGTATTGTGCCATTGTTTTTAAAACGGAATTTCCCATTGCTTTTACTTCTGTTTAAAATCATTAGGGTATGCACCAAAAATTGGCATAGAGCTACCTGTTTTTAATACTTTTTTATAATACAACTCCAAAAAAACCCTGTGATTTTAAATAAATATATTTGACAGATGGATTAACAAAATATTTTGCTGTTTCATAGTGCTCATTCTTTTCAAAGCCAACTTTTTCAATTCTGCTGTGGGAGATATTTTACTATTATTTTGTAACGTCACACAGAGTTTCTCCATAACATTGCAGTAGCTGCACAGTAACTCCATTGGTGCCAACAGCAGTTTCAAAGAAATAATTCACATTAATGCTAGTGTAGATCTGATGTCCCTGTTATAGATGCCACTGTATGAACATTATAATCAATAGGGATATATCACTACCAGTGTTACAGTGGCACAACTGCAGTGCTTCAGCTTCGCTGCTGTAGTGTACACACCTCGGGCACAGAGTTTTTCCTTCACTGTAATAAATTTACTTCTCCAAGAGGCATTAGCGATGTCAATAGAAGAATCTTTTTTGCAGCTAGAATGGAGCAATAAGGGTTAGGTCGACTGAACTACATCACACGGGGTGTAAAATTTTTCCCAGCCCTGTGCCATGTAACCTGGTCAACCTAATTTTTAGGGAAACAAGGCCTAGGACTGAAGGAATAGTGAAGTACAAAAGTTAAGTCTACTTTCTGTATGAGGTCATGCATGTGCGTGAGAGTATGCTACTAAAGGGAAAAGTATAGTCTCACATGAGCATAAATATCAGTTTTACCAATGTGATGTAATTGAAAAAGTCAGAGCATTCATAAATAATTGAACCAAGTGAGATGAGATCTGGGTTGTAGTCCTGGTTTTGTTTCATATTCCCTTGACTTTGGGCAAAACACTCACTACTTTTTCTTTAGTGGGAAAAAAAGATATGTACTTTGCGAGGGTTAGCTAACTGGAGGTAAAATCCTACTGACGACATGGCAGTTTGCAGTTTTCACATGAGTTAGCAGCTTGAATTAAAGGCTATGGGGAAGCCTCTTCTTTCACTCAACCTGCCAACCTGTGTGAAAACTGCAAACTGCCTAGTCTTCACCAGGATTTTACCTCCAGTTAGTTAGTTAGGGCTGCTCTACCCCTAAAACTTACTCTGACCTAGGTATATTGCTCAAGGGTGTAAAAAATCCACACGCTGCAGAGCTATAGTTAAAGTGTTTTAGGCCCTAGGCAGACATTGCTAGGTCAGCAGGAGGCCATCTGTACGGTGCAGGCTTTGGTCGAGGCATTACGTTGGCATAAAGCTGCTGCAGCTAGTGTATTACTTGTGCGTGCGCTTACTTAGCTCCTTGTGTCAGTGCTGCGTGTACTCCCCAGGAGCTCTTGTACAGTGCATCCCAGGTGGGTGTCACAACGTGCAGCCCGCCACCATCCAGCCTACTCTCTTTTGGGAAGTTTGGGCAGTGCAGGCTGGGACAGAAACGAATCGTATAGGGTTGACTGGGAGCAAGGGGTCAGCAGTCTCCATCCCGTAATGTCGTCAGTCCCATAATTTGCATGCCTTTTTTAAAAAAATCCCACAAACTTGCACGGCCCTCTTCGCTGTCTGCCGTCTCTGACAGAAACACGGAGCCTGCACAGCTCTGAATAGGGTGCTCGCAACACTTATGACAGGACACACGATCCCCCGGTGTTTGCAAAGCCTTAAGAAGGACCAAATCAGTGGGGAACGTTACCGTTCACTGGAGGATAGATGGCTTTTGGGCAAAGTAAGAGCCAATTCAAGTTTGTTGGTGGCATGTACAGAGCAGCTGCAGACGGTGGCGCACCACTTCTGCCCCAAGAAATGAGCACTGATTAGTGTGCTCACATCATGCAAGCTTGGGATAATGAGAAAGTCAGGAACTCTGAGGCCCGCCATGGGCTACAAGCGGTGCAGTGGGAAGGGGAGGTAGAGTGGAGGCGGGAAGAAGTCAGGCCACGACAGCCCTGGCATCCAGTGGTGGGTTGGCAGCACCTTGCCTCAAAGTGCATCAACAGAGAGGGCTACTTTTCTGCGGTTACTCAAGCATTGGGGGATCACCGGGGATGCTTTGTTAACATCAGTGTGGGCTGGCAGGCGCATACTGCTCTCATCTTTAAGAACACAGGACTGTTCAGAAAGCTATAAGCAGGGACTTTCTTTCCTGACCAGTAAATTTCCATTGGTAATGTCGAAATGGGCGACCCAGCCTACCCCTTACATTGAACTAACTTTGTAGTGTAGACCAGGCTGGATCCTTCCATTGACCTAGCCACAACCTCTCAAGGGGGTGGATTTACTACAGGGGCAGAAAAACCCCTTCTGCCATCATAGCAAGTGTCTGTGCTACAGTGTTGCTGTAGCATACATGCAGCTGTGCTGCTGTAACCGTTATAGTGTAGAGGTAGCTGATTCAAACTAAGAACATGCCCTTCTTCCCCGAGTGAAAATGCTGCTTTAGGACCTGATCCAAAACCCATTGCAGTTAATGGGAGTCATTCCATTTATTTCCATGGCCTTAATCAGGCTCACAGGTCCCAGTCATGCCACGTTCTGAATAATACCCATATCACGTATAGAGAAACTTTTAGGATACATTCATTACCATTTGGGCACTTTGAAATGGTCAGATAAAAGGCAATAGCATAAAAGGTTATATTCAGTTATAGAGTGATAAGGCCTCAAATACTTCAGCAGTGCCAAAGATTAACTGCTGTCTGTCATGCTTATTTCTAGTTAATGTTTGTGAGCAGCGTATCTAAAACTGGCATCCTTTTGAATGCAGGAGAGGTTTGATCATGGGAATCTGGAATTCTCACACTTCAGTAGGCAATATCTTAGGATCCTTAATTGCTGGTTACTGGGTATCTACCTGCTGGGGTCTGTCTTTTGTGGTTCCTGGAGTTGTCATTGCTTGTCTGGGGATCGTTTGTTTTCTGTTTCTCATTGAACGTAAGTATGTATTTCCTTATTTTGATTTATACGAAATTGTGTAGCTGCCCGTTCTGTGCTGGGAACACCCATTACACAAGTTAAAATACACAATGCAAAATACCTGTAAAGGTCTGCTCATATCTAAAGAAACATCCACCAGACACTTGGGTCACATCCTTCCCAGAAAGCCTAGGGGGAGAAAAAGTTGGGTTTTGCGGTATGTCCGGATGGTCAAAATCTGACATGCTAAGAGGCCACTTCCAAAGTCCCAGCCTGATCCCCTTGCTGCAGCTCTGTCACTTATAGCTCCAGGGTCTCCCCTCATTACATATATGGCGGTATGGCATAGGGAGAAGGCAAGCTCTCAGTTAACTGGTTTTCAAACCATTTAGAGCTTTATGGGTTAACCCCAGCTCCTTGAATTCCATTCTGAAACTTACTGGGCATCAGTGCAAATCATGGTGCGCGGGTGTAATGTGCTTCTGATCCAGGGCTCCACTTAACCCTATACTAGTTCTTGGTTCTGAGTGGTCTTAAAGTATAGCACCCTGTGGAGTGATTACAGCAATATGATCCTGACGTGACAAAGGCATGATGTACCCGACCAGAATGTATTTGTCCCACTTCACCCCCAAACCATATCCGTCTTGACTTCAGTAAGTCTGCTTCTCAGGCAAGGGTCAGACTCCACATATGGAAGGTGAGAATCAGCGTATTCCTAGTCTGATAACATGTGACATCTTTCACTTGACTTCATACACATTGTGTCTGACTGAAAATGACTTAACTGTGCTTTTTGTTTGTGGCCTGTACATTAAAGAAAATAAACAAACAGTCTGTCTATAGATCAAAATGAAAGGACTAAACTGTACCATAAAGTTTTACTGCTTTAGTTATGGTTAAACCAGTAAGAACGCACATGTATGGATACGTGCACGCATGCAGCACGGAGACAATTGTATCAGTATAGAAGTGTTTATACCAAAATAGCTCATACTGGCTGAGGGAGCAAAATAAACTATATCAATATAAGGCATCCATATACCAGTATACTGTGTCTACGCTATGGCTTATAACCCCATCAATAAAAAATCACATCTCTATCATGCATAGTTATACTGGTATAGCAAATTTTCTAGTGAAGACCAGGCCTTAATATCAGCCATGTTTTAGGAGAATGATCCCTTATGCTTGACTTTTTTATTTTTAATTAACTGATGTTTGTTGTATTTCAGACCCTAAAGATATAAATTGCACTTCCACACCATCCAGTGTAAGTGAATATCTTTCTGTTTTGATTTCTCCTTTTCAATGTATTATTCATTGCTATATTTCATGTTACTTTCATTTTTAAATCAATAAAGAGGACATTATATGATAGTTATAGTATGAAACTAATCTTCTGATATAAATTGGAACAATGAGGTGATGTAATACCTGGAAGGAAATGGATTAATCTTGATGGTAGGGCTCAGGTGACAATGTAGTAGGCTGGTTTTATAGTGGAATTTGAGTGTAATTCATGCAGTTTGCTGCAGGGTGGATAAAAATTGATGTTTTTTGGGAAGAACAAAAATGGATTTTTTTTAAGTTTAAACTGAATTTTTTTGTTATGTTTAAATTTATAATACATTTTTCTTTTGGAAAACAAATCTGTTTAAATCTGAATTAAACCCAAAATATGTTAAATCCTAAACTACTTATAATCTCTTAAAAGGTTTAAATAAAAATAAATATGCTGAATCCATGAGCCTCTTTCAAAAACTTGGAATTAAATGCTGTTTTCCTATATAAAGAAAGAATCAAGGAGAAAATATGTAGCTTTTGTGGTCAACTTTTATAAATAAGGCACAGTAAGTCATGTACTGTATTAAGAGCTTGTTTCGTTTAATGAAAATAAATTTTATATGCAGTTTTATGTGTTTAGTTAAATTCCAGTTTACCTTCCTAGTGCAGCTTGACACACACCACGAGCAAAAAGCTAATCTTCTAGTAAATAAGCAATATACTATACTAACACTGTACAATTAATAATCTGACAGCATTAAGCTATGTAATTGCTTCAATAAATGTATATAGTTTTAGTGGACCCTTCTAAGTAGCAAATCTAGTGTAAAGACTCAATGTAGTTGTAAATCATCATGTTATAATGGTTATATCAAACAAAGATCATGCACTTTTCTTTAGAAAATAACTGAAGTACAAATGGAAAGGTTGATTAAGATTTATTATTTAACTCGAGGCATTCCACCTAATGTTTTAAATCATCTTGATTAAAATCAATCCTTCTTGGTTCGCTGGCACTAAAGCAGTGCATTTCAAAGGAAACCTTGAGACCTGCTCACTCTTTGAGCTACTGAAGATCCAGCCTTTTGGAACAAGTACTTGTTGCCATGAATAAACTGTAAAATTTATTAGAAACTATTTTATTAGTATTTGATATATCTGGAAAATGTGCAGCTGTGGGGATACTGGAACATACCATCACTTTTGACATTGGCAATTTGGAAACCTAGTGTCAGACAGCATGTACGTTTTTTGAGCGGGGTGGGAGGCAGGAGAGTTGTACTTTAACATTGATATAACTTTTGAAAAACAAAACAACAACTTATGGCTATGTTGTGCAAGCCTTGATTTGTATTGCTGAGCACTCACACAAGTAGTCCTCTTTACTTCAGTGTGACTGCTCCAGTAACGGCATGTTTTCACTAGACACACTACAGTGGCAAAGCTGCAGACACTTTTTACTGCAGCGAAGGAAAGGATTCATTGTTACTGTGGTAAATCCACCTCTCTGAGAGGCGATTGCTAAGTCAATGGAAGAATTCTTCAAAATAGACCTCCTGAAAGAACAGTTTGGGGAAAGGAGGGGTAAGATCTCCACAAGAAGGTCTTCATTTAGCTGAGGATAGTCCTGCTTTGAGCAGGGGGTTGGACTAGATGATCTCCTGAGGGCCCTTCCAACTCTAATATTCTGTGATTCTAGGGTAAGGAATGACTTGGACCTAAGTCATTGGGCTCAGTGATACCCTTGGCAGTGAGTCCCAAAGATGAATTGTACATTGAAAGAAAATGTCCTTTTATCTGTTTTTTAAATGTGTTGACTTTCTTAATTTTGCATGCCCTCTTCTTCTGGTGTGGTAACTTGGGATCAATTGGTCTTCTCTGTAGCATTTTATTATTTCTTGTATGGCTATCTCTTCTCCTCTTACTCTTCTCCTTTCCAAAGGAAATAGTCTTTAATCCTTTCAATCTCTCATATAAAGTTTCTGATCGCTTTAATTGCTCTTATCTTGAACGTTCTGGGGTTTTTTGTTTTGTTTTTTTCTTTCATCACTATGAGATGAGGTGATCAAAACTAAGAACATACGGTACTGTCTATATTTTCTATTTAATTCTTTCTCATTTTTCAAATACAATCTAATCTCTTACTGGGTTGAAGTTACATGAATCGTAGACACTTTGAGCTGGAAGATATTTTTCTTCAGTATTTATTTGCTACATATTGAAAAACATCCCGGTAAATGTTCTGATCGCTTCCTGCAGTTGATGGAAAGAAAACAAACACAATTTGCCACTAAGCTTTGTTGAGGTAAATGTATTCCATTCACTTCAATGCACTGTTATTGGAAAGCATTGTTAAAGAGCTCTGCACAGCATAATGCTTTTCTGCCTTACCAAAAGCTGATATGAAAAAAAAGAAAAGACTTTTCAACTATATCTGTCTTAATGCTATTTAGCAAAAAAAAAAAAATCATTTAGGAGGTTTGTTTTCTTGCAGCCAACCCCCCCCCCCCCCCAAAAAAAAAAGATGTCATTGACTTAATCTTCTCAAGGACATCAGCAAGATAATTGCCCCACACCCAGCCTTCTTGTCTGATGCATATGACCTACTGTTTCCATGGAAACTGCTCTCTCAAGCACAAAGCATCACTCCCTCCCACAGATTCTTCTTTGCAAATCCCATAGCAGTGTTTTAAACACATTTTCCTCTTGGACTTCTGTCAGAAATAGCCCCAGAATGCAAAATTTGCCAAGAGTTCAATAAATTCTAGGAAGTCACATGATGTTTGAATGTGGGAACACCTCACATTTAAAATTTGAGGTCCAAAAAGTACAAAGTATCCTCAACTCCTGTTGACTTCAGTGCACCTCACGGTGCACTCTCCTGTGTTCACTGCAAGTTAAATTTGTAGAAGTTAAACCAATAAATAGAATACTAATTAACAAATTCTGTATAAAAAAATAACAGCTGAAACGATACAGCTAAGGTATGAGGAGAATAAAACGGGGCCATCAGTTGAAACAAAAACCTCAGCCTGACTAGACTTGCTGCAGAGTTTTGCAAGAAGGCATAAAATTCCAACTGCTGTTTTGTTTTCAGTCCTTTTGAGAAACAAATTCCCATGGGTCCTTTCAAATTTCTAAAACTTTTTTTGTAAATCATAATTCAAGGGTATATTTGTCTCTTCTGCTCTGCTTAGATTTAGTGTTCTAATAGGTAACTTTATCAATTACAGATGAAGCATTAAAAACTTGAAAATTTACCATAAGAAGTAGTTCCTCACAGAGAATAAATATAAGATGGCATCTGTGAGCTGGTATGGAGAATTTTTCATGTCCCTATGATTTGAAGTTCCATAGGAAGCCCAATTCCCTCCATACTTTCAAGTGACTATTCTGTAAGTTACTAGCTATCCAAAAATTGACCTTTTTTCCTCCCAAGTCAGTACCAGAGTTGGGAACAGAACCTAAAAAACTGAACTCTGACTTTCTCCAGAGATCTCTCAGGATACATACACACTGTTACTTGTATCTGGCTTTGATCTTTTTTTAAAGTTCTAACTGGAAACATAATCCATTCATGAAGATGATTTCATTTGAAATTGTTTTTCAACAATCCTAAAATTAGAAGGTGCCTTTAAGTCTTTCCTCAGATAATAGATTTTCTTTCTGCTAGATCATTGTTGTTCACTTCCTAACATGACTTTCTCTTCTTTTTATTTCTAATATATATTTTGTGGAACCCATGTTTTTGGATGTTGGCCCATCCAGGAAGATTACTTCAATCTTTGTGACTGTGCTTTACATTTTGTGGATTATACATAATTTATCCTTACCTCTCCATAAATTTTCTGCACTGTAGGATGGTTGCACTGGAGGAACGAACAACTAAATAACAACCAAAATATGCATCCATACACTTTATCTGGGGCAAACTTTGTCCATATTTCCTTTTAAATTAAGACTTCAGATTTGTACAGGACGTTCTTTTCTACTGTATTTATTTTTTACATAGAATTCAGGATGTACTAAGGCACTTTATAAACAAAGATCCCCCTCCCCCATCTGGAGTTTAGTGCCTCCTTCTGCTCCTCAGATAATGTTATGCCCAACTGAATACAGCCCCATGTTCTCTCTCCCTAGCGGTAAATATACATAAAAGGTTTACATATAATCTACCCAACCAACAAATTTAATGTCAATTGCAAATCCTTTTAGATAAAGACTCATATGGTGATATTTTTCAAAGAATGCAATTTCCGCATGCACTGATGTGCAATGGCACATGAAAATGAATGGTGATATTTACAGGAAAGCAACTATTTAGACTTATTTTAGTTGGAGGCCTGGGGAACCCACAAAGAATAGATAGGATCAGATCCACTGTGGTGGGGGGAGTACCCAAAGATCACAGCTACCACCCTGGTGCCACCTTTCTGAGTTCAGACTGTTGGAATGAGTATTTTAAAAAAGAATGTGAGAAACCTTTATCTTCAATGGGGATGGAGAGGGAGAGGTTGTTACCTAATAGAAGTCACTGAAATAAATGGATCAGTTTAGGAAGTGTAATTGTGATAAAGTGTTGTTACAAAATGTGGATTAGCAATCAGTAGTGAAAAATGTCAAAGCCGTTAACTAGACTGAGCTCACAATCTGAATTTACTGTGCTGCTCGTATGTAGAACACAACTTGAAATGAGTATGTAAAATCTTTTACATTTTGCAAGATTCACAGAACTCCACTTGTATTTAAAACAACTAAATGTACGGTCATCAAACCAGAAGTTTCTGAATTTGGCTTTGCATGTAAAGTGTGAATGCATCTGGTATGTGAAAGTAGAATCTAACCCTGCTTTTAGAGTCAGTGACTTCTTTAAAGTAGTGCTTTTGAAAATTGTTTTGCAGAGCTCAAAGTCCTACATGAATGGTACAAATAGATTCAGAGTCCAGAAGCCAACCTTAAACCCTAAAGAAACCAACAAATTTCAGGTAAAATGAAATGTCTTAAGTTAAAATTGTATGTTAGATTTTCTAAGCTAAGGAAGAATCTTTACAATGAAAATGGTTTCATCCATGAATATGTTTGTCTGCTAAAGATCTTAGAAAATTATAAATATAAAAATATTTCAACTTACTGTAAAACAATGTTTTAGGGTGAGATTTTTTTCAAAGACACAAAAGGCAGCTAGGTGATTGATTGCCCTTTATGCCTATGAAAATCTTTCACTTAATTTCTTCTACACTATAGGGTCCCTTTAATGTTTTTTGCTTTAAGTTGAAGATTTATTGCTTCTTAAAAATAATGACATATTTAACAACTTCTATGCCCTATTGCCTTTGCTTACAAAACCAGTTGCATCACTTCTGTGGTAAACTTTAGGTTCCTCATAACGAAAATTTAATTTTCGAAGAAGGGAAGTAATAGAGGGAGAGTAACGTGTGCGAAAGTCACTGTAGTGATAAGGGGAGAAGGACAAACCAAAATCCTGGATCCAAAACTTCCCCAAATTTGGGAGACCTTCTGATCCCAGCATTGTAGCTGTGGCCCATCTCTGGCCAGGGATGTCATTTTTGCATTTAGCAGAGTAATGTGCTGTATAGTACAAGGCAAAAATAGCCAAAACATAACCGTGCCCTTCACTCTACAGCCCCTTGTTTACTAAATGTGTATGATTTGTTACGAGGGAATGTACTTGATTATTTAGTGAGGAGAGACCGTTTCCTCCTCTTCCCCCACATCATATTAAGGGATAACATAGCTGCTTTTTGTTTCTTTAATGTCATCCAAAACCCATTCAAGTCTATGCAAGTCTTTCTGCTGACTTCCAAGGACTCTGGACCAGGCCCTTACCGACGATCATCTATTTTACGTATTGCTTCTTTTAGTCTAAGGAATGAGTTGTGCCTGGTATGCAGAGCCTGAAATAAGGCTTGGTATGTAGTAAGCTGAACCAGTCCAGGGGAACGAAATGCCTCCTGGGGCTCCCTGGGGGACAAGAGTAATTTGCTACATCCTAGTAAGGTGCAGTACGCACCCCATCACATGGCTAGCATGCTCTCCTGGTTGATGAGGTGGAGAAACAAAGGCATGATTTTGCCTACTCCACTTCTGTATTGTTGCTTGCAGAAGAAGCATTTGTCTGCAGTGCCTGGACTCCCCTGACTGCCAGGACTGTGATTCTGGATGTCCCTTATGCGGGCCATCCAAGGGAGGTGGAATCCGTGCTTTCTCCCCCTACTGTGCAGCCATGTAAGGGTTGGCCACTGTTTAGCCCTCTGACTGATTTTATTTTTGTGAAGTGATTAGTTATGTGGGTGCACAATATGTAACCTTTTGAGTGGTTGGACTTTAGCATGGAGACTGAACATTCTAGGTTGGGAGGCATCTCTTCCCATCCTCCATGCTGAGAAGATCTATAGATAAAAGGAACAGTTATTCTGTCTCCCCATTGTACATACTTCACAGGCCCTTTGTTTACAAAAACAATCCTTCTGAAAATGAGAAGTGAGTGCCGTCTAACCTAGAAAACACAAGATAGGCTAAGTATAGTATTCATGATACTGAACAACATAAAATCTTATTTCCTTGGCAAAGTACAACCTTGAACATCCTTTTTTTAAAAGAATTTTCTACAGGTGGTAGGTGGATGGTTGCTTGTTTGTCATATAGGCGGTTTTTTGGTTTTTTTTTTAAAGAGTGGTCTTGATCTAATACTTTGTGCAGAGAAATATACAAAAAAAAAACCTAGTTCTGGGTAAAAACTGCCCCCCCCAAAAAAAATTCTGAGATTACTCATTTGAATTCTTAAATAAACTGCTTCCACTGTGTTTGCTTCCCTCCACCCCTAGAGTGGCCAGTGAATTTATTTCCAGAAATATTCATGGAATCCAAAAGAGAGAATTTTAAACTATTAGAGGTTATTGACAGGAAGCAAACTTTAAATTGGTAAACATGAGTACTAGCATTCACACCATAAACTTGATTCTGGATTTATCCATTCAGAGAATGGAAATATAACTTGTGCCCGGGACAAAGCAAAAATCTTCATTTCAAAATGTTGATTTGAATCTGACCACTCTTTTTTTCACATCTTCCTGTGGTAAAAATCGAAATTTGTTTATCAGAATTGATTATTTTCTCCTCCAAAAATTCAGTTTCAATGGCAAAGTGATATTTTTAGGTAAGAAGACTTTCCAAACACCAAACTTGAACCAGTTTTACTTGTCACCTATGTGTTCAGTCAAAATTAACCAAACCATTCTGCACTAAGTATATTCCGTGTCTACAGCGAACTGCTTGAGTACAATCTACAGCCTAGGCATTATTTGCCAGTTTTATGCTCTGAATAATTTTTAAAAAATGGCAAAAAACTTGACTCTCATCAGCTCTTTTTGGACAATTCATAAACACAAAGAGCTGATATTTGAAAAGACGCTACTGGCTGTAATTTGCTCTGCCATCGCTAATCACAGCTCTCACTAATTGGCATTCTTGTTGTCAGTCTGTGCAGAGAAGCTATAGACTGAATGGATAAGGAGACTTTATCCTCTTACCCTGAGAGGTGTTTCTTCTTCTTCATGACTGAGGGACAGCATTGGAGTGCTTGCTGCCAAATCTGTCAGAGTTAATATATGTTTTGTTTGCTATCTGTGGTCATTGTTCATAATGTGGAGAAATAACCAGGCACAAAAGAGTCTTCCTGTTTTGCTTCTACTCTGTTTTTGAGACCTTGCCCTCTTCCCCTGCAGTTGAGGATAACTGTATCTAATCTTACTCCTGTAAATGTGGAGTTGAATATTTTTTACAACGGATGCACTATAGCTAAGCTAAGATTTAAGTTCTGCTTCTCGCTGCCTATACAAACAGCAGATGCTTAGTGGTTTTAGAACTAGTCTATTCCTAGCATACTAGATTGGCAGTTCTTACCAGTTCTTAGCTGACCACCATAAAAAGAAAAATAATATTCAGCATATGCAACAAATAAAAACAGAATGTGTTTCTAGGTGCACATCTGAATACCTTCATGCATTACCTGCCATGTCAGGTTGGCTCTTAAAATTGTATAGTATTGAGTGATAATGAATCCTTCCCCAGAGTGCAGGAGTGTACCAGATGTATTTTCGCTCCCAGTGACAAAACTGAAAAGCATTGTACCACCAAGCACAAATTGCTTTTTCCTTATCTAGCTCAGGGCTCAACAAATTTGCCTTGGAGTCAGGCGCCAGGCCAAAAATTAAGGAGCCAGACAATGTGGGTCCAGCGGCAGGTCACCCACCGATGCGTGGCAGCTGCTCCCCACAGCTCCATCTGCCCCTCTCCCACAGTGTGGGCTTAGTTGGGGGCACCGCCCTGGCCAGAGTGCAGCTGCGACTCTCCCCTCCTGGCCCCGGCCCTCACCACAATGTGGGCTCAGAGGCAGGGTCCCCCTGGCCCCAGCACAGTGGCAGGTCTCCCCTCCTGGCCCCATCTCCCACAACGTGAGCTCAGAGGCGAGGCGCCCTAGCTGGAGCACAGCAGCTGCAGCACTCCCCCCTCCCAGCCCTGCCACATGGGCACAGGAATGCTAGGCACCAGATTTAAATTTCTAGGTGCCATGGCGACCTGGCGCCTGGGGTTTGTCGAGTCCTGATCTAGCTGCATCTGGCACTTAACTCCATAGCATTGCCACATATCTGCGGCTTGAATTGCTATGATTTGTGTTGTGTATTGGTAACTTTCACTTCAGAATTCTCATCTCTTTGCTTTAATAAGCTTAGAATCACCTGTGTAAGAAATGAGCGGCATTTCCTCAGCCTATTCGAATCAGGTTATTGTGCTTACAAATCCTGCAGGGTTTACTCTGTCAGGCAACACTCCCATCGAAGTCAATGGGATGTTTTCCTGAGTAAAGACTGAAGGGATTTTCACCAGTGTTTTTGTTTTCTGTTTGGGATTGAAACCTTGCATTGCAGATGTTAAACTAAAGTGGCAATAGTGTTTCAGTTATTCAAAGCTTTAAATTAAGTGTCTGCTACTAATTTGTTGCCATTTTAAATCGAACAAATATATAAATAGGATTATTTCAGTTACTTAATAGAACGTTTCATTTTCAGATCTGTTCCATCATTTTTAAGCTATAACATCTGTTCTCTATGTCAATTTGTTTAAGATTGCTCAGACGCTTTCCATCAACCCCACAAGTGCAGGGGGTGGAATAATGTGCCATTTTACCTTTCCAAGCTTAGATTCAAATAAATGTGGTGGTATTAAGCTCTTCACCAAGGTTTGATACAAATACATATGTGATAGTTAGGAGAAGGGCGAACGTACATAAAAATATCCTTACAGCTAAAAAGAGAAGCGCTGCTCGGTCATCTTAAAAGTGCTACAGTGCTATGGTTTGCAGATAGATGAAAGACTGGGTTGCTACAGCTACTGATCCTATCGTTTTTATAAGCTGGCAATCTAGTTCTGATGGAGCTTGACAGGCTTGTACCAACATTTCTGCCACCATACATGGGAGTGAATGGTGAATCTTGGATTCAGGTCTAAACTTCCCCAAAATTCAGGGGGATATAAATGAGAGGTGTTGGTTCAGTGTAATCACTGGATAATTGGCTTTACAGCCTTAGGCATGTAAGTACTGAATAGTACTAGTCCAGCAGCACAGTTGAACAGAGGAGCCAATTCACATATTTCCAGGGGGGGTGGTCAAATTCCAGTCCCCACACCCCTCCTCCTACAGAGACCCCCCCCCCAGCTAGGGATCTCCGCCTCTCTTTCCCAAAGAGTGCATGAGCCGGTGCCACCTGTTTGAGTCCTTGGTGGGCTCCCTTGCACTCAGCTCAACAGGGACAGGGTCCTGGTGTGCCAGGTCACCACATCATTTCACCCAGCCACTCCTCCAGAATTTCAGTGGTGCGGCATCCCTATGCTCCAGGTCACAAAACCACTCCCTAAAACTTGGCGTGGCCCATCCCTCCATGTGTACAGAGGGGAGGGGAGGAAAACTTCAGTGGCACTGCGACTACGCACAGCTGGAGTGTTGCTTCAGATCGCTCTGGCAGCAGCTGTGTTGATTTAGTATGGGACAACAGCTTAAACCCCCACCCTGCCATGGCCTATGGAACTTGGAGCAAGTGCAAAAACCATGTGCCACTGACATTGAAGTCACGTGGAGTCGGGTGCTACTCAGTGTAAAACAGCAGAATCTAGTCCTTAAACAATGCTGACATAATTCATAGGTGTCCCTGCATGAATGAGTATGACTGAAGACTAGGAGCGAGGAACAAAACAAACTCATGAGTCTTTTAAAACTAAGTGCATGCTATACATACCTGAACACTTAAAAATGGTCCCTACTGAAACTGATGAATGTGAAAATACAAGAGGCAAAAATTCTGAAAAGTCTGCTTAATAGTTATATAGAAGCCAGGTAATGTCAATGATACCTTCAACATGTTAATCAAGTGTTTTCAGCTCTAATCAAGGAGACCGAATTTGCATGGTGGGTAGGGAGAAGCCACTGAAAAGTAGAAGAAATAAGTCAGGATTTCCAATAGCTGGGTTCCATTCAAGCACGCATTGAAGTCTGCTCACAATGCAGACTTCAAAGATAGTGCTTTGACTCCAGCAGTAAATGCATGCAGCCCTAAACCATAGTGTGTCTTTTTGCTAAAACCCTGAAAATCTCAAATAAAAAGGATTTCAGGCTCAGTGAATCACTTTCCGTAGTACAAAAAGAAAAAAAAAAGGCATAAAACATTTGAATGACTTGGATGTTTGAAGCATACATTTTAATGTATTTGCTTTTCTTCTTGTGGTGTTGGGAACCTGTATATAGGATCCAGCGATGCAGTGTTTGCTTCCTGACAGAGAGAACTGCACATTGCCACTGAACCATAACACTACAGTCAATGGAGATGGTGGAAATAGCATGTCGGCTATAAGCTTCATAGGTGCTTTGCAAATACCTGTGAGTACATGTGTTATTCTTATTCACTCTATTGTGACTTGGCTTTTGCCTAGCAGGATCCTGAATTTTATACAGTTTAAATGAAGACGTCGATGAAGTTGATTTTCCCACCTAGAAATTGGTAGTCTATTCAGCTATATTGAATTTTGACTGGATGTTGGGAACCATAGGGTATATGGTATGAGACGAAGTGTGCGTCCTATTCAGAAGGAGACAGAAAATGGGACTGTTTGGCTCAAATAAGCAAGTTGAACAAATTAATCAATCACATCTTAAAATGTACAAACATCCAAAAAACAAGTGAATGCACGTTAAACTTGCTCTTGGATAGTTTTAAGCTGTATAACTAGCACTCACACAACTCATAACCCAAGAGTTTGATGGCATTATTAACATAATGGGATAGTATTTGTGTGAGGGGAGAGAAGTAAGGAGATCAGAGAGGGAACCTTGAATTGTCAGAGGTGGAGTGGGAGTTGCCGAAATACCTACAGTGTCTCGTCCAGTGGCCACAGAACCGTCCTTTCATAGCACCTCTTTTTATACTCCTTGAAACTTCAGGTAACTGACTAGCTCCAGTTTGAATTGACTGGAATGGTCTATCTAAATTTTTTTTAAATGGAAAATGCAGTTTTCACAAAATTACTGATTTTTTTTTTCCTTGAAATTTTTCGTGATGGAGAAATTGGGGGGAAAAAATTGTTTGGGGTAGGGTTGACCTGAATCAAAATATTTCAGTTTATTGAATGAAATCAAAATGTTTTGAGTCATTTCAACCTTAATCTGCATCCACCTGAGCTACCATGGTATTTCATTGGAGTTGTAATTCAGGTCTTCCGCACTGTACTCTGTGGGTCAGGCTCCTCAGCTAGACTGCATCTGCCATGACACCTTTCAGTATCTCCTCTGGCTGAACTGCCATAGTGTATCATGGGAGATGTAGTTTCACTGGGGAGCATTGCTCATGGAGAATGGGGCCATGAGGCATCTGAACTACAATTCCTATGAGGCACTGTGGCTGATAAAGCCGATGAAGTTCAATGTCAAACTTTAACAAAATGTTTCCGAACTGAAATATTTTGGAACTTTTTGTTTCCCTGAAAAATGTAGCAATTTTGACTTTTCATCCTGTTTTGGGGCTAAAAACAATGCTGAAATATCAGAATTTCCTGCAGGACAAAAGTTCTGATTTCTGACTAGCTTTAGTCTCAGTGGTTCTGTGATTAAGTGGGATAAACTTCTCCAATATGAGCCAGCTTATCTTCAATGTATGTGCTTTTTCTGTCAAATGTGGTTTGGTTTTGCTTTTTGGTGGGTGGGTGTGACGTGTAAGTCTGAACTTGAGCTATATAACTTTCTTTCACACATTATCTCCACTTGTATATGTATTTATCATCATATCTGATGTAGTTGTATTGTTGTTCACTATGAAATATTAATAATATGTACCTATTAAAGAAAAGCACTTGATGACACTAGGGCTTCACTGCGTTAACTAGCTACCTATGTTGTTTAAGTGTTAAATTGAAAAATGAATTAAAAAATTGTTAAAATATGATGGACACTCCTACATAGTCTCCTATCTACATCTTCCGTAAAGTCAATGGACTATATTTTACCCTAGTGTTAGCAGGCTATAGCCCCACAGAAGTCTGTGTGGTTGTGCCTGCTTACATTGGGATTTAATTTGGGCCAGTGTCATACAGGACATCACTTCTTCAGTCAGTTGACTTCCATCAATAGTATGTACATAGATGATGATTGTCATTTTCAAAAGCTCCTAATTTTAAAGCACATTTTATGGCTTATGTAGAGGAGCATCTTACAGCTCAAACTTTCAGGCTGCCGGGTAAAAGGAAGGGGATTTTGTTCTGAATTCAGAGTAATAGCTCTGCTCAGGAAAACACAAATGAAATGATACGCCATACTGGAACTGATACGGGTCCATCATAAATGTAGAAAAGAGATCCTCGCACTATATGGTACTCTCGTGTATCTTCAGATTCTTCCCACTATCTGATCCTGCAATATCAAGATGATATGAATCTAACATATCCTCTTCTGTCTCCTCCTTGAGTCTTGATTGGTCCCCCTCCCCTTTTTCTGTTGCTTGCCAATGGAAATGAATAACACTTTACATATTTAAATACAGCAAGGTGTGGGTTGGTGGAGGTGTGTGTGAGGGGTAGGTACTGGGGGGGGGGGGGAATGTGGCGGGTGGGTACGGAGGCGTCCCCAGCAATTCAGACTGATACCTGCAGGAGTAGCACAACAGCAAGGACTTAAAACTGTGTAGAACCCCAAATCACTGCCAAAGGATGGGAAATGGTAGGGGAAGAAATGACCAGAACAGGTTTATTTAGCAGTCAAATGCACTTCAGCTGTGTTTTTGTAACAACATAACCTTGCATAGAATACTCAGTAAAGGCAACAGGGTAGAAGAATCCTGAGACTTGTCTGTTAAATAAGCACCCACTTTGTCTGTGCTTAGTCCGAACTAGGCACCTCTTTGAGACCATGTATCATATGGCCCAATCAGTTATGCACCCATATCAGTTATATGCACCCATATCAGTTATAAAAGGGCAGATACATGTAACGTGACAGAAAGTCACTGCTGATCTCTGAAGTGGTTATAAGCTCTATTTGTCATTGTTAGTATTCCATTTTTGTTTAGCTCAATACAGTTGCATAGAGAGAGAAAGATATAAAAGCAGAATACTGCAATCTGCTTTGATCACAAGCTGCATGCTTCCAGCACAGGAAGCCTCAAGGGAAAAATTCCTGAGACAGACAGGCTTAAGTTGCCACTTGGAGTCTGCTTGCGTGGTGTGGTTTAAGCACAAAAGCAAAGAAACAGAAATAATGTCTTGGTGCTAACCTTATTCTTTTTCTTTTCTCTCCTTTAGGGAGTCATAGAATTCTCTCTCTGTTTGTTGTTCGCTAAACTGGTCAGTTACACTTTCCTCTTCTGGCTTCCACTCTATATCACAAATGTAGGTAAGTATCTGTGGGAAGAAAACTATGATGAGCTTAGTCACAGGAAAATAAACAACACGGCTTTTGTGTTAAGCTATGGTTGCCATGATAGCAAGAGAGTTGAAAGACTGCTGTTAATTCTCAGTACAGATCATTGACGTATAATAAAGAGAGAGCAATTGCAAAAATAAGACTCGCAATTTTCTGGGAACAATCACAGTGATGTCTTTGGCTCTTGAGAACCAGCCAAAAACATTTCACTTAAAACCCCCTGTAATAATCATACATTTATAATGGTGCCTTACATCCTGAAGGACCCCAAAGAGCTGCTTAAGCTGCACTCAGAAATAACTTCATTATTATTATTTATTGTTAATTAGATCATCGCTATCATTGTGCTTTGTGCCGTGCAGAACATAGAGGAAGGCATGCTCCACGCTCCAAGAAGTTCATATGCTTTGGGCTTATCTTCTGGCTTTTAAATCCACAGCCTTATAACCAGAAGAGACAGACAGGCAGAATGCCTGCAGGGAAGTGTATGCAGGAGGGACAAAGACTGCATCCTTTGAAAGGATGCCGTATGCCCTCCTAGTAACAAATACTTCTACGGTAATAAATTTGATTAAGGGAGTAGATTGCCTAATGAGTTTTATGGGTTTTTTTAAAAGAGAATGAGTTTTATTATAGTAATGAACAGTAGGGGCATTGGGCATCTAACTTCCTTAGGTGCTTTTGAATATCCCCCCTATATTGCATTAGGAGACAGAGGCTCTATAGTGCTAGGTGCAGTGCAAACACATGCAAAGACATGGTCCTTGTTGTATATAGCTTATAATCTAGTTGCAAGGGTGTCCATCTTCATGCTGAGGAGTTCAAGGAGGCATTCTGCCTCCCCGTGCTCCCTCTGGGGCAGTGCAACTTACTTCATATGGTTTCCTTACCCCCGTCTGTTTAACCGACACAATCTAGACATCAGTGATACTGCTCATGTAAGTAAGAGCTTCAGGATTAAGCTCCCTACATGGTCTTAATTTGTACCAGAGCAGGTTTCTGAAACAAAGCAGCATTACTTATTGTTAGTAGTGTGATGCTATGATTATTTTTCTTTTCAAGACTGCTGCTAATGAACCTGAAACTCCTTAGGCCTTGTGTACACACAGAAGTTGTACTGCTCTAACGTTACTGGTGGTCCCAGTGGCATGAGCCCCTCTAGCATGGACGTAATTATATCACTATAAAAGTATTTTATACCAGTAAAGCTTATTCCTATAAATAAGCGATTCTGGTACAAGGCACCTTTATTCCAGTATAACTGCACCCTCTCCCTCCCAATTGTACTGGTTGTAACTAGATCGGTTAGAAAAGAAAATCACATCACTAGCTGACATAATTATTCTGGGGCAAAATCTGTAGGTAGGCCAGGCTTTATATAGAGATCTGAATAAAACGAAAAAATTGTTGTCGTTTCGAAGTGCGAGACTATTCTAATCAGATCTGTTCTGCTTTTATTGTTAGAGCATCTTGATGCCAAAAGAGCTGGGGATCTCTCTACGTTGTTTGATGTGGGTGGAATCTTTGGTAAGTTTAACACATTATTTTTAATCAGACCTAGTTTAGGAAGTCTGTAGTGCACACATAGCTGATGTATTTTACTCTTTGGGGGTTGATCTTGTATTCACTAGAAAGCAGCAAAAATTCACCTCCATTGGGAACAGGATGAAGCCCTCATAGCGAAATGCTATGCCATGTTACCAGCCTGAGTAGCAGGTTTAGGGGAATGGATCAACAGCCCCTTATGTAATCCTCGTGCAAGAAAGATTGGAGGATCCAAGTGTCATAGAATCCTCTGGCTCTGTCCCTTTACACCTCTTCTCCCCTTTCTGTCACCTCACCACACCACAAAAATGTATCCTGACCTGACCTTTGCATAGCAGAACTACACCAATTTTGCAGTTCCTCTGCACCCCCAATATTCCATAGAAGGGGTCTCCATGCCAATTCAGTGGAGAGTGGTGATTAGGGTGAGCTGGGGTGTGTTTCATTTGATCCAGAGTTACACAAATCCAATGGCCCCAATACATTGTGCAAGTGACAGAAAGAGGTTGTAACCACTACACCAGCCGGGCCCTGAAATTGAAAGCTATCATAGATACACTGTGTTATAGAGACCATACCAGGATGGCTGCATTGCTGTAGCTATGGTGGCATAACCCCATAGTGTAGAAGCAACCTACACCAATGGAAAGGTGTTTTCCATCACTGTAACAACACCTCCTCCCTGAACAATGGAAGCATTCTTCCGCTGATATCGTTGTCTCTACATTGAGTGTTATGTTCACCTAGCTATGTCAGTCGGGTGTGGGGTTTTTTTCCCACTCCTGCCCAGCACAACTATATTGACCTCTTTTAAGGGTAGACCAAGCCTAGGCAGCACCCAGAAGAGCAGAGATTTTATTCAACAGTCTAACACCAATCTTGCCCCACTGCAGATCCAAGCCACCAGTGTAACTACTTGCAAAACCTGATGAGAAGCCAGATGTGTCAATGGGTGCTATGCAGCTGGGCATTTTGCTGTTAGGGTTGCTCGTTGAGAAGAGGGGACAGTGGAGCAGAGAAGAGTTGGGAACACACAAGTACACTTGGAAAGTTATTGCAAAGGGGCTATAATAATTGGCTCAATGGAGTAGAAAAGAACTCTCCAGAAGTATTTTATCAGTAATGTGGGGATTATTTCTCCTGTCCTCCACACATGTCCCAGAATGTTGATCCATGGATCTTCTCTTCCTGATGCAGGCTTCTATTGTCTGGGTTTCCATCATAGAAGAGAGATGGAGCTGTTGTTTCTTTTTGTATAGCAGTGGCAGCCAGGAGCCCTAGTCACGAATTAGAACCCCTCTGTGGAAGGCCCTGGACAAAGAACAAAAAGGAGGCCCCTTGCTTAAAGAGCTTGCAGTGTAGGTCTAGGACAAGAGACAACAGGAGGAGACAGCCAGACAGGCCAGCACGAGGAGACAGGATGAAATCTCCACTGCCCTCTTGCCAGGGTAGCTAAAACAGATATCCAATATTAAACTCAAAGCAGACACAAGGCGGCTTCTGGTTCAACCTCTCAAGTGATATGTGTGGCTCAGTAAATATGGGTGGCATACTCTGAATGTACTTGAATTCAGATAGCTTATGAGGTTTATGGCGACTGCACCTGTGTCTGACAATACTGTCCTACATGTTGAGGCTAGGCTTTCTCTTCCTCCAGAGGAGATGGAGGCCTTAATTCTTTGGTTCAACTCCAGAGACTGGTTTGACACAATGAGGTTCCAAAACACCAGGTGGAAAATGCTGGTGAGCCATTTTACTAACGTCACAGTGTAGCACTACTCTTCATGTCCCCTCCAATTACATCATCCTGTGTGTTCAGATAACCTCAGAAGGCCCAATGAAGCAGACTGCAGTGCCCATCACGGTTGTTCAGCTCAGCCTACTCATTTGTGGCCTAGATAGTAATAAAACTACTGATATCACAAACTGGATTTTCAGTCGTGTGCTCTGTGTTGTAATAGAAGTGTACTTTTAAAACAATTACACTGGATTGCTGTAATTTTGGGGAAATATATGTCCAATTATGTTGCACAAAATGCTCATGAAATAACCTACTTATTCTTTACCGCCTCTTTCAGGTGGCATTTTGGCAGGCCTGGTATCAGATAGATTGGAAAAAAGGGCTTCAACATGTGGCATGATGTTACTGCTAGCAGCACCCACCGTAAGATCTACTCTCCTTATTTTAGTGGTGCTCTCTTGTGCAATTGTGGGTGAGGCTCTGTCAGCATTTCCACTGGAGATTCCTGTTCTCAGGAGTTTCTAACTCATCTAACAATTCACCCCAGGATGAAAGCTGCTCTGAAAAGTCTCCGCACAAGAGCCAACGCAGAGGTTTGGGCGGGTTTGAATAAATTAAATATAGGCACATCGTATGCTGGTGGGCTCTGTGGAAAAATTAGCACATTCAGCTGGCTTGGACAGAACTCCTGTTGCTCAGTTACTCAACTTTGAAGCAGAATTGGACAAGTGGATTGTCTTTCTGATTTCAAACCACCACCAAATAATCAAAATTGCTAAGCTGTTAATGTTAGGAATCTGGCTGCCGCATATATGCCATGTGTATTTCTGCCTTGCGTGCACTGATCTTGCTCGAATCAGCAGAACTTTGTGCTGCGCTGATGTAATCTGATAGGTTAAAAATTTATCGTCATATTAATCGTGACCCTATGAGATATGCAGCTGGGAGGGGAAATTGACCATGCTTTCCATGCCTGGGGTCCCCAGCATGAAAAATAACAAACCAAGAACTTTTCATCACAAAGACAGCTAGTCTTTTTTTCATGCTGTGACGTTAAGGTTTTGTTGTTGTTTGCTGTGAAAACCTATAGTAATATGAAGAATGGGCCTGAGCAGCCTTTCACTCCACTTCAGTGGCAAGTTACGCAGGTGAAAGTGAGAGATCAGAATTAAACCTTATTCTCCCTGTTTTTATTACTTAAATGTTTACCCATTCATGTCCATTACAGCTATACATGTTCTCTGCAATCAGTAAAATGGGCCTAGAAGCCACCATAGGTGAGAATTTAAATTTATATTCTGACTGTTTTTAATGGAACTTAGTTTTCTTTTACTTTTGTTCCTTTCATGCTGACTTTTCTGAGGGGAAGAAGTCTAGAAAGTAATACCCTGCTTTTCAGAGGTGTTGAACACCTTCCGCTCCCATGGAAATCACGTGGATTTCTGCTCAGTCTCTTTAGAGGCCATAAACCACCCAGAGAAAAAAGGCAAGGGACAGCGTTTTGGTAGCACAGTGATTCCATTTCAGGCCACAGGAAAAACTATTGCATTAGAGTTGGCTGAAACATGGAAAGCCTCTTTCACAAAAAATTGGGAAGATTCAAAAGCCCTTTTTACTTCACAGGGTTCAAAAGGAATTATTTCCCCCTTCCCCCCTATTCCACATTTCATATATAACATTTCAGTGGTAACCTTTCAGTTTAAATATTTTTTTAATTTTGCTTTTTGAGTTTCTCTCCTCCCTGCCCTACAGGTCCCCATTTCACTGCTGGTAAAGGGGAGGGAGGAAGGCTAAGCCCCCTCCTCTCCTAACCGCCCCCCCCATACACACACACAAAACTAAGGCAGTTTTTCAAAAATAAAAATAATCCAATCTTGAAAACAGGACATTTTCAAAGGCGGGGTCGGAAGTACCCTTTGTTGGAAATTTTTTTTACCAGCTCTAAATTGCATCTAGCTAGGTTGTAACTCAAGAGGGGCAGTCAGACATCATAGGCTGAGGGGAAGGAGGTCTCTGTATAGATTTCCTTACAGAGTTTCTCCCCAGCTATTTTGTTGGATGGGGATTTTCTCTAGGGCCTGCCCCATAGCTGAAGGATCCCTGGGTGCATGTGCTGCATGGAAGCCTGTCTTTTGCTCCCCAGAGTTTCCCACCAAATTCCCTGGCAGTGCAGCTGACCAGGAGTCACACTCCCAGGACCTCCCATTACCTTGTTGCTCCTGTGATTTTTTTTCCCCCCATCCCCCTTAAATGAGGATTCCCTTCTACATAAGGACTTCTGCTAGAAAGCTAATGTCTCCTCCAAGCTGTATGACTACTTCCAGCAAATCTTTGTGGTACTAGGAGAAGGACAATATCCTACGAAGGGGAGGATGGTGTCCTTTCCACTCAGGGGGGTGAGAAGCATGCACAAAGTGGGGGAAGTGTGATCTGGGCTATTGTTTGATGACTTACAGAAAGGCAGATTCAAAGTAGGAGTCAAGTTCATTCATCTCAGCCTCACACACTGGTGAATCTTGAGAGCCCTTGTGTGGGGAAGAGGGGAGGTAAGGAAATCCAAAGACAGTAAAATATTCTTGAATTAATGGAACAGTTTGATCCTGCTTTAAAAGCAGAAAGGAACGTAATGAACTTACAAATGACACTTCTGTCTGCAAAGGTATCTGTTATTGTTATAAGTATCCCCTATAGCGTGTATGAAGGAACTTAGAAGGAAACTATTTTTTAAAAATATTTTGTCCGATTTTAGTTTGCATGTTTGTCGCACATTGTACAACTACTTTCATCATTTTCCCTGTTTGCTGGAGTCTTTCAAGCATCCACAGAGAGAGAGAAACACTAAGGGGAAACAGGAAATGTATTTATAAAACCACAAAAATTATCCTGGAAACTCTATGGCCAGGAGTTTTGAAACTCTTTGTAATTCTTTTTTAAACTTTGTGTGAGTTTGCCTTTTTAGGGGCCAGCAAAAACATTGCTCAAATGGATTCAGCACTGAAGCGTGCTGAAAGTGTATAGAGAATTATTAGGAATTAGGTAGCCAAATGTTTCTGGAAGGCAGTTCAACTAGAGGCATTTGATTGTAAGGAGAATGCGCCTCTGAGCTGACACAGTGCCTCAAAGTGTACACTTGGTTGGATAGCTGTTTAAGGATGATATTGGGAGTCCTGCTCTCTAGGTCACTGCAGATTGGAATCGTTGTTATAAGGATACATCTCTGGGTGCCCGAAGCATGACTGAGTTGAGATGGAACAGAGGAAATGTAATCAAGAGAAACTGATAGAACAGTGTGCATCCATGAAAATGCTCTGACCTCCCTGAGGCTGCGATAAGGGGTTTTCTTCTTTTTGCATGGCTGGGAGATGGGGGGGGGTGGGCAATGAGAACCATGCATTAGTGAATAACATTGATTTTTGAACCTGGAACTGAGAGTGCTTAATTCCCTCTGCCAAATATCAGAGATGATTAAAGAGTCTCTTATAAGCTGTGATAATATCGTTTGTGTCTTTAAAGGGGTCCAAATCTGACATTTTGTTTGGATAAACTCTGTTTGTTTATGGTCTCCTACCAAATACAAAAGAAGAGGCATTGAAATGTGAAGGCAGTGCTGGTGGTGGGGTTTTTTCTGTGTTGCAGTAGCACCCAAAGGCCCTGTTGCGCTTTGGAGCCCTATTGTGGTAGGCAGTGTACAAACAGATAAAGGACTCATCCCCACTCAGAAGAGTTTACAGTCTAAAAGGCACAAGCAGCCAAAGGGTTGGGAATGGACTGAGTCATCTCCACCACGGTGCTGGAAGCAAACACCCCTTTATGCTTAAATCTGTCCATTACTACTGAGATGGCATTTTACCCTTGCTTTCCCCAGTAGCCTTGCTAGCCATTTTAAAGCACAATCTGGCTTCCCATGAATTGTACTCTTACAATTACTATACATCTCTTAATAAATGCCGTTTATATTGAACGATGGGTGTCTAGATCATCGCGTGGGATTGTGATTATTTATAGCATCGATTCTGGAAACTTCATGTTTTACTTTCCTTCTTCAAACTTCCAACAGTTATGCTGCTTATCAGTGGAGCCCTGGTGAATGGTCCTTATGCGCTGATCACAACTGCAGTCTCGGCTGACTTGGTGAGTTTGGCTTGCTGTTTGGTTTACTTTTAGCAGACAGTCCCCCTCAATTGCCCTCATTTAGGGGGGAAAGCCTGATGTCTGTGGAGAGTAGTAAATGTGCATTGAGGGCTCGATCCTGTGCAGTGCAGATATGGTGTGTGTCTTGCATTTCTGTGCATAAGGTAAAGAGCAATAAGCAAGACAGGGAGCATTAGGGCACTCAGCCCTGCAGTAATGCTGATGAGTGGCCTCCAGATTACTGCTGCCTAGTTAGAAGGGAGACCAAAGAGGGAATCTCTTAGAGAAACACCTCCTGCGCATGCTGAGGATCACACATAAGCCTATGTCTGTTTAGATGTGCCATTTGCCACCCACATCCTGGGAGAAGGTGTGCAGTGAGCTTGAGAGTTGCTTCCATTAGGCGCAGAGGACTGTGCCTGGTGCGTGCCCTTCTGTGATGTTCCTCTCCCCTCCTTCCCCCTTGCAATCTGGACTGGTGTGTAGCTATGTCACTCCAATTCTTCACTCCTGGGCCCCAACTTACCCCACTTTGCAGTGTGAACCACCCACTCCTGGAGCAGCCCACGCCCAGCCTCCTGCGTGTAATCAGTCCCTGCCCTAGTGAAGGAATGCTTCAGGCCAGCCACTCATGGAATAGACCCCCAGCAAACACCCCCAATCACAGATGCAACCCCGGGAACCACCGTCTTGCAGGGTTCAGTGCTGCACACTGCATCCTGCAAGCTCGTTTGCACTTGTCCGTCACTTTATCAAAGAAATTGATATGCACCAGCTCTGTCACTCTAAGGGAGGTCTCGCACACACTCCATCCACATGCACTATTTTAGATAACCAAATGTTTATTGACTACTGCAAAACTTTAAGTGAAAATAAGTCAGAGAAATATAAATCAAGAGATGGATAATGCCTCAAGAAATTGATCAGAATTAGCTAAAAGGTAACTCGCATCCTAAACTAAGATTAATATTTCAGTAGTTTCTGTGATGTTCGCTTACCCACAGCTGACTGCAGTGCCTCTTGCAACCAAGCCCTCCTCCCTCGTGAGTAGAGTCTCAGTCTTTGCTGTTGCTTAGAAGCTGTATTCCAAGGGAGAGACCTGAGACAAAGATGCCTTTCTTTTAACAAGTTTGCTCGACACCCACTGGGTTAAGTGATTGTCCACATCTGGCAGTGGGTGTGATTTTTTTCCCTCTTGAGCCAAGGTGCTAAAAGGTGCATAGGCCAGTCCATCGTTCGTGTATGCATGCCTCTGCAGGGAGCGTACCTTCAGCTTTGTGTTTGTCTGCATTTATTCAAGCCATGTGAGACACACACTTGGGAATCTGACCTAGCAGAGTTTCATATCTGTACATGTGTATGACATTGCAGGAAACATGCTACCGTAATGATGATATTCAGGAGCATTCCAAAATCACTTTCCATGGCATACTTTGCATAAGACAATACACAGTTACACTGTAAGGGTGAGCATGAACAATACACAAATCAGAATATAAGGGTGTACGTGGGGCACACGTTCCTTGTCACACGTTCCTTGTGCTCACTTTAGCTTCCACTCACCCACATACTGCATCCTAGTCAGGCTGGACTTCCTGCTACCATGTCACACAAGGCTTTGGAGGCTTGCAGTCAGAAGGCAAATACATGCTACTTGAAAACATTGTCCCTGGTACCTTTTCTTCAGTTTTGCTTTTTCATGTTAGGCAAATGTATTGCTTTGAAAGGCGCTGAATTGTGAGAGCCCTGAAGAGTGAAATCCTTTACCAGCAGAATAGGTACAGGAAAGGCAGCAGAATTTAATTTCTCCCCCCACATACATCCATTTCTCCCTACCGCTGTGCCCCCCCAGTGATCAAAAGGGACCACCTGTGGGGTTGAGAGGTCCATTCAGGTAATAGCCTCATTGCTATGACTGGCAGTTAGACAATAGGATCTTGTCTGTCTTATTTGCAATCCTCTGAACCATCCGGTCTCCAAAGTACAGAGTTATAAAATTGTTCCCATGATCATTAGTTTTGTTCTGCAGTCCTATTGAATAACTGGCCTAATGAAAAATGGCCTCCACGACTACTTCCTTTTAGTGCCTTTTGACTCAATAACCAGCCAAATGGGCTTTTTTATGCCTTTTGTGATTCGGATACTGTTGCTTTGTTAGTCTTCTTGTCCAGCTAGTGACTCTTCTAGTCTGCAGAGCTTTCTGATATCAACAGTGCCTGTACTGACAGACCGCCGTGCAGTGCCCAAGAAAAATGCAGGTTTGAAGTGCAGCCCGTGCTGCTTGAACACCTTATATGCAGAACTGAAGGGATTATTTATAAAGACCATGATTAGAGGACTACAAGCAGTAGATTGGTCATAGGGATTCTTTTAAACAGTGGTAAAAGGCTACTCGGTAAAGTTCATGCTGACATGGATTTGTCCGTTATTTCATTGTGTTTTTCTATGGGGAAGGCCAGGAGTATGAAGCAGATGCGTGGCTGTTTCCCAGGCTCATTTGTAAATGGTTATAAACTGAGTGTTTGTCACTGTAGGGGACCCATAAAAGTCTGAAAGGAAATGCAAGAGCCCTGTCTACAGTTACGGCTATCATCGATGGAACAGGTTCTGTAGGTAAGCTAGCATTGTGAAGCTGCCTGCCTGAATGGCAGTAGGCTTTCTGCAGCTCTCTTTGCTATATCACGGGGTAGTTCTGCTCTGAGAGCGGACTAAAACTGCCATCCGGGAGTTTCACGGCTGTCCCCCAGTGATTTGCACGTCACATGCGCTCAGTTTGTGGTGGAGGAAAATGGCTCCCCCTCCCCGCCCCCCTCCAAACTGCTAGTGCTATAAAATCTTTCTCAAGTTGGGTTCTTTCCATTTCACACCACGCCAGTACCACGCATCTCTTCAGGAGTGGGGGATGGGCAAAGATTGCTTTGGGCCTCCTTTACACTCTCCCGGGCTTGGTGGTGGGATGGTTCTCAGCACAAATTAGAACAATGTACACCAGGGGTCTGTTTCCAGCACCGGGGATCAGGGATGCCTCTGCACCAGCAGTGGTGGGGGAGGCAGAGATTCACCAGGGTAGACCAACACAACCTACACGTTCCTCTAGCCAGGGGGAATCATCCACTGGTTAGCCCGATACACCAGCTTTGAGGACAACTTTGCAGCCAGTCTTTGTACTGTCTATATACCTTGTGACTCTTACAAATGTATGCCAGCATAGGTTTGCTTTTATGAAGGATGAAACTGAGTAAACTATCCAAACACACAACATCTGGCCATCAGCATTAGTAATTCTTCCACCTGATCATTGTAACATGTATCAATATTGTCTTTTAGGTGCTGCTCTAGGACCTCTGTTAGCCGGTCTCATCTCTCCTTCTGGTTGGAACAATGTATTTTACATGCTAATGGTGGCAGATGCATGTGCCCTACTAGTAAGTGTAACTAAAACATTTAGTGCCATATTTCTTTCTTATCAAACCCTTGATGCTAAAATGGAAATTTCCTCAATTTAGGTGATGTGTACATCCCATTATTGAATGGGAGGTTTCCATTCATGTTGTAGAGGCTTTTCTTTTCTGTTAAAGAGCTAAGATGACCATTTTGAAATTCTTGTTGAATTTTGCAGCAGGAGAGCAGATTCGCTTCACTGGGTGATATTTGTATGCAGTTGCTCATCAAAGAGACTGTAGCAAACATAGCTGGAAGCAAAAATTCACATATAAATCTGAGAAAACACCTCACTCTTGGCCCACAGAGGAATTCTTCAGATTTTGCTCTTAAAAGCAACACCAAAGCAGCAATGCCAATTTACTGCAATAGTAACAAACATTTTGCTGCACTGCCACAGAATCAGCGTCCCCATGGGAATGCAAGTGTTATGCGTGGATGTGTCACATATTTCGGTTGTCCCATGCATCCATCCCTTCTTTCTCCTATTTGACATATAAGTGTAATGGATGGGATGATCTGTAAATGGGCTGTTTTCTGACACGCCCTGTTTTATCTTGTCTGGGCAGATTGTCTTCTGTGATATTTAAAGCATGAGATAAGGAGTCAGGAGACCTAAGGACAAATTACCTGCTGGTGTAATTCTGTTAGTCAGTCAGTGGTGTTACACCAGCAGAGAATATAGCCTGTAGGTTCTGTTTCTGGTTTTGCCACAGACTCCCTGAATGCCTTTTGTCAAGTCTCTTAACTTCTTTGTGCCTCATTTGCCCTTCTGTCGAAGAAGGATGACAATACTGACGCCCGCAGAGAGGGTTAGGGAAGTTTCATTTATTAATCCTTTATAAAATGCTTTGATATTGCTTGATGGGAGGTGATACAGAAGGGCTATGTTTTTGTTAGACACTTCAGAATCAGGCCCCAACCGTCCTGTCTGATCCGCATGGACAGTCCTTTATGCCATACAGCAAATTCAATCACTTACGTAGGGGTGACCAGACGTCCTGATATTATTGGTACTATCCCAATATTAGGGGCTTTGTCTTGTATAATCATATAAGCAACCTATTTACCACCACCCCCGGTCCTGATTTTTCACACTTGCTATCTGGTCACCCTAAGGGAAGGGGTCTCCCTGTGGGGCTTAGATTGCTCTTGTCTTACTCAAGAAAAAGGTTGGGTTGTTATCAAGTTGTTCCACATTATCGACTAAGACGTTTTGGAAATTAACTTATACATTTTATTTCTTAATATTTCAAGAGGCGCTCCCACAAATATTCACTAGTTTCTGAATCATAGCTCTTTTAGTACGCAGAAAGACTGTGTTCATGTTGCCGTGGACCAGTGCAAGAGCCAAAACTTTTGAAGGAGCTGAATGTAACTTTCCATTGTAGACGGAAACTGCTGCTTTCTATTTGCTGGGTTCTGTCAAGTGAATGACTGCGTGTGTGTAAATAACTGTATAACTTGTTTACTCAACCATTACTGGTGCTGCAAGGGTTTCTACTAGCCAGTGGGTAAAAGCCTTGTCAGGGTGATAAATACTGCTATTGGAACCTTCTTTTTTTTACTGTTGTCTTTTGCCCCAATATAACAAATAGAGCTTTTAAGCTCTATATTTTAAACTCTGGTTTTTTTTTTTTCCTCCGAAAAGTACATGAGGGAATTATGGATTGAATTCCAGTGAGAATGAGGTGTGTGAGGGATTGGGTGCTTTTGGAAAATCCCACCCTTCACTTCTAAAAATGGTTGGGGCTAGTTCACACTGGTAATAGAACATGGAAGGTCGACATTTTCTTAGCATGGCTTTGTCATCGCATTGTCTGTAAGATCACTCTTATGCTTCCCCTTGATGAAGGATTGTATTAATTGGTATACCTACGACAGTAAGTATAAAGAGCCTGATCCTGCAGTCAATAAAGGATCTGCGCAACTTGAATTGCATAGATCACACTACTTACATGCATAATTGCTCACAGGATTTTACCCAAACGTGTATCTCAGAGCAATGGTGGTATAAAAGTTATCATTTTTCTTACAGTCTTCGGCTCCCTCTGCTGGTCTCATCAGAGTCTCACTGCTACAATAAAAAACAGTTATTGTTAGAGCTGGTAAAAAATGGGGCAGACAATCACAATGAATTTCAGTCATTTTTATTCCACAGATTTAGAAGTGGAACCATTCTTTTTTTTAAATAGTAATCAAAAATATTCAGGAACTTTTTGGGGAGAGGTTTTGGGGAGGGATGGGGTTTTTCTCCAGTTTTCCTTTCTCTTCCTCCTCCCCCAACTTTCCACTTGGCTACTGAAAAAGTGGGCAGAATGAAAGAAAAAAAAGAGGGATGTGGAGGGAGGAAGAGGAAAAACAATAAATTGAAAAAACGGGGTCTTGTGGTTTTGGGGTGGTGTTTTTTTTAATTTTGGGGTTTTTTAATTTTGTCAAAATGGAGGGTGAAATTGAAAAATGTTCTATTTTGAAAAATGTCAGTCAGCTCTAATCGTTCCATAGCCACTGGATCCTTACGGATACATAGAAAGACTTTGATTTAGCTCCTCACATCTGAGTGATGCAAATTCATCTTTCAACCCTTGACTGAACATATATGAATACAATGGGTTTCCATTCGGTCAAACCAGGATAACATTAAATGAAGAATTCAGAATAGCAGTGTGCATTTGACACTGAAAATTTAGCTAAAATGATTCATCTGTCTAAATTTTAACCCAGATTTGTTTTTGTACAGTTCTTACTCCGTCTTATACGAAAAGAACTCCAATGTAAGATGGACAACACTTTGTAAGTCTGTTGTGTTTTTCCTTGCGATGATTAAATGTTGTTGTATGTCATTCTTGGCTTCTCTACTTTTTACATGCTCCCTCTCCTTACAGAAATCACGGATTCTTCCTTTATGTGCGTGTACCTTAATCAGTGCTTTTATTCTGTTTTGTAAAGAGTAACCTCTTATTCTTTTAAATCATGAAAATCTTTCTTCAAAACTATTTTTTTAAATGGTAGAGAAAATTGAATACTCTGTCATATTCACTGTAACTTTTCTCCAAAAGTTGGGGCCTACTTAATTTTTCACTCTTGAGTATGAAACTGGGCAATCTGAGGTTTTTGGTTTGTGGGCAGTGGGGAAGGTACTTTAATAGCTCAAATCGTACTTTTTTTGGAAGTTCGCAGAAAGGAAAGGGGTAGAGGTTTCTGATTTCAAACGAGCATAAATCCAGAGAAGTTCCACTAAATCGGTGGAGTTACATTCGTTTTACTTTTGTGTAAGTGAAATCAAAATCGGGCCCCTCATCCATAAATATAGTGAAGAACAGGAAAGTGCATAACAAAGAATGTGGACAGCACTTTGAAGGTATTGATCTCTTGTTATGCATTGTTTCCAAATTTCTCATATTAGCTATTCTTTCACAGGTTTAAAGAACACTGAATTATGAAATCTCAGACATGGAATTAAGGTCTTCACATGTGATCAAAATTATGCCCTCAAAAGACTGTGGAGTAAATTATTCTATATTTAAGAGATTATCTTGTGAAGAATTTTGCACATTTACCAGGAGAGGATTTAGAAATTCAACTGATGAATTCCTGGTGACGTTTTTTAATTTGTTGTTGTTTCCTGTTTGCACATGCATCAGTCTCTCAGGAGGGCGACTGTTTATCACAAGAAGAAACAGAAGCTTTGGGAAGCTGCTAGCTGTATGCCTTAACTGAGCCAAAAAAGAAATACCAAGTGCCTTTTGATTCATTTTGATGTGCAGTTTAAGGTTTACTTAAAATATCCTATTTTTAACAAAATGCAAGGAGATTTGAGACTAGAGCGCAAAGAAGAAAATACTCTCTTCAGATACTCCAGCAGTGGAATGTGCCAATGGTATGAGCAAAGCATTTATAAGCTAAGAGTCCTTTATGCCACCACTTAAAAGACAAGGTCATCAGACTACATGTGAAAGTACCAACTGGCTCAGATTCATTGCTATTCAATATCCTGAAATGGTTTAAACAGTAAGAAAGTAGTCTGACCATATTATCAGACTTTAACTACAGCGCTAACGTATCTTACACTGTAAAATCACAAGGGCAGCATTCTGGTCTTCTATGTGTAATATATTGGAACTTACATGTAAGTTGTTACAATGTGCTGTAAAAAAGTACACTCTACTGACTCCCCCTGGTTGGGTAGTATTGGTCATTTGGGGTTGTCAGGACAAGAGACTCAATCAACAAAGAAGCTCATTATGGTTAAGCATTTCCTGTAAGGAATTCTAATGATTTTGAGGGCATTATAAACTGGCTGTACAAACTATACAGAATTGTTTTGTTGTTAATTCTGTAGGCTCCTTTGGAGTTGTAGGTTATTATTTATTTGGAGGGCAAAAGCACTGATCTGTGGCTGAAGCTTTAGCACTGGTATTTTTTTTTTTTATGGGTGAACAAACGATTGGTTGACTTAGACCCAGATCCTGAAATGAACTCAATTGAGGCATCCCATTGACTTCAATGGGGCTGGATGCAGATGCAGGGAATTTGTCCACACTGAGCTCATTGCAGGGTCAGGACCTTAATCACAGCACCAAATATCAGGCAAGAGACTAATGTTGCTGTCCAAGTTTAGAGCCAAAGTATATGGTTTTAAAAAAAAGAAAGAGAACCCACACACTAGACATAAAGTAGAGAGAGGAAATTCAGAAGTTTATATTGTCCTGTAAGTGCAAGTGTTCGTGTTTTTATGATACACTGTTACTGCTTGATCTGACCAGTTTTAATCTCCTTCCAATAGATGACAAGCTTCTGATGAACATTTTTAGGATGTACAATAATATTGATGGGAATTTCTATGAAGGAGACGTTTATATTCTGTTGACTGCAAAGGTTAATTAGATTTAAACTGTATATTGTTATAATGTGTATTTATTAAACCTCCGCGTAACCGTTCTAAATTTTACTTTTTTAAATTTTACAGAACAATATGGTACTGTACATCCCTCACTTGCTTAACAAAATAACACTTTTTAAAATAACCCTTCAAAACATATAAAGAAATTTCTTCTTTCTCATCAACTTCTTGTTTCTGGCACAATGCTTTATCTTTTTGATTGTTTTGGGGTTTAAAAAAAAAATCCTTTAACCTCTGAGCCATTGTTCTTGAACTCCTGCTTTTCTCCTGATTTTTGGCCCTGATTCAGCAAAGCGCTCACGCACGTGCTTAAGTGCCACTGACTTGAACAAGACTTCACAAATGCTTAAAGTTAAGCACATGCTTAAGCACTTGTTGCAAGTGAAAGCCCCTATTCAGCAAATATCCAGCCAAGGCCTTAATCCAACAGAGATTTATGCATGTGCCCAAGTCCATGTGCGAGCAATTCTAGGAAAAAGGTCTCTGTCCTGCAAAGATTTACATAAATCCTTAACCTTACCCATTGTGAGTAGATTCACTAAAGTCCATGGGACCACACACAGTGCGTGAAGATAAACACATGCCTAAATCTTTGCAGGATTAAGGCCATAGTTGCCAAAACTGTTCATATGCCTAAACTCCACCAATGACAAGTAGTTATTTCTAAAGCTTTGTCACTCCAGCTGAATTCTTAAATTCAAGTGCTTCTAACTGAATTAGCTGATAAGAGTTATACTGTCAAGATGTTTAGTGTAGTCCAATTTTAGGTGTTTCCTTCTTAGGAGCTGACAGTATTCATTTAATTGTTTATTTATTGTTTTGCAATATAAGGGCCCAGCTGTGAGGCAGTGAACATGTCCAAGATAGCACTAAGAGCTCTCCCTCCCACTGATTGCACTGGGGAAATAGAGCTCTTAGCTCCTTATGTTGTGTCCTTTATGATTTGGGAGTTTAGATTCTCTTTAATTTACACAATCCTTACAGACCTTACTGATGTGGGATTTTCTTCAGGGCTGCGATATTCTTTCGAAAGGGGTCTTTGCCACTTTATTTGGAACTGAGTGGGAGAATCCACATCTGTAAATCAGAAAAGGCCCATTAAAATGCTAACCAGGAAATTAAATGTCCAAGGTTTCTTAAGGAATAATAACCCTGGTGACGCATTAATGAATCTTAAGGTGCTCAGAAATTCATTAATTTCTGTTCAAAGAAAAAAATGTGTCAACATATAGAATTCCCTGGTCATTAAGACCAAAGGATTTTGTCTGTAACAGGAATTCTGCCTGACTAAAAACAACAGAATCAGACTTCAGATATCCAGAGGGCCCTCAGTCTAGCCTCTAAATTTCTGTTCACAGTTTGCATGTGTAAACATTTTCTGGTACAGATAATTAAATTTGAACGCCTAACTCCTATATCTGATTTTCCCACAGGCCAGGAATTTGGCCACTTCTTTTATAATCTGCCCTAACAATCCTTGTGTTTTTGAACAAACTCTGCATTTTATTAGCTTCTGGTGTCAATACTCATTCACCTGGGGGTGAAAAAATCTGGTGACAAATGTGTATAGGAATGCAGAAGTGCAGTACTCTAACTAGGGTTAGTATCTGAATGTGAAGTGTTTCACTTGTAAATGCTGATTTGCAGATTAAAATATTTTTCGTACCATAGATTGAATAAAGCTGGTTTCTGTATTTAAGTTTAAAATGTGGATCGCTTTTTGTCTGTTCTGTATCTTAATAAGGAAATTGTCCATTTCCTGCCTGTGAGAGGGAGGCCTCTTTCCTCCGGGAGTAGTGAAGATAGATTCTAGTTTGTTTTCCTTAATAAACTTTCTTCTAGACACAGTGGCTTTTTCACCTGACAGTGGAATTGATCACTGCATCCTGCTCCAAGCTGTCCAGTATGACCATTAAAGAAACTAGGGGGGTGAAGTAATATATTTTATTGGACCAACTTCTGTCAGTGAGAGACATTAAGCCTTCTTCTCTGTCCTGTATGAAAGCAGGCACTCAGGAAAGGAGACGGGACTTAGTACTTACACTAGTTACTTTACAGTGCCATCTAAACTGTCTATTGTGGTCCATCTGTTCTTTGATTTATGGTCAATATATGCAGACAATATTCCTATGTTTTTCCCTTTTTTACTCTGCTTCATCTTTTCTCGCTTTCCCTGCTTTCTGTTCCCAGCCCTCCCAAGAATTCCACGGTCTGTCTTAATCAACATACAGCGTTTAATGTTGTGTGACTTTCCTAGAGATATAATGGGATCTAAAGCACTTCTGCATGGGGAAAAATGCTAGGAGATGAAAGCAATTAAGGAAGCTTTGCAAAATTATATCAGAAGAAATATTTTTATGCCTCTAAAATACTACTAAAGAAAATATGAGGGGAACTCTGGAATCTGGTACCTTTTTTATGAGGGGGCGGTGAGGGAAGGAGGAAAAGATGAAGAAATGAACAAGTTAACAAAATAAACAATTCACTTTGAGGTACAAAAACCTGGAAGCCCTAAGTTAGGTTAGAAAGATAAAAAGGCTCATTTAGTACAGAGCAATCTCAAATGGTTTTGGTAAGTACAGTCTAAACTGAGAGAAATGTTCAGTCTCTCTGGGTTTTTGACCTCCAGCAAGTCACATGCTTGCCACTGCAGTTCAGACATGAAGCTGGTGATCTGGACTGCAAACTTCCTTGGGAGTAATCCTGCCTTTGAGAATTCCTGAACTACTTCCTTCTCTACTGAGGATCCAAGTGAGACAGCTTCCAAAAACCATGTGGCATAGGCCACTATTGCTAGAATTAATGTATCTTTTCCTCTATTGGATCAAAAGATTCATCCTAATCTTCCCAAAAGGGCAGGCACTTCTCACTGGAATCAAGGGAACTAGAAGAGCCCCATAACTCTCTTTGAGCCACCTTCTGACACTCTGGACAGGCAACACGAGAACTTGCCTTCTCCTGATGGTCCATCAAGACAGCAACCTATCTCTGTAGAGTCTTCTCCACTCCCATGTGGCCAGCAGAGGGTATGAGATGGACAAGCCACAGAACTTCCCTTTGAACTAGTTTTGCAAATAATATCCGTTATCAGAACTCTTTTGTTTGGATACATTGGTTCACTCAATAAAACAACTCATTTCTCGACTCAAAATGTGGAAATTAGGTGGCCAGTCTTACATGAGTCACCACCCTATTGACCATCAATAATTGGTGGTGTGCCTCCCTGAGGTTCTCCTAATTCCCTGTTCTGCTACTAGATTAAATTGTTCCCCTAAAATGTTTGGTTCCAGGCTGGCAATTGATCCATATAGTAACCTGGTCCCAGAGACCTGAAGGTGAAAGCTGATCCCTTATTTAGATTGTAAGCCTTCAGCGTAGGGACTTTCTTTTACATGTGTCTGTATAGTGCCTAACACAATGAGGCCCTGATCCTGATTGGGATCTTTGGGCACGACCATAATAAAAATGAATATCTAACCCTGTCTTGTAACTGGCTTGGCTGGTCCTCCTTCCTGCTAGCTCTCTTTGCAGTAGGGACACCTGAGAGAGCATTGCCTCGGATCCTGCTTTTGCTGTTCCTTGTCCACGCCCTGCAGGAATTCTATTCCCTCTGGAGCACGATGGGATAGCTGCCTACCTTTTCCCAAAATGGATTCATAGAGACATGGTAGATGCAGATGCACAAATATGACTGTGATGGCAGTAAAGCTGCTGGGCAGACACAAACTGAACCATGTTACCTGTAACCAGTGAAAGTCGCTATGCCCCTCTCATCTTGACAGGCCTTTTTGTTCATGTTAAGCTAGCTTGATTGAGCTAACACAGTTGAAAAACATATCCATTTTGCCCATCAAGGAAGAGCCTAGTAGTTTTATAAAACCATGGTTCAAACTGAAAGCGCCCTGGGATAAATGCTTTGTTAAAACAGATCTGATCTGTGGCTCTCACAATTTCTTTTCTCATTCCAGTGCTTATGTTCCTATATGAAATGAAAGGCAAATACAATATGCACTCAGACTTATGGAGCAGCTACAGTGCTTTGAGTTTGGCAACCAAATATAAATAAACGTGAACTCCTGTACCTCATTACAATCCATCCTCTATGTAGACAAACTACTGTAAATGCATTCCAGTTTGTCTTTCCTTATTCATCTAATTGAAATAAAATTAAAAAGAAAAATAACTCTGGTACATTGCTTATCAAATCATGAGGGCCTGAATGAAAGCCATGATAACATTAAACCATCTATTGTTTGTGTAAGCCTTTTTAACTATGGCAGATGCTGCTGTAGACGCCCTGGAAATGCTCATAACTGTTGCCTGAAAAAGCAGAGTTTTATTTTTAATGGCATTTCATACTAGAGAGAAGATTTTTGTCTTCAGCCTACTGCAAGGGGTGTGTGTGTCATTTAAAAAAAAAACTGCTATGTTTCTTCTTACATCTCAATCAAGGAATTTCAGATAGGGTTCCTTCTTATATTTGTGAAAGCTATTCCATATGCTGAGTGTATATGTCTCAAGTATGAAGACTTTAGAACAATAATGGGGATGTCTAATTTATATTTATGCAAATATCATGTTAGTTCAGACTTTTTCAGTGACCTTTACTATTCCATTTAGTCAGCACTAATAGGTTCCTGCAATGATCAATACACAGGATTGCTCATGTTAAAAGTGACAAGGAGGGTGAGGTAATAGCTTTTATTGGACAAGAGACAAGGTCACCTGAAGAAGAGCTCTGTGTGGCTCAAAAGCTTGTCTCCCTCACCAACAGCAGTTTGCCCAATATAAGATATTATCTTACCCTCTTTGTCTATCTAATATCCTGGGACCAAAATGAGTGTAACGACACTGCAAACAACTATGTTGGAAGTGTTATTCGAAGCCAGGTTGACCATATTATAGAACTCAGTGGATGTTCAGAGGAGTTGGATGTTGGATGGCTTTCACACCTGGGTCTGATTTTCGGAAGATCTGTTTTAGTCAAAAACAAGTTATTGGGCTCAATACAGCGATATCTAGATAAAATTCTATAGTCTGTGCTATCCAGGGTATCAGCCCAGATGATCTAATGATCTCCTCTAGCCTTAAACCCTATGAGATATGATTTCCTTACCTCTGAACTATTACTTTCACCTTTGGGGGTACTCTGGTTTTTTGGGGGGAGGTTATTTTAAAACTTTTGAAATGTGACTTGCATGATCTGTCTTCTTTGGTAATTACAGATCAAATTGTCAATGCTACTCAATGAATGTACACCCACATCTGAATTTCAATGAGAATTGTGCATCTCATCCCCTATTTTCAGCAATACTGAGTTAAAATTCTGCATAGCCTCTTGACTGTGGGCTGATTCAAATATTTTTATGCTTTACTCTCAATGTTGATGATGTATTATAATAATTTCTCTTCAGAATTTAATAGTCTGTATTGATATAAAGAATTTAATATTTCCCCTGTTCATTTCCCTTGTTATGGCTAATTTTCAGTTTGGAGTAATGTTGGAAATGTATCTCCCGAAAAGCAGAGAATTGCTTGCTGTTAGGGGAGTATTTTATTTCACATGCCTCTCTGTGCCATCATCTACCAGGCTCTCTTTCTACTGCAGTACATTTTTTATGCATACAATGACTATGAACATCATGACCAAACGTTTCTCAGACATGTTGCATATGAACGGTCACCTGCTTTGAAAGCCATGCTGTGATAATCTGTCACAATCTGTTCTTGAGGTTGTGGATGGCTAAGTATTCCTTTGCCGTGTTTCTATTTACTTTTCTTCACCTGCCTGTTCCACTTTTTAGGTATCTGTAGAGTAGGGTAGAATTTTTTTCTTTACTTTTACAAAAGGGGCTAACTGAGATTTAGTCATGTTTCCTTAATTTCCATGAGTGATCCAGGCTCTTACTCCATCTTTAATGCAACTCATCACTACAGTGGGCTTATATATTTTCCTGTGTGGAAGAACAGCAGTATACAATGCTGTATTTCACAATTTTGTTCACTGTTCACAAAGCGCGCGCGCACACACACACACACACACACACGCGCGCGCGCAAAATAGTCCCTGCCACATAAGTTTATAGTGTAAGTACGTCATGGCTGTAATTAGAAGACAAGCCTCTTGCTTCATACAAATGAATGCATTTGGTTATCTGAAGTAGATGCTTCAAAAGCTATATCATGGGCTAGATCCAAGATTTTAGAGATTGATTTGGTTTTGACATGATTTTCTTATTTTTTAAAAATATTATTTTAATTATATTATTTTAACTAGTTTACTTCCATATGTGCAAAAAGAAGATAGCAAGTGAGCCAAGAAAGGAACAGTCAGGACTATCTCACTGCTTAGCAATAGAAAACATGTAGCATATGCTAGCTGAAGAACACTTGGCCAAGATTTTTTTAAAAAAATGTGTCTACATTTAAGCTGATAAATCCTTATGTATATTTCAAATAGGTGGCCCAATTTTTCAAAAATGCAGAGCACTTAGCAGCTCCCGTTAAAGGATGAGTTGATCTGCTAACCTGGGGGGGGGGAGGGGAGAGAGAGAGAGTGTGAGTGTGTACACGCATGCATGCACTTAAGTGAGACAGGGCCTCTGTGCTAGAGTTGGGGTATGGACTTAAAACCTTCAGTGGGGAAAAGAGAATTAAAACTGCAGCCTGATAGATTCAGTGAATCTATTTCAAAATACGGAAAAGAACACATGAAGCAAAAAGACAAAACCAATTTATGAATTCTCCTATTTTCAATGTTAGGATGCAAAAAGTCAGTTCCATAAATAGGGGACAAATAGCCACTCTAATGTACAATCAATTTCTTTCAAAAGGTTTTGTTTTCTTCTTAATGTCCACCCCAAATACACATTTATTCTGCTGAAGAAGATGAAAACTTATTTTTCGGTCATTTCATTGCATGGTACGTGCAGTTTTAGTTTAATAAATAAGGCTGGCACTCAATCTATTGTTAAATCATTGTAATTATATCATGGGTAGGAACTGAGTTTTGCAAATTATCCCTCTAACAGAATATGTACACTTGATCTTATATGATTACTTAGTTATATGTATTAGTATAACTGGGATTCAAGTTAGCAGATCACAATTAGATAAAAGTTCTTTATAACTACTCCCCTGCCTCACTTTCCTTTGCCCTCAGCTCTACAAGGTTATACATCATAATGCAATAACAATTTTAAAGTACAACTCAACAAAGACGGTGAGATCGCAGAGAATTTTTATTAGTATTAGTTTAAGATTCATATGCTTTTATTTTCAAGAGAAAAAAGAACTCAAAATGATATATAGGAGCATATGAGGATCCTGTGCACTAGGATGAACTATACCCTATTTAAGGTTTTGGGGGGGTTGGGGGGAAGAGGTTTGGTTCAGTGCTGAGCAGTTTTTTATATTCTTCTAGTTCTAGATAGACTGAAATACCGTTGACTTTATTTGTGCAGGCTTGTATGTATGAGTGCAAAGCACTTTGGAGGGTTAACAGAGAATGACCAATTTTGTTTTCCTTTCCCCCCACCCCCACACTTTTGGCTGGCTTTTTTGTTTTTGTTAAACTTTGCTGTGATCTAGGTCAAGGCACTTTGAAGTGGGTGTTGACTGCAGATTTCAGGAAGTAATATTTTGCATAGGGGCAAAACTCTCTGAAGCTAAAAATCCTAAATGGTTAATTAAGAAAGTGGAATTAATTTCTTGCATAGTTAAGGATATCTAACATACGGGCTAGCTCTCCTCAGAACACCATCTGCACATTACTGTTTGAAATATTTCTGTTGATAGAAAGGTTATGGATGATGTAATTGTTATCAGTGCAGACAAATTTTGACTATTTAAAATCCTTTTGCAGAACATCAAAAAAAATCCAATGGTTAGAGCAGCACCAAAATTTTGTGCCTGTGACATATAACAAAAGTTATTTTTAAGCACCTATTTGCTTCCAGGAATATTGTTCTTAAGTGTTCCCCTTCAATTCCAAACCCTTAAAAGCATTCTAGCAGTAAAAATGACTGAATAGCAGCTTTTTTGCTTTCATCTATGCATTTGTGTAAATATCAACAATTAAGTTGACTCTTCTGGTTATCTAAAATTTTCCTGGGCACAGCTGAAACTACCCAGCCAATTTTTGCATTGAAAATGAGAGAAGAATGAATGTATGTAGTGTGGTTGTAGTTGTGTCAGTCCCAGGATATTAGAGAGAAAAGTGGGGAGAGGCAATATCTTCTACTGGACCTGAAGAATAGCTCTGTGTGGCTCTAAAGCTTGTCTCTCTCACCAACAGAAGTTGGCCTAATAAAAGATATTACCTCACTCACCTTATCTTTCAGAAGATTGAGTGTAATTTATCATAGTGTTACTCAGGATCAAATGACACTCAAGGACTGCATGGTTTACAAGCAGTGTTTAATATTCTGTGTGATACATGAGCTTAGTGTCAAGAAAGGCTTTCCAAGTGACCACTTCATGGATTTCAGTCACATGTCATCAAACATCAAATTCTGAGCCTATTTAAAAACAGCTGGGCCTTACCTATTCAGGTATCACCACTCCCCACCACATCGACTATTCTCCGTGGCACTGCTGTGGCTGATGGCGTCCAGATTTGAACTTGTAGTGGTCAAGATTAGGATGGGCTCACGGGAAGACCCACGATGATGGATTTGGCTGCTGCAGAAGATTGGGTTGAGCCCAGATCTCATCTCCTTTCAACTGTGATGCTGACTGTAGACTTACTTGATTTATGCAGGCACCTCCTCAAGCAATCTCATATAATGAGAACCCCACCACAGATGGAATCAATCAGCACTACCTAAGCTAGGTAAGAAATTTCTTTCAAAGGAATGAAAAGAGAAGTTCTACATTTTAGAGGTAACCATGTACCTTAATTGTACAGGATGGTCTGATAACACAGTGAGGTGTGCTATAGAAATGCCTACAAATAATATTTAGTCATGAAAAATTTTGTAAATGTAGACCCACACCTTTACTATTCATGAGCTGATGTAACATGCCATATTAGGAATATATATTTTTATAAAGCCATCATCTTCTTTTGGACTGGGCCCCATGTCTCAAGTAATGGTGAGTAGTTGGCCAAAATGTGGGTTGGTTTATAATGGATCACATATTTGCAGGAATTTGTAAAATAAATAAAAACACCAGACCAGTTCTGCAAAGCAGATCATCAGCATCAGATCACTATATGAAGAAGGCTTTTGAAAAGGCCAATTTTGCTCCCTTTCTTCAGGCACAAAAACCCATTGGAATGGGACATATGTACAGAAAGCAAGAAGAATTTGGATCAAGATCACAAGTTTGATTAATGAAAACAAACTGATTTATCGTATTTGGCCCTATCCTTCTCCCAGCAAAGACAAAGCTCAACTGTAATTGACATAAAAACAAAGCAGGACTTGGTCTCACTGTAAAAGCCTAGTTCTGGTGGTAAAAATCATGTTGGCTCTATATTCTCTCCCCTTCTCTCCCAATAAGTGGCACTGTTCCTTCCTCTATATGCAAACAGAGAGGGAGGAGAGTAGTGTGGCATGCAGCAGGCTGAGTAAGAGAAGAGATGGAAGGGACAGAGACCCTCTGATGGACTTGGGGGAATCCAAGGAGAGAGAGGGGGTGGGACAAAAAATAGAACACATGCCCCCTCCCTCTTTTCTCCCCCCAAAAAACCACAGTAAAGAACAAGTGATATAGGAATGGGGAAAGGCCAGGAAAAGAAAGAAGAGTGAGAGAATAGGAGGTGAATGGGAGATGGGGCAAGCTGGTAACTGCATAATGGGGCTTGACATGAGGGGCTATGGGGGTCCCAAGAATTGATAAATTACAAAGGAGGGAGGCATTACCTAAGAAAGCCAGTGCATATTAGGAATGCCTTCATGTAGGGTCTAAACTTTGCAAGAAGTAGGAATGGATGCGCTGGTTTTCCCAAATTTAATAATCCATTGTGATATCACAAGCTTGAAAATTGACCTCTAAATCAAATGTTATTACACTCCTGTTTGACTTAGGAGAGACTGTGAAAACAAAAGAGCAAAGAGGGGGACCCACTAGGGCAAAGGTGGAAAATAGGGCAGAGAGTGGGAGAAAAGTAGCAAAGAAAAATTCTAATGAATCAATAAATACAGTGTGAAAGTCATATACAGGCCACCCACTTGTTGGTCACCTAGCTTCTCTATTACTGTGTTACCAACTCTCACCATCATATTACTAGTCTTGCCACATTCAATGTTTGACTTCAAGCCTCAGTTGCAGCCGAAGTCATGTTGTGGTTACATGAGACGCCTAGCTTTCATTTTTACAAATTAAAAAAAAATGTTAGCCTTCATGGTTGCAAAGAAATGTTTGAAAATGTGGCCTGAGTGCATCCTAAAGGCAAAGAAACCAGAAGGAAAAGAAAAAGAGCCCAGATCTATTATTTTTTTTAATTCTTAGGTTTTTTTTAAGCCAAACATTCTTTTTTTGGCCCTGATTCTTGATTTTGGGATGCTTGGAGTGGGCAGTGCTGATCAACATGCTGGTGGGCAGGCGGGGTCGTCTAGTTCAATCACCTAGGGAAAAAACAAGTTTTAAATTAGAAGAAAAAAGGTTAATGAACTCAGACTAATTTTGGGAACCCAAAAAAGAGTTTGAGAGGTTTATCAAAAATTGAACTCCATGAGGCTCACCTGCCCTTGATTTAGCACTAGTCTCATCTGCTTCAGACACTTTTCAGCACTCACTTGAAACAAATGAGAAGCACTCAGTCCTGAGCCTACCCTTTGTTTATGTGGATCTAATTTTATCCCCTTCCTTTGCTAAAATATTCTGCCTTTTCTTCTACATTTCTCTAAGTGGATATATCGCCATACTGTGCCATCGTAACACTCTGATATATTGATTCTCTGTGTTGAGAAAGCATACATATCTCTGCATGTTAGTGTAAACCATACAGCATCATATGCACACAGAACAAAAATGTGAATGTTACGTATTGCAAATTATAATATAAAGGAATCAGTTTTTATATCATACAGTGAATTCTGTAAGCTAGCTCCTCCTATACTGACATAGCAGACTTCATGTAGCTGATTCTGATCTCACTTATTGTTCATGGGTGTAAACTAGAACTCCTCCTTGCTAGTTGAGATGTACTGGTGTGGGACAGATGAAAGGGAGATCACAGACAGGCCCTGGAAATGTCTAACTTGTTGTAAAGCAAATAAATTTAGTTTTGTATATCACATCCATTTTTATTTTTTCCAATATGTCTAGATTAGCAATGGCTAATCTTGCAGACTATAGTTGAGGTACAAAAGGGTGATTTATAGCTGCTGAAGTAATCTTGCCTCTAGATTGTCTTCCCCTTTTGAAATTAATGTAGATTCTTATGTGTAAAGATTTTGTGTGTAATTCCCTTGGGAAAGGGCAGCAATAATATACAGCTACTGTCTTTATAACTGTTCTGCAAAATGAACTTGTGAGAGAAAAATATATACAATATTACCAAGACAAAGAGAGATTCTCCCACTCTGTCATCCAAACCATGTAAGATTTCACACATCCAGCATGTTTGAGAGACTTTTTTGGGGGGGGGGGGGGATGGGGACACTATATCAGGTCTGTGGATCCTTTCATTCTGATTGACTCTTCATCTGAGGTCCACAATAATGCACTACACATGGTATTCCAAAGCTGATAATATTATGAAAATATCAGAGGGGTAGCCATGTTAGTCTGTATATAGAAAAAACAAGAAGAGTCCTATAACACCTTGAAGACTAACAAATTTCTGCAGGCATAAGCATTTGTGGGCTGCAACTGATGAAGTGGGTTGCAGCCCATGAAAGCTTATGCCCGCAGAAATTTGTTAGTCTTTAAGGTGCTACAGGACTCTCATTGCTTTTTTTTTTAAAAAATGAAAATATCAGTGCCTCTTTTCACTCTAAGTATTTCAAAATTTTTGCACTCTTTTTATTGTGATGTCCAGGATCCACTTAGAAAGATGGAAAGTACAAACATGTACCCTATTTACAGATAAACCTGTAATTCACTTAGCAGGATAAACCTGTTCAAATGTTACCTTACAGTCCTTGTGTCTAAATTATCTTATTTCCTGCAGGATATAAAATGATGCATGATTTTGTTTATACCTCAAAATAGGAGACATATGGTTGCCTCCAGCTCAGACTTCCTTGCACCAAGAATCAGCCAGTTTTAGTCTAGTGGAGAGACTTTATTTTTCCATTTCTTGGCTATCATCTCGCTGTGTGATCCAGCAAGCATCTCTAGACACAGTTAATTTGACTTTTTTGCCCACCAGCTATCAAAGTTTCCAGCTATGTCTGTTAATTCTTCCATTACCTTGAGAAAACAAGTCCTGACAGATTTTAAGGTTGAGTTTTCCCCGAAGCTCTGGATTTGGAAGCCAGTATTCTGATTACTTCCCCAGCAGCTAGTTAGAACATTTATACTTCATATTGTAGAAGCGTGCACAATTTACAACGTGCAAGATTGTGAGGCACTCACATAGGGTGGCAAAGAGGGAAATATAAGTACCTACAATAAATAGGAATGGATTGTTGGAGTGAGGGGGACCGGGTAAATGAAGGAAAGTGGTAGAAAAGGGAAAAGAGGGATAAAGGAGTGTGATAAGCAGGGAGATTGTGTAGTTGAAGGATTTCAGTGGGTAGAAGAGGTGGGATGAGAGAAGGAAGACCAAAAAACAAAGGCAACACAACAAATTGGGTAGGAAGTTTGGTGTCATTCTGCAATATTGGAGGCTGCCAGCAGATGGTGCCATGGTTTGGGCAAGTATTAAATTTAAGACGGTACTTTCTATGGGAAGAAGGAAAAGACAGGTGTAAGGAAAACTGCTTAGAGATGAGATAGCTATAGCCTGTTTGGGCGGATACTCTTAGTATAACCAGGAAACAGAATTATTCATCTCAGCACTTCTTTGGTCTACCAGGTCTCTGCACCCTGTTACAAGCAGATGATGATAAAGTTTCAATAAACAGATGTCTTCTTGAACTTCCTTTTATTATGGAAAATGGCAAAAAATTACACTTTGCAATGTGTCAAAGTAGCTTTCTTAAAATCAGTCATTCTGAAGAAACTACCAGAAACTGGAAAATCTTTTTAACATACTTAAAAACTGGCTAAATTGAGATTCTTTTTGGAGTATATTTACAGGCCAAAGAGTTTGAATTTACTTCTGCAATCACTGCTGCAAAGTAAATGCCATACACTGACCTCACTCAGGACAGATAGTTTCCATTTACATCCATGAGGAGTTCCATGTTCAAATAATGGACAGTGTATGACCGTGAGATTTTTGTGAATGTTTGTCTGAAAAATTGTGTGTCTGATTCAACCCCATTTGAACCAATGTTTGCAACAGGGAACTCTCCAAAGAATCTGGTTTACGATGTAAATATTGATACAGGCCCAGCAAGCGAGGTTCAGATAACTGCAATAATATTTACATTTAAGTAGAAAAAGTCACATCCCCTTTTAATGGCACATATTCAAGAAAGTACTTTAGCATTGTCTGGTTCTCTAACTTTGTGTCATGTGGTCTCCCAAATGAGTAATTTTAAATTTAAAATCACATTTTTGACATTCAAATGTGATGGGTTTTGTGTGAGATTTTTCTATTTTTTTCCATGAAAATTGCCCTTCAGGTTAATAAATGGCATACTTCAGATTATTACCAGCCCAAAAAGTTGTTGTTTAATGGTGAATATGGTTTTTAAAAAATAGAAGTAAAATTTTGATGTAAATAAATAAAAAATTGAGTCACTGAAATGTCATTAATCAGTATGACTTGTATTGAACTAATGAGAAGTACCATGAATTTTGTAAACATAGGCACTTAAAACCTTGGAAGAAGGTCTGCACTGCCTCAAACTAAATATTCATTAATATTTCAAGTTTCTTGGTAAAAATGTTGTGAAAAGGAATGTAGGAGAGGGATTTTTCAAATTGCCCCTTGCATTTGGAGGACAGGTCTGTAGGGTCTTGCTTAACTATATTCTTGAAAGGGAAAATGGGTTTAAATCTAGGACAATGTCTCACAAAAAAAGCATGATTTGCATCCTAATATATGACTTCTTATCTATATTCCTATTCTGTACTGGCTTGTCTTATAAAATGTTGTATCTCAGGGTACATGTAAATTGCCAAATTTTATATATATATATATATATATATATATATATATATATATATATATATATACATACATACACCCCCCCACACTGCAGCAAGTCTCCGTAGCTTAGGTCAACTGACTCAGCCTTGCTTGAACAGGGCTAGAAATAGCAATGTAGACATTCTCACTCAGGTTATGAGTCCTAGCAAGGGGGAGGGGTCTCAGAAACTGGGCAGGAATGTCTACACTGTTATTTTTAGCCCCCCCCCCACCACCACCACCACAACCAATTGGGCTGTAAGATTTGCTGCCCGTTTGTGAGGGCTTTTTGTTTTTTTGGGGGGTTTATTTTGCAGTGCAGAGAGACCCTCGGAAATCTACACTTTGTTTCAGCAACGCATCACTGTGTTCCTTTTGCAAAAACTGTATTTTTTTCTTTATTACTATATATGTTTTTTTAAATTTGTTTGTTTGTTTTTAAAGCCTGTCTTCAGCTAAGATGTAACTGGGGTCTGGACAACCAAAACAGGGATACTAACCTTTGTGCCCTGGTCAAACCGAGCTTTGTTTACGATATTCCCTCTTTAGTTTCAGTTGGATACAGCATTATTAAGTTCCTGTCCTAAACTGTTCTCTAGAGCTCCTGTGTGCTGTGGAACTGCTGCTGTTTTCCACATCATTGCTCTTGGTGTGTATTTCTGTTTAAAATTATCGAGTGCTTTGGGATCCTTTTGGGATGACAGCTAGCGAATACAGCGTGCGTTTATCTCAGTAATAGAAGCTCTAACTGCAATAGCGTAATCTCTGCTCAACAAGAACAAGAGTAGACCTGCTCTACAATCAAGTCACCCACCCATCCCCTGCATTCGAAACTCTCAGCTTTGAGCCCGCCCCTGCAAACTCTTATTACTGAGCAGAGCTCTTACTGCAGTAAACAGCCCCACTGAAGTCAATGTAGTTGATGAGACTATTTGCAGCACTACATCCTCTAGCAAGTATTTGAAAAATTGGACCCATGGACTTTGCTGGGATTTACCTCATCTGCAAGAACCCATGAATTGGCATCTGCCAATCTTTGATATGCTAAGGAAAATCATTAGTGCAGTAGTTCTAATGATATTTGTAAAGAGAGTGAAATAGCGTATGGGTATTACACATTTTAAATGATCGTTCGGTATTTATTTACGTCACAGTAGCATCTAGCAGCCCTGTTCAAGAATCAGGGCCCCATTGTGCTAGGCTCTGTACAGGGCAAGTATCAATTCAGATAGCCCAAGCTCCAGCGAGCTGGCAAACTACAAGGTAGACAGCCTACAACATTTGTATGAAACAGGTGGAGGTGGGACTTTTGGTAACAACAAAACAGAGTTCTCCATTAAAGGAGAAGTCTGAGAATGTGACTTGCCTAACCAATGCCAGATGATAGCGATTTGTAGGCATCACAACAAAGGCAGGTTCAAAGGAGGGATTTAAGGCGTTCTGCATATGTTAAGGGGGACTTTTTTCCCCATGCATGGAAGGGATGGCTGAGGAGAACGCAGAAAGTTGTGTAAGGGGGAAGTGGATTGAGGCTAGGAGCAAAGGAGGGAGTTGATGTCTCAGTAAGTGATTAGATTTGATCAGCAGTGGGGATTAAGTGGTGAAGAGCTTTCAAGGCAAAGAATAGGACCTTGCAGTGGAGCAGGGAGAGCTAATGGAGGAGGATACGAAGGTCTAAGCAGTGAGCCAACAAGATCATCCTGGCAGCAGCATTTTGAATGGATTTTTAGCAGGGAGGGGGAAATGTGGCTGGTGTCCAGACTGACTGCAATAATAGAAGTGCCAGCTGACAAGGGCTTGAACATAAGCCTTGGCAACCTGGACAGACAAATGCAATATCTTAGAAAAGTTCTATGATAATTGATTAAGCAATATGTAATCAATGGCAAATGGGGTTGTTTCCAGTGCTGGTTATGGGGGAAATGGCAAAGGCATAAAAGAAATGGGAAGAGAGAAAGCACAAAAGCTAGTCTACATTGGAAAGTTGTAAGTATGTAAGCTGAAATGTGAATTTAAAGGGATTTAAACTAAACCGAAAAACCCCACTCTTATTCCAGAATAAGAGTATCCACATGGGGGTTAAGCCCAGTATAACTATCCCAGTATAACATGTAAAACTTTCCTGTGTAGACAAGTCCTAAAACAAAGATTAAGGGAGAGGGGGAAATCTAGGAGTGAGAGTGGAAAAACTGAGGAAAAACCCCTAAAAGAGAGACGAAAGAGAAAAACAGATTAAGAGAAAGATAATTGGGGGAGGGGACAGACAATGAGAGGAAAATTTTTGAGTTTCAGGTATAGAGAAAATAAAGCATTAGACTAAGTGAAAGAGTGAAAAAATATAGAAAAGAAAAACAGTAAGACAAGGCCATCCTCCCTGTTGAAGGAAAAGGCCCAGGTAGGGACCATCAAATTGCGGAAGTGAATGCGTGGTTACGCAGGTGCTGTCGGAGAGAGGGCTTTGGATTCTTCAACTATGGGATGTTGTTCTAGGAAGAAGGATTGCTAAGAAGAGATAGGATCCACCTAACAAAGAGAGGGAAGAGCATCTTTGCAGGCAGGGTGGCTAACCTAGGGAGGAGGGCTTTAAACTAGGTTCACCAGGGGATGCGGACCTAAGCCCGGAGGTAAGTGGGGAAGTGGAACACCAGGAGGAAGCACAAGGAGGAGGGTGCAACAGTGGATGTCTCCTGATTTGTACTGAGAAAGTAGGGCAATCAGCTAATTATCTTAGGTGCCTGTACATGAACACAAGAAGCCTGGGAAACAAGCAGGAGAATTAGATGTCCTTGCATGATCAAGGAACTATGATGTAATTGGAATAACTGCTACTTATTGGGGTAACTCGCATAGTTTGAGCACTGTCACGGATGGGTATAAATGTTTTAGGAAGGACAGGCAGGGGAGAAAAGTGGAGGAGTTGCAAGGAATGTAAGAGCACAATATGATTGCTCTGAGCTCCAGTATGAAACTGGAGAAAAGCCTGTTGAGAGTCTCTGGGTTAAGTTTAGAGGTGAGAGCAACAAGTGTGATGTTGGGGTGGGCTTCTATCATAGACCGCCAGACCAGGAAGATGAGGTAGACAAGGCTTTCTTCAGACAACTAATGAAAGTTTCCAGATCACAGGACCTGGTTCTCATACAGAAGAAAAGAGTGAGGGCAGATTTGATAGCAGCCTTTAACTATCTGAAAGTCCAGGGAGGATGGAGCTAAACTGTTTTCAGTGGTGGCAGATGACAGAACTAGGAGCAATGGTCTCAAGTTGCAGTGGGGGAGGTCTAGGTTGGATATGAGGAAAAACTGTTTCACTAGGAGGGTGGTGAAGCATTGGAATGGGTAACCGAGGGAGGTGATGGAATCTCCATTCTTAATGGTTTTTAAGGTGTGGCTTGACAAAGCCCTAGCTGGGATGATTTAGTTGGGGTAGGTCCTGCTTTGACCAGGGGCTGGACTAGATGACCTTCTGAGGTCCCTTCCAACCCTAATCTTCCATGATTCTATTAAAGGATCCTGGTGAAAGACAGACCTGAGAGAGAGAGGCTTATAGCAGAAGCTCAGAAATGGGAAAAAGGACACGAGTGAGGCAGAGGAAGCAAAATAGAGAGGCAGAGATACAAAATAGGCAAGAAAAATGTATTTGATTTCTTTTTAATAATCTGCCTGTACTTTAGCAGAGGGGGAAACTATGTGACCTAATCCCAAGAAATAACTAAACTTCCTGAAATGTTTGGTTCAAACCATGCTAAAACCAACACCTGGTCCTTCATGCTTCTGAGGCAGATACATACATTTCCATTTCCACTTGTCTCTGTCTCTTTCAGAAGAAGCTTTAAAAACTGCAGTCTTGTCTCTCCTGCATGGATGCTGAAGAACCCACGGTGTTTTCTGTGAGTACAGAGGTTTTCCCTCGGTGGCCTTGATGAAAACTGCCTCTGCCTCCCCTGCCAGAATTTCTGGGCCCAGCTCTAGTGTGCTGAATGGTTGCACTCAGTTTCACAAAGGCCTGGTCTACACTAGAAAATTAAGTCAGCTTAACTATGTCACTCAGGAGTATGAAAAATCCACACCCTGGGGCAACATAATTAAACCGACCTAACCCTCGGTGTAGACAGTGCTAAATCGATTAAGAATTTGTCCATTGACCTAGCTACCACTATACCGCCATAGCACTTAAAATGTAGACAAGCCCAAAGTCTTATGCTCATAATTATGTCTAATTGTCTTGGATAGGAATGTAGTCCCATGGATTTAAAACCATCTGGAGGACAAAACACTGGGTAAATGTACAGTAGGGAAAAATACGCATGGGCAGGGAACGGGACTAGATTGCCTTAGAGGTTCTTTAATTCTATAGCCACAAGAAAAGGGCCATGGCACATGACAATTCATCAAGTCAGGAGAAAGATCTACTGGGGTATGAAAGGTGCTGGGTCCAGTCCTGCTTATCATAGATTCCAAGGCCAAAATGGATCACTGTATTCTCTCTCCTCACATCTTCTTTAAGGATCAGGAAGAGAGAGTAAACAGCATATTAAGGGAAATTCACAGGTGACACCCTGTCTGTGTGAGGATGGAGAGCCAAAATAGGGCAGGAAATAACAACGAAACAAGGTTCAACACTGAAAAATGCAAAGTCCTATCTTGGGGGGAAAATAATCTGAAAGCCTGCTACTGAAGGGTTTAAATTGTTGGTTTTGTCCTGTATAAATCCCTGAAGACCTAGGAACTTGCTGGATGCCCCATCTACAGCCGGTGAAGACACTCTAGCTGGAACCCTTTTGGCTTATAGGGAGAGGGGAGCTGGCAGTGGGTTCCTTCTGACGGCCCTGGCCTTTGGAATTCACTACCACTCTCGCCCATTCAGGCTACCGGAGTGCAGTCCTGGCCATGACCCTGGGTACGTATTCAGGCAGCTAGCCCATCCCACTACTTGGGGCTATGCTCTATTATTAAAGCACTGGCTTGATCAAAGTTAGCATGTGTCTACCTAAGCTGGTGATCACCTCTCCAGATGCAGTATACACATACAATAGTCTGAATTTGTTGCTCTTCAGATGGTGTTGCAAGGTGCATTTGTTTCCTTGAGCTCTGAGGGAGGTTGAGATGTGTAGAGGGATGAGGAATTATCTGCTAGCTGATCTTTGGGTAGGGAGCCTTCAGAGTTATTTTATTTGGGTTTTTGTGTGTGCGTTGTATTTTCATGTCTTTTTATTTAAAACTTGTTAGCACACTTGAGTGCTAGGAATAGGAAACGTTTTTCAATCTAAATGTTAACTAAACAAATAAACTAAGCCAGGAACCGGATCCAATGGTCAAAAGTCACTGGAATCTTTCCATTGATTTCAATGGTTTTAAATCAGGCACCAAGGAAGGAAAGGAATTATTTAGGCTGGTACAAAAAGATGCAAGTGGGAGAAATGGGATGCAGTTAAGAGAGGGGAAAATTTAGGCAGAGTATTAGGAGGAAATTCGTTAACCTGGAGATCCATTAGACAAAGGAAAAGTTTACTAAAGGAACTGAGAGACACTCCCATCGATCCAGCACTTGAGACATTTAAAACAAGGCTGAGCAGAATATTACCAGAAATGTTCTTTTGGGTGCAATCATATATTGTCACGAAGATGGAGTCTGTCATCTCTCCTCTCTAATGCTTAGGTCTCTTTCATTGCTAATGCGTATGATTCACCAGCCATATAGTGTTTTAAGCAAATGGGTGCTTTAACCAACGTATAGACCATTTGGATGATGTGCTGTATTCTTAATATATCTACGTAAATGATTACAGGTGCAAAAACAGAAGGCAGGCTGTAAAAACTAGGCTCAAAGGTAGTTAGAAATACTACTGAAGTTGAGTGAAGTGGCACGCATGATCAGAATTGAACCTGAAATGAGAACTGGAGGAATTTTTTGCGTTTTTCTAAATACTAACCTGGGCATGTTCTATTTGGCTAGGTGCTTGGGATGGGGGACAGTTCTCTCCAGCTCAAGGTGATAAAAGTGTTTTGAAAGGAACAGAGGACTGAGAAAACTGGACAAATGCAAAAGCAGGGAGTGATATAACTAATACCCAAGTTTATTGATTAAATGTATGAAGATGTATGTGAGCACCAGTAACAGAATATTGTGCTAAACAAATCAGCCGGGAGAGCAAATGATGCTGCTAAAGTGTGTGTCATGCCCCCTTCTGTCTAGGAGCTATACAATAAAGGATAACAACCTACTACTACTGCTGTGTAATGGAGATTTTCCTTTAGCTCAAGTGTTGGAGATCTGAGTTTTGGTGCTAAATGGCTAACAATCAAACCCTGCTCCTAACCTGCCATGGAGTTCATTACAGAGAATTTAAAAAATCTGCTTATCTTTAACCAAGTTTTATAAAAGCTACAATGAGGTTATGAAATAAGAGTACACATTATAAAACCTTAGAGTTCTGTAAACCATTGTTATTAGAAAGAGCTGTATGTCCTCATTTTATAAAGATCCTCTGTCTGCCTTTGTGGGTTTGATCTGTACTTATTACTTGGGCAAAGCTCCCATTTAAATCTGAGAGTTCTACCTGAGAAAGGCCTGCAGGTTCTGACTATGTCAGTGATCCTCTTCCATAGTTACTTAGAGCCCAATACTGATAGCTTCATTCATACTGAGTACCTTGTTACACAAGTAGTCCCATGACATCAGCTCATACAACAGGACCCTCCATGTGAATAAGAAAGGCAGAATCGGGCCCCCAGTGCATCCACTATTTCACATCTTCCCTAGCCTCTCTTGGGCTGCCATGCAAAAGCGCCTGTGAAATATTTTATTATTCATTCAGCTGCAGAAGCACCAAAAGCCGCAGAAAGCACTTAGAAATAACTGTAACCTAATGTGCTATTTCCAGCAGACTACATGCTTGCATCTTGCCTGATGGTGTCTGCCTTGTGAAGTCAGAGAAATTGCTGTCTCTGAAAGTCTCTTTACGCTACCACTGAGCATTGCCAACCACTGTTCTTGTTCCCCACAGACACTGACAATGCAAAACAAGACAGACATTCAGCAGATGGCATTTGGAATCCACTTAGAATCAAAGAGCAAATGTATTGCTCCCTCCAGTTTTCAGACTGTTTTCAAATGTGGGTGGCAAACATTTCCCAGAGTACTTAACATTCCCCTCAATACAGATTTCTTTAAACGGAGGAATTGCATTTAGGACATGGGACAATAGCAACAGGCAAGCTTTGTTTTCTTCAAGCATTACTGGAACTCTTTCTTTCCTGTCTTCTGTTCTATGCATAGGTGGTATATAAAAAAAACTGCTTAGTTTTAGCTGGATCAATCCCTACTCTGGCTAGATGGCTTTTTTTAATGGGTCGTGTCAGCATTCAGTGAAGCTGAGAGTCTGTCACATTTCTTAAATGTATAGAAAAGTTACTGAAAGGATAGATGTTAATTGATGATTCTGTTTCCAGTTCACCATCAAAATGAGTGACACTGACTGCAATCTAATGTACAGGATCCTCCCGGTGATAAGAGGTACTTTGTCTTACGTGTTGAAAGCAACTAATCAAGCCCCACTCTACAATACAGTGTTAGTGAGTGATTGCCCACGAGCTTCCAGCTCTGAAGCCAAAGGGGGTTGCTATGGGAATCGGGAGGGCACTTGCAGACAGGATCTGAAGCCTGTCTTCCCCTGTCCAAGGCTGTGGGAGTCAGGGAAAAGAAAAACTAAGTGGCGGTGTGGCGTGCACACACAGCCACAGACAAATGCATGCATGTTAGAGGAGGGACCTTCACAGCATGAGACTGTGGTATATAGAAGAGCAAAGACACTAAAGTATCAGGCAGTGGTGGCTCAGCTTTGTTTGGCTAATCCTTTTTCCTGCTATATAATTGACAGTGAGACAGTACAGTAAAAGTCCAACTCTAGCGAGATGGGATCCGGCTCCTCAACTTACCGGCCCAAGTGTATTTATTTGGATATTGATGGAAGAATTCAAAAGGTACTTTTTCTTATTTTTCACAAACTGGGGTCTCTTTCAGTAAGCGGCGTCAGCAATGATGGCAGGCTGGATTTACTTTGTGACCTTTTTATGGAAATGTGAGCTATAAATGTGCTTTTATTCAGTTCTAGCAAGGATACTGACTCTTTGTAAAACGCTCTTGAGTTACTTCTGTTTTGTGAATGAATTTTTTTTTTAAAGTGCAGTCAGGAGTCTGAGAGGTGCAGGGATTCAATGCAGGTGTGTGAATTCCTGATTTTGTAGTCTTCCAGGATTATTCTACAAGAGCAGCCCTTAGGTGTTTGCAAAGTTTGCATGTGGAAAGGTGCTTTCCTGGTTTTCACATGATCAACAGTAACTGGTATGGAAGCTATGTTGCATTCTTTTGAGATTGTCTAGCAGACAGATATAAACGGCAGGAAGACATTTTAAAATGTACTATAAATGGTAGGAAGCTATTTCATTATTATGCTGTATTATGTATTTATATCTCAGCAGAGGGCCAATAACATTAGCAAAGTCCTTCTTACATATCAGTAAACTTTTATCAAAACTTCAGATTTTAGTATTGATTGTGTGCTCTGTGCTGTACAGAACATAGAGGAAGATGCAGTCCCTGCATTGAGGAATGAATATAGTAACTAAAAGAAACACACAGTTCAGAATATGAGGAATACATTAGACATCGATTTTACACATAAATACACTATTTCTGTTACTAATTCACCCTAGATCATCTTTCAGCCACAAATCAAGTGCCTTATCTTATACAGTAAATAGAAGACACTAAGATATTAAAGAGTGATCTCACTCTGGCTTGTATTAACCACTTCTCCCATGGATGAAGTGACCTTATAAACAAGTAATTTAGGAGTAGCTGCCCATAGTCCTATCAAAGTGTTTCTCCTTTGCCTGTGGTTCCCTGCCTAACTGCTCTGGTCACCTTAGAAGCTTAACCAAATCTCCTGCATGAGGCAAGCTCACAGAAGCATGCAAGTAAAGGATCAGGAATGTAGTCAAAATAAGACCTTGGATAATGAAGAGCCACACAAGTTTTCCCAGAACAGAGTATCGTCACTTCATCAGTTTGGGGGCTTTGAGTTGAAGGTGAAAGCTCTGTCGCTGTCAGCTCTTCATCACTGGCAGAAAGGAGCATCCAAACTGTGAAACAGGAGGGAGGATTTATGTTTTTCCATAGTGTAGTAGAGCTCGTTAACTAATAATCCAAGGAAATGACATTTGCGGTGTGAAGTATAAAAATAAAAATTAAAACCTTTGTTTTCTATTTAAAAAAGGAGAGCATTTACATAAGTTATTAAATAATATTTGGTCACTTACTCCTGCTAAGAATTGAGCATTTCCCAGGATTAGTCTCTTTAAAGTAATTGTATCACAGAAGAATACACGAGAGGCATGACTGCATGAAATAGCAATGCAAACCCAAGCAATATAAATTTTGCTCAATAAACATTATCTGTTTCCATTGTCAAATGTGAAATTCCATCTGTGCAATGTTTGGAAGAATTCCTGCAGTAAAAATACAGAGTGAATGGGGGTTCATTCAGGGGTAAGCAGAGCATATCGCAAATCTTCATGCCTTCTTAGTAAAGACATAATTAGAAGAAAGGAATCTGTAATTCTTCCAAGGAATGCATTATTTGTGATTTCTAGAGGGAGCTCATTAAACTAATGCTGAGCTCTGCCTTACTTGAGCCAATACTGAAATATGATCATTATAAAATTGTTTGCTGCATCTGAAAGGATTTAGTTCCAAAGTATAACTGTACTAGAGAACATTTCATAGTATTGCAATGGAGGTGGGCACATGATGACATTAATTACTTTTGTATTTACATGGTTTTATTCTGACCTCAGAGCAGTTTTACATCGGGGTACACCATTGACTTTGGTGGGGTTACTTCTCATTTACACTGGTTTAAGTGAGAGGAAAGTCAGGTCCATTGAATATTATACCTGAGAATCTGGAATGTCGCACATTACTCCTGAATATCTGAAAAGACTGGAAAACATTAACATTTAATTAAGCATTGCATGCTAGCAGGTAGGTGTACTGTTAGGTAAACTGAGGCACAAAGAAGTTACGTGACCTGTCCAGTGTCCTGAGTCAGTCTTTTCCTCCAACTGCTAGACCAGGGCTCTCCATGTGTTGGGCTTTGAAGCCCTTCCTGGTGGTTTGCAAAATGAAAATGTGGGAGAACCCAGCAGTAGGGGATGACTGGGGGCGGGGATCCAGGAAAGCCGCTGTACTGGCTTTCCAATACTAGACAGACTGCTTCATCCCATGAGTTCAGTATAGCAAAGCAATAATCCCCACCCTGCCCCTCTTTTTTTTTAAAGTCCTGGCAGATTCCATACATCACATCATGAGTCCATACATCAAGTCATAAGAGTATGCATCACTCCACATTCGCTCCTCTGGGATCCCCCTTTTCTCTCCCTTCCTTCTGCTCTCCCACAAAGGTATCCTGCCTGCTACAGTGCCTTGGTTGGAAAATTGTACTTCAGGGCGGTTTGGGACCTAGATGCTGCCCATAACTGAAAGCTGCTATGGTCAGAAATCATATTCTCACTGTGGTGATCTTCCTTCCTGCAAGGAACGCTGAATGCGTCTTCCTCCAGAGTAGGTTGCCACTCACCCGCAGACAATCGGGGCCCTGGCTACAGGTGAAACGAGATGCTTTTCCCCCTTCCATGTAGGTGCTCAGTGTGCCACGTTTGCTGCATCTCCAGCCTCTGACAACTAGGAGTGTGAAAAACCAAGACTGGAGCCTGACCTGAGAGTAAAGCGCATCGATCCAGAGAGGGATGGAGCTGCAGCCAGAGTCTCTTTGCTCTGCAGTGATCTCTGGACAGCATAACAGCCCCTTGGGAGCCATTACCAGTTAGCTTAAGTTAAAGCCTAGGTCTTCTCCAGTTTACGGCAGGGACCACACCATCCCCTGGCACCTTAGGTGTCAAGGAAGCATGAAGTTAGCATATGGCATATGCCTGTCAGCAAAGCACAGCTTATTCAGGCCCAATGACTGGGGCCTATATTTTGTAACATGCTTTTTAAGAGCCATGTCTTTTCAAGCTCTGTTCCTTTTGGAAGTGACTGATTACTCCATTAACATGTTTAAACATGCCTTTAAAAGAAGAGCCTTTTGGCTATGCTCAAGATCAGTATCAGATCGGACAGCGGAATGGACTTAGTGATCAAGCAAGCCTCTTCCTTTTCTAACCTCTCAGATCCTAAGATCCTAAATGTCAGTGTGATGAGTCTTAGTACGTGGAACCCATGAGAACAGACTAGATAAAGTCCTACACCAGAGTTTCTTGTTCCCTTGGACTAGCAGAGACTCCACTTGAGGGAAAGATGGGTTAAATGAGCATGACAGATGTAATTCCTGAAAATGACAAGTGGAGGAACAGCTTTCATAAGCAATCAGAAGAAAGCTTCAAGCTGGTAATAGATAAAAATGGCATGGGATGGGGGAGGGGGGAGAAACCCACCAGAATGACCCCCTGCCAAAACTGAATGAGGGCAAAGTGATATTTTGTGATGAGAGGTAAATAGGGGAGATTCATGCTTCGTTTGCGCAAAAGGCAAGGTCAAAGCCTTTCTAGTATTGTGAATTGAACCATGGCTGGAAACGAACAGCAGGATCTATTTCAAACAGGTCATTTGGTTTTAGAATGAATTAAAAATGGAGCTTCAATATGATGTCTTTCCTACCTGGTACCAATAAGCCATGCCTGATTTTCAAAGGCTCTTCTCCACCACAGGCATAAGGCAAATTAAAACACATTTGCCAGGTTACAAACCCCTTCTCTACGCTCCAGAAATCTCAGTAGATAAAATACAATTGTGAAACATGCTTGTGGCCCAACTGTGTCATAGATTGCTTTTGTCATGGTAAAGGTAGCATGTGGTACAATCTGGCTCTGCTTCAAGGCGACATGGAAGTGACTTCTACTCTAGCTCTGCAACTGGAATCCTCTTTAGTGTCTACTTATCATTAGAAATGGGCAAGAACCATAACCCCACGCCCAAAGCCCCACATGCTGAAGTGGGGTTGAGAATATGAATGGTGTTCTGAATTTCCAGTCAAGTTGGCCTTTGTAAAATGGGCCAATCCAAACGCCTTTGGGATGTTTGGCCTCTGGGTCTGGAGCTAAACCTTGAGGCTGTCTTGTCTCTTCATAAGTGTCAATTTAAAAAAAAAATTAATTGTGGTTCCTTTTGAAGGTGCTACTACTCAGCCATCCACAAACAAAACCATTTTTCCAGTGATTTTTTTTTCCACTAGGAGGCTGAGGCACGGTTCATATGCCAGTCAGATAACCCTGTGGAGTCAGTGGCTACAAAGCATAACTGCCAAATGGCAATAATTCCAGTTGGGGTGGCTCCCCTGGCGTATCATATTTAAGTGTCTCAGTGGAGTGATTTCCCACCAAGTATAATGAGCAGTGGCAGCTAATTGGGAAAATCATTTAATCTGAGAAGGGTTTTTTTTTAAATGTTTTACTTAACATCCTATTTGTCACTAGACCCAAGAATGGAAAGTTGAGAGGGCTTGAAAAATGATTTAAAGAAAAAGAGAAGAGCACTGGCCTCATCCAAGTTTTGAGGAAACCACCCAGGCTCATTTTTTGTTACTCCTCAGGAAGTAAGTGAAGTTTGGAGTCATTTTACCATTTAAATCAGAGGTGCCTTGGACGACAAAAAAGAAAAACAACTTTTTTTTTTTTTTTTAAAGAAAAAAGACCTATCTATGAAATTCAACCTACATTTGGTCTCCCGGACCTGCACTGCAGGACACTGAAGAATCATCTTCCAAAAGCTCACGATGAGCAGAAAAAAGTTGATACTTTGGTCCTATGTTGCCAGTTGTCGGGTTGGGGTAAGGGGTGAGTCCTTTGTTTTGCTTAGTTTTGTTTTTTCCAATTAAAACAACTGTAACTACATTATGGATACTTACATTATAGCAAACTTACCCGATTTCCAAAGTTTGCCATGTCATTTTTACATTGCTGTCTGATCCAAACTGTATAACACTCTAAATTAGACTCATTTTTAATAAAGAAAATCTAACTTAGAAAAGTGAAAAACTGATCAGATTAATGATGACAAAATATTTTTGCATTACTGAATGCTACATGTATAGAGGCCCCAGTCCGGCCAACTTTTACACATGTTCTTAATTCATAGGAGGAGTCCCATATGTGTACACATGTGAGTACTTACCCAACTATTAATTAAGTTGGGAAATAATGGAGAATAAAACTCATATTTTGGATAGGGATGGCCTCAAGTTATACTACTTGGATCTGAATTTCAAGCACTCCTAAACTCAGATGGTATTTAAAAGCGAGGTTTTAGAGGGGGCTTATCTCTGGTTGAGAAATATAACTAAGAAGATGGGTATTTTCTCAGCTTCTCAAGAAAACCATCTGATTACAAATTTAGAAAAAATTTCTTTTTCCCAGTGATTTCAACACCATAGTATTTAAATCCTCTGGATCCTATTTTGCATTGATATAGCCATTTAAGGCTGTTGGGGAGAAAAGGATAATCACAAGGAAAGAAACTTCACATCAGATAGCTTATTCAGCGATTCAAAATTCTTCTGTGAAAATTGTTGTTAAAGCAATTCTGTAACACTTTTCACAGCCTGGACAAGAAACATTACACCAAAAATCATAATTAAGTGCCAAAGCCCCCCACCCCTTCTCTGCACTGGGCACAGGTGCTGGTAGATGTCCTAAGATGACATGTGTCTGAACCTATTTCTCTTTGGCTTGGGCACAGACCCTGTCTGTTTACATGGATCCAGAACCCCCTCACACCAAGACCCAATTGTGCACACAGGAGTTCCGAGACCATTTATGTAAAGGAATATTAAGCAAGGGAATGGGTATAGGCCAACGGGCCGAAAGAGGGTGGGGGACTGAAGGGAATTCAATAGCAACAGTGAAACGATAGCACAATCCCGCCTCTTCCAGCCCCCTAAGGGACCCAAAAACTTCACTCCCCCACCTGAGTCCTCATATCACACCAGTGGCGCGCACAAAGCTGAGATGCGCTAGCCTAATGGGGTGCTCAGTCTAGACCTCTGGTCTGGCGAGGTACCTTGCTCCGTAGCTACTCAGCCTTCATCTGCACTTGGGACACATGTGAGTCTGAAGCCAAAGTGTTCACCACCAGTTCCAGTCTTGCCGTGTCCGTCGCAGGCCTCTTTCCCCAGCTCACACGCACCCACGTCCAGCGCAACATAGTCCTTTTCCCCCTTGCCTCTCCGCCGGCTTCTTCCAAATGTCCTACAATCCTCCAGTTTTTTGCCCCTCTTGGCCATTGATCCACCAAGACTTTGCTGCTTGCACTTAGGCACCATCTGCTGGCTTATTATGGTACGTTGTGCAACAAGCTATGCTGCAGTGTTATTCCACAGACATTAGCATTTTAGATAGGTTTAAAAGGTCACAAACTCGGTACTGTTTGACAGTGACCCTGAACGCTGCCCATTGCATTGAATGAAAAATACATCAGCCAAGGGGCTACTGATGTCAGATCTAACAGGTTGATACTATCATGCAAAGGGCTGGAAGCCAAAAATAGGCTTGCTTTGAAAGTATTTTTTACTCTACTCGATTAGGAATTTTACCAGGAAAAAAATTCAAATGCTTGTTGAAAAATTGAAATAAAAGCCAATTATCAACAAAAATCAATATAGATAGATTTCTGGACATGCAGAGGATGAGATACTCTGAAGCCAAATATAGAACAGAATTTGGGTTTATACAGGGTGTTTCCTACTCATGGTATCCATATACCAAAGTGCAGCACAAAGTAATTAGTTATAAACTGGTATGGCAGAGACCTGTGAGTAATCAGAGCAGATGTTGTATACTTTGTACTAGCTGCTGCTCAGCCTGGAACATAAAACTGTGTTTTATTGAATGAGAATATTTGGTAAGACACTAGGGTTATTAATCTTTACCCTTCCTGAAAAGTATCATGAGATCTTTGACACCTGCCAGAGATATACAGAAGGTACTAAGACAGAAAGGACCTTTATTTGAAAAAGTCACCGAAATATTCTCATTGTGGATGTGACCCAAAACCCAGTCAATAGGCATTAACGCTGAGTCAGTGGCCTATTTCACACTCATTGCATGCTTAATCCCAAATATTATTTCCACTCCAGAAAATCTGTCATCTCATTAGTCACCCTGCTTCTTTTCCTTGCTTCATGTTGCCCTCAGCAGCAATCAGAGCATACTCTGTGCTTAAATTAAATGGCTACATGTTGGTTTTTGCTGGAGGCTTATTAAAACGACTGTGCAAAATATTAAATGATGACTGGTATCACTGTTCTTTTTTCTAAGCCCATTGGAAATTCCTCTAAAGACAAGGGAGCACCAGGGACTGAAATGTGGAAAAGGTTAACCTTAGAATGGCAGAAGCAAACTATCTGCAGACATTATAATGTTTCTGAGGATCATATTCCTTCCGTTGCCATCTGGCACATACACAAGGGAGAGCCAGTTAACTGGATTTATATGTGGTTGGGGATCTTGAAGGAGTTACTGAGCTATCTGCAAATTCAGACTTAACTCTCTTGCTTTCCCCCTTCCTCCCCCTCCCCACTATAGAGTGCTGTTGAAAGAGAACAAGAATAAAATAACTAAATTGATCTGGCTTTGATAATTAAATAAAAAGACCTTTGTGACAGCGTTTCTGCAGGGAAACAGACAGGGAAAGGAATAGCTGATGAAACAGAACCTTTCATCTCAAGGTGGTGAGTTCAAGTCCAGTCCAACTGTGTAATTACCAAAAGTTGCTACAACAAGAGGTCTATTTGAAATTAACCTAGTGTTACCAGTCTAGTTCTCAACAGATAAGAATCCATGCGATCATGATTGGCCTAATGTTGGTGGAGCTAACAAAGTGACTGAATGGCTATCTTGCCTCAACTAAACCGTAGATGTCAGTTCTCCAGGGCCAGCAGAGGTGTGTTTCTGGGACAATGTATGGCAACCTGAACTGCCACTGCCTGTGTTATATCTCCTCTATGGATAAATAGAAGAATGCAGTCAGAATGTGAACCCAGCACCCTTCGCTACAGTCACATGATTTGGGGTATGTCTGCGCTGAAGAGGTGACTCCAGTGATTGGCATCCAGGTTGGCCTACCTAGAGTGAGAGTGTCCTCAGTGAAAAGCCACACTGGAATTGTTGCATCCACACTGGTATTGTACTCACTAGTGTAAGACCCTAGGACTTCTGGGTGTATATCCCATATTTCTTAGGGCTGCTCTAAGCTGTGCTGCTTTCTCCTTTTTTTTTTTTTTTTTTAAAGCACATTGTGGGATAATGTGTTTGTCCTTCCTGGGCACATGTGTGGAAGTGGGCTTAGCCCACCAACTCAAAGTGCTTGGCATGTTCTAGTTTTCTGTCCAGGGCGGACCTCCCTCCCAAGCTATAGCAGGCCATGGCTCCTACTCAGAGAGGTTGGCATTAATGCAACTCAAGACAGAGACAGTCCATGAGACACAATGGAGGACATTTCAGCAGCAACTTGTCGTCCTGAGAAAGCGGTGGCAGACCTTGCTAAGGAGATCATGCAGACTGCACGCAGATATGGAGCAGTGGCAACAGTTGATGCAACTTTTAATATCTGTGGAATCCCTGTATGCTGACTGGCAGTTCTGGAGCAGGACCACAAGCACTGACTGAGGGGACTGGGTCATCATGCAGACCTAGGATGACCAGCTGTGGTTCTAGAACTTCTGCATGAGGAAAGATGCCTTTCTGGAGTGTGTGATGAGCATCCTTTGGCCCTTAAGCACTAGACTTGCAGTTGAGAGAGGCCATAAATGAGTTGCTATTGCCATCTGGAAGCAGTTACCATAGATTGTGACAGGTTGGTGGCTAATCAATTTGCCATTGGCAAGCCAACTGCTGGTGCTGTGGCAATGAATGGTTGTAAGCTAATTATTCCTGTGGTTCACCCACAGATGGTGAAAATTGCTAATGTCTCTGAAATAAAAGAGGGCTCTGAGTGAATGGGCTTCTCAGAATATGCTGAGGCACTCAAGGGCGTACACGTGCCCAAAGTCCACTGCCCCACAACTTACACGTGATGTTGTGAAATGGAAAGGCTACTACTACCTCATTATGTAGGCCGTAGGGCAAAATAATTCACCACATCATTCTCAGAACAAAGGACCCAACCCTTTCCCCACTGAGAAGTCATCAGAAAAACTCCCATCAACTTCACTGGTAGTAAGAGTGTGCAAGCAAACACAGGACAATTTATCATTTCCCAGAAATAGATGCTTGCTGGCTGACTGTTTGTTTGAAAACAGAAGGAAGCCAATCAGGAGACATAGCGGATGCCTCTTATAGCATAAAATCATTGGTTTAAAAAAAAACAAGCTAAATACAATCTTTCAAATCTTGAGCTGCTTATCAAAATGCAACGATTGATTTATGAAACACAGTTTCTGTTAAACTTGGAAAAGACCAACAAACATTTAGGAAGCTAGCCCATAGTCCACTTAAATGTAACCACAAAGTAATATCTTTATTGCTTAACTTTGTTATGCTTCTCACTCTTTCATTATTATCTGGAGAAAAAGAACTTTGAAAAATTCATCCTGGTTTCATTGAAAGCCCTGTGTTTTTCCTTCATGAAACAAGCTGGCTTTCTGACCTTTAGTGCTTCCAGAATATTTTTTATCTTATCCCACTCTCATCCATTCTGGCCATTAATAGTGCTTTCCAGAATGAGAACCCCAGACACCTAAATTAGCACTCCCAGCATGTCACAAAAGTTCATTCTAAGTTCAGCTGCAATTACCATCATCTCCTCTATTGCATTTATCAGTTGTTAGTACAATAATGGACTTGTAATATTGTGTCAGACAGTTTTAATAGCTAGCACCTCAGTAAGATGCTGTCTTTTACTAAGAGCACGGTTTCAGTCATATCTGATCTGATTAAAAATATATTTTAAACCTTGTTTTACTGCTTTGATTGCAGCTGGACTATAATAAACTAAGGTCCATCACTGTGGTGATTATCAAAATGGCCAGATAGGACAGATTGGTTCTTGATGCTGATTACTTTCCAAATAACGTGTAAAAACTGGTAATTATTTGCCTCAGGTTTTTATGATCTAATTGTTTAGTCCTGTAAAATTTAATCTAGATAGTTGAATGAGTGGGGAAATGTATAAGATAGGCTTGTGCTGCTCTGTCAATCCTTGACAGCCTTTTGAGAGCACTAAGATTATCCCTTTCTCTTATTATTAAAAAAAAACCAACAACAAAGACCCCACACCACCACTACTACAATGAGATTATTTAATTTCTGCCAGAGATTGGAATATGAAACAATGGTTTAACATTTCCTCTAAAAGGTAGCACGTGTTACACGGCATCACACATCTCATGCACTTCAGTGCCAGAACCAACTCTGACAAGTTTATGATGACTCTTGCAATACTTGTGTGTGTTCTTAAATCCCCAGTTTCTGGAATCAATTTATTATGTGAAAATTTCTAATTTCATTGTTGGGGAGAGGGAAGGAGGAGTTAAGCTTCTACCCACAAGGTTGTGTAGAAAAGCTTGCCAACATGACACCTGAAGGCTCAAAAAACAGAAGATAAATAAGAACCCAAAATCTGAATATATATTTTTATATCTCATGATTTTGAAACCAATCTTATTTTTTGTCTAAATTATTTGAATGCTCAGGGCTGCAAATATCAATACAAGATTGAGTCTTGGTCTTACAGGTGGGGCTGGTAGTATCACTTACTATTAAGGTTGCCTGATACTTCACATTATAAGTTCCTGTTTTCATTTGCTTATAATTTTGCCAAACTTTGACTATATGGGTTGAAATGGTCCATGTTGGATGTCTGCTTCAGGCTGAATTTATTGATTTGTTTTAATAAGCAAAACAACCAAAACTGCTCAGCCATATCTGAGAACAAGAATAGGGGAAAACAAGTTTTGCCCATGTTTAAACACGTTCTGATACATTTTCTTTTAAATGATCTAATGGGTGGGCAGAGGGGAGCAGTGCCACACTTTGGAGCAAGGACTTGAAATTTGGTTTTCCTGTCAGGAATGTGTCTTTTGCCATCCCTGTGAAAAGCTGCCCAAATTTGGCCAAATTATAAGCCTTTGAAAAATTTCAGTTTGCAAGTGCTCAGTAGAGTCGTCTTAGATTTTAGCAGCTAAATCCCCTGAAGATTCCATCAGCACAAGGTATGTTCCAGCCCAGGTCTGAGCAGGACATTTCCTGCAATTGCAGCTCTGGGCTGCTGCAGACCAAACTGAATCTGAGCCCAGGCACTGGAAATGCACATAGGCAGCTCATCTATTCTCAGTCGCTCCCCTGCTTGGCCCAGACAGTGGGGAGGAGGGTGCTGCGAGGACAAGAACCTGATCTGAGGGGAGGCAGGGAGAATAGTTTAGAAGAGGGATTAGATTAGAACTCCGGGTAGCTGGAGGTTGGTGGAAGGGAGAGGGGAAACTGGGACTGAGGCTTATGGGGAGACTGGGACTGGGAGCCAGGGAAGGCAATGGGGAGGGAAAACTGAGAATCGGTATGGGGAGGGAGACCTGGATCAGAGCAGGAGTTGGGGCAGGAGGGAGACTAAGTCTGGGATCCAAGGTGAGAGACTGGGACTGGAAGCCAGGGAGGGTAATGGGGACTGGGGAGTACAAGCTAGTAGGTGCAGGGAGAATGGGACTGAGGGGGGCAGAGTGAAGGAAGTGAGGGGGGAGGAAAGAAGGAGGAGGGGATGAGGAGCTGGGTGTGGGGGGAAGTGGGACTGACTGAACAGAGAGACTGGTTCAAAAAGCTGGGAGGCAAGAGAGAATGATGAGGCTGGACGAGGAAGCAAGGGGAAAAGATTGGGAATGGAAGGGGCAACTGGAGGCCAGAGTGGAGAACTGGGACTGGCTGAGTAAAGAGATTGGGAGTGGGATGAGGAGCCTGAGGCCTAGAGACTGGGAGCTGCAAAGTGAAGAGAATGAGCCTGGGATGAGGAGCCAAGACTGAGGCTGGAGAAGGGGATGTGCCCATGCCCAATGCAGCACACTCTCTGTCGGAGCCGGGAGTGGAAAGCAAGATCCCCAAGTCTCACCATTCCTCTGCTGTCAGCAAATGTATGTGAAACCCACTGGCAAAGTGTCTTGTCGCCATCTAGTGCTGAGCTTCACAGATGATGAGGATCTCCTCCTACTGCTATCAGTTACTCTGTTAGCTCAAATGGCAGAGGTCTTTGTGGTGGAAAGAATGAATCAGGGGATTGCAGGAAGACCATGAGAGTGTCTGTTCTCTTCCTGCAATCCCCTTCCCACACCTTCCAGCTTCTGCAGCAAATGAAGCAGGGGTCTGACAGACAACAGCTTTCTTTACTACACAATCCTGATTCCTCTCCAGAACAAATCATCCTTTGAATGAGGTAGGGGTTCTGTGGAAAAACATAGTATGTGATCATGTAATTAAAGACTACCATAACACAAATGCATAAATGGGTTGCATGGAAAACATACTCTGGCATTTTCTGACTTTTGGAAATTTTTAGACTGACATCTTTTTTGGTTTGTCTTTGCAACCTTAAGAATGTTCTTTTAACGTCATTTTTTGTGTATATAAGTATAAAGGGCATTCTTTGGGGGCCAACAGCCGTGGCAAAAGTTAGAATTTACTCAAGTGGATTCAACCACTCATTTATCAGTACTGGAATGGGGCAGTACATTAGAGCACGAAATTTGGCATACTTGGAAAAAATTACATTCAGTTTAAATGACAGGACAAAATCCTCAGCTGATATAAATCAGTGCAGCACCGTTGACTTGAATTAACCAATACCTCCTGACACTGAAGATCTGACCCATTATACAGACATCCTTCAGTACTTACAATTGTTTCTTTCTACAATTTGAGGTCATGATTGACATCTAGATGAAGTATATGATAGCGTTTCTTTTGCTGTCATTTCAGGTACCATATGCTATATTTGTAGATAGCAGGGTTAGGATTCCAAAAACTTCTTTCCTCCTCTGCTTTCCCACTGAAAATAAATGAATTAGAAATGGGGAAAGGAAGAGGGAGGAAAGAATTCCAGCACCTAAGACAAATCAGATATTTAAAATGCAAGAATGATCATTTCTGTTAAGCCAGTAAGTACACACAGGAAGGAGTTTACTATCCCATGGGATCTAATTGTACCTTCTCTCCTTTGTCTTCTTTTTATTCACTGCTGCTGGTTTATTTGGAAGGTGGTCTTCAGTAAATACTGCAATTCCAGAGATATTGTGGACCTCTTCTGCACTGCCACTGGGTTACCAAGGTGGGTATTACATTTGACAAAGGCTATCAAGTAACACACCTTGTGCCTTGATTCCTTCCCTCTTCAGAACAATTCAGAGATGAGCCCAAAATGGATCTTTCACCCAACAATCACTGAATTTTGGGAGGAAGAGACGATATTTCAAAATCCAGATCTGAATTTTGCATCTCAGGCATATCTCAAGTTATAGTACATGGGAAATTGGGGTAACAGTAATTCATGCATAATGCATAAATAGAAGAGTGCTTAATCCACTGTTGGAAAGTGCTTAGGTATCACAGTGTTGGGTCATGTATAAGAAATAGAATAGAATAAAAAAGTGTGTTTTGAGAAATTTCGCAGACAAGCCCAGTCAAGAACATCAGTTTTACATTTGGGGCAGTGTCAGATAGAACTATACCAATCTTATTTAAGATTCCTGATATCCAAACACAGAGCGCTCACTGGAATTTTGGAGCAAACAAAAAGAAATCACCCAGTCCATCATTCCAGGCCATGTTCTTCTTTATTTGGGTTGTTTCTGCATAGGGGGTCTAAAAATTCCATGAGTTTCTGCTCCTGGAGTTTCTTGTTAATTCTTCCATTTGGGATAGAGTTTGGTACTCCTACCCTCCCCAAAGAATATTGGCTGGAGGTTTCACCCATGAATCTGGGGGGATCAGCTGGTTGTCCCTTGTCTACTCTCACTGGCCACTGGGCATCACAAAACCCTTTGCAAGGGGTATGCAGAGAGGAATATGATCTGCCTTAGGCTGTGACTTTGTAAGTACAAGCCCACAGAACCAAAATCCAAGAAAAATAACAACAAAAAGTCATTAAATCAGAGTTATTGAGTGTGGTTAACTCTGTGGGCATCTGGGGAATCCTATTGACTATACTGGCTATTATTTACATAAAACTCTGGGATGGAATCCAATACGTTTTGCTGTTTACCCTTGCTATTATCCCTCATTTGATAATGGAGAGATCAATAATTGTCATTTGCCTGTGATGTCAAACACTTCCACTGTCACCCACAAAACCTAGTTTAACAACGTAAGCCATTCCTGAACAATAACAGGAGGGTTCAGTTAAACAGGCTGGGTTACGGTTTGTTTTAAATAGGGCCTTACAAAGGGCTGCCGAGGTTTCACTAATTTCAAACATGCTTCCGGCAAGCACATGGAATCTGTGATGCCAAAACTAGCACAATAGTATTCAGAAACCATTGCACTGCTTTCCACAAACCTGTTGCCATTTGTTTTGTTTTGTTTTGTTTTGTGAAGGTGCTTGTTTAAAAATTTCAGAATTCCCTTTTCTAATTGAAGTGAATAACAACACTGATAATCACTTGTGTAGCTTAGAGGAAGTTGGATTTTGTATGTATTATTTCAAGGTAAGTATTTACAATGATTTTTAATTTAGTCAAAATACGTATATATATATATACACATATATAAATATAAAATCCGCCTCGTCAATAAATCACAATAGCTTCTCAGTGGAAGTCAGTATCTGATTATTCTACAGCACAGCATAGGTGATCTTTATAGGGAGTGAAGTTCCCTCTTGGGACAGACAAGACCACAGTTGCATTTTAATCACCAGTGTCTCTTGTGGTTGAGCTGTACAGAACATAAACATTAAGGACTTAATTCTTCACTGCTTTGCCCCTTGTGTAGCCATCTATACCAGTGCAAAGTGGGCGTGATACAACATCTAGTCAGAATGGGAACGTTGTAAGCCCACTTAGCCAGTTGCACCTGTCCAATGCAAGGTCTGAGGCAACGCAGAATCAGGACCATCGTTTTCTAGGTTAAATAAACCTCTTTGATTCATGTCTTCCAGGAACACAACTATTTCCCTGTTGACGGTGGATAATTGCATGATATCCATCGATCCAACAATGCCGGCAAACTCAGAGAGGTAAGCCTGAGGAGGGCCCAATCCTGTGAAATAAAGTCAAGCCCAAGGAAGAGTTTTGCTTAGCCATGAATACCTTTCCTGTGCTATGTGACAGGAGACCTTGTATAGTGGGAGGTATCGGTCATCAGAAACTGGTCACAAGATTATAACCCTTATCCCTCTTTGGTTGGACCTTTACCAGTTATTAAAGCAGGCAGAGATATCTGAGGAAAAACTGCTGTACATAAGTGTTTAATGTTGCATGTCTGTTTACAACTCACTGTTTGCTCCCCAGGCTCCCAGCTCCCTTAGTTCACAGGCTTCTTTATGTCTCTTTTAGAACCCAGGTGTGCCATTATTTGCAGACGGGGAGGGGAGGGAGGGCATGCAGGCTTTTATGAGGCGTGGACTCATACACATGTTGCACCAAGGCCTACGCTGCTGTAAACCCCATTCACTTTTGTTCCCTGGCTTCTCATCACTTGTTCGGCCCTGCTATGCTTTTTCACTGTGGCCATTCATACTATTATTTATTTATTTATTTATTTGTATTGCGGTACTACCTAGGAGCCCCATTCATGGGCCAAGACCCCATTGTGCTAAGTACTGTACAAATACAGAACAAAAAAAGACTGTCCCTGCCCCTAAGGAATTTTCTTCTTCCCAGTGACAATTTCCTTGCCAGCTCTATCTCCAAGCTAACATGAATCTCCTCAAAGGGTAGAGGTTTCTGCTGTGCTTGCTTTGTGTCAATGTTGTATTCTGCGTGGCATTAAAGCAGCCTAGCCAAGTTCTTTGCTACCAGTGCAGTGGCAAATTTGAAGGTGATAAATTCATAAAAAGTGCATGTTCTTCAGTTCCAGGGGTAAATTTTCAACCCACAAATTTCAAGCCAGCTCAGAATGTATTCATACCCTCCCTTCCACTCTTATTGGCATGTCCACCAGTCCTATATAGGAAACACAAAGTGTTTTATTAGTGTCATTATAACCAGTCCTTTTTGATATTTGCAGTACTCCCTACAAAGTGAGACCTGTGGCCACCGAGCAGTTATCAGGTAAAACACCTTTATTTTTAGCCATATTGTCTAAAACACCTTTTACTGAGCCGGCGGTTTTGGATTTTAAACAATCTGGAAAATGTGTGACTTGTACGTTTTCTAGCTATAATGCAAAATTAATAATAATAATTTGAGTTGACATGGTGGTAGCTAGGCCATAGTGAAGAATGGTGCAAAATATTTAACTCCCAGCTCAGACATGTTTGAAATCAGCTGGTATTCAAGTTGGAAACACATCTGTGAGCACGTAGCGTGGGATTTTCTAAAGCACTCACCGTTGGTTGAAGTCTGCTCCTACTGAGGTCAACCGTAAAAGTCTCAGTGTATGTCTCCATAGCAACTAGACCCATGCAGCTGGCTCATTCCAGCTGACTCCAGCTAGCGGGACTGGGGCTGAGGGGCTGTCGTTGCTGTGTAGATGTCTGGGCTCAGGCTGCAGCCCAGGCTTTAGGACCCTGTGAGGTGGGAAGATTCCAAAACTTGGACTCCAGCCTGAGCCCGGAAGTCTACACGGCAAGGAAACAGCCCCGCAGCCGGAGCCCCACGAGCCTGAGCCAGCTGGCCCAGGCCAGCTGCATGTGTCTAGTTGCTGTGTAGACACACCCTTATTGACCTCAATGCGGTTAGGCCCTGGCTGAGCACTTCTGAAAAATCCCATCTCTAGTGTTTTGTTAGATTTTTTTTTAACCTCTTCAAACATCTCATCAAAGCTAGGCACAACATGTGTACCCTAGGTAGCGCTAACAGGCTGAGGAAAGGATGTCATTCCTTCAAACATTTACCTGGTGCAGGTACAGTAGTTTTCAATAAATGTGACTTGATTGAAGAAGGTCTTGATGGACAACAACATTGCATATGCCATGTGTTCTTCCAGGGCCTGTTCTCCAAAGCAGCTAAGCTGTTCCTTGTACAAAGCATACAGAAATGGCACTTTCACATCAGTCTGACCAGCTTCACATTTTCTCTCTGCTTTTGAGCAACGTGCCTAGGCCAGCAGCTCCCAGATTTTGGTGTGGGGGAGCACTGGAGACCCACAGCGCACTTGCTTGTGTTTGACAGGGAGCTGGCTAGTTACATGGTGCTGTCTGCTTCTTTCTAGCTGGTTCTAGAGGGATGCTGGCTTTTCACTGCAAAGAAGTGTAAAGAAGCCTGTCAAAACAACTGGAAACAAGGAAAAGCCTGCCCTAGCTGCATCTGCTAGGGGCTGTATTTAGAGGAGGAGGAAATAGAAGCCAACACAGTTGCCAGCTTCCACTGGGAGAGGAATGTCCCAAGGAAAAGGAAATGAGGCAGTCTAGCAGGATGTCCAAGGGAGAAGGGACAGCCAGGCAATGGGGAAGCATGTGTAAGTAGAGAGGGAACAGATGACACAGAAGCATATGCAGGGGAGCAGGACAAGAGAAAGGAATAGAATAGATGGGAAGAGGGAACTGATTTTATCACAGTAAAGACAATTAACAAAAAAATATTTCCCATATCAGTGACTTATGACGGCTGAGGAAGACTATTCAAATGAGAGGGGAGGGATCCATGTGACAGTGAATGAGAAGGAAGCTGGCCTGTGAGACACTGTTCTTGTTAAAATGTGCTCCACACCGAAAAAGTGTTAGAACTCCATGACCTAGAAGCTAAGTACCTGCATTTTCAAGTGAGACAGGAAAGGATTTGAGGAGGTGTGACCTTCCTTACATATCGAATAGTATGTGTAGCATTATTTGCTTGCCTCGGCTACAAAAAGGACAGATCCTCATTTGGTGTGCTTCAGTGTGGCACTGCAGTCTAGCTACACTGATTTACCCTGGCTGAGAATCAGGCATTTTGGCTTTATTTACGTGAAGTTCGCTTTGTATTTTCCAAGAGCACATTTACCTTTCCACACTTCCCCATAGCCCTGATTATTTTGGCCAGCTAACAGCAGGATGGGGGGAATGCTTTGTGTAGCGTATAGCTCATTGTTTTAACGCTATCCGTGGTTTCTTGCTTCATTTTACAAAAATAGGGATTCCCAAAGCTCTAAGCTGAAAAGGGCTGAAAAGTCCTTGTGGTTTAGTTGCCAAAGCAGGCAGACGGTTTCTGTTGTGGAAAGAGGAAGCAAGTTGGACTATATGCAAGGGAATTAATGTTTCTTTCATTTCTGTGTTTCGTTTACATTGGTTGCCATTAATTTTAAACATTCCTGACCTTTTGCAGAAGATGAAAAGAACAGAGAGTGGGAAATTTGTGTAAAAATGTTCAGTTCTAGTTTGCTTTTTAAACACACCTACCTGCATGAAAGGAGGGTGCAACCCACATTCTGTTTTCTACAGCAAACTAGCTGTTAGTCAAATAGATGCCAAAAAGGGTCACAGAGATTCCCAAAAGGGGAGTAGCTAGCACTATGCATCTCTTTGCTCTCTGACATTGCTGGAAAATAGTGAAGCATGCATACGTGGAGCAAAGAAGAGCATGAAAATTAGATTGGAAAATTTGACCCTCAGAAAGGAATATACAAGCAGCAGCTTCACTACAATGAGGCCTGATCTGCACTACAAAATTAGGTTACAGCAACCTCGTTGTGTGTGTGTTTACACTTACATATGTCTCCCACTGGGGTAAGTGCCTCGTTACAGCAACACAGTTCCACCGCCTCCCTAAGCATGAGCCATGGTGGATGTATGGAGATCAATGCAATGCAAGCATAGACTCTGTGTTACTCTGTGTTACCATCTGACAAAGTGGGTTTCTGCCCACAAAAGCTTACGCCCAAAATAAATTTGTTAGTCTTTAAGGCGCCACAGAACTCCCGTTGTTTTGCTGAAAACAGACTAACATGGCTACCCCTGGAACTGTTACCTATATTGACTTTAACAGTCCTCCAGCAGTTGTCCCACAGTACATGACACTGACCACTCTGGTCTCTCTTGTGGATTCCGCTGCCCAGGAGTCACAGAGACCAGAAGCCCGCCTACCTTTTCAAGTCCTGTGAATTTTTAAAATGCCTTATCTTGGTTGCCCTGTGTGGTGACACACCTGGCAGCTCTCCATGGTTGTGTGCAACTGCCCCAGCTGACTCGGCTGACTGCACTCTCCAGATGTGCTCCAGCTTGGAGTAGATGGGAGATGGAAGATCTCCTGAGCTTGTGGGGGAAGAGGCTGTGCAAGCACCGTTACAGACCAGCTGGAGAAATGTGGGTGTCTACGAGCAGAAGGCAGAGTCTGCAGGAGAAGAGGTACCACAGGGACCAGCAGCAGGGCCGCGTGAAAGCAAAAGAACTGTGTCAGGCGTACCAAAAGGCCAAGGAGACCAACAGTCGACCTGGTGCCAAGTCACAGGCCTGCTGCTTTTACAAAGAGCTGGGTGCCCTACCACCATGGATACCTCCAGGGAGCCTGAGCCACAGGTTCCTGACCTGAACAGCAAGGAGGAAGAGGATGGGAAACAAGAAACCAGGGAAGGGTCCAGCTATGCCACTCGCCAGGACCTGTTTGAAACTCCACCACATCTAGTCAGTCCTGGCAGTCAAGAACAGGCGAACCGAATGGAGGGGAAGGATCATCGGGTAAGTGTGTAAATTTATTTCCCATTACAGTGATGGCATCCCCGTCTTAACAGGACACAGTTATTGATTTTGCATTAAATTACTCAGACTAGAAGAGGAAGCGGTACAAAAAAGAGAGGTAGTGTTGTAATCTGCTTTTCATTTCCCTGTGGAGTTAGGTAAGGGGGGGCATGAGGAGCAATTTGTTTATGTTCACAGGCTGTCCCTTGACTCCTCCTGTGAGAGCTCAATGAAACTTTCAGGGAGGTACTTTGCAGTCCTTTACTGAGAGTTCCTAGGCAGAGCAGCCTTATTTCTTTCTCCACAGCAGGACACTTTCCCATGTCAATCAGCGATAACTTTGACAGGCACCACTGCTGTACACAGGCTAGCAGCACACAGGCCCCGGGAGCTTCAGTTCACTGCAGCAACAACAGTCTCTGTGCCTTTGTCACCCTCAGGAGTGAGATGTCAGCTAAAATCACCACCGCCTAGGGAAAATGGTGCCAGTATGCAGTGCCACTGGCCTATGTTCGTCGTTTCATGCAACTGAGCAATTCCCTCATTTCTCTCGCCCCTGGCGGGCCTTATTCAACACAGCTGGTGCTGTGAGTGGCGTCGTGCACAGGCATTTCCGAAGCAGAAGTGTCAATAGGCATATTTTGGTTAAAACTATAGGGGAGCAAAGGAAAGGAGATCTGAATCTTAACTTTCGCTCTCTGTTGTGACTATACTGACAATGGTACCTCTCTGTGTTTTATCTGCAGGTGCTGCCGTTGTGGCCTTGAGGAGTTCCCCCTCCACACCCGCAGAATGCCTGAGAAAGAGGACTTGGGATGGACATGTTCAGTGAGATCCTGCAAGCCAGTGCTGCATCTGACTATGGGCACAAGGTGACCATTGCTGACCGCCTGGAGAAGAAAAGCATGGATGGGAGAAAAGCCCAGGACTCCCATCAGGAAAAGGAGAGGACATAGCCAGGACATAACTGGGCTTTTCCAGCAGCAAACATAGATGCTGCAAACTCTTGTTGACCTACGATCCCAGGGTCCACCTCCTTTTGCGGTCCATGGAGAACTCCATTACAACACCTCCCTACACCTCCCCTCCCCCAACATTCCCCATGGCATCAGGGGCCCTGGGAAACATTAAGGACAACCACAGCTTCACATGCATGACCTGTGAAAGCTGTGGTAACTGTATGAGCAGCCAAAACGGACGTGGCCGTTCTTTCCTCTCGGTATGTTCTGTTCTAGTCATTTATTACATTTTGAGTGTATTTGCTTTTAAATTGCACTGATTTTTCTCTGCACTGGTTTTGTTAATGAATAAAATTCAATTATTTGGAACGTCTTTATCAGTTCATAACACATGCCACAGAGTGCCTAGCCATTCCAAAAGCACTCATTTACTTGTTCCTGTGCACTGTGACACAGCTCCTAGGATCAGTGACAAACGCACACAGTGCAACAATCAGAGATGTACAGCAGGGACCACAAAATTAAGAGGCATACTGACAGTATTACATTGATAGATGTACGCCAAGCACCACACAATTCCTAACAGGCCCCAAAACATCAGGGCCAGGCAAAGCACAATACACCACAGCACATTACTGTGGCTCACTGTTAAAGTGCTCTTTCAAAGCCTCCCTGAGCTGTATAGCTCTACGTTGAGATCTTCTAATAGCCCTTGCATCTGGCAGTTTAAACTCAACAGACAGCTGCTCCAACCTCCACCCCAGCAGCAACTTTTCCCTTTTTGCATCTCAGCTATTAGGCCAGGCACAGCAGGCAGCTATAACCGTGAAGATGTTTTTCTCATTGAGATCCAATCTTATGAGTAAACAGTGCCAACGGCTCCTCAATCTACCAAAAGTGCATTCAACTGGCATTTGGCATCTGCTGAGCGGGTAGGGGAATCTTTCCTTGCTGCTGTGGAAGTAGCTGGTGTATGGCTTCATGAGGCCTAGGCTGGGCTCCCCCAGGATCACTATTGGCATTTCAACATCGCCAGTCGTAGTCTGTTGGCTGAGAAAGAAAGTCTCTGCTTGTAGCTTTCTGAACAGTTGTGTGTTCTTTATTCCTTCCCTGACCAGCCCACACTGGTGTTGGTGAAGCATCCCCAGTGATCCACCAACGCTCGCATCACCAGAGAAAAGCAGCCTTTTCTGTTGATGTACTCTGTAGTGAGGCAGTCTGGTGCCAAATAGGGATATGCATGCTGTCTGTTGCACCACCACAGTTTGGGATTGCTGCAAATCCATCCATTATGTCCTGCACATTGCCCAGAGTCACGAGCTGATTAATGGCCCTGCACACTTGCAAGACAACCGCCACCACAGTAGATTTTCCAACTCCAAAATGATTTCCCACTGACCAGTAGCAATCTGGCATTACAAGTTTACACAAGGTGATCGCCACTTGTTTCTCCATTATCAGTGCAGCTGGCATTCTGCTGTCCCTGAACTGGAGGTTGGGGGCAAGCTCGGCACACAGATCTAGGAATGTGGCCTTGCCCATCCAAAAGTTCTGCAGCCACTGCTTGTCATCTCAAGCTTTCATGAAAATAAGATCCCATCAGTCAATGCTTGTTTCTTGCTCCCAGAAGCGGAGCTCTACCCTGTGCAGCTGCTCTGTGAATGCCACCAACGACTTTGAACTGATTCTTGCTATGTCCCTCAACAGTCTTTCCTGTGGGAAATCATCATGTTCCCCGCTGACTTGGTTATTCTTGCATCTCTGCAAACACTGGTGGATCGTGTGTCCTGTGCATGCAGTGCTCATGACGATGCACAGCTGTGCAGGCTCCACGCTTTTGTCAGTGATGGCAGACACTGAGGAGCGCAGTGTGGGTGGGACTAGATGACCTCCTGAGGTCCCTTCCAACTCCAGTATTCTATGATTCTATGGTTTGAGGGATTTTGAAAAAAGGCATGTAAATTATTGGAAGTAGATGACATAATGGGACGGAGACAGTTGCACACTGAGAATTTGACCCATTGTTCCCAATCACCCCTGTGAAACTCATTTCTGTCCTACCATGCATTGCCAAAACTTCCCACAAGACAGTGTGCTGGATGGCGGTGGGTTACACCCTGGGATACCTACGCAGACTGCATTGCACTGTGCATCGATAAAGGCACTCTTGGTGAGTATGCACACTGCTGACGCAAGAAGCCAAGTATGCACACACAAGCAATATACTACACTGGTCAACTTGTGTCAACCAAAGTTTGTAGTGTAGTCATGGCGTAAAGGTGTAATGCACAGAAGTACCGGTAAGAGGCCAGTCTTTATGGCCTGATCACAGTCCCATGGGTCAGGACTGCAGAAGATTGTTACCCCAGTCACATGATAGGGAAATCCTCCATTAACTCTAGTGAGTGCTGTTCTATCACAAGTAGCTCAGACGTCTATAGTGTGAAGACAGTGGTCTCATTTCTGACGGTAAAATGTTCTTAAAACTCACAATTTCATGACTGTAGAGTTGCAACAACTAAAGTGCAAATACTTCATAATGCAATAGATGCCAATTAAATTATGCTGCAGAGCAAATCCTACAAAATTCCTACCCTTGAGGGAAACAAAACTAAATTCCACTAGCATTTTCTTTTTGAGGCCTCTGTCATTGTGCAGATGCACTGAATTCACCTCCTGAGCTTCTCCTAGTGCCATTGTCACTAGCTCCGTGAGACAGGTCCTTCAGAAAAGTACAACAAAAGTAACCTCGTGACCAAATTTGAAATGCATATTGAAATGCAGAGGTCAGTAACCTTTTTGCCTTACCAACTGAGATCTAGGCCAACGCACAGGTTGATCAATGCATTTATCACTTCTTCTACAGCGTCTCAGCATTAGGAACTGTTTCCAGTGCATTTCATAGTCTGTTGGCCAGACAAAGGGCAAAGAATGCATCTTTGCCTCCAACTTCAGTTGCATTTTATTTTCCTTTTCAATTAGCAAGTTATCCACCACTCAAATGAGAAAAAAAGCCCATGATTCCTCCCCAGAGAAGCCAGCGGAACTGAAAAAGTTGGATCTACACAGATTTATATAGCTGCCTAGTAGGAGACCTGTGTGAGAATGTATTTATATACCTGCTTTTCTGATTGATGAGCCCATCATATATTGATGATATATAAGACTCCAAATGAGCCCCACAAAAAAATTTTTGAATGGTTATATATAGACACTATCATCTGGTACCTATTTGTTATATGTGACATGACAAACTTGTCACAATGCCTAACTCTACATATATGATGTATTTTCATTTATGAGCCAAGATAACTCTGGACACTTATGCAAGAGTGCGACACGCTCATTCTAAATGATGTCTTCAGGAAAAAAGGCCCCCATCGTGCAAAGCTGTTCCCTACATAACTTGTTCACACAAGTATCCCATAGGCTGGAGGCTGATTTTGGGTACGCCAGTGTAAATCCAGAAGCAGCTACTGTAACTTGCAAAAGGATTACTTATCTGAGTAAGGGTTTGCAAGTTTCAGCCCTAATTAACTTGAGCAATCTTAGATGATGACCTGAAATGGATTTGGGGTCATAATTAGAGCTGGCTAGAAAACAAAAATTCAATTGTTACGGTTTCAGTATTTGTTTTTGCTCCACAGCAGAACACAACCAAGACCATTTACAATTTTTCAGGGAGCTAAAGCAAAAGACCCCTGAATAGCCTACTGGTTAAGGCCCATGCCTGGGATGTGGGAGAGGCAGGTTCAAGCCCTTGCTCTGGTCCTGTGGTTATTTAATTATTCCTGTAGCATGGCACATCTCCAACAGAAGAAATTGAGACTGACTCTATAGGCTGGTGGTCAGGGCACTCAGACGAGCTATGAGAAACATCTCTGTCTGATTCAGAACACAGACTGGAACCTGGATCTCATCAACCGGCTCTTGCAAGGCAGGTCTCTTTTTTTTTCCCTATGGGGCAGAAATTGTCCAGCCTGATTCTGGACCTTAAGTCTAGATTATCATAGGCCTTGCTTGGTCCCTAGAGAAGTGTGGTGAGGTAAACTAGACCCCTCCACCCCCCATCACTGCTTTGACCTGCTCAGACTGCAATTCTGACTGTTCTTCAGAAGAGCAGGACAGACTTGCCTGCTACTTCCCACTGTGAGCAAGTTGGTGGGAAGTGGGAGGAGCCCTGCTTCTGCTTCCCCTAACTTGTTGGCTGCAGTAGTTGTCTGGGGCTGGAGGAAGGAGTGAGGCCCTTCACAAATAAAGGGAACAGCAAAGAGTGAGGGGGGGCAGCATTGTAACTCTGGTCATTCTAATGACAGCACCTAGGGTTAAGGGATATGAGCCACTTGTTTTAGCATGTGTGTGTAACCTACGCAGACCCAGCATATACCTGTCCCACACTAATTTATCCTGGTTCTGGCAGGAGCAATGTGTGCAAGGTGTCAGCCTGGCACAGTACACATCACAAAGAAAGTGCTTTTGCAGCACTATATGCACCTCTTTTCTGGACAAACCTAAAGAGTGCTGGAATTTGGCCTTTAAAGAGAAAGGGCAAAATCCTCCCCTCTGATCCTATACTGCAAATATCATATCCATGCTGTGGAAGCTCTGTTGAATATCGTGCCCTCATTTTTGGGATGAATTCCCACTGACATCATGCAAGAAGCCTTGCCGAGGGTTCTACACACAGAGCAATTGCAGAATAAGCAAGGGATAGCTACAGGAAGCGTTGGATTTTGCCTGTAAACTGTATCATTTTGTTGGTGTAAATCGTCTGATGTTCATTTGTGAAATGTTGGGGAGCAAAACTGAAATACTTTGCAAGTAGTGCAAAAACTTTGTCTTGCAAAACCATATCCACTTTTGTAAATGTGAATTTCAGAATAGAAATGACAATTACGTTTCATGTTTGTGTTACAGTAGGAACTAGGGGCCCTAATGAGGACCGAGACACCATTGTGCTATGCAGTGTACATACATGTAAAGTCAGATTGTAATACCCTGACTCACATTGAGTGAACCCCTTTACACAAGGAGTCACAGTGAAATCAATGAGATTAGTATTCTGTGTGAGTAGAAATATCACAACCTGGCCCATCGTAAGAGCCATTCCCTGCCCCAAAGAGCTAAACAGGCACAACAGACAAGGAATAGGAGAAAGGGAGGTTTATTGTTATCCCTTTTTTACAGATGGGAAAGGGAGGCACAGATGTGCAGATCCTTGAAGGTATTTAGGTACCTAACTTTCATTGAACTAGGGTCCTAAATGTCTTTGTGGTTCTGAGCCAGACAGACTAAATGCTGTCTGCATAATTCTGAATTATTTTTTTTTTGCAATAAATATTCGTTCATTCTTGATTAAAATGGTGAAAAGAAATGGTCCTTTGTCTCTTTAAGATGAGAGGAACTGCCATTGTTAGTCATATATCTTTACTGCACTCCAGGGTTATAAAAACATACATTTTCTTTTTGAAAGTCTTTTATTACATCTATAAACATCACATTGCAGTTGACTGTTTCCTGGATTAGAATGTCCTGGTACTCATAGTGAGTTTTGACAGGAGGAAGGAGTGAAAGTAGAACATCTAGTTTTGTTAGTGGGTTGGTTTTTAAAAGCAACTTATCACTCTCTTGTATGCTACAGTCACTGAGCCAGATCTGAGAGGCACTGAATTCAGGGTGTGCAGGTTTCTGTGTTTATTCTTACTGCTGGGCTCATAGCATTCCAGGCATTGTATACGGTAAGCAGAGATGAAGTTTTCCTTGTCTTTTAAATAAAAAATACTATTTGTTTCAGCTCTTTGATTGTCAATAGCAGTTTAGAATCCTTTCTGAGGTAATTGAAAACTATTCCCTGTAATGGAACTAATCTTTTTATTTGTTCTTCGGGTCACTGAACCTGGAAATCAGGTAAAATAAAAACACAACAGAGCATGAATTAGATCCTACACATTCAGAGCACTGTGTGCTTGTCCCATTTTAGAGTCATAATCATGTAATAATCAACTCATTTGGAAAATAAAAGCAAATGCTCCTGTCAAGTGTTACTGATATGTCTCATATTTAACTGTAATATTTTTGAAGGGTAGCCTAATGGTAATGGATACTTTCAAAGGAAACGGGCTTTTGTGAAGAAATACATTTTAAATGTTGAATATCTATTTCTTATATGTATATACAACTGATTATTTTCCAAAACATACTTTGTATTGTGTGTTGTATTCATGATACATTTTGATATATCAGACAAATACAAGAGACAGCTATTAGAAATGTCAGTGTTCTTTATGCTCAAGGTACAAACGTGTGTACCAATATATTAAAAAATACATTTAAAACATATGAGATAATGTAGAATATAGAATGTTTATTTTGCATTTCCAGGAGAGATGAAAGAAATATAATATATTGCTAGTGTACTTAATATACGGAGGACAGGGAGGTTATATTAGCACCATTTTGTCATTTTACTTTTAAAAAACTCACTAAAAGAACTTATTCCTTAAAATCTAGGGTCTTCTTTAAGAAGCACTCACCTTTCCAAACACTAATTGCATGGTTTTGTGATAGTCTCAGTAAAGCATCTGGGGATTTACTAGATAAAGGAGACCTGAACTACTCTGCCTGAGAATTTTTAATTGACACAGCACTGAAGTCCACGGCTGTAGACGGAGAGCTTCTACTCTAGGACTTCCAATGTTGCTAACACCAGTGCAGCAGAATCAGTGCTAGCAATGGTGGAATGTTTGCATTTTAATTCCCTGCTGTAGACAAGGCTGTAGAGATGGGTTAGGTTTGATTTTTTTCAGGGGAAAGTGCTTGGGAAACTTGTATTGCAAATGCCTATGCTTTCCCTGTCCTGTGGATACTCAGAAGACTCGGTTTTCCGGGGCTGTCAACCTAGCACTTCATGCACTTATATTTTTCAAAGGTTAGCAACTTCTCAAAGACCACTAAGGATTATAAGGATTTATTTAAGAAAGTCTGGGGTTCTTTAATAAGCCGGTTAATATATTACCATCTAATACACATTTAGTGGCCTGATCCTGCCATCCTTATGCAGGCAAAATTCCCGTTATGAGCTTTTCCTATGTGGAAACTGCAGGATTGGGCACCTATCTGCCATATCCTAAGGATGTTTGTGCCGTACAAGGCAAGTTGCTCGCTGCAACTTTGCAGACCCGCTGCGTTATCAATAGTTCAGAGCACAGCTTTTTACCTGGAAATACTGATCCTGTGGTTGGTCCGTGACTGGGGCGACTGGGCTGTATGATAGCACAAGCGATAAACAATTGGATGTAGCACACTGGTGAAGCAGAATGTACAGACGAGCAAGGTGGTGTCTACTGCTGGTACGATGCATAGATATTAATGATTCTCACTTATCTCCGTGCTTGAATGGGGAAGAAGGCATAAAACGTGCACAGAGGCAAAAATTAAAATGTGAGTAGGAAAGTCTGATGATGGAAGTAGGTTATCTCCCAAGCAATGTCAACAACAAATATATCTTCCCTGTTTACCTCCTAGTGTTACCTCACTTGACCTCAAACTTTGGATACATTTGTTTTACCATTACTTTAAATGTTCTATCTTACTTTAATTTGCATTCATGCCATAGACTCTTGCTCAGTCAAAGTTATTTGTTTTTCATATATATTAATAGTTTTACTGAATGTCAGTAAATATAGCCTAAAGAGCAAACCAAATGCCAACAGAGATATCAAGGTCAGTGAGGATCATACAATTTCTGACAAAAGAGTTAAGGGGTGACGTACCCTTTTTAATAGTGTCTAAGTCACTTTTGAAAACAACGCTTAGGCTCCTAAAGTCATTTAAGTGCTTTAAAAAATTTTACCGAAGATTTCCTTTTAGAATTACGGGCCTGTTCTATTTTAAAATGTCTATTGCTGACTCCTTCTCTGTTGATTACATTACATTTGGATAAATGGCTCAAAAAAGAGTTTGGAACAGATCCTCAGCTGCTATAAACTGTCATAGCTCCATTGACTTCTATGGCACTTTACATTAGCTGAGGATCTGCCCTTAGACATTTATATAATGTCTGTGTGTGTGTGTCTACGTGTAGATGACAGAGATGATAGATTTATGTGTATAGTTATAGGTGATAGATACAGCACCTGCAGTTATACTGCTGAGGATATTATTTATAAAGGCTGTCACTTTTCATGCTTCAGGGCATAAGCTGAAATAAAATATATCATCTCTGTAGTATTTTACAACTAGCTCAGTTACCCACTGTCGGGAATAGAAAGGATATTGGATGAGCTGGATCAAGGTACTTTCCCACTAAGGTAGTTCTTACATTTTTATTGCAAGAATTGTTTTACTGGAAATTGTCAAAGTCAAGTATATCCTGAATGTCTTTCTTTCTGTCCAACATCAGTGTCCTGGAAAGTTGTTCCTTTCTTATCTGTCTCAAGGTCTGCTATAGTGCCCACCACTGTAGTACTAAGAATTGTAAAGCTAAGGTATGGATTGAATCTTTCCTATGTGCCTAAACTATACTTGTTTGTAGTTGTTTTGTCATAAAGAACAGTAAAGGGCTAGAATTTTCTCCTGCAGTAATCATCATTGGTCTCAAAGTTTGACGTATTGCTTTCCTCTCATTACAGAATTAGCACTGTGTCTTACTTGTGAACGTGGACACCATGTCTATAGGTTTCAGGTTGCTTTTTAATTTGTACAAAATAAAGGAATTTTCCTTGCTCTTTTCTAGCTGCCTGGTCAAATCAATGAGAGCTGACCTACCCATTCATAGCTTGACTTCCATTTCCATGTGTCAGTAGCCCTCTAGAAAATTAAAGAAATGGGATTCTTGGAGTAAAGGTAATAGAGTAGATTAATACACTCACCTTCCTTGTTTGTGTACCTGAATTTTAATCCTAGTTTGGGTCACAAAGGAAAATTAATATGGTGGTGTCCTCCTGTGCACAAATTTAAAAAACAAAACCACTGCAGAACTGGCAGTCTCTGGGGAAGGAAGTAAGACCATAAGAACAACCATACTGGATCAGACCAATGGTTCATCTAGCTCAGTAACCTGTCTTCTGACAGTGGCCAATGCCAGGGGCTTCAGAGGGAAGGAAGAGAACAGGTAATCATTGAGTGATCCATCCTCTGTCATCCTCTCCCAGCTTCTGGCAAACAGAGGCAAGGCACACTTCAGAGCATGGTTTTGCATCCCTGCCCATCCCGTCTAATAGCCATTAATGGATCTATCCTCCAGAAACTTATCTAGTTCTTTTTTTAATGCTGGTATAATTTTGGCCTTCATTAAATCCTCTGGCAAAGAGTTCCATAGGTTGACTGTGCATTGTGTGAAGAAATACTTCCTTTTGTTCATTTTAAACCTGCTGCCTATTAATTTCATTTGGTGACCCCTAGTTCTTGTGTTATGAGAAAGAATAAATAACACTTCCCTTTTTACCTTCTCTACACCAGTCATGATTTTATAGACCTCTATTATATCTCCCTTAGTCATCTCTTTTCCAAGATGAAAAGTCCCAGATTTATTAATCTCTCCTTATATGGAAACTGTTCCATGTCTCTAATCATTTTTGTTGTCCTTTTCTATACCTTTTCCAATTCCAATATATCTTTTTTGAGATGGGGCGATCAGAACTGCATGCAGTATTCAAGGTGTGGGCATACCATGGATTTATAAAGAGGCAATATGATATTTTCTGTTTTATTATTTATTCCTTTTCTAATGATTCCGAAAATACTGTTAGCTTTTTTGACTGCCACTTCACATTAAGTGGATGTTTTCCTGAGAACTATCCACAATGATTGCAAGATCCCTTTCTTGAGTGGTAACAGCTAATTTAGACCCCTTTATTGTATATTGTATAGTTGGGATTATGTTTTCCAGTGTGCATTACTTTGCATTTATCAACACTGAATTTCATCTGCTATTGTGTTGCCCAGTCAGTCAGTTTTGTGAGATCCCTTTGTAAATCTTCACAGTCTGCTTTGGACTTAACTATCTTGAGTAGTTTTGTATCATCTGCAAATTTTCCTACCTCACAGTGTACCCCTTTTTCCAGATCATTTATGAATATGGTGAACAGTCCCAGTCCCAGGACAGACCTCTAGGGGGACACCACTATTTATCTCGTTCCATTCTGGAAACTGACCATTTTTTCCTATCCTTTATTTCCTATCTTTTAACTAATTACTGATCCAGGAGAGGACCTTCCCTCTTATCCCATGAGAGCTTAATTTGCTTAAGAGTCATTGGCGAGGGACCTTTTCAAAGACTTTCTGAAAATCTAAGAACACTATATGCACTGGATCACCCTTGTCCATACATTTGTTGACCCACTCAAAGATTTCTAGTAGATTGGTGAGGCATGATTTCCCATTAGAATAACCATGTTGACTCTTCTCCAACAAATTGTGTTCATCTATGTGTCTGATAATTCTGTTCTTTACTATTGTTTCAACCAATTTTCCTGGTGCCGAAGTTAGGCTTACCAGCCCATAATTGCATGGAATGTCTCTGGAGCCTTTTTAAAAAAATTGACATCACGTTAGCTATCCTCCAATCATCTAGCACAGAAGCTGATTTAAATAATAGGTTACACAGTTAGTAGTTCTGCAATTTCACATTTGAGTTCCTACAGAACTCTTGGATGGATACCATCTGGTCCTGGTGACTTATTACTGTTTAATTTATCTGTTTGTTTAAGTAAAAGAGATTTGCAGGTCAGGCATGAGGTACATTTGCTGTGTTATATGGGAGAAACTTTCACAACATCTGCTTGCACTCTACCTAATTTAAGATCTTACTGTTTGTCTCTCACTTTCATGAGCACTAAATTTACCTGAAAATTTCAAAGAAAAAACAAACTAGAGAATGTAAAGGTTTTCTAGATCTCCCGAAAGATTGAGGTTTTGTATTTCATGTAATGCAATTTATTTCCACATTGTAATTAAACCCAAGGGAGAATGGGGAGTAGGCCAGCATCTGGGAGGTGCTTTTGCAGACAGTGAGTGAAATGCACTACAGACGCCATGGTCAGCTAGCCAGCCCCTGTTTTGCGAAGTCACCTTATTTAGCATCCTTATAATGTGGAGGCTTCTGATATTATTACCTACCCCAGAACACACCATGGTCATGGAATGAAACTTCCTAGATTTAAGAAGTTGCTGAATTTTTCTGCTTTTTCCAGCTGGTGCCAAAGATAGAATAATAGCATGATTCCAAGCTGTGTTTTAGCCATCTCGAGGCAATAGCATGGTGTTACTGGGTTCTCCAGACAGTGTAAAACAGTTCCATGTAAATGGAACCTTTGTGAGCCAGAAAGATGGAAGTGGGCCAAGATTTTCAAAAGTGATTAGTGATTTTGAGTGCCTCCGTTTTTGGGTGTCCACCCTGAAACACATGAAAGGGGGCTGATTGTCAGAGGATCGGTGTAGAATTCTTTCTGAAAAGCAGGTATTTTCCAGATATCTCAAGCTGGGTGTCCAAAATGACCAGCCTCTTTTGAAAACCTTGGCAGGAATCTGTAGCCAGGGGCCATGAGACTGTGGTAGAATCAAGGAACTATCAAGTACAATAGAAGGGAGAAAGTACCACCACTAGCATATCTACATTCCAGGCACCAGAGTAATTGCTTTGCTCTATATGTTTCTCTGATGCAGACACTGCAGTGAAAACAGGACAGACATGTGGCTAGATTTTAAGCCAGAGACCACACATTGTGTTAAACTTTAACACTGGGGAGGGACACTCCCCAGTCTCACCGATACTCTCCTACACCAGGCATTTTGTTGCTTCCAGTGTGAAACTTACAGGGCTCCTACTGCATAACCCATAACTGGGGGTAGGATCTCCTCAGCCTAGCCCCCTTCCCCAAGACTCAGCTCATTCTGAATCCAAGCACAAGGGGTGCAGAAGACAGTGGGAACTGCAGCCTGTGAAGACCATGAGGTCTCATTCTATCCCATGAGCCCAAGGCCCACTACTAAAATCCTAGGTCTCTTCCCTCTGGAAATTGTTCATTTTATCCTTTTAACCACACTAGAAGCCAGCTGCAACTTGTGACATATTAACAACTCAATCGAATACTTCAATTAGGTACCAAGTGGGTTCCTACTTAACCCACTGTGACTTGAAGGTGCTGCAAAAAACTCTCTGGTCCTCTGGTAGTTGGTCCATGGGGGAAAAAGTTCTTTCCTGACCCACAAACAGGTGATCAGCTGACTCATATCTGTCAGGTCAGATTCCCGTTCCTAGTTCAGGGTGGCGAGGGTGGGGCTGCTGGAATGAAGTCCAAAGAGGCTCCATGTGCCCCCTTCCTCATTCCAGGTTAAATTCTGGGAGCTAGAGGATGTTGGCCAATCAGCACCTTTTTCTCTTGGTGCCAGAGACTCCCAAGAAGGGTGTCCCTCAATGAGTATCTCCTTCCCTCACTGCTGGGACGGTCCCCCTTCACTAGTGGCTCCGTCAAGTTCCTTCACCTGTTGCAGCAGGTGGGTAATATTTGCCAGGCCCTAAAGTTGAAGTAATGCAGAGTGTCAGACTTCACTGCTTTCTCCATCTGTGTCATTTTCTTTGCTTTCCCCTTATTTTATTTTTTAGAGAAAGAGGAATTGTTCCAGAGTGTATTGACACAGGTTGCTGAACAATTCTCAAGGTAAAAGCTTTACATAATTGTTATTAATTCAAAGTTCTGTTGCTTTTATTTGACATAGGCTGAGATTTTCAAAGAGGGCTAAAAAGGTGAGGAACCCATCCACTGGAATTCAAAGGGAGTTGGGCTCCTCACTCCCTTCGAATTATTTGACAATCCCAGCCTGACTGCCAGATTTAGCCCATACACCTCTGACTGACTGCACCAGGGAGACGCCCAAGGCTTACGCCAAGATGGAATTTGGCCTGTATTTGCATAAGAAAGGAAAGGTTAATTGATTTAATTGTGTTTCCATCATCTTATTGGGAGCAACCAAAGAGCTTTTTTGTTGAGTTTTGTAGGCTCACCATTTGTTTATCAATTTAATGTGCACATTTTTCTCCCCTCACATAATAATTCTGAATGTTTGTATGGATGCTTGTTTTATCCTCACTGGCTTCAATAAGAGGGATCAATTCTGCTGCATCTCTGCAAGCCACCAATATGATTGAAAGGGAACAGAGCTTCAAAGGTGTACAAATACCTATATGCTGGTCATAAATGAAGCACTATCAAGTTAGTTTTGTTTCCCTAAGGAACATGATAACAAGTATCTGCTGGAAAATGGGGTGAGGACTTCATTTTCTCAGAGCTATAACTAGAGCATTCTCTTTTAATTTTCATGGAATATCTATGGCCTTTGAATGTGCACATATCTTTCTTCAAGGTTGTACATTCAGTACAGATTTTGCTGTTCTTTACTTTATATTAAATATTATTCCTTAATCCACCTTTGAACTGGTATGTGGTTTCTAGTACAAAATCTTTTCTCTATTGTATACATATAGATATAAATGTATATTTAATATCTGAAATTTTTCCCCCAGGCTGTTTAAAATCAATGAACTGAAAACTGAAGTAGCAAATCACTTGGCAATGCTGGAGAAAAAAGTTGAATGTGAGTGCCCTTTATTTTTTAACAAAATTAGGAATTGCTATATATAAAATTGACATCTCTTTGATTATAATACAAGGGATTGGTAACATTACCTATTATTAAAGTTTCCTGACACTTCTCATTATATCACCCTATTTTCAGTTACTTATAACTTTACCAGACTTTAACAATTTGGGCTAAAATTTTCCATGTTGGATGTCTGCCTGGGGCTGAATTGTTTTGGAAAAATTCAGCCAAAAAAGTTCAGCCATTTCCAAGAACAAGGCCAGGGGATAATATGTTATTTTGTCCATGTTAAAAATATTCTAGTGATCTTCTATTTTAAAAGCTCTAGTGCCCTCATGCTTTGCAGAAGGGACTTGAAAGTTGGCAAGGGAAATGGTCTTTATGTCAGGATGTGCCTTTTTCTGTCCCTAGGAAAATGTGTCCAAATTTGGATAAAATATAAGCCTTTGAAAACCCCCAGTTTGCACATGCTCAGTACAGAACCAGTACAGTACTGTATTGGTTTTCGCTGCTCACTTGCCCCCAAAGATTCTGTCTGCACTGAGCATGCTCCAGACCCGTGATTAGCTGGATTTTCTGTGCAATTGTAGTTTTGAGCTGCCATGGGCCAGACACCGAAACTGAGGGCAGACAGCCTGTCTCTCTGTGCCCTTTGGCTGCTGGTGACGAGGTAGCACGTAGAAGGAAATTGCCTAATTTGAGTGTAGAGGGGACAAAAACTTCACCTGCGGGGGGGCAAAGGGAGCAGGTTGTGACAAGAAGCGTGTGGAGGAGACTGAGACTGGAGATTGGCAGGGGGTGAAGAAAACTGGGACTGGAAGTTGCAGGGGGGCTAAGGAGGACAAAGAGGGGACTGGGAGCCAGTAGATGTAGTGGATACTGAGACTAGAAGAAAAGCTGGGGAGATTGGGACTGGATCAACAAGGAGTCTGGGACCAAGAATCAGTGGAGCCAGAGTAAGGAAGTGTGGGAAGAGTGGAGACAGATCTGGTGAAGAGCTGGGGTATGAAAGGGAACTGGGACTGGCTGGGCAAGGAAAGTGGAGGACTGACTGGTATATGGTGTCCAAAGGGTTGAGACTAGGAGTTGCTGAGCAAGGAGACTGGGTCTTGGATGAGAAGCCTGAGGAGTGAAGGCTGGGGTGGGGATGAGGAGCAAGGGATGGGGAAGAAAGGACTGGGATAGGGACATGTTGGAGGAGATAGGGGAGAAGAGGTCATATATGTGGGCAACGGACATAAGTCTGTGGCCTCTACAGCACACTCCCCTCCAGAGCCTGGAATGGAACCAAAGATTATTGAGTCTCACCATTCCTCAGCTGTCAGCAAATATCTGTGAAGCCCACTGGCGAGGTGTTCCATCTTCCATTTTCTGAGCTGGTCCACAAGAAAGATGACCCTAGTATTATTGGTCACTATCCACTCAAGTGGCAGCATTCTGTGAGGTGGATCTAAAGGTTCCAACCCTGCTAATGACTCACGTTAGCGTCAATATGATGCCACGTGATGGGGGGGAGGGGAATTTTCAGCTGGCTTTTTAAAAAATTAGGAAATTGCACACAAATACTATGTTAACAGAACAAAAGAAGGCTGCAAAGTCAAGCACTCAAAAGTTAGGAAATGCCAGAATTAAGGTGGCCTGTGCCATCGTAATTCAGCCCCCTTGTGATGTATGCATTATGATACAGTCTTTAATTACATGATCACATATTATTTTTGCTGCAGGACCCCTGCCTCATTTAGTATTCAGGGTAAACCGCTCTGGAAAGGAACCAGGGCTATGAGCCAGGGCTATGCAGTAAAAGAAACTGGTGTCTGTTGGAATTCTGCTTTATTTGTTCTAGAAGTTGGAAGGTGTGTGGTGAATGAGGCAGGGGAATGCAGGGAGAGGAAGGATGGTTTCATGGTTACAATACTTGACTGCCGCCTTGGAAAACTGGATTCTGTCCCTGCCTCTGCCACAGAGCTCCTATGAGATGCCGAGCAAATCACTTAAACCACACTTTTCACACTTTCTTTCTCCCCATCTGTTCTCCCACACAGGGTGAAATCCAGGTCCCACTGAAGTCAAAGGAAAAAAGCCCCATTAACATCCGTGGGGCCAGCTTTTTACCCGCTGTGTTTCATATCCTAGAAACATACACACTGATACTGAATATGTAATATAAGTAAAATACTGTATTATCCATACCAATAAATATACTGCATATAATATACAGTATATAAAATAGACTGCATATATTTTATATATCCTTATATTTTGTGTGACTTCACATAGTTTAGACAATAAAGGCTACCTGTGCTCTTTAATAAAGAGGCAGAGGCTCTACATTTTCTTAGCTAAGGCTGGAATTGTAAACCCAGAAGACCCAGGCTATGTCTATACTGACGGCAACAAGTTCAGCACTACCAGATCAGTTCTCCAGGATGGCTTGAGCAGAAGTGGAGACCCACTCGATCCACCCAGAAGCCGACCAAATAAACCCACCCTTGAAAAAAGAGTAACGCTGCGTCAACGGGAAGGCAATCCCCGTCGGCGCAGCGTACTGGGGACACTATGCTATTTAGAATTTAGGAAGTCGACGGGAGATACGCAAGCTGCTTTATGGAGCTTGCGTATCTCCCGTCGACTGCCGCCAAATTTCACCGTAAGTGTAGACCAGGCCCCACACCTTGCGTCTCCTATTTCCTGATTGCGGATTAAAATGCTGCAGGGATATAGTATTGTTTCTATTCTCCCTTATTTTTTTAATTTTTTAACAGTAAAATTATTGTTTTTAGTTGTGCTGCAGCAAGAAAGTAAAGTTCATCAGCTCAGAGCAGCATTTTTCTGTATATCATGTGGTTTTTATTTTTTCACCCTGCGTAGTGTTTGAAATAGACTTTCAGAAGAGAGGCAATAGGACAAATAAAGCACTATCACACAGCACAGTTTTGACAGGGTCAAGTTCTCGTTTATATGCACCACAGGCATAGGCATATGTAAGAGAAAAATTGGCAGAACCGTCTGCAACATCACAAGTGCAGCAATGCCGCTTTATTCTAGGCTAACTAGTACCAGCTAGAAACCATGGACCGGAGCAGGGGAGGCCAGCTCTTCTGTGAGTCTCCCCACCAAACTGGTGTAAAAGGCAGGCATCAGAAAGCTTCCTTTTTCCACTAGCTCTCTCCCTGGTGGCTTTCTAATCCCCAGTTGGAGGTTAGAGATGCATTCTGCACACATGGCCTTTCAGCACTAGCAGGCCGGCTGGAAGGAGAGGAGATAACAAAAGGTTTGTGTCACATGGTTCAGGGTGCAGTCCAGACCAGTGAAGTGCTGTGTCACCACTTGCCCTGCAATACTGGGTGCCTTACAGTGCTTTGCTGCTTTAGCTCCCAGCCTGGGATGCTCACAACTAGCCTCCAAGCATGCAGGTTACACCCTGAAGTGTTTGTGTGCCAGACAGCTCTGATTCATCAGCTCTGAGCCCAGCAGCCTGTCTACTGCCCCACTCCAGCTTTCCCAGCCTTGTTACAGCCAGCCAGGTGACCCCAAAACACTCACAGACCCGAATTTCCACAAAACCGTGTGCTCTCCTGGACAGTTCAGAGAAATTATAAGGTATTTTTGTTCCTCTAAAGACTCAAAAGCACATCACAGCTCATTAACTTAACTAGGGTAAATGCACTCTTCCATTTAAACTCCGCTCTGAGTTGGTTTATAGTTAAAAATAAATCAAATTTATTAACAATAGGACATAGTCAGTGATGCCAAGTAAAAGGAATAAAGGTAGAAAGGGTGACAAGCAAATAAAAGTGAAAACATGCATTTAAAAGTCTAAAAATTTAATCTAGCAACACACAGGCTTTGTTCAAGAAAAGATGGTTTCTTTCAACCAGTCATTCTTCTTCCCAGCCATGGCTGACTTTCCCTCAGTCAGGATCTTCCACAGAAGCACAAGATGCTGGCTTCTCTTGTCTTCCTAGGTGAAAGATCTTTGCCTAAGGAGGTTTCTCAACTATATTCAGTTTCCAGAGACTCCCCCCTTGGTAGAATGACCCATCTTTCTCAGCTTGCAAGAGCTCTGGCCTCTTCTATTTGTCTAGTGACAGATGCCAAAGATGGCTTCTGTCTTTGCTTATGTCTTCCAGAGTGCAATGAATTTGTTTCAAGAGGCAGGATGATCTTATCCTGCTATTTCCTTCCTGTGGACTTCCCATCCCCCTGTATGTAAATGGAGCTTCTGTTGTTTTGATTGCACCATGCTTAATTTACATAGGAGATAGGTAAATAGCGCCTTCTCTTCTGTCTGGGAGGGAACCTGTTTCTCCCTGTTTGGCCACAGACTTTAAAGCATGATATTGTTAAGTATCCATATTTCCTCATATAGTGTTAATAGAGACATTTCACAATGGTATTAATCACCATTGTGTTGTTAACTTTCAGAAAAGACCTCACTTGATACACTTTTATAATACAGCAATATTGTATACAGCCAGTTGATTCAATTGCATATCACTTGAGGTTCAGCCCCTCTGTCTTTATAGACTAGTAAACTTTCACAATGTATTCTTTGAAAAGGTAAAACCCAGACCAGGCTTTTCTCTCCTCCTGGGGCACTAACGCCATGCTGCCTCCTCCCCCACTTCTTGGCTTGATACCTTGTTTACCTAATATGTAAAAATGGACTTTCATTGTCTTTGCTTACCAAACACATTTCAAGAATACAATGCTAGCACATATTCATAACTTTTTATCCCTACTCTTTGCAGACATCATGAATGAATATTAATGATCAGTGAGCTGTCAGTTTTCCAGTGACGTACTAAATGACATCTTTTAGATACAGATTATAACCATAGTAAATTGGAGTACACTGAAGTGGTCAGGCCAGCAGAAATTGATTATTAGAGACCAGTGAGCCTCTGGCATTGGGATGCTCTTAGAGTCATAGTTGCAAATTGTCTTGTTTCAGCTACATCCTGAAATAAGTTATGTATCTTCAGTACATGGGGCTTGGGAGCTGCATTTGGGAGGCCAGCATTCACAGAGCTGACAAATTTTCCCCAAACAAGGCTCTGTCTTAAACTGGGTCTCTCTACTCATAGAAATAACAACAGATATGGGCTATCCAAGGCTATTTCTGCCTGAATAGATAAGATCGCATCTCCAACAGCTGATGTTTGTGTAGCAGTGCTACTTTTTTCATGCCCAAAAGTGCATACATCTGCTCAGAATTTGACCTCATGATCTCACAACAGTGCCAAGTATGCAACATTTTGAAATAATACCAGGCCTTTGTGTTTAAAAGGTATACATACAATGAACTGGATACTTAGGCAAAACTCCCAATGAGTTCAGTAGGAGTTATGCTTTAGTGCAGAATTCAGGATTTGGCCCAATGCTTTTTTAAACTACAGGGTCTTTTAAAAATGTATTTATTGCTGCAAATTAAGGTAAGGGGCCTTAATCTGAGTGCATAAACAAGGCAATTTATCACTTACAAGTAATGTGTGAAGAAAAATATGCTTTTTTCAGCTGCTTCCTTTTCTTTTAACTTCTGCAATGGAGCCCATGGGCTAGCATACAAAGGACCTGAAGAATATAAATGGGTGCCATGTGGACACCTACAGGGTGTAACTGACTGAAGTGTGTAACGCCTTGTCTACACAGGAAAATTTTCTCAGTATAATCCAACATATTTATACAGGTTAACCCCCATTGGGACACTAAACCCCAAAAAAGCCACTTTTTTACTGAAATCAAAGTGTGGGGAGTAACATTTCTATAACTATACCTGTAAAACTTCCCCATGTAGATAAGGGCTTAGTTAAGATTGCAAGGCAAGCTTCAGTAGAATAAATGGCGTTAAATGAGGAGTGTAGCAAGGGAGCAACTGTGAATCCCAAAGGGATGTGATAGGCTAACCAAGGGTGCACCTGAACAAAATACACAGACACATCATGCCAGGGGAAGAAAAATGACCCTTTTGTCAATGTCCCTCCCCCCTGCTCAAAGATATATCACATCACGGCCGTTGTTAGACAGGTCTGTGATCATAGTTGAAATTCATTATCTGAAAAGGATATCTAAAGGAAGGACATCTAAGGCTATTACCATGAGTGAGCTCAAACCACTTTATCTATCTTTCACTGGGGCATCATTGTACATCAGATGTCATTACATGTAAGGACCATAAAGTATTTCATAAATGTAAAGTGAAGGCAGAATCTGGCTGTCCATGTCAACTGAAACCGTTTCTGCATATGACTGTACAATGTTAATACCATTAACTTAATGACCACAAATTAACTTCATGACCATTTCCGGCCTGTCCAAAAGACCCTTCTAAACATGTGTAAGGAAGCAGAACACTTAAAAATGTTAAACGTTTTTAAAACGCTCTTTTAAAAAATAATGTTATTAGTTTTCCACTCCCGTGTTGAGGGTGAGAAGATTTGAAGAAAGCTGAAGAGCATCACTGCCAAACATGTTCAGGCCTGCCCCCACTCTCCACATCCTTTCCTCACTCTACATGGAGGCCTGCTGCCTCCAGTTTTTGATTCTGCTTTGTAGCTGCTGCTTACTGGTCAGCACCATCTTGCAGAGGCTGGGAAAAAGCGTACAGATCATCTCCTCCCAGAGCAGCCCACAGGAATATGAGGTCATCAGACCCATCTATGAGACAGGGAAGTGCCAACTGACTACCAACAAAGCAGTGAAATTGAGTATATGCCAAGGGCTATCAAAAGCACACCAAAAAACACTGAATAAATATATCTCTTTTCTCTCATCCCTTTCAGCTCTAATCATCTTCAGGGTTACTCCTACAATATTAGGTACAAAACGTTCAGATGGAAATGTGATTGCCGTGTCCCTTTCATCAAACATGAATTATTTTCAGAACCCTTTCCTCTTCCTCTTCTCACATGCAATAGTTTGGACTGAGCATGTGTGTCCCTTGTGTTTTTCCCCGTTCCTCATCCCACACCCAACAGCAATAACTGCAGTTACTAGCATTTAAATGAAATATGAGTTCTCTGCTGATCTACAGTGTTATGTTCCTCCCAAGTAATTTTTCATCACTTGCATGTTATGCTGTGGGCTGGTAGGATGATTATTTTAAAAGAGAGTGAATGAATACTGATCCTACAGTTAAAAGTTGCCTGCACATCAGCTTGTCTACGGAAGCAGTGAGTACAGTAAACAAATGAACTATGGCATGATCACATTGTGAATGATATGCACTTAATAAATGGTTCTGTATTATGTCCTTGGGTATGTTGATCGCCTGTGAGCGAGAAGGGAGGAAGATCCATGCATTGGAACTCCAGTAGGCTCTCGAGGCTGCATGGAATGAAACAAGCTGCAACATAAACACAAACTTTCTGCCTTGTGGCACTTATAATGCATACAGAGGAAAGTAAAATATTTCCTGTGCTGTATGCAGCTATAATCTTGGATTGCACAACAACTTATCTGCAAAGAATTATGACATATATTTTAGGTACTTAACTGAAATAAAATTAATTCTAAGTGCCAGGGCATTTTAAAAATATGTCTATTTTTGGTTTCTCTGTATCCAGGCATGCCTCTCTCAGTCTCCTGTTGCTCCTTGGGGAACTTTTCAAATTTAAACCTTTAATCTTAATGGGAATTTGAATTGTAGCAGGACAAGTTTGTGAGTGTGCAGTCTGGAATCTTATCACATCACTGGAGCATTTCTTTGCCGAATAGTTCCTTTGATTAGTGTTCTAAGGGAGAGGAGAGAAAAGGGTAACAGAGCAGTAGACTGTTGTTAACTATTCTGAAAACACAACAGGCGATGGCCATTTCGTGAATTAAAACACTTGAGCTATTTTCAAAAATTGGCAACAGAAAATTCCTATGGGTTTTACAGATACATGGTAGCAGCAGCACCTACACATATGGGAACTGGTGCAGCACATAAGAACCTGTTGGATAACCCCACTGTTACAAGCCTTTTGAAATTCAGCACAATTAATGAAATAAGATCCTTCATGTTTCGCCATGGTAACACCCCTGTTGTTTTTCTTTGTTGACAGTGGAAGGACTGAAAGTAGTAGAGATTGAGAAATGCAAGAGTGACATTAAAAAGATGAGGGAGGAAATGGCAGCACGAAGCACCAGGTAAGTTCTGCTTCAGTTACCACTGGGGAAAAGAAGAATCCAGTAGGATTTCTGCATTCAAATGCTGATGAAGTCATTCCACTGAATTTAGTCACATTTTGGTTTTTAAAGGCAGAAGCAAAGAAGCAGCTCAGTGCTGCACAGGACATTGACTTCATTTGCAAAGACATGTTTTATTTAAGGATTTATGGCAATTCAGTAGTTAAAAAAGTGTGTTCCAATGACTGAAAGAAAAATCTTCTTGCAGACAGAGATTAACATCTTGTTTGTTCTGTGTTCAGCCATCCGGTCTTGGAATTTTGCACTAAGTTTTATGCAGAGAGAAACTTCTGTCAAGGGAAACATTTATTTTGCAAGAGGCTAGTGTTCTAATTAGCTCCAAGAAGATTTAAAATGTAAGCTGGGAAAATATCACAATAAATACATAGCAGCTCTTCCAGTTACGATCTCACGCTGCTCTAGAATGTTGACTTCAAATTTCAACTAGCAATGAGGGATTTCCTTCTTAATTCAAGAAGTCAATCTACTTACTGATCAGCAATTACCAAGTTTAGACTTGTAATTAAAACAACAGCAGAAGGAATTGTACCTTGTTGCAGTACACGGCATCACCTGGAGTGTTGGACCTTTATGTCTCCGAAATACATAATTAGGATAAACGTATCGGCAACTAAGAAATTATTAACTCTGCTGGTAGAGTTATTAAAAAGAAATCCACCAGGCTGTTCAGACTCTCTCTCTAAAAAGGGTATCTCCTGAGCAAAGTTAACCATGTGTGTTGTCTTGAAAGCCTTTCACTTTTGTTCTCTAGGTAGGATCAAATGTTTTGGTCCTTAAGCAGACAAATCTTTCACTGAAGTAGATGGGACGTTTGTTCAAAGCACCATGGAACCTGGCTATGTAATAATTTGGTTTTATAATTTTAGGACTATCCAGATGTAATGTGATGCAGTAATTCAAAAAGCACATTTGTATTAGGGAAAGTCTTAGGGCCAAATTCTGCCCTGTCATACTGGTGTAAACCTGGAGTAAATCATTCACCTCGATGGAATTACTCCAGGTTTACATTAGTGTGACAGACCAAAATTTGCCCTGAGGATTACCTAGACACTTATTAAGGCATCTGAGGAAATTTCAGTAGCATGACTAAGAATGAATTTGACAGCAAAATCAAAAATATGTATTCTAATATGTTAGCTTCGTTACTGTGCGGCAGAAGAGGGGGGATTGATTCCTGACTCTTTTTGCAGAAAACAGAGAGAGAGAGTGAGTGTGTGTGCATGTGTATACATGAGCGTGCATATAGAGAGAGAGAGTGAGACAGATGGACAAAAGGGAACAAAAAATGAAGTTATTACTACATTAATGTTGCACAGTTAGCATTTAGGAAATACAAAATGTATTGTTCCAGCCTTAATCTTGACTCATTCGTGCTGCATATTCTGTTGTTTTATGGTCTATATTTTGTAAAGTGAGCAGCAATATCGTAAGCTATCCATTTAACCAGAAAATCAGGAATAGAAAATACTGCATATATTCAAATCAGCCAAGTTAACATTGCTGTGGGACCCAAAATGTTGTATGTCCTGATTTTTGGTGTTTTACCTGGGTAGTCATAAGGCTGATTTAACACAGGCTTTTTGCATTTAATTAACTAGGTTTTAAAAGAAAGAATGAACTTGCCTGTGCTTAATAATGTGAGCATTTAAAAACGCCCCATTAGAATGTGGAGTTCACACCTCCTCAAGGTCAGTGGTGCAATGGAAAAATGAGTTCCCATCTCTGCTGCTGTTTGGATAGATAGTTTTCTACAAGGCTGCAGATCTGTTTATACTGTAATAGCTGTATCTTTGCAGTGGAAAAAGATAGAAACTTGGAGTTTGATTCGTCACTGCAAAATTCCAGCTTTATGTTGATGTGATGCAGTTGAAATCAATGTGTTAAAGAGTGTGAAAGGGGAAAAAAATAAAATCAAATTCCTTCATTTACCGCTGATTGATTTGGATTGGTCAAGGCACACTGCTTCCCCTAAGGTCAGACCTGTGCCAGCATGGGCACTGTTCAGAGGCTGTGGTAACTATAGTCAGTGTCTGTTGCTCCTCTTGATTTCCTTTTGACTGATCTTGAGTGCCCTTGGGCTGGTTTCTTTTTCTCCCGCATGGGTAGGGGAATCTTTATTCCCAGGGAGGTGTAGGCAGCACGTTTAATTACCTAATTATCTGTCAAATCCCAGTTACAGGTATATTTAAACTTGAAGCCCTCTGCCTCAGAAGCATGGACACCCTACCCAATTCACTGCACCATCACCATTTGACAGATGAGATTCAGAGACAATCTGCCAGGATCATGTAGCATGTCTGCACGGCAAAGAAAAATGGCAGCGGGTCCTTGCCAGCCGATGCAGGCTGCCAGGGCTCGGGCTGTGGGGCTGTATCATTGCTGTGTAGATTTTTGAGCTGTTTCAGTTCTGGTGTAGACGTTGGGGCTCAGGCTGGAGCCTGAGCTCTCGGGCCTCCTCCAGCTCTCAAGGCTCTAGAGCCCGGCCCCAGCCTGAGCTCTGTAAGCCCGAATTGGCTAGCATGGGTCAGCTGTGGGTTTTTCTTTGTAGTGTGTGCATACCCCTTTTGTCAGGCCCAGGATTAGAATCCAAGTCTCCTGATTCTCCATCCTGTACTTTCAGCACAAGATCATCCTTCCTACCATGTAAAGCTGGGTAATACTTACTTAATTTACATGTGTATTCTGAGACTTAATTAGTGGAGTGGACCATTTTGCCACCTTCAGAAGAAAAACACCGTAAAAGTGCAAAATTAATTTGTTTTCTTAATTCATTTATTTGACTTTAATTGAGGCAGCTTACATCACAGATCCTCTAATGAACTGCTGGCAGTGGCCAGGAATCCCACAGACACACACACTCCCTCTCCCGCATCACCAAGGTAAAAGAAAAGTTTCTCCTTATTCATTCTTATTTTTAACCGTAAAGGGAAGACTGACGTCCTAACCTGATGACCTAAAAGCTTGCATAAAAAGCCACCCACTGTAGCTGTCAGCCTAAACAAATGACTCTTGCATCAGCAGCTGGACCTTAGCCATGCAGAATACAAAGATTCCAGTGAATTGCTTTTATTTTCTAAAGCAAGAAAAGGCGGCTTTGTGTGTGGCATTGTCCTTAAGAAGAACCCCCATTGAAGTGGTTGGGTAATTACAAGTAGCTACCGGTTCCCCTAGCAACCATGGCTCAGCCTGAGCAATGACATGAGGTAGTGTTGACTCAATGCAAGGGAAGTCTCTTCCTTGAGTTCCTAAGCAAGCAAGCCCTCCTGACTTCATAAGGTGTCTAAAAAAAAGACATCCATGAGCAACTTAGTGGTTTCCTTTGCACTTCATCCAGCCTTTCTTAACACAGTATTTCATTCACTACATGGCTTATTCAGATGTCTATAGACACACTGTAATGTTTTTAATGCAATAGACTAGATTAGAATAGAATAGAAATGCTCAATATACATGTTTTTAAAATGCCCCTCCTGGGGTATCATCACATGCGGTTAGAAGCATGTCAGCTTCTTCAAAGAAGAGGAGGAAAGCTCCCAGCCCCTCGCCCACACATTAAGGACTAGATTGTTAATGATGGCCTCTATGTTTGCACCTGCTGCTTGCAGAGGCTAATGACATGACGGTAATGAGGGGGTGCAGTTTAGGTAATGTATACATGTAAGTGCCTGATTACATCCTGGTGCAGGTGACAGCTACATAAATGCTGCTCCATGCTGGTCTGCCCTCCGCCCCAGTAGCTAGTTTCAACCACGTGCAGAGATGGCCCAGCCACACCACCTTTTCTCCTATCATACCCCTAGCACTGGGACTTGGAGGAGTGTGGCTTAGGAGCTGTTAATGTGCCTGTCCTCCACCTGGGGGTTCCCCCGGCACTAGACAGGAGAAAGTGACTTGTTAAGCTGCGCTCCCGGAGTTTCATACCACCCGAGCAGCACAAATCAGCTGTGGCATAGGGATGAATCTGGCCCAGAGAGCCCCTTTTCTATAGCGTAGAAGGGCAGGCTTTGATCATGAGGAAGGCTGCTCTTGTGGTTAAGGCATTGGGCCTGCAGCTCAAGAGAGGTGGGGTCAGTTCCATGTTCTACCACAGACTTCCTAGGTGACTTTGAGAACGTCACTGAAGGCTAGTTCCAAAAAGGGATTTTGGCACCTACCTGCCACTTCAGGTGCTTCAGTCCAAAATTTAAATCCGCAAAAACCCCCCTCAGCTACTACCTAACCCAGTAGCTATCTAAATTTCCTGGGTGCCTACAAATCTGCCAGTGGACATACGCGCAGCTATTGAAGTCCTGCCACCTCGCTCACACCTAAGCCCTGACAGGATCTTCAAACCAGGTGTTCCCCCACCTATCTCGCCTGCGGAGCCCATCCCAGTACATGAGCTCAGAGGGTGGCTTGGAGCAGGCCGACCAGACCAGGCCCTGAACAAATACAATTTATAGGCAATAGCTCCTGGGATGTAGGAGATTTGGGTTTAAATCCCCAGTCTACCTCTGAAGAACAGGGACTTGAGCCCAGGTCTCCCACCTCAATGCCCTAACCACTGGGCTATGGGCATTCTGGGCTGGGGTTTTCTCAGTCTCTCTCATGGAAGCTGTTCCACTTTGTATAAAATATTGACTGTCCATTGGAGCCAGGACTGAAACCTGACTCTCCTCCATCCCAGCTGAGTGCCCTAACCGCTGGGCTCTCTCTACCCAGTGAATATTTACTTGGGTTGAAAAGTGGAATCGCTTCAAAATGAGAGACTGATAGACACACATACCCACCTTCCAGAAATACTTCATCGCCCCGTGGCTCAGGCACTCACCGAGGAGAAGTGAGGGCCTGGGTTTCAAGTTCTTACTCTTCTCGGGCAGATGGAGGCTTTGAACCCAGGTGTCCCACATCTGGGGTGAACGCACAGGTAACAGGGTGATCTGCCCGTTTAATAGCTCAGGGTGGTGAGGTGGAGAGGGAGCAGCCATCCCTACCCAAGAGAGAAGCCAAGCAGACAGGTGGTGGGATCAGCTGATCAGCACCTTATGATTGGCCCATCCTCTCAGCTGGAATATAAATGAGAGCTCAGATACAAACAGGGTGGGGTGTGAGCTAACAGAGAAGATATTCTCTGACAAACGGAGCAGACCAGCCCTTTGGAGCCCTGCTGGGGGCAGAAGGGGCCCTACTCAGGGGACCCCAGACCGAACCCCTAAGCAGACTGTTACTGGTGTTGCTTTTTGTAAACTTTTCTTGCTTTGCTTGGGATGACAATAAACTGAGTCCTGAAGAAAGGGACAGAACCCTAAGCTGGCTGTGGCTATCCATCTATCCCTGGCTGGTGACTAGGGCCACCAGCATATGGCGCTAATGACAGGGACTGAGTTGAGTTGAGTAGCAGGGGGTTAGCAGAACCTCCACCTCAGTTTTTTGCAAGGAAGGGCTTGACTTGGCTTAGGTATCTAACTCCAGGAGCAGGATCACAGCTGTGAATTCCAAGTGGAAAGAGGCACCGACCTCTAGGCCAGAGTTAGGCACCTACATCTCTGAGAGGAGTGGGTCTGAGACCATACCTTTCTCCTTAGTATTTCCTATTGGCTGGCTTAGGCCGCTGACTAGTCAATGTGCTGACTTTTGTAGATCCCATTCTAGGGCACCTAGCTCCCTTCATGCATTGTATAACAAGTCTGACTCAGGGCTGTGGGTTCTAGTAGGAGATAGAGCACATGAAGTTAGGTGGTGCACTGCTAAGCCTAAATCCTCTTTGTGGGGCTGGCCATTGGTTTCTCTGAGCCTCAGTACCCCATCTGTAAAACTGGGACCATAGTTCCTTTCTTCCACCCTTTGTCTGTCTTGTGTATTTAGATTGCAAACTCTTTGGAGCAAGGACTATCTTATTCAATGTTTGCGCAGTGCCATCACCATGAAGTCCCAATCTCAGCTGAGTCCTCTAGGAGCTACTATGATACAAAGAATAATACTATAACTGTTCATGAGCTCATTATTTCATAGGACTGTTTTGGAGAATTTCTAACCTCATCAGTGATACTGCTAATGCATAAGGTCCTTATTAGATGGTGTGTAGTATGGACCATCATCAACCAAAAGTTGGAATTGCTTTGCAAAGAATACAAAATATAGCAACAGAGATGATAGCAAACATCGAAAGTATAAGAAAAAAATTAGAGGGCTGGACTGTTCACACTGGAATAGAAGGATTGTTAAGTGACATAATAGAAATTTCCAAAATTATGAAAGGAGGAAATAAAGTCAATAAGTTGTTTTGATTTTCTTTCGGTTTGGGTTTGGGTTTTTTTGGGGGGGGGTTACTATTGAGTGTTTTAAAATGAAAGGGGATAATCTAAACATTAGGAATCTAGGAATGAATGCTAAACTGAAGCAGAAGTATTTTACACAAAATATAATAAACATACTGAATCAGCTGAATGGAAAGATGAATGAAGTAAAGAGTAAGAATGAGTTTCAGATACATCTGCATTTGTTTTAGGAGAGTTTCTTACAGTGTTTAGGAGAGTTTCTTACAGTGGCCTTGGTTATGTGTTGCCTCAGCCAGCTGCAAGAATGATTTGCCCTGGATTATTTCTTATGATCTGAGAAAACAAGATGGTTAGGAGAGATTGGGAAACAGTGTCCCTCTAAGGCTATGTCTACACTGCATTGTAAACCCAGGTCTGTGGGATCTTGGCTTGTGAACTTGGTGTCCACACTTCAGCTTCCACACTGCATTGTAAACCTGGGTTTACAATTGCTGGAACCAGGTCTCATAGCTGTGCTACCGCATCCAAACAGCACCACACAGATCTTCTGGAAAATCACAGCAGTTGGACATCAGTCACAGCAGGATTTGAGCTTGGAGCCATCCGTTAGCAGGTCCTAAGACCCAGGTACTGAGTGTTTGCTGACCTAAATTAGACTGATTTGTGTGTGAATGGAAGTGGGACTTGGGCTCAAACCTGAGTCAGAGCCCAGGTTTAGGATGCAGTGTACACATACCCTCTAAGTGACCACATATCAAGAGATTTGAATATATTCAGTGCTACTCAAGAGAATGTGCCTGCTGTTTGTCCCAGTGTTGAGAACTGAATTTTTCATTTGCAGGACCAACTGTCCCTGTAAGTACAGCTTCTTAGATGAAAACAAGAAGTTGACACCTCAAAGGGACATACCATCCTATCCAAAGGTACCATAAGATGCATTTTGTTATCAGGATGTTAATGTATAAACCATGCCTCCCCATGAGGAGCTGGAGTACAATGCATAACTTCACATCACTCTATAGTTTAATTGTTTAGATCAGTGGTTCCCAAACTTTTTCCCACCAAGGACCCCTTTGGCAATTGACTAACTGTCCCGGACCCCTTTCATTTTCTATCCTATGGGAACAATCCCACTAGCGTGGGAACATCCCCGCCAATGTTACCTCTCAAGCACAGTGCACGAAAGGTCACACGTAAGGAGGAGGCCATTTTGTTTTCAAAATGGCCTCCTCCATGCCACAAAGGTATCAGAATGCTGTTCTAGCATGTTCTGGCCCTGGCTCAAGGGATAGACACTCACATAACCCAAGGCGGACCCCCAAGAGTCCAGGGACCAGTTTGGGAACCACTGGTGTCGCTCAGTGGCCTAATTCAAAGATCCTGGAAGCCAGTAGAAAGACTCCCATTGATTTCAATGGGTTTGAAATCCGACCCTCAGTAACCTTTAATATTCAGAATCACGTTAATACTGAAAATGTTACTGAATTCCTGAAATCTGTTGAACACTTTAGTGTTCTGTTTTGTCTAATGATACTTAGTTTGCAGGCTCAGAGCAAAATTTATTATAGTCTATTACTTTATTCTCTATTCTGTAATGGTGCCTCTACTTTTTTTCTCCCAGTGAATTATTTTTCAATTAAAGTAATTTATGGACATTTTTTTTAAAAAAACTCACAGATAAACTATTAAATGTGACTCTCTGTAGGATCATTGTCATTATGAAAATGAGTTAATGTTTTCTCTAGTAAGCACAAAAAATATTTTGCATCCATATTTGATTAAGAAGGTCTAGTAGGAATGCAAAAGTCACATTTCACAGTGGTGAATGGGGATGAAACTCACAATAGCATCAATATGAATTTTAGTACCAATATTTGGGGTTATTTCCCTCATATGCCCTCTAATAATTGTTTAAAAGTGCATGGACTAAATTTTCTGAGTGTCCAACATGCATCTTTACAAATTCCACTGTGCATGCAGTGTAAACCTTAGTTTAGTGGTTTGTACATATACACAGGTATTTGCATGCATAAAGCAGGATTGGCACACGTTGTAAAGTTCATATGCACATCTGATGTGTGCTCATATGACAGGTACATGAACCTTTTGAGAATTTGGCCCTGGATCTTTAAAATGCAGTGAATAATCTTTACGCTGTTCATTGGCAAGGTTATCATATTGCAACTCTTGATTAATCTCCCTTAAACAGAGCCTCTGCAGCTGTACTGCTTTGGCATTTCAGGATAGACACTTCGTACAGCAATGGGAGGGGTTTTCTTGGTTTTAAGAGGAGTTTAGGGATTGCGGGTTTTTTTCTCCATGTGTCACATTTGTTCTGGCTTTAAATGCTGGATTTGTGAGATCTCAGGTATGTTAGCAGACGGCAGTGCACTTGAAACAGATTTGCTAATTACAATACTGTTACTACTTAAACAATCAGCATTGCTAGCAAAACTCTATACTAAAAATAATGTATCTATGCAAATGTAGGACTGCTGCCTTCCAGAGATAAAGAGTTAACCCTCAAATGTAATTCTTCCTTGAATTAAGTAACCTTGCAGTGGCTCAAATAATTTCATTCATATTCCCAATATAGAATACCAAAACTTATTACAGCCAACTGTGGTAAGTGGACCAATTAAGCCTACTACGTTTACATGTTCCAAGAATATTTTGATCACAGTGTCCCAAACACATGGTTCAATAGTGGTTAGATACCTGACACGTCTTGTAACCCTTTAGAATTTTTTATAAATTGCCAGCCATTGTTACCCACCCAGTAACAAACCAGAACACTGGAGGTCAATGTTTAAAGTGCTGTGAAAAAAGTGTGGGGGGGATTTTTTCATCATCCCCATATCTGCCCATCTGCTGCTGCGCAAACTCCAAATCACTCCTGTCTCCCCAGCCCCACAATCAGTTCTGCCTCCACATCTGTTTTGCTCACCCTACTGCCATCAGTTCTGTCCCCATAGCTCTTCTGCCCCACCAGCCTCACCTCTGCTCTTTGGGTGGCTCTTCACCATCCTCCCCCCCAATCCCGGGAGGGTTGCAGTGGGTCCCATCTCCCTCTTCCCAAGCCAGGTGTTGCAGGTAGGGGAGGAAAGAAGAGCTGTCCCATTGCTCTCAGGAGGGGCAGAGGGAGGAGGGTGCAGAGCAACCCTGAACTGCTGGTCTCTGTTACTCCCTCCTTCCTTTCCCCTTCTGTGAGAATGGTGTCCGATCCTGAGGGGAGGGGGAAAGAGCCTTGCCTGTTTGCTGCAGCAGTTCTGATTGGCTGCACTTCCGCAGCATGCAGGCAAGTGGGGAAAGCAAGCAATCAGAGGAGGTTTCCCCTAGAGGATACTAAAAATGTGTGCCCTCAGTAATCCAGCTCACTTTTTAGAACTTTTATTTCCCGAGTCTATGTCCTGTCCTAGCCCAGCACACTTTAAGACCTGCTGGATGTTGAACTGGATTTTGTTTTGGAGCTATGAGCACATCATAAGCAACTGCATGAGTTTTGCGGTTGTTTAAGTCTGGCACCTGATCAAAATGTGGGGACCCTTGAGAAGAACAACTGTTCAAAATGAGAATATAAATCACCTAAAGTTAAATATTTCATCCCCCAAAATATGAAGAATTTAAGATTAAAACCAACAAGAGCCAATGCATTTTATCCAGCCATGGCTGCGACTCTAAATTTTGGAAAATAAATGAATGGCACGCTGGAGAACGTCTAATGAGACTAGAACGCAGCTCCTACAAAGACACGAGCTTGGTAGTAGTTAATAATGGAGACTGTCTTTTTATCTACAGTACATGCTGTCTCAAGAGACCATAGAAGCACTTCGGAAACCAACATTTGATGTCTGGCTGTGGGAGCCCAATGAGGTAACGAGGCAATGAGTAAACAAGTTGTTGATACTTGTAGCTTCTCCCATGACAGCATTGATGCTGTCAGGAAAGCCATCTTCAGTATCTAGCAGTAGAAATCTAATGAAGGCAATGCTGAAGAAAGACCTGGCCTATACATGCAGAGGATTGAACTGATTGAGCTCATTGGGTTTTAGCCCACTTACAAGTAGGGATGCATCTCGTCGGCTCCGTTGGTACAAACTCCCTGCATGCCCTTCTCTACACGGAAGCTATGCCATCACTGCACAAAAGGGAGTGTTTTTACATGGAGATAGCTAACTTGAGCTAGCCATTATCCTAGTGGATACAAGGCACTATGGTTTTACTTTGAGGCATCTAGGTGGAGGGCATGGGGATGACCTCATCTAACTACACAGAGGTAAAAACAGCCTGTGCCTTGACTCAGAAAATTTACAGCAAGATAAACACACCTTTTTTTGCAGTGAAGATATACCCAAAAGCTATGTCTCCACTGCAGTTAGCCTTCCGCGGTTGACTCGTGCCAGCTGACTTAGGCTCCTGGGCTCAGGAGCTATTTAATTGCAGTGTAGGTGTCTGGGAGGGTGTAAGCCCAAACATCTACACTGCAATTAAACAGCCATTTAGCCCGAGTCTGTGAGCCTGAGTCAGCTGGCACAGGCACTGGGTATCTAACTGCAGTGTAGACATGCCCTCAGAGGACAGCACCTCAGTGACTACAACAATCAGTGGATCAGTGCTCTTCCCAGAGGTAGATGAGGCCAAAAATATCCATTCAGAAGTGTTTTGTTTTTTCCTTTTCAGACTCTTTAGCTAATATTTATTTTCATGACACCTCAGCGTTTAAGTTGAAATATGCTGTTTTAAACATGGAATTGGTCGATCCAAGTAATATGCCTGAAATCTAATTCTTTACTGAGTGAATCATCCAGGAGTGCAATAACTTTTGTTCTCTAAGCATGCCAAATAGATGGTACTTATTAGAGAACTCCTTGTTTATTTCTCCACAGTCCACATATTGGTAATGTCACTGAAGGACAAATGCAACAAAGTTAATGCCAGCCTGGGTTCTTTCATTCCATCTAGCATGCATGTCTACCTCTATTCAGCAAAGCACTTGAGCGCATGCTTAACTTTACGTAAGTGATTGATCCCACCAAAATCAATGGGACTGCTTACCAGTTTAATGTTAGGCATGTTTAGGTGCTTTGCGGAATCAGATCCTGAGTACATACATTGATTTGTATCGTGTCAGTGTGCAATACACTCAGAGGAGACACAAATCTAAATGCATAGCATATTCTTCTTATTCTTCTTATTTATTAATCATCATCTCTGTCATGGAAGCTCTCAGAGGCCCCACTGTGCCAGCTGCTGTAGAAACACAGAGGAGGAGGCCCTGTCATGAGAGTTATTATGTGAAACAAGATTCAACAAATGGATGTAACAAATGATAATAGGGAAAGTGAGAGGGAAAGAGATCAGTACAATGGGGGAAGGGGGAAGGAGAAAAAGAGAGAGAGAGATTGAGAGAGAGAGACTGGAGTTGCGAACTAGACACACAAATTAAATCTTCAAAGTGTTATGCAAGCAAGAGACGTTCTGCTTTGAAATCTCTAGATGAACATATTACAAGATGAATCAAATTTCCAAAGATTAAAACAATCCTAACAGAAATAATGTACTTCATTCAGTTTATTTGTTAACATACTTCCAGTTGGTAGAAGTAACAAGAAGACCTGTACGTGGTTCAGAGTTCAGTCTCCCGTTGGTTGTTAGTATATATGGGCATGCACATTCACATAGAAGGTAACAGAATTTTCACCGCACGCATCTTGCCAACTTGAGGGAGATATTTTATGGCTATTTTTTTTTCAGGCATTTGTGGTTAAGTGTCAACAAACTAGTCAGGCAAAATGACTGACCCACCACCTTTTGAATATCTACCCTGTGACGCCTTTACTGCCCTAAGAATTACAGTTTGCCAGGTGGACCATAAAAATGTTGGCAGATTGTTTAGCAGACCATTAATAAAGAGTAGGAATAGGGGGCGAAAGCATTATCCATGGATTTTTTAACACTGAGGCTGAGTATTTTAACAGAGTAACTCATTCATAGTAATGGAAACCATTACATTTTTGCATGCACACTGATAACGTGAGGGTATGGAAATTAGGAACATACTATATGTAGGATTTATGCTCAGAAACAATCACACAAACCATGGTGAGCACAATACTATATGGCTTTGTCTGTTAACATTTTCACCCTTTTGACTCTGTTTTATGTTAACTTAATTGAAATGGTTCATGTAAATGCCTACTTAACAGTGAGTGGTGGTTTATGTGGTTGATTTTGAGCAAGTGAGTCATAAATCACCATGTCAGAGTGCAACCAGTGTCTGATGCACTAATGTAATGGTTTGCTCTGCAATATTTCATAAACAAGGTTATTTCAGAACTCAGCATTACATTTTCAACCCCCCTGGAGAATCTCTTGCTCCCTGGGGAATGCATGACAATATAATCATATTTTTCCCATTGGGGTTAAAACCTGACTCTCTCCTATGCAGTAGTAAGCGGGTGTGTTAGTCCCTTGTTTCCTTCTAACCCAGCTTACATGATCTATCCTGAGGACAGTCTAGAAGGAGGGCAAAGAAATGAGGCGATCCCTTTCTGTTTGGATTGGTGGAGTGGTTCAAGAGATAGGGAGCTCTCATAAATTGATTTTCTACCCCACCATCTTCTCCCATTGAGAATCTCTGTGAATCTGTAGTCCCAAATCTCCCCAGACTGAGCCAGCAGGCTGTCAGAGGAGCTTCCCCATGGAGATTGAGAAGAACCAGAATGGCTCCTCATTCTGAACCCTTAATGGGTGCCCCTGTCTTTGGATCAGGCCACCATGTTGCAAAAATATTTTTAAGCCCATGTCACTCCTTACATCCTGGAATTGATCCATAAAGGTCAGTACCTTTTTCACATCCCTCCTCAAGAGCCACCTCCCCCACACTACTAACAATATATCTGGCAATGGGTGA
>ML675610.1:38019698-38080694 GCA_007922155.1 Mesoclemmys tuberculata
GCCAACCCCAAATGTTCAAAAAGCATAAGCCAGGCCCCCACATCACGAGATTTTTAAATTAATAAATGTGGGGTTCTTTTTCTTTTCCTTCTGCCTTTAATTCCAGAAGCTGGGGCTTTAAGAAAAACATCAACTATTATGAGTCTCACAGTAAAATCACTAAGTGTCTCAGCACTGTATTTTAGTGTTTCCTTCTCCCCCACCTTTTGTTTGTTACTTGTTGTCTTAGATCCCAGTCCTGCAAGATACTCCATGCTGGCAAAATCCCTGTACCCACTGACTTCCATAGGGCTCTGTGCTTGCAGAGTCTCCTCAGTTACCAACTAGCAGAATCAGGGCCTTAGACTGCAAACGCCACAGGGCAAGGTGTGTGTCTCTATCTGTGTTTTCAAAGTGCCCTGCACAGTGGAGCCCTGATCCATATTTGGTCTATGAGTGTTATCATAATATGGGTAATTGATCATAAATAATGTGCCAGCTTTTCAAAAGTACTCAGCATCCAGCCGCTCCCATTATTCTCAAGAGAACTTGTCATTAACCTTAATGGGAGCTACTGGATGAACATTTGCAGATCTGACCACTTCATTTAGGTTCCTTAATTGAAGCAGAGCACTTGAAAATCTGGGCCAATTAGAATTACCTGCAAAGGGTGAGGACAGGGTGTCCAGCATCTCCATAATGTCATCATTCAGGCCCCAGATTTTCTGAGTTTTGTACCTGCAAGAATTTCAACATAAGGTCGTCTTTCTGCATTCGATTTCCCTTTTTTATTATTATTATTATTCATACGAAATAGAAAAGGAAATATAAAAAAAAAAGAGGGGGATCCTATACTGCACCAAAAGATTGAATTTGCCAAGATCCAAATATATGCCTGATGGATAATTGCACTAGATGCACAGTTAAATCATTAAGGAAAATGAAGCTCAGCAGATGTGCAGTATGCTGCTTGTTTCATTAGCAAAGAGGAAAGCAGAATGCAGGTCAAGTTAAGTAAATGGAACTTTATTAAACCTTGTGCCGTGCTCTGTTCATGTGGCTGATTAGCTTCCAGCCAACCTCCCGGCATTATCTGTTCTACTGGTGTCTTTTCTATAACAGTCCCTCCAAGGAACATGGTCCTCTGATTCCAATTGCACTGATAATGATGCACTACTTTCACTTGCTTGTAAAAGGCTTGTCTATGCATAAAATATTCTACCACTTTAACTAAAATCCTAGCATGGGTGCAGTATGGGAAGGAAAATAGATTATATAGGTAAAAGGCACTTTATACCAGTATAACAGTATCCACCCTACCAGTTGTAGCAGTGTAACTATTGTGGTAATTAAAGACTCTGGTTTTTGCGTTGGTTGGTTTTGTTTGTTAGTTTGAAGGTATCAAACAATATGTTCTGCCGTAGGTACAGGGACCAAGCATGAGGCTGCATACCAAAAGTGCGATGACGTTATCTGAGCACATATCAGTCTTTCTGACATTTTTCCTGGCGTTCTGTGGGAAAGCCTTTTTTACTCACACTTGAATGACCCAAAAACCAGCCATAATGGAATTTTACTAAACATGTTATTGAATTAAATACAGGCGGACAAACATAGGTAATTTCACCAAAGGAAGCAATTTTTCTGTAAAGCTATGAGTGCCTGAAAAATAGGGCTTTGAAATGAAAATGTTTATAACATCATTCCACTGTCACTATAATTAAGATGCAACACGGAGGTCAAATAGCCTTAAACGAAGACCTAGGTAATATATAAATCATTTCTCTACAATATTTATAGACACAACAAAAGCTAGACGTGGAATAGCATAGCTGAGCTAGTTGTGTTCTGTTCCGAAAACAAGAAATAAATGTTATACTGCTATTGTCTTCAAGAATGTTTTGCCTTTGTGTTATGGTTGCTGAAATTCACAGTTATGGGAGGGAATAGCCCCAATCCTGCTCTAATTTTGTAATTTTACCATCTGAGTGGTGTTTTGTAATCCGTTTAGTCTAGTGAGGATATTATTTTAAATTAGAGGAAGTCGCACATGAACTAGATGTGCCTAGTTATCTGGAATGCACTCTATTGCCAGCAACTCTTGTCTTCTGTGGTCATAAATTCTATACACTTGAATGCTAATACAAAGCCCATTGACTTCAGTGCACTTTGGATCAGGCCCATAAACCAGTTCCACTAGCAAAATCATATTTCTTCTTCATGAGATGGTATATTTTGATCTTCATGATCACTAATGAGCTCTGGGATGAATTAGGGCGCAACCCAAGACATACTGAAGTCTATAGAAGTCGTTCCTTTGTCTTCAGTGGGCTTTGGATCAGGTCCTTCATGAATTTGTTTTAATCTTGCAATCTTTGAACAGCTTAGTTTCATGATTAACAATAGGGCTCCACTAGACATCAGTGCTTGTAATGTGAAGATTTACGTGACACTGTACATTGCGCTTTATAAATGACAGCAATTAAAACGGTAACCTCTCTATTCATTGTTACAGATGCTGAGCTGTTTGGAACATATGTATCATGATCTCGGATTGGTGAAAGACTTTAATATCAACCCCATTACGCTGAAGAGGTGGTTGGTGAGTTTTTTTTTAATTCTCAGTATTTTTTATCTTTAAAATATAGCTCCAAATCCTGCAAACACTCCCTCATGGCCTTAACTTTATTCACATGAGTAATCCCATTGAAGGCAGCGGAATTGCTCACACATTTAAAGTTAAGCGCTTGTGCCAGTGTTTGCATGATCAAGGACACGGATTACATATTCTAGAATAGCTTTGGATTTTTTTATTTCATTCCTGAATCTGAGCTTTCTGTAGACTCGCTGAGGCCAAATTTATTCCTGGTGTAACTGGATTGTTACCAAATGTGGAAAAAAAACACCAAAAAAACCCAACAAAAACCAGTTTTTTAAAATTATGTCAGAAGCAAGAAGGCTGCAAAATAATCAGCAGATCTGCTGGATCACTAGGGGACAGAGCAGTGGTCCCCCAACTTTTTATGTCACACCCGGCGTTACCCGTAATGGACTCTGCTCGTGCCCACCCAGGTGCCGGGGTTGGGAGCCATAGCCAGGAGAGGGGCTACGGTCAGAGCTATGAGCTGGGAGCTGAGGCCCAGGCTGGAGGTGCAGGTCAGGCCAGGGCTGGGGTCAGAGCCATGGTCATAGCCGGGAGTGGGGCCACAGCCAGGAGCGGAGCCATAGCAGGGCTGTGAGCAGGGCCATGGTTGAGGCTAGGGCCGGAGCTGGGGCTATGGTCAGGAGCAGAGCCACCTCAGAGACTGGGAGCAAGGTCATGGTCTAGTACAGGCCAGAGCTGTGGCTGGGGCCACTGCCAGGTCTGGAGCCACAGCTGTGGGCTGAAGCTGGGGCCGGAGCTGGGACTAGGGCCAGGGGGATGGGTTGGAGCACATCTGGGGGCAGAGCAGGGCTGGGTGGCATTCCTCCCTGCCCCCCATGGGGCTGGCCCCAGCCTCCCTGAATGTTCCTCTGCACCCTCTCTACGGGGGTGTGCCCTACAGTTTGGGGACCCTTGGGATAGAGAAAGCAATTAAGGAGTACAAGGACATTGCTTAGAAGCAAAATGCTTTCTTTGCGTCAGTCTTCAAAGCTGAGAATTCTGGGGAGAGTCCTATGCCAGACTTCTTTCTGGTAGTAAAGATGAAGTACTCTCGGAAGTTGAGGACTCAGAAGAAGAGGTGCTGGAATATATTGTTAATTTAAAAAGCAGTAAATCAGCAGGCCAAGATCATACACATTCCAGGGCTCTGATGGGGAGCCTAAGAATGAAGTTGCTGAGCTCCTAATAAAAATATGAAATCTTTTATTAAAAACAGCCACGGTTCCAGAGGATGGGAGGGTAGTAAATGTTGTACCCATAGTTCAAAAGGATCTAGGGACGATCTAGGAAATTAGACCAGTAAGCCTCACATCTGCACGTGGCAAATTGGTTGAAACAATTAAACACGGAACATGAAAGTACCTGGAAACTTAAAAGAGGGTTTAACCAGCACAGTTTCTGCAAAGAAAAATCATGTGTCGATAAAGTAGTGGATAAAGTACCAGTTGTTGAAGTAATTTATTTAGACTTTCAAAAGGTGTTCAACCAGGTTCTACTCAAGGCAACTAAGGAAGCTAAGTAATCATGAATCTAACACTGGCTAGGAGACAGAAAGCAAAGATAAAAGGTCGATTTTCTTCAAGGGAAAAGGTTAACACAGGGTGCTTCGAAGTTCCATACTATGTACAGTGTTTAATATTAATGATCTGAAAAAGGGAGAGAGCAGTGAGATGGCAAAATTTGCAGATGACAGAAAGTTATATAGATTAATCGGGACTGGGAAGACTAAAGAACATCAGAGAGACCTAAACAAGCTTGGTGAATGGGCAAACATAATGCCAAATGACATTCAGTATCAATATATTCAAAGTAATACACATAGGAAGGAAAAAATTAAGCTACTAGTACACTTTAAAAGGTTCTACATTAAATGTTTCAATTTAGGAAAGTGGCGTGGGCATTATTGCAAGCAGCTGAATTAAGACCTTTGCAAAATGTGCTGCTGTGGTCAAAAAAGCTAACAAGATATCAGAATTCATAAAGATTAGGATGTAGAATAAAACAGAAAATATTATAATGCCATTATATCAATCAATGGTGTGGCCTCATTTAGAGTACTGTGTAGTACTGATCGTCATACCTCAAAAGGGATATTGCAGAATTAGAGAAGCTCCAGAGAAGGGCCACAAGAATGATGAGAGTCATGGAAAAATTCTCATAAAGAAAGATCAGGATTTTTTGATCTTAGAAAGGAGATGAATAAGAGGGATTTTGATAAAAGTACATAAAATAATGAAGAGTATAGAGAGTGTGGATCAGGAACATCAGCTCTCCCTGTCCTGAAACACAAGAACAAAGATACATTCAATGAAATTGAAAAGTGGTAAATTCAAAATAGAAAAAAAGGAAATACTTTTTCATCCAATGCGTAATTAGACTCTGGAACTCATTGCTGCAGGAAAGTGTTGAGGTAAAGAATTTAACAAGACTCAGAAAGAGATTAGACAATTACATGGCTATCAAGAATAATCAGAGTTATCATGATTAATGCTAATAAAATTTTTGGAAGAGAGATTAAATCTCATGTCTCAGGTTTTAAGCCAATCTCTTACTATCAGAGATGAGGTAGACTTAATGTGGTAGGGGAAGATTATCCCATGTCTCCTTATTTGTGGGCTTCTTACATCTTCCGAAGCATCTGGTACCGGCCATATCAAAGACAGGAGACTAGACTAGATGGCCATGGTGTTTGGTTCAGTATGGCATTTTCTATGTTCATATACCATACATTGATTTAGCCTGGAACCACTAGCACTGGGAGCGCTGTGACTCGAGATAGCAGTGTGTACAGCATGTTACCCTGGTTTGCAAAGACACAACATGCCCAGGCATTTCTAGGTACAGTAGAAAATGTACTTTCTTTTAGCACATTGCTCTGCAGAATTATATCACTTTTCGTCTAGTGGATGCAATGAAAACTATTTGATTACTCTTTTTCTGTCGAGAAGTAGCAAATGTCCGTAAAATGGCTCCTGCTACAAAAATGATTCAAGGACTGGAAAAATCATACTTTACTGAGGAAGAATCTACTTATCTTACTGAAAAAACAGCTCAAGAGGCAACTTGAGCATGGTGTATAATAAAGAGAGAGTAGATGGGTCTTTAAACTATCAGAGAAAAAAGTAATAAGATGCAGTAGCAGAAAGCTAAAGCTTGACAAATTCAAACTGGAAATAAGGTGCAGGTTTTTAAGAGTGAAAGTATTTAACAATTGGAACAACTTACCTAGCAATGTGGAGGACTCTCCATCACTTGAAATCTGGAAGTCAGGATTGGCTGTCTTTCTAAAAGATATACCGTTGTTCAACCACAAGTTGTTGGCAAAATACAGGACTTACTGGGTGACATTCTATGGCCTGCGTTATGCAGGAGCGTCTGTCATGACTTAGCTGCCAGGCCGTGTGTTTCAGTGTGTCATGATAAACACTCATTTACGCTAGTGCTTTGTCCGTGCGTGTGTGACGTACTATGTGTGATCTGTAGGTGTAAAATAGTGGATGTAAAAATGAGCACACTAGCATCAAAATGTTTGCTGTAACTATGTCGTATCTATAGACCTTAATGGCGCGTACGTCAACACGCGTTTTATCAGTTGATAGCCTGGTGGCCCCTCAGGGTTGTAAAAATGATATTTGTGGCCCTTGACCCGAAAAGGTTGGGAACCCCGGGTTAGAACGTAGGAAAATCAAGCCCAAGCCCAAGCCCAGGGTGCTGAAGACTCCGTTCCCGATCCAGCAAAGCACGGAGGCGCCGTTTTACTTTGAGAATGCCTGTAATCACACTCGTGATGATGGGGGTGGGCCTACGCTTAAAGTTAAGCACGTGCTTACGTGTTTTGCTGGGTGAGGCCAGCACTGTGCCAGATCAAGCCCTAAGTGTGTGGAGCTGACTAGTGCCAGGGATGATTGGCTGTCTCAGAAGAGGTCCTCAGTGTAAAGTTGTAAATGAGATCCTCTAATACACTCTTGCCTTTGAAGACCTCCGGGTGGAAATTCAAATGATGTCAGAAATGTGTTTTGTGGCCTCTGAATGTTCATAAATAGGCCTTTGCTCCAGCACAGTTTGGCAGACTTCAGGGTGTCTGTTCAAGAAAGATACAAAACCAGAGCGGGCGGTGTCATCAGGACTGGAGACACTTGCTATTGCCTGCCCAGACTACTGGGAAACTGTCTCAAACGTCTTGAGTTAATTTTGTGCTGGTGAAAGGTGAGACAGATGATGCTTAACAGACAGATCCATAGGCATGCGCACGGGGTGTGCCGAGTGTGCCCAGGCACACCCTAATGCAGGGTGGCAAACCTTTTTGGTGTGGCCCATGGCCACTGTGCACACCGCTGCGAGATTAAAATTCCAGGAGATCTTGCATCAGTGCGCGGGAACGCGAGATCTCTCGGTGTTACTCTCCACCGCGAGTCCTACTCTGCCGCCGAATTTCAGTTTGACATGGGATTTCATGGCGGAGAGTAAAGGCTATTACTCTCTGCCGCGAGTCCCACTCGCCTTTAAAAAGAAATTAAAAAAATAAAAAATAAAGTTCCCTGGATGCACACCTAATGAAATGTGCACACGCTAATGAAATGTGCTGCGCACGCCTATGGACAGACCACTGACAATCTATGGTCTCATTGCTATCCCTCATGTGGCTGAGGAAGGAACGCCTCATGGTGCTTTTCAATGACTCCATGGGATGGTTCAGGAATGCTGTTGGTTAAATCCTACAGGGGGAGCAACATCTCGTCCTCCACAGCCAAAAGGAGGAGGGTGGTGTCGCTGGGCCTTTTGTTGTGAAGGAGCAAAAGTGGAAAATAATATGGGGCGCCAGATGTTTTATATAGCAACATGGAGTGCCTCGAGGGAGAGCGGGAGGTGCATGGACTCAGATCTTTCCATTCAGAAACAACTCTGCAGCCTTTAACTGTTTTACTCCCTCTTTTTGTAGCTGTGTATTCATGACAATTACAGAAACAACCCGTTCCATAATTTCCGGCACTGCTTCTGTGTGACCCAAATGATGTACAGTATGATCTCACTCTGCAATCTCCAGGTGTGTCTCTAGTTTGTCCACATAGCTATCTGAATTTCTACTTCTATTACCAGACAAATATTCATCCACTAAGCATCATGAAAACCTATGACATTTTTCTTACAAAAAGGACCTTTGTTTTGTTTGCACCTGGCTCTTGTTATTGCACCTGTACTCATTAATTTATTGCAAGCAAGCAAGCATTAGGCAACTGAGCTATAATTAGTTATAGTGGAAAGAAATGATGGTCAATGGTTGAGGAACTAGCCTCGGGCTTGAGAGACCTGAGTTCAAGTCCCTGTTCTGGGCCACAGACTTCTTGTGTGACCTTGGCCAAGTCACTTACCCTCTCCGTGCCTCAGTTCTCCACCCTGTAAAATGGGGATAATAGCACTGCTCTACTTGACAGGGGTGTTGTGAAGATAAATTAAGATCGTGAGATACTCAGCTATGACAGTAATGGGGCCATGTAAGTACCTAAGATAGGTAGAATGGGTCTCAAAAGTTTCGATCAGTATCTATAAGCACAAGTGCTTTACCAACAATTATATAAGCCTCTGAAACTCTCAGCTTTGGATAGTCCCTTGCTGGCTCCCTCCCCATGAAACAAGCACCTCAGAAAGCCCCAGCTCTTCTATCTTTGCTTCCTCTTTGCTCCTTTTCAGGAGGAGAGGACTTCTCCACTCCACTTGTGTCGTATGCTCTTCAACGGAAAGCCATGCCTTCTCTCTCAAGCCAGGAGCCAGTAGCGTCTCTGCTGAGTGCTCCTTCAAACTCTGCTCGTTCTGGCTCTTCCCACCACCTTCTGAACCCCCGAGCCAATTAAACCTTGTGCCCACCTGTGCTCCAGCAGGGCATGATGCATTCTGGGGAGCGTACACAAGGGAAACTCTAGATTCTCTGGAAGCTTGCCAGGAGCTGCAGCAGCAATGGCCAGTACAGAGGCTAACAGTCCTATCACCTAGCTGCTGCCACCCAAGGAAGGGAGGAGTTTTACAGTCTTCCTCAAAAGAGGCTAGATAAGTGGTTGTTCACAGGACACAATGAAGAGACTCCTAGAACAGATTCGGCTATGAAAAAGAGGTTGTGTTTTGTTCAGGAATAAACACAGTTTCCAATGGGTTCTTCTTTCACCCCAATTAGTTCATCTATGTCTAAGTACAATGAGAACCGTATAGCCCTGGAGTATATGAAAAGTCATTTTTTAAATCACTGAATAAAATGCTCAGTCATTTCAGAGACTCTTTCATTTAGTCATCTAGGCCTGAATCAGCAAAGCGCTTCGGCACATGCTTAACATTAGGAAAGTGACTGAGTAACCCCATGGAGCCAAGGGATAGTCCCAGGTGTAGTACCCCTACAATTCTCACCGACTTCACTGGGATTTGTGAGCACGTGACACGTCTGAAAATCTACAAGACCGCTGGTTGGCTGGCATGCCCCATGGAATGAATTAAGCTTTAGTTATAATGCAATATAACCCTACAAAAAAGAAGACTAGAAAACATTTCTGATCGTCCTATCAAAGATACCAGTGATCAAGGGATATAATAAAATGCCAGATTTCCAGTCAGCAATTGTGACAGGTATATTTGACCTTCAACAGCCCAAGAGCTGTCCTCTTCATTTTTAATCTCAAATTTAGGTCTCCAAGTTTAAACTGACCAAGTAGAAAGATCCATCATTCGAGCTAAAGTTGTCTCTTCTTTGTCATTACTTTCCCAAAGACCCCCAAATCAGACTACAGCTCAAAGAAAGAGTGCTTATTAAAGCTGGAGGAACCATTCACAATGTATTAATTTAACTCTTTTCCTGGATAAAGCTAGTGTGACATTTTTATGAACTTGGGGCCTGATCTGACTTTCATGGTCTATGAATTGGGACTTCATTCACTGTATCAAACGTTTCAACAAATGTTTTCTACAAATATATGAGTTGCTCATGAACCACTCACTGAAAGTATTTCTTTGCCTGTTCTGTGTTCATGATTCAGATTTGATCTGTATGGTCACTTAAGCTAGGTGTATTTTTTCCCCTAATGGGATGACCTAATGTTTTTAAACTGCTTTCTCTGCCACACAAAACAAATTTAATTTCGTCATGAACCAACTTTTGATCCACAATTAAATGAATCTCAACTACTGGCAAGAATATGTGTTCTTGTGAATATTCATATGGGCAACACTTTGCTTCCATGAATGTTCATCCTGTTTAGAAGTTGCTGAAATGTTCATGAATAATTTTCCACATGCTCTTCCCATCTCTAGTTAGTGTGAAAGATAATGGCATGTAAATTATCCTCCAACTCTCCTTCAGCTAGTGTAGATGCTGGAATGATTTCTACAGGCCTGAGTATTAACATCTGTGTGCTTTAAAACATGCAATATTAGTAAATCTCAGACAAAATTCCACTTCCTTCCTCCAAACTGCTTCTATTTAACGCATCAAAGCCAAATCTGAGTCATTTGTTACTGCAGTGAATGGTAGAATCTTTTTTCTCATGTGCAATACATATAATTATTGATTAACGGTTAATTTTACTCAGATCATTTGTTCTTCTGAAATTTGAATGTGTTTTTTTTTTTTGGGGTGGGGGGGAGGAGTATAGATATTGTAAGCCACTACATTAATTTTTTTTTTCTGTTGCAGGAGAAATTTCCCCAAATTGATATCTTAATTCTAATGACTGCCGCTGTATGCCATGATTTGGATCATCCAGGATACAACAACACGTATGTGTGTCCTTTGTGTTTTGTTCCTTTAAAATATATTGGGAAAACAATGCAGATCAGCATTTTTGTCTCATGTCCGGAGCAGAGAGTGGGGCATCTGAGTATGAATCTACCCACAATGCTCTGCTGTTATGGTCAGACACTGACAAGGACAGAGCCATCTGGTTAGACTATATGCAACGCTAGCCATTAGTGTATTCAGTCCTGAGCTGAGGCTGCTAACTGCTAAACTCTGAAAGGAAAATGGCTCCCCTTTCAATTTCCTCACAAAACTTAAGTATTTTCCATTAAAGAAAGCTGGCAGCTAGAAACCATGCTCAGGTCAAATTCTTCTGTGAATTATCCTGTGTAGCAGAGGAATGGTCTTATGGTTGAGGCTGAACTACACGTGAAGAGATTTGGTTCTTTTCCCAGCATTGCCAAAGACTTCTTGCCTGACCTTAAACAAAGCACTTAACAGCTGTCTGTCTCCATTTGGCCATCTATATAACTGACATAATAGCTAGCTGGCAGTGGTAATCTGAAGATTACTTCATAAATGTCTGTGAAGCACTGTGAAAGCATCAGATGGAAGGTGCTCTATAAGTGCTAAGTGTTATTACTTGTGTGAACTATATATAAACTCTAATTTACTTGTATTCAGCCATTCAATAAGGGCCTGCTACAATTTGCGTTGAGATTAATGCAAATCTTTCCACTGACTTTACTGGCACTTAGTGGGAGTTAAGCCTATTATCTCTAAAAAACAGTCCTCTCTGTTCTTACCCCATATGTTTTTGAGTTATAGAAGTTCAGTAATAAAAAGTAAATAATGAGAGTCTCTGAAACTATATGGAAACATGATCATTTTCTCAAAAATCTATTCAGAGTTAATATTAATTGTTCCAATAATTTTATTATTAATTAATTAATTAGGTATTCACAACTTTTTACATAAAAATATCCAATGTCTAATGTGTAACATGTGTTTTAAAGTATTGGATGTAAGTAACATGTAAGACCTTGCTGTTTTTTCTTCATATCAGGTACCAGATTAATGCCCGAACAGAGCTTGCAGTGCGCTACAATGACATCTCGCCACTGGAGAACCATCACTGTGCTATGGCTTTCCAGATCATTGCCCAGCCAGAATGCAACATTTTCTCCAATGTCAACCCAGAACAATTCAAACAGATAAGACAGGTATGAACATTGATCCAGAAGGCTATGACATGCAAACTGCTCTGGAAGATGCAGTGCGCTCAGATCTACCTTCTGTATAGTCCAACAGAGTAATTCCATCAAGATGTTGGAACTGAATAAACTCAAATTTGAAGTCACACAGAGAGATGCCTGGACTATTCTCTAGCAACTCTTGTTGGACTATTCAGCTGAACCTCCTGGAGTACCAATGAGCAAAGTTGGACTATTAAATCTAAACTTTTCTCTGTCGAAACTTACATTATGAAAGGAGTTAGGGTGACTGTAACTAGGCCACTTTGCTCATATGGTAACAACTTAACCATTAGAAGAACATTGTGCTGAACATAAAAGGGGAGTTCAAACTGGAGAAAATTTGTAAATACACACACAAATATTCACCTTCTACCCATGTTGTTATTATAGATTTTTTTCCATTTTTAATCATTGTTAAAAATATTTGTGTTTACCCAAATGCTTCAGTCTGTGCAGCTCATCTCTTTTCTCTGTTGAGTGAGGCAATGAAGTTATAATGATAAACTCTGTGACATCACCATAATTTCCATGGCAACCAACTAAGATGCAAGTCACACAGCATTATGGGCCAAATTCTGCCCTCAGATTTATGGATGCAACTCCCACCCATGTTACATGAAAACACAGTAATGCAAAATTTCCATTGACTTCTGTGGGGCCAGAATTGAGCCTCAGCATGTAGAATTGAGCTTTTAGTTTTTTTCTTTGTGCAATTTATATTCATATTAAAAATCAAATGAAACTTGGAACAAGAAGCAGCAGTTTCTCCAGCATGTAGTTATACAGAAACCAATTACATATCTATTCATTCTCTTATGTCGCTGTGAATTCTTTAAATAAATGGTTTAGTCTGTCAAGTGGATTCAGGTATGAAAGTTCCTCTTTCACTGGTGCTGATGTGATGCATCTATTTTTCTTGTTTGTGTTATATCATAAGGAATTTGTTTTAATTTAAGCATATTTCATTACACCGCAATAGCTATGCCTTGTGAGACATGTCAAATCAATGTATTATGTTTGTTTTGATAGGGGATAATTACATTAATCCTGGCAACAGACATGGCAAGACATGCAGAAATACTGGACTCTTTCAAGGAGAAAATCAACAATTTTGATTACTCAAATGAGGACCATGTGACCTGTGTAAGGAGACTGTGTGTTTATCAGTTTTCAGTGCCTATCATGGTTTGCAGTGATGTAGTTCCATTCTAAATTGTGGTTTTGGCCTGATCATGCAAGATGTCAAACAGAAGTGGTCGGAATTTTTCTGTCAAAATGGCTTTCAATAAACACTGCAATTTCTGCAAACTTGAAATTTTCAGTGTGGGGAATTCAGTAGCAAATTTTGATTTTGCTTTAAAAAAAAATCCAAACAAAATAGTTTGTTATGGGTCAAAACAATTTGAAGACAATTTCATTTTTCTTTATAGTCAGTTTCACATCTGAATTATTTTGTCCATTTTAGATAGCCCCCCTCAGTGTAGTATATGTGTGCCTCATAAAGACCTCTGTGAGGTAAAGAAGTACTTCTTTTACAGATGGAGAAGCGAGACCCAGAGAGACTAAATGACTTTCCCAAGATCTCACAGGCAGTCGTTGGTGGGCTGGGTATTGAAACTAGCACTCCCTAGCCCCAGCCTACCTCCCTAGCTATAGAACCATCCTTCTTCCCCTTTTAGGGTGGCACTGTGTGTGGGTGTCACATACTGCAGGGAAATGTTTGTCTAAAACATTGATTTGCACTGTAACATCAACAAAAGGTAGAAGTATTTCAGTAGGTCTTAATAAAAACTCCCCCCCCCCAAAAAAAAAGATAAATTTGGGAGCACTTGATATAAAGAAAGTCTAGATTCTTTCTTTCTTTCAGATTTGAAATCGTAGAGTCATCTGAGGAAGAAATAATTACTTTATCTTCCAGGATATAAATTCTTAGTTTCATTTTAGTTTCCATTACATCCATCATAACAACACTTTGCTCTTCTAGACCCAATCCAATCCCCACTGAACTCAATGAGAATCTTTCCATTGACATTAATGAGTGTGGATCAGGCCCCTGTAGTGCTTTCCATCCAGGCATGTCAAAGCACTTTACAATCATTCGTGAATTAAACCTCACAAGCCTCCAGTGGCGTAGGTAAGCATTATCCCCCTTTCACGGGCATGAAAACGGAGGCACATAGGGGTTAAGTGACTTGCCAGAGGTCATATGGGAAGTCTGTTTCAGGCAGAAGCAGAAATAGAATATCTCTAGATAGGAGGAATAGAAGCCAGATCAGTTTTGTGCCTTACCCGTAAGATTATCCTTCTTTTCTGAGGTCATTCCCCTGTGCCTCTCTAAAATGAAGGACTCATGGCTTATGGATTGACAAAGAAGTAGGCTTCTATATTATCATGGTGTAAAAGCATTTTTCCTCCTTCAGTTGAAGATGATACTGATAAAATGTTGTGATATCTCGAATGAAGTCCGACCGATGGAAGTAGCAGAGCCATGGGTAGACTGCTTATTAGAGGAATATTTTATGCAGGTAAGAATGAGAGACAGAGACACAGGTACACAATAATAATAATTCCTATGTCAATTATAGCTGGCATCTAGCTGGTAATGTTGTATGACATTCCAGTGCAACAAGGATGAGGAGGGGGTTTTTTGCTTAAGGTTACAGAAGCATGGCATAAGACAGTATGTTCAGAATAAAAGAGGCTGTAATTGGCTACTAGTTGTAAGATAAATGACAATAAAAATGGAGAGATGCTAATGTGATTCGATTGCAGCTTGTTCTCACTAATAGGGCTGCCTTGTGAGTTTATTTGGCATGTAAACTCTTTTCAAGCCGAAAGAGCAAGAAGCATGGATATTGAAAAACTCAATTAAATGGGCAGTATTAAATGGGCCAAGTTTAAATTATATATGCAATGATTTGAAATGACCAAGTCTGCCTAGGATGAGCATTTTCTTTAAAAATGAAAACATTCTGATTATTTCCAAAGGACACCATCAACTTAATTAAGCCTGAAAAGTCAGCTTATGCTCCGAAAACAGTTGCTTCTTTCTGGAGTCCCATCCCTCTCTGGTGTGGTTTCTTGTAGCATAAAACAATGGTTTTCAACCTGTGTTCTGCGGACCCCTGGGAGTCTGCAGACTATGTCTAAGATTTCCAAAGGGGACCACACCTCCATTTGGAATTTTTTAGGGGTCCACAAATGAAAAAAGGCTGAAAACCACTGACATAAAACAACATTAGAACTAACAGCAGTCCTCTGCTCTCCCCTTCCCACAAACCAAGCTGTCCATGAACACTGCAGAAGCTGGCAGCATGCAAAGCATGGCTTTATCATGATTGGAAGAACAAGACGCCAGACTTTTCTTCTCCTCGCTCCCCACCCCCTTTTTTTATAACATTTTCCCTGTGCTGAAGGAATCGATTTGACAAAGAAATTACATTAGATGTATCCAAAGAAGAAGGCCCGACAACAGGAAATCTCTATGACAAAATGTTAGAGGCGCCTTTAGCTCATTGTCTCTGCAATATATTTATTCAAAATAAAATGATCTCTCTATGCATTTTATTGTGTTCCTCGCCCCAATATCTGCCACAAGGTACTACCGTACACACATTATTAAAGCAGGTCTGACAGATGAGAGTTAATGCTGGCAGTGAAGTCAAAGAGGTGACAATTATTGGCATATATTGCATCCCTCTTACTAACTATGCAGTGATAGGAATAATGGGTCAGTTGTCAGCTGGTTCCAATCACTATAGATGCATTTAAGTCAGTGCAGCTATTCTGATTTGTACTAGCTAAGGATCTGGTCCCTATTCATAAAGACCTTCCAAAGTTCTTAACACAGAGATACATCCCTCCCTGAGTCTGTGTGTACAAGGGGCCACTTGATAGACTAGAAACATAAATCATTTTTGATCAGGGTTGGCTAGTCCTAGCTTAGTACCCAAAAGAATAATTCACTGGAGGAGAAGAAAGTCAAGGACCCTTTCCCTCCTACGTACAATGGCTAATGGTTAGGTTCTGCCACCTCGTCTCACACTAAGCAGTGCATTACTCCATAAGATGTCCCATGGATTTGCATTGGGACTTGGGTGCTTGCCTATCTGCTTTATATGCCTCTGAGACTCTCTCTCTTAGGGTGTGTCTTCACTGCAGCTGGGAGCAAGCCTTTCAGTCCAGGCTGACAGATGTGTGCTAGTGGGCTTGCACCAGCCTATTAAAAATAGCTGTGTGGACATTATGGCACCAGCTGAGGCTTGAGCTAGCCACTCTAGCTCAAGCCTGCTCTACCTCCTGGCTTCGAGGTGGGGTGGCTAGCCTCCTCCAATGTCGAAACGGCCACACAGCTATTTTTAGCATGCTAGATCAAGCCCCACTAGTGTGAGTCAGCCTACATGGGCTGCAAGGCTCACTCCTGACTGCATACATACCCTTATGGTCTTGTTTTGTGCATGCAACAATTGTTGGGGGGAGGAGGAGAGCTAATGAAAGGGTTATTAAAACAAGATGAATCAGATGCTAAAATATATGATGCAGTTTCCCTTCCATTTTCTATTGTCACATACAGCATTGAAGCATATGTGCAGAAAATATTAGAGATCTAATTATTTGGTCTGCAAACAGTTTGGGTTTTGCTGCCCTAACATCTCCATGTTGATAATAATCTTTGTCTGAATGTGTCCCAGAGTGATCGAGAAAAGTCTGAGGGACTCCCAGTGGCACCTTTCATGGACCGAGATAAAGTGACCAAACCAACAGCGCAGATTGGGTTCCTTAAGTTTGTTTTGATCCCAATGTTTGAGACTGTAACAAAGGTAAGTTATTTATGTTCTAAGATGCTTTCTGGAGCTAAGAACATTTCATCTTGATTTTGATAAACATTTAGTCAGCCAGTGAACTAATCCTGTAGAGTTTGCATTCTCACTCCATTACAGTTTCTCACTCCATTGCAGTTTCTCACTCCATTTCTATCATTTACAGGTAAATAAATATTTTTTAAGTGTTAGTTTGACTTTTCTCACTTTTGTTTAGCTTTTTCCAGAAGTTGAAGAAGTGATGCTCCAACCTCTTTGGGAATCCAGGGACCGCTATGAGGAGTTAAAACAACTAGATGAGTCTATGGAAGATGTAAGCTGAACTGGGTGAAATTTTTCAGTCAAATATTAAATATGCTAAAAAATTCAGTTCTGGAGTTAGGAGTGACCAAAACTAATTTGGGTTGAATTCAGCAAATAGTTTTGGCTGAATAAAATGTTTTTTAAAAATTGGAAAAGTCAGAATGGTTTATAAAAGCAAAATGTTTTAAAAGCAAACATTTTAAAAGCAAAATGTTTTGACTTTGCATGTCAAAACAAAATTTCATTTTGAAATCTAGCTCCATTTGTTTACATTTTTATTTCAAAAGGTGAGAGCACCTGCAAACGTAACAAAGTGGGAAAAAATTGTTTTGAATCAAATTAAACATTTTGTTCAACCCAAAATGATTTTTTGTTTCATCAAGAAAAAACAAAAATAAATCAATTTCAGTTCAAAACAAACTGATTTTGTGGATTTGAACTGAAAAATCAATTATTCTCTCAGCTGACTATGTACCCTCCGGGTGTTATTAAAAAGTGAAACAGACAATTCAAGTTCTTCATTTTGATGATATTTATGGCCTTTGATTATATCTATGGTCACCTTTCCTTTCTATATATTTGTAAAACACTGGGAATATCTATGGCAGTGTCTAAATAATAATAATGAGAAAGAGAAGCAGTCATGAGACCTAACCATAGAAAAGAGAATGGCAAAGCAAACTCTGGGTGCACAGAATGTAAAAGAGCCTGCAGAGAGATTGTCCAACGTCATGGGCATTACACTAGGAATTGCTCTTTCTCGCTCTTACACCGCATGCATGCAGTCACACACATACCATACAGTACGATTAAACAGACAACCGGATTCATTATTTTACGGCTCAGGGTAAAGAGGTATCTCTCTCTGATGGTAGGTACAAAGATCTCTGTCCCTTTGCTATGTCAGACCTGTGAGAGCTTTGATGACTTCTGTAACCAGGCCTCAGGTTTTTCTGCTCTCTGTGACTGGTGCCAAATCCGTTTCAGCACTGCCTGAGCAGGAGAATCACAGTGTTGTAGTGCTTGGCCCTGCTCCCATTGAAGTCAATGACATGGTTCCCATTGACTTCAGCGATCCAAAATGATGCCCTTAGCGCTCAGCCTGTGACCTCTACTCCCGAGGTCAGAGTTTAGGGTTCTTTTCTTATCATCATGAAACCCATCAAAAAATAAATTAGGGTTGTGACCAAACTCAGCTAGGTGGATTCTATGACAAAAGCACGCAAAGAGGGGCACAATGCTGGTATTATGAAATATAGACATTTTACTTACGTATAGTTAGAAAAACTTTTTTTCTGTCTGCCTTCAGACTCTTCTCCCAGTGTGTTAGATTAATGTCATCCTGTCTTTGGAAGTCTGTGTGTGTATCTCAAATCCTTTTTCCTCTTCCACACTCCCTAATTTAGGTGATCTTTCTGTTGACTGAGACATTGTCCTTTTGGTATGATGATGAAGAGACACCATTATCTGAGTTAGTAACTAGGAATACAGTATAATTCCTCCTGTTGCACAACCCAAGTTAACTTTTCATATAACACCAGTGTTCCTCCTGTATGGTTTATATGCTGGCTTTTTCAGTTTGGTTTGATTTTTTTCCTGTTTCAATGTTTACAAGAAAACTGATATGTATTTAATACAAAAAAATTCTCTTTTCCTCCAAACACATTGGATCTAAGGGCTTGTCTACACTGGGGAGTTTTACACTGACATAATTTGCACTAGTGAAAACCTGTTCTATACACACCCTGCACTGGGGTAGAAAGAGGAATGCATCAGTATAGCTCTCCTGGCTTTGACAGCAAGATAAACTACACTATTGCGCATCACTTGCTTACCCCAGTGCTGCATATCTGCAGCAGGTGCAGCTACCTCATTGTAGTTTCATTGGTACAAAATATCCCAGTTCAGACAAACATTATAAGGAAATGTAACCACCAGGCAGTTTCCATAACATCTTGTTACCTCATTGATTCCCTTTAACACCTTCTTGAGAGAATGTTTTATTGCCAAGCAAATGAAAGTTAGTTTCCAAGCAGGCTAATTGCTACATAACAAAACATACCAGAGCACAGCATTCCACTCCCCAGGGTTTATATAGCACATACAGTTTATATCACACAGACAGGACACTAACCCTCAAATGGTTACTAAAGGAAAGTGAGAAAAAGGTTGCCTCTGGTTGTCTGTAGTGTTGATATGCACTTACGTGTGGAAGATGCAGATTTATTTACCAGGCCTACTACCTCACTCCTAGGGTGGTGGTGGTGGCTATAATTTATGAGAGCACCACTATGTGGTAGGCACTTTCCCAACACTTAGGAAGGATAGTTCCTTCTCCAAGGAGCTCTAATTCTGATTGAGAGTGGATCGGAAGGGAGAACAGGCCTTGAGGGGAAAATTACATAGGGGCAAAGAAAATCTTGTGGCAATTCTCAAGTCTATGACAGAAACATGAAACATTCCGTAAAGAAAACAGAAATAAGTTCAAGATGATAGTGAGGGCTGTTGACACTTTGAGAAGTTTCAAGCTGAAATGAGTTTTTACACTGGAAATGTAAAGCTGTCAAAAACAAAGTTTCTATGGAAACTAATAGAGCTTTAATTACATATCTTGGCACACAGAGTGCTGGTTCTAATGAGAACTGTGTGAACGCAGAAATGCCATCAAACAATAGCAGGTAGCTAATGATCTCAGAAATTAACTCAACAGACAGTGAGAAATCCTGAGGTGAATTTATTCCAGACACGTACCATAGCTATATGGGATGAAATGAGGCCTGTGATGGCCCAAACTGGTGTATACTATTGCATTAGAGATTCAGCTGATACGTTGTTGAGGATTAGTGGATCCACTAACTGTGGCAGTCTGTCTGTCATGTGCCAGTGGTGATCCTTGTCCTGGTTGGCTCTTTATTCTAGTTGCAGAAGAAGAAAAGTGACAGTTTGACAACTAAAAGCACAGAGAAGTGAAAAGAGAAACACTCTGAGCTAAACAAGTCACAAGGTGAGTTTGTTTTTTTAAAAAAAATATTTTAAAAGTAGATACATGGAGCTCCACTGGCTTCAGTGGACTTGCCCCTCTTGTGCCCATAGAAAATTTGGCTGGACAGCCACAGACAAAAGATGCAGTTTTAACAACTAAGCTTTTCTGGGAAACGATTCACAGAAGTCCAAAAAAACAGTCATTCTGATTAATGCACAAGACACCTGTAGGCAGCCATATGACAATTACAGCATAACCTAACTAACCTTTGTATCTTAATGTGTACGGGTCAGTGGGCGTAGCAGCACGCCCTTTGTTTGCCTAGTGATATTCCAGAGAAAATGACCTAACAATGTAATTATCTATATAATCTTCTGAATTGTATTATGTTTAGCTGACATTTAGAACCCTCATGTATTTTATCCGAATTTTCCTTTCTGTATCACAGCAGACCTGATGAGACCTTAAAGGTCTGTTGTGTTCATGGAGTGGACTGGTACAGCTAAGTGTCATAGGTTCCTTCAGCCTGGAGAAATGATGACAGAAAGCAGCTGAGACCACGACAAGTGCATGTTTTCTAAGAATTGTTGTTTTTCCTCATGGATGCAAAAAAAAAAGGAAACTTTGATGTACAGAATTTTTATTTTTCAACTGGTCTTCTATATAATATATTCTTATACAAAACTGGGTGCTGTAATTATTTCCTTTTGTAGATGTGTACATAAAGAATTGCTCCTGTTCCCGAATAGAAATGTTTTCATAATATGAATGTGGGGGGAAGGAGGTGGGTGTTGGACTTTTGAAGAGGAGCCATTTTAGAAACATATTTTGGTGTGGTATAGTGTATGTCATAAAAGTGAGAAAATGCTTTATTATTCGTGTGTGGTTATGTAAATATTAGGAGCCAAATCCTGCTCTGGTGAAGACCTCCTGCAAGCCTACAGAGAGGGCCAGATAGTGACTGACCCCTGTGCAAGAGTGCAAGGGAGGATGAGGTGTAAGGAACCTTTGTTTCTTGTGCACCCTCTGCAGGGGTTAGCCAGTCATAGTCCTGGAGCAATCCTGAGTGCAGAAACTGCTCGCTGCTAGCTCCTGCTGAGACACTCGCTGCCAGAGCTGCCCAGTGCAGTCCCCTGGATGAGCTGTGTCTGTGTGACAGCTGTTCTCTTGACTGACACAGAGGGAACTGAGTGGAAGATGTCCAAAGCTAAAAACACGAGCTGCTACAGCTTGAGCTAAATAGTCATGGCTCTGCAGCTCAGGGTTGCAACAACTCCTTTCCTCTGTGGCTGGACACCGAGGGGCACAGATAACACCTGTTCACCCAGGGTTATATCTGCACACAAAGCAATTCCACACGGCATGCACAAGAGTGCCACTGCTGGAGAGATGCTCCTCCATTCTACCCAAGGAAGGGTGGTGGCTAGAAGCCACAACGGAGCCTGTAATGGGATTCCATTGGTATCACCGAGGGCAGAATTTGGCCCTGTTTTTACATCTTCCCCTGACAGAAGTGCAAGAAGTAGTGCGCTGTAGCTCTCCCATAGGTATGTTTGTAATCAGACTCTCCCAGTGGAAGAAAACAGGCTGCCATTTCTGTGCTTTGTCTCCTAGATGATTCTGTGGTTGTGCTATAAATATGCAGAGTAGCACATAAGGAAGGCACCGTGCCCAAGAACGCTTGTTTCTGTTTGAAGGGCACACGCACTGAAGCCATATGTCTGCAAGCTCCAAAACTGCACGTGAAGTCAGCTCATTTCAAAAAGAAACAAGTAGGTGGGCGGCTAGTCCTTCTTCCTCATGCCACAGGCAGCACTTTGGGAATCTCTGACTTTTCTTTCTAGGAGTACTAAGTGACTAACACTCGCTCTTTTCAGCACCGAATAATACTCCGGACATCTTTTTTGTACAGTCCTCTGGCATTTCAAAGCCTTCATTCTCCTCTAGTTTGTTTTCGTTCATTCTCAGCTTAACATTGTTTCTCCATCGGTGGCTATTCCAGCACTGTGAGCTTCTCTCTAATCCTCCACAGTCTGGACAACTCGGTGAAATCTCCAACTCTTTGTCCTTTTCCTGCTAGGCTGCCCTCAATGACAGAACCACACTGGGCGGGTGCTGCTGTCCCCTTTCTAAACACTGGTATTCAGAGCCCTTCTTTCCCTTATAAAACTTTTTTTAAACTCTTTCTTTTGTACATGGGTTGTGGGCCAGAACCAAAACCTGGATCTGAACACCCCAGAGTGATGGGGAAAGGTTCTAATCCCCGATTCAAATGGAAGTTGTCTTCCTAATTCAATGAGCCAAATATCTCTCAGCTGTGTGGTGTTTGAGAACTGAATCCAAAATGTACGGCTCATCCCTGTATCTAGTAAATATTCTACTCCAGAGCACATGATGAACCAAATTCATTTTGCTGTGGAGTTCCTGGTTTCTTTTTCACAAGGGAATCAAATTTACCATCCCCAGTTAAGTGGATTTCATCCACAAATCAGCCCCTCCACCCCCAAGCAGATGGGCTGTGTAGTAATTACAACCATTTGCTTTAGGATACACCAAGTCCTGCATTGAGCCAGAACATTAAATGAGAAAACTTCCTTTAAGAAGACCTCTTCACCCCACTCATAATAAAGATTTGTAAGTGTTTTCTATGTTACCTAGGAGGTTTCATTTCAATTGAAAGGCTCTTCAGCAAACCAAAGCTCTGATTCTCCAAGCACTTGCTTTACTTTACACACACGATAGTCTCACTGAAGTTAGTGACACTACGCACATGCATAAAGTTCAACGTGCATAAGCGTTGGCAGGATCAGGGCTCATCATGATATTGAGCCTTTTCCCATTGAAATCAATGGGCGTTTTGTAATTGACAAGCTAATTCCCCATCATGTTAAGGGTAGCCTGAAACCTCTGATTTACTTATGAAGGGAGATTACTATGAAGGACACTAGTGCAACCCTTCTGGCTTTAATGAAGGTGCATCAGTACTTCTGAGAGGAGAATTTATCTCTTACTTTACTCAGGCATATGCTAATACCTGTCAGGCTGTTGTAATGTATACTGCAGTTTACTAAAGGAACATGCAAAGTGCAGACAACTGGTTGAACGAAATGAAAACATGACCACTTGTTTTAATAAATAGCTGCTGCTATAAACTGGAATGCCCCATCACTTATTTTGCCCCCTCTGTATTTGTAGTGTTTTCCAAGCAGTGCCCTACCCAATTTATGTTTAAACATGGGAATTGTAAGTCATCCTAATTCGAGTTTTCACCCGTCTTTCCATAATATTTGATATTGTGATTCATATGCAGATGAATAGATTTGATAAATCCTGGCAATCAGCCCTTTAAATTGTCATGCATTTTCAGTCTGACATTTTAAAGCTATACTTAGCATAAAAATGAAGCATTTTGAGACATCCAGACAGACATTTGAAATGTGATTTAATCATTTTTTCCTAACCCAGTCAAATATATAACTATGAATGCTATATTGTAATATTATGTTTGACCCCATAGTCTGTGCCTCACAAAATGTTACACTTTCTGCTGCTCAGATCCTTTGAACATTATTATTCTCCTGAATGCATTCCAACCCTGTATTTTTTACCATTATCCTTAGAATCAGAGGCACATACAAAAGAGTTTATATCTATTCCATATTTTTGAATTGGGAAACCAAGCTAGGGCTCAGGGGGTTTTTTGTTTTGTTTTTTTTTTAACCAAGATAATTCCCTCGAGTCTTGTACACACTTCACTCTTGAGCAGAGCATTTCTAATCAGATCAAAGTAAGGTCATATATCATAACTACATAGCTGGGAAAGAGACAGCTTTAAAAACTTGAATACTCCATAGCAGCCAATTTTAAAGGATCGCAGGAAATGATTGTTCCCCTCTATTCAGCATTGGTGAGGCTGCATTTGGAGTATTGTGTCCAGTTTTGGGCCCCCCACTACAAAAAGGATGTAGACAAGTTGGAGAGAGTCCAGCAGAGGGCAACAAAAATAATTAGGGAGCTGGAGCACAAGACTTATGAGGAGAGGCTGAAAGAACTAGGCCTGTTTAGTCTGCAGAAGAGAAGAATGTGGGGGGATTTGATAGCAGCCTTTAACTACCTGAAAGGGGGTTCCAGGGAGGATGGAGCTAGGCTGTTCTCAGTGGTGGCAGATGACAGAACAAGGAACAATGGTCTCAAGTTGCAGTGGGGGAGGTCTAGGTTGGACATTAGGAAAAAGTTTGTCACTAGGAGGGTGGTGAGGCACTGGAATGGGTTACCTGGGGAAGTGGTGGAAACTCCATCTTTAGAGGTTTTTAAACTAAGGCTTGACAAGACCCTCGCCAGAATGATTTAGCTGAGGATAGTCCTGCTCTGAGCAGGAGATTGGACTAGATGACCTCCTGAGGTCCCTTCCAACTCTAATATTCTATGATCCTATGAAAGGAAGTTTAGTGTGTATTTAATACATGAACTATAAAATGCCAAATAAATCTCTGTACATAGAAATTGTTAATCTCAGAGCTGCCTCTGTGGTATAATAATAATAGCATTTGTTCCCTATGGCAGTGAAGCACACTACTGGTACTGAGGATGAACCCATAGTGAAAAGAAATGTCAAATGGTATTTCATTTTCCCATTTAAATCATGGCCTATTGTTCCAGCCTGCCTCTCTGCTCCAGGAACATTTGTGCCTCAGTTGTAATATTAAAAATTCATACACCTTTTATTACTCTCCTAATCTCATTGTTTTGTTGTAATATAACATTTAATAATAAAAATAAAAGATTTCAGGAGAAATACACTCATTCTGGAAGAAATTTTCACCATGGTTGGGCAAAATCTTCCCTAGCTTGCTTATACCCAGTGTCATCTCATTGACTTCGTTGGGGTTGGATGGGGTGTAAGATGGGGCAGAATTAAGCTAGCTGTCATGGATTCCCTGGTTCAACATTAGAGGCACTTAATGCAAATCTGGAAAGGATGTGCAAGAATTGGACACCTGATCTTTGGGCTTTGTGTGTGGTCTGGGCCTCAGAATAAACACTGGTTGTTCTAGCAACTGGGAATCAGACAAGAATAAGGTCATTGTTCCCCTCTCCTCCTTTCCCCCCCACTCTCTGGCCATGTCCAGAAGGGGTGCTCCATATCACTTAAAGATTCCCCTATGCATGGAGAACACTCTGGTGCCTAGATCTGGTGGGTAGGACTGGTTTTTTTTGGGGGGGGGGGTTTGCTGGCAAAGTGATGTGACGTCTTCTGCACGTACTGGCGAATGAAGGCCTGCTCTGTTTAAAACAGTGTTCAGGTTGTCACTGGCAACAAAGGAGTGGGTTGGAAGGTCTAGTCTTCTCAGTCCCCTAGGAGATCTCCCAGTAAAACTTTGTCACTGGGCTCTGAAGAATGGAGCTAGAAAGCTGGCAATAACTGCACCTACACCAGGAGAAAGTCCAGCAGCCATAAACATGAGGGGCCCAAAATGTGCCCTCCCCTTCCTTAAAATATAGTTTGATTTACAACAGCCTCTGCACCCCGCATTTAACAAGAATAAAAACCTGGCCAATCTCCAAAATAAGAGCTTTAAAAGTGTCAGTGTAGCTTCCTGTCATGTTGGGTGCTTCCCCTATTGCACTGAATGAAGGAAGCTGGGGTAGGCATGGGGGTGCGGTTATGTGCACAATTCTGACTTTCATTCTCCTCTCCCAGGGGCCTTGGTTGCATGAGAGTGAAATGCTCCCCATCCAAAAAGCCAATGTCCAATAAGTGTCAGCTGATCAGGACTCAGTTGCACTCTGAAGTCAAAGTCCCGATCACCTAGCCCAGAGGTGCTGTGGGAGGGAGGGACCAGCCAAACAGGGAGCAGAATAAATGATGCACCATTCCTTCAGCATGCTCACTTTGCCTTGGCCAGTCATCTCAGCAGGCCAGACCGCTGGAAGGGAGAGCAGGGAGACTATGCTCCCATCTCTTCACTGGCGTTTCTGGGCTGTCGTGTGACCCCCCAGGGCCAGCCTCTGCACTTCCCTAATGACTTGTGCTATTAAATACCACAGGTGATTTATATGTGGAAAAAAGATTACCTTTTATCAGCTTTGTTGCCGTTCAGTTTCTTTGATTGACTCCTCATTCTTGTAGCCTGAGAGAGAGTAAAGAGCAATTTACCGTCTTTGTACCCGGTGTGAGTTTGTAGAACCTGTCATGTCTCGTGTTGTTTGTATTTGTTCTAATTATACACACGCACAGTAATAGTAATGTAGATATCATACATATTCTGTGTAATTCAGAGAAGCCTAATAATCCTATTACACATCTGAAAAAAATATGTCACGTTTGAGTGAAGAGGTGTAATCCCTATGTGGGAGGCTTTTGGTTCTACTCAGAGGCTGGAAATCAGGGCCCCTAGGACATATTCCTAGCTGGGCCATTGATTTGCAGGATGGCTTGAGCAAATTGCTGTGCTTGCTTTCCCCATCTGTAAAATGGAGCTGCCCACCTTTGCAAAACACACTGTGATCCGTGGCTGAACAGTGCTCTGTAGTGCAAGTGGAAAGAATTATTAGTTTCAGAAAATTTTGCCTTTGTACATCCTCATAGCCAGAGGATAAATGGATGTTCTCAGAAACCCAGAACTAATAGCAGCCTAGCAGCCGAACAGCCAAACACCTTTTCAGTCAGAGTCGTAGTAGATCTGGGTCTTTGCCTTTGTGTCACATTTTGCTATCTCATCAGTCCAAAAAGAGAGTCCTGTCCCCATCACACACAACTGCTATCTATAGGTCATTTTTATAGTGCTGGACTTGGCTCTGTTACAAGGGAAACTTAGAATTGGAAGGGTTTGGCAAATATGAACTGGGTCTGTCTCAGCCAAAACTCCCTATAATTCTTCTTTTGAAGAAACGTCTTCTTCCAAATTTTGTTGATCCATGCTCTCTGCCCTGGCTGCTAGGGACTGCAGAGCTTCCCTAAAGGGGAGGAATTTGGAAGAGATATAGTTTTTTCTGGAGTAAATCAATTTTCTTTCAGACCACCAGAGGTGATTCTGCTATTAAGATAGCTGGGGCATTTCCGCAATCAGAAAAACGCAAAAATAAAATCAAAGGAAAATATATGTAGCCTAGTCCATGTGATCAGATCACAGCTGCTAACAGAATAACTTCCCCAGTCAACCAGTCCATATGGGGGCCAGCTGCTCCAACCACATGTGCTCTACACCATAGTGCATAGTCCAACAGAGCTGCAAAGCCTGCCAGCCACAGCGAAGGGTTAAGGGGTACTTTCCAAAATGCCTTTAACTAATGCTGAGATCAGGTGAGCTAAGGAGCCCTGTTAGACACACATCTTCCCACCAAAAGGCTGACCCACTGCAAACCACAGTTTTTGGGTATCATTCATGGGACACTGGTCAACTGTTCATCTGCTGTTGGCCTGCCTGACATTTCCTGTTTGGACTTAGCGAACATTTGCTTTGTTAAAGAGCAGTTCAAAAGTCCCACAGGATGAAGAATGCCATGGCAATACACAATAAGCATCTGATAGAGCAAGTTCAGTTCACGCTGGCTAGAGTGCTCAGCAGGTATCGCTACACTGAATAGCAGTCAGTATGAAGGGTTGTAAGCACATGCAAGTCAATTGCCAAGTCAATGCATGACTTGCATGAAAGGCATTAACAGTTTTCCCTTCCCATTCTTGGTTCTGAAGCTTGTTTTGCTCATTCTAGTGTGTGTGTGTGTGTGTGTGTGTGTGTGTGTGTGTGTTGTTTTTAAAAAATTTCCAGCTGGCTACAGGAAAAGTTCACTCTGGTTTTCAGATCAGCATGCTGAAAATATAATATAGTGGCAGTGTTTGGATCCTGCTAATTTGTGCTGTTGGGTCAGTCAGCCGTTCCATTGTAAAAAGCCTTGTAGTCAGGGTTTTATAACTCAAGCTGCGGAAAATATGGCTCAAGGTTGCAATTCTTTCTTAAAATTAAATTTTGAATGCAATTAGCCCGAAATCCTTAGAGGAATCACTTTATAAAAAAATCAAATGTATCTCCTACTGCCCACCCAGTCTCTTCTTCTGATTACTTCCTTCCCCACTGCATAATTCCGATGGTCTTTCAGCCTGTCTCATACACCTAGGTTTTGCCTACATTAGCAGTCTCTATAACTGCAATTATTCATGGTGGCAGCTGTTGTGTCGGCAAGACTCAGGCATTTTTATTTCTGTGTCATCTTACCCCGATCCATCTAGATACATGCCATTTCCCATATTTGTTATTATTTTTTTTGTTGCTGTTTATTGTTAATCAGTCTTCTTTTATTGGACTCTGTGGGTTTAGACTGAAGTCTGGAAATTTCACCAAACTGTCCTGGCAAAGTGAAAGGAACCTTTGATGCAGAAGAAGAGATAGGGAAAGAAAGGTCTAGAGGTGGCCCATTGAGGATTCTTGGGTTAAAAAAAGAGCATGGACTAAAAGGTCCTCTCTGACCTGGGTTATTGTAGGCAGGGCTGTGCAACTCTGGATTCACCAGAAATATCTGATGACTTAGGCCCAGATTTCTAAAGGTATTTAGCTGTTTTGGCACTCAACATTGCAGCACATAACCGATTAAGGAAACTACATCACATTTTCAAAAGGGAATTAGGCACTTAGGAGCCAAAATCCCATGGAAAGTCAGTGCCTAAATCGTTTTTGAAAATGAGCTTGGCACTTCTAAAGAGTTGTAATGCTGAACATCTCAATGCCAAAATGTCTTTAAAAATGTGTTTGATCTTGCTTTCACTGACGTCAATGGGAAAACTCCCATTAACTTCCATACTGTAGAGTCAAGCGTCTACTGGGAACAAGGTTTAACACTTGTAAGGTGACAGTCCTCAAGGAATATTATTATTTCTTTATTACAGTTCAATTACTGTAAACTGGCATTTACTCTTAACATATAGTGCTACAGAACTAACAAATAAAAATCAAGTATCCATGAAAGTAGTGACTAATAGCTTTGGCTTGAATGGGACATAACATGAGCAGCTGTTGTGCAAGCTTCCCCACACAGCTCTGCCTACATGTCTTTATCCCACCCTACAGCACCCCTCTGCTACTTGAATCCTAAACCTATCAACTTAATTCTCATAAAAATGGGTCCCCCTAACTTCCAGTGACACAAGCAAGTTGCTAGGGCTGCTGCCCACAGACCCTGTCTTGAAGAGCTCATCCACCATACCATCTTTAGAGTTGTGGTTCTTACACTGCCACACTTTCTTGTGCTGGCTCACAACAGATGTTGTTGTCTTTATTGGATTGTTGACAAATTCAGGAACCCCAACAGGATGGTTAGATTCATAAGAGAGAGGGCAGCGGAGTTAAGACTGTTTATAAATTAGTGGGGAAAAAAATCAATAGAAAGCCTATAAGAAATAACTAGCCACATCTATTCTTCTCAGAGTTTCAAGGAAAACAAGTATAGGGGATGAATAATGCCCTGCTCTGCATGGGGCCCCCACCAGGTCTTGCTCTCATGGCCTGCTTTTCACTGGAGCTGCGTTGAGGTCAGTAGGAGCTGTGGATGCTCAGCACCTCTGAAAATCGTGTCTATCTCATCACCCACAAAGATTCACTCAGGTTGGTTAATTTGGGTCCTGATCCTGCAAACCTTCCATGTTCAGAATTCCCCTTGATTTCAATAGGCGTTCTGCTCACAGAACTCCTAGCAAGATCTGGCCTTTGCTCTATGAGACATTTTGTTCTGATCAGTGGGGAGAAATGGCTCATCCTTCACTTCCTCAAGGAGGCTTTGTTGGCCATGATCAGCTTCAAGGCTCAGCTGAAGTCGCAACTGTCTTTTCACAAAGCCAAGGTGAAAACTACTTTTTATTTTCACATTTGTGACTGTTGAGCAGTTAAGACCTTGCTGTGATGAAGTGTGTATTGCTGTGAGCTGACAGGTATTTATACAGTATGTTCCAGTTAAGACTGGCCACATACAACTAATCTCTGATTTAATTTTCTCAGATTCTCTGTTTATTGGGTCATCCTTTCACACGAATACTTTGCCCTTATATAGCCCTTTCCATCTAAGGATCTTGAAGTGTTCTACAAACATGAAGTAAAACTCACTATATCCTGTGAGTTAGGGGAAGATTATCATGTCCCTTTTAGAGATGGGTTAAACTGAAGCACAGAAAAATTAAGGGCCTTCCCCAAGGCTTCATAGCCACTCAAACACAGAGCCAGGAATAGAAGCCAGGAGCTTTAGCTCTTAGCTCATTGCTCTAGCCACTTTAGAGAATACTTGACCCTGAAAATCCTCATCAGTCTTCTCTCTTCTTAATCTTCCTCTCTCTGTAGACCCAGGGTTTCCTCTTGACTCTACTCATGTCGTGCCTTAATTATCACCCAGAGCTAAGAGGACCATAGCAGCTCTGCAACCTTTTGCTCAGATCTCTCTCCTGAGGGTAACTTCAGTGTTAGGTTCCCACTCAGGTTGCTAGAACAAATAGTGCAGTGGTGTACAATGCTAACCACGGTGGAGAAACAGTTCTAGATAAGAGCACTTTTCTGAGCGTAAATGTTTTGTACCTGACACATGAGGTGATGAGAGGCCAATGTAACCCATCCAGAGATAAAGAAATATGTTCCTAGAGCTTATAAAACAAACAGGCAAAAAAACACTGAGTACCTGCAGGATGGTCATTAGGTTCATAGGCACATGTTGTAAATTAAAATGTTACCTCTTCCAGGCTGTTTTTAAGGACTTTGTTCTTCCTAGTCATAGTTGCTGCAGCCTATACAGTTATAGGCAGACTCTCAGCTGATATGAATAGACCTACCCCTGTTGACTTCAATGGCTATACACTGATTTACGCTTGCTGAGGACCAGGCCCATTGATTTAAAAAAAAAAAAAAAAGAAAAAGATAATTCATTTGATTAAATTAAAAGTTTTTCTTATTTTTAATATTTCTCTCTCCCTTCCTCACCCCTCTCCCCATCCCCAGACCTCCATCTCCTACTTTTTCAGTGGCAAATGGAAAAAAGACAAAAGGGCTACAAAAATTATTGGTTAAAAAAATACTGAAAAATTTAGGAAAACAACCCAAAAAAGGTTTTTTTTTTAAATTTTCAGAATGAAAATAATAGGTACAGTTTGGTCAGCCATGCAGGCTCTCACACACTGCACCGTCATTCCGCCATAACTGACGCATAGGCAGCTCACCTGTGTGAAAGGATATTTCATTCGTCACACCTATTCAGTCCTCGTCCTCTCTGCTGAGACTGTCGAACAAGGTGACGATTGTGTGACGATGATTGTTTTCTGACGTGGTCCTGTGCTCACGTTAGGATTTGGACCAAGCTCACCAACACAGTTTAACATATAAACGGACAGTGCCAAGTTGTTCTGAGTGAATGAGTAGCAGAGTTTCAGATAAGTTATGATTTGCCTTCACAGCTTTTGTCGAGGATGGAATCTGAAAGTGAGAGTGGATTGAGGAAGAACCTCCATTTACAGCACACACTTAAGTAAGTTAGAAAGTTCAGGCGGTCCCTCTGTTTATTCTTTCGTGCTTTATGCAGCCAGTCCCTTTATTTTTTAATTGCTTAATTAATCCTCAAATGTTGTGAGAGAAACGTTGCACCTTCAAATTATGGCCTGCACAGTTTTGCATCTGCAATGGACTGCAGGCATTTGCGTATCCACATTGAGTCCATTTGCAGAAATCAGGCCCGGCATATATGTCCCAGACAGAGCTACATAAAAATAAAGTAACTGCTACAAAAAGTTATTTAAAAGGTATTAAAATTTGATGAAAATAAATTCTATTTTATTCCTTTTAGTCCCTTGTATGAAATAATTTGGGGGGAGAAGATTCTTATTTTTCCATAACAACTATCAACAGCAAAGGGGACTCAATGGTGCTTACTTTTCTTCTTCTTCTTCTTTCATAAATGAGGTTAAATACATTATTCATAATGTAATAAGCTTATAACACCTCTGAACTTATCTCTGGGACAAAGGGCTTTTCTCATCCCTAGTTGTTAAAGTTTAACTGGAGAGATAAGTTATCTTTGAAGACATATCGCACATAGAGGGAGATTCTGTGGCATGACTTGTAAGAGGAATTCAGAGTTTGCAGAGAACTGTAGAGCGAATAACAACTACCTGCACATTGTTACAAAAGAGGGGGAATTCTTCACAGTGTTACATGAGAGGATTCATTCTCCAGGTTGTGGAGGTCAAGTTCTAAGCCTGGGGGCTGGAAGCCGCTTGCTTAATTTATTCATTTGCCCCCTGTGTCATTTTAAGGTTCTGTAAAATGTAAGCTATCACCAACAAAAACTACATCAAAATGAGCCCATTTGGTTGCAAAGACAGACTTTGCAACATGAATTGATGCATTGCAGTCTTTCTGAGGCAAGAGCTAGACATCTTGAACCAATCACCCTAAAAGAGTGGGTGACTTGACCCCAATCTAGCTCTGAAGCTCAATGGTAATGATAGAAATGTCAGCCATGATAACTGTTTAACGGGTGATCATTTTAACAGAAACACCCAGCTAATGTGCTTAGCCATTGTTGCTGGATATAATGGCACATCCGCAAAATGCACATACACACACAGGGACTGGTTTTCATAAAGTGCACTGCTACAAGCTGTGGAGTCTTGTATCGCCATCTTTTCCATTGAATTTAGGCACGTAAGTAACCTGGAGGATCTGTGCCTCGGTGCCTGCACCTTCCTTCTGACTAAACTCCCATCAGGGACACTGAGCAAAGGGTAGATGAATAAACTACTGTTGGACTTCCCCACTCCCTGCCCAGAAGAAGGAGAAGAATAAAATCAACAATATTTTTCTTCTCTAGATCTGCCCCCTCACACCTCCGGTTCAGAAATGTCATTATCTGTTTCTGAGTGACTGATAACTCAGAAGAAATTGATCTTGAATGTTGGTGGATCAATATCCTAACAGATAAAGCACAAGAGAAGTGTTAGTTCATGTCTGGTACAGACCACTGACTCACACTAGGGAACAGGATAACCGATTCCTCATGCACCTTTCTGTAATGTGTATGGGGGAAATCTGCATGACCCTGGGGCACTTCAATTTGAGTGACATATGCCAGAGATCTCATGCTGCCAGTACTACAACATCCTTGGGATTTCTAAATATTATAGATGACAATTTCCTAACTCAAACAGTGTTGTGGCCAACATGGGGGGATTCTTTGTTAGACCTTGTCCTGCCAGATAGAGAGGAACTGACGACAGTACTAAAACTTCATGGTCGCTCAGGTACAAGTGATCATGACTTGATCACATTTAAAATGTGCAACCAGAATAAAGTCCAGACCAGTAATATATATACTTGGAGCTTTAAAAGGGCCAGTTTCACAAAGTTGCAAACAAGTATGAGCCAATTCAGCTTAGAGGAGGAATTTAAGCAGAAAAATGTGACTCAGAATTGGAAATCATTTGACACTTTACTAGATGTCCAAAAATCCAGTCTCACAACTGAGGAAGAAGACTGTGCTGGTCAGAAAAATCAACTTGGTTTAGAAGGAAAGTGATTGCAGCTATAAAAAACAACAAAATAATATATAACAAATGGAAGAAATGGGAAGCTGGCAATAATGAATATAAATCAGAAGTTAGGAATTATAGAAAATTGCCAAGTGAAGCACAGGAACACAAAGAGAAATCTATGGCCAGCAGCGTTAAGGACAAGAAGAAGGGTTTAAAAAAATATTTTAGGGGGAAAAAAATCCTGACAGTGCTATTGGTCCATTACTAGTTGGAAATGGTAGAATTATCAATAATAATGCAGCAAAAGCAGATGTGTTCAATAAACACATCTGTTCTGTATTTGGGGCAAACCGACGATAGAGTCGCATCATACGGCGATGATAATGCTCTTTCCATATCATTAGTCTCACTAAACAGCAGCTACTGAAGTTGAACTTTTTTAAATCAACAGGCCCAGATAACTTTCATCCAGAAAGTTTTAAAAGAGCTAGGTGAGGAGTCTGCTGGACCATTAGTGTTGATTGTCAATAAGTATTGGAACCCTGGGGAAGTTCCAGAAGACAGGAAGAAAGCTAATGTTAGGCCAATTTTTAAAAAGGGTAAATGGAATGACCTGTATAATTATTGGTCTATCAGACTGACATGCATCCCAGGCAAGATCATGGAGCAGCTGATGCGGGACTCTAATACAGAACTAAGGGAGGATAATGTAATTAATGCAAATCAGCATGCGTTTGTGGAAAATAGTTCCTGTCAAACTAACTTAATACCTTTGTTTGGATGAGGTTACAAATTAGGTTGATAAAAGTAATAGTTTTGCATTAATATACTTGGACTTCTGTAGGGTGTTTGACTTGGTACTGAATGACACTTTCATTAAAAAATTATAATGATATAAAATTAGCATGGCACACATTAAATGGAATAAAAACTAGCTATTTCACATGTGTCGAATTGTAATTGTAAATGGAGAATTGTCATCGAGTGGCTGTGTCTCCAGAGGGGTCCTGAAGGGACCGTTTTTTGGCCCTATGCTAGTTAACCTTTTTTATCAGTGACCTAGAAGAAAACAGAAAATCATGACTGATAAAGTTTGCAGATGACACAAACATTTGGGGGTAGTAAATAATGAAGAGGACAAGTCACTGACACAAAGTGATCTGGATTGCTTGGAAAGATGGGCACAAGCAACCAGTATGAATTTTAATACTGCTAAATGTAAATGAATACATCTAGGAACAAAGAATGCAAGCCATACTTACAGGATGGGGGACTGTATCCCACGAAGCAGTGACTGAAAAAGCTTTGGGGGTTGTGGTGGATAATCAGCTGAACATGAGCTCCCACTGTGACTCTGTGGCCAGAAGAGCTACAGCTGTCCCGGGATGCATAAATAGGGGATTTTCAAGTAGGAGTAGAAAGGTTATTTTACCTCTTTGGTACTGGTGCGATCACTGCTGGAATATTCTGTCCAGGTCTGGTGCCCACAGTTCAGAAAGCATGTTGATAAATTGGAGAGGGTTCAGAGATGAGCCACAAGAATGGTTAAACAATAGGTTCAGGAAGCCCAGTCTATTTAGCTTAACAACGAGTAGGTTAAGGGGTGAAGATCACATTCTATAAATAGCTCCATGGAACACAAATATGTAATAATGGCTCTTCAATCTAGCCAAGAAAGGTATAACATGATCCAATAGCAGGAACCAGAAGCTAGACAAATTCAGATTGGAAATAAGGTGTACATTTTTGACAAGGAGGGTAATTATCCACTGGAACAATTTACCAGGGGTTGTGGTGGTTTCTTCATCACTAGCAATTTTTAATTCAAGATTGGTTCTTTTTCTAAAAACTATTCTCTCTGAATTATTTTGGGGAACTTCTGTACCTGTGTTATACAAGAGGTCAGACTAGCCGATCACTATGGTTCCTTCTGGCCTTGAAATCTATGAATTACTGAAGTCTGCTGGTGCAGCTGATAAGTAGCAGCTGTCTCTCCGTCACCTCCCTTTTAAAAGCTCCACCTGCCAGTGTTCTGTGAGAAGTGGAGAAGATCCTGATTTATTGTTGCAGGACCACCACATAGCCTAGGTGAAAAGGGCTCCCGTGGAAGATTTCCCTTTAGGATCTGCACTGAGGTGAGATTGGGGAGGAGAGCTCTTCCTTGGCTTTTTTTGGATAGTTAGCACCAACAGGGTGCTAGGAGGGTGTAGTGCTGGTGTGCCCAGTGATATTATACCCAGTGGCTTCTTGCACCCTTTTATTTGAGCACCCACTCAGAGCTCAGCATATAAAAGCTACAATTACTATATAAAGGCCACATGCTACCCTTAGTCCTTGTGCAAAGTTGCTATTGAGATCAGTGAGTTAGGGTGTATTGGGAGTAATCTCTTATGCTAACCTTGTAGTAATGCTGCTATCCCCTCTCCAAACTGTAATCTTGAACTCCCACAGAATGTGTCTGCTGCCTCTGCCTTATAATTTGTTGAACTTATGATTCTGAAGCCCAATAGAACTAAACCAAGTTTTCTCAGTCACAACCATGCTCTGGGCATTATAGAATAACCAGGTTACATTAAGGTGACCTGCTGGGCAAGGTCAACAGAGCCTCCACCATGTACACACTGTCATGTAGATGATGGAGGCCAGTTTTCCTCATCTGAAAAGGGAGGTGTGAGTGAGTGATTGCCCATACCCCCTATAACTTGCAGTAGTTTGGCAATGGAATATCAGTTTGTGAAGTGTGGCAGTGTCCAAATGGAAGTGTGCAACCATACATGACCCTCCCTGTTAACAGTGTTAATTGAGTCCACAAAACAGTGAGGGAGTGATAGGAAATTGGTGTCAGTCACTGAGCATTGCATCTTAAACCTAACAACCACAAGAGTAAAAATTAGGAACATATTGCACCTAATTAAGGAACAGATGCTAATAGCAAGGAACCAGTCCAGAAAACTAGGAACAGTTGGTCACTCTAACTCTTGGCTAAATACTATTTTGAAGTCACAATATAACATCTGAGAAATACTCTTGGCTGTTAAATTTGCATCCAAACTTTTTGCCTTTTAAAAATTCATTTGCCAAGTCTAAAGTGCATTAGATGTGTCATTTAGCATGAAACAGTAGAGAAGGAAAAGAAAATGTATATAATTGGCAAATTTGCTTGTTCCCTCTGCCAATTCTGCTTGCTACAAAAGGATTCCAATTATATATTCAGTGTATACAATGCAGCAGATACTTAGTCCTGATAGAAATACATGCTGTCTTAGGCAATGTGGTGCCTATCATGTGTATTTTTCTATCTTCAGAGAGAATAATGGCTCTTTCTGTTCATATGTGTAGATCATCCTACTTGTTTAGGCCCATCCATTCCCACAGTACTGCAACAAATCTGAAACCCTCTCATCTTCTCCAATTTTTCAAGATTCTTTTATTCTCTGCTACACAGTGCCAGAGGAACCTTTTTACCAAATGGCATGAATAAATGCATTCAATTTTATGTAAAAGCAGCACCTATTAACAAACAAAATACAAGGACCAGAAATTCTTTTTATGTCTGTTGCTCATTGTTCAAGATGTCATGGAAAAGTGATATTTACGTATCTTACTTCTCATGAATACAAGGAACTAATAACTTGCAAAGGACCTATGCTGATATAAAGAAGTCCAGTGCACTAACCAGTCATATTATTATCTAACAAAGAACATTGAAATCCCTATTGGATATCCTCTACAGCCAATCACCTCACTCCACTTACTATACAGCTACTGTGTTGAACAATTATCAGGGAACAGTAAGAGAAGGAAGCAGCACAAAACTTTCATGCTCTCTGGTTCAAAATATCTTGGGTTATGGTGATTTTTAAAATATTTTGTCACAGAATAGCGATTATTTTCATGGGATTGGATTATATTTACAATAAACAGTTTTTGCAGGTGTTTGACACTCTCAGAAGCTATTCATCATCTCACATGCTCCTCTGCTAAGAATATTTTCACAGACATAACGCATATCATCAGTCATTAGAATTCAACTACTAATGGCTTTTTAGCTACAGCTCTCCTCAAGAACATGCAAGATTAAACACTGTGTCAATCATAACTAGTGCATATGGCCTGGTTTTTAAATCTTTGGAGCCATGACCACCACCAGTTTTGGTTCTGGGTTGAATCCCAAACCAGATAAGGCCTATTTTCTGAATTCAGCCCAGATTCCGATGATGATGGTGACAATTTCGCCAAAATGGTTGATCGCAAGAGATTTCCATAATCTTCAACTCAGCTGTCACAGGCAGTTCCCACATGACCTTAGTGATATTGAACTGAGTCATAGCCTTGATTTAGTCTCAGACCCAATCTCAAACTCTAGCCTAAAATTATTCTGAATCCAAGCATCGTCTCTGTGGCCTATCTCTAATAAGAACTCTCCTACATATTTACCTACATAAACATTTAGAATAGTAGTGTTTCACTAGAAACCTATTTTGGAATATAGCTAGGTGTGCCCAGGAACAACTTACACTTCATCTAGAAGGCAGAGGCTCTGAAGGTCATCATCTTTGAGTGTGCATACTCAATGGATTTCTCTTGGACCCCAAGAGGAAATTCTAATAGACTTCATTAGAACTCCTCAGCAGTGTTCTAGTGAAGGAACAGTATTATTGTATGTATTTATGGTACTATCAAAGGTCCTTAATGAGGATGGGAGATGTGGAGGGTGATTGTGTTAGGCACTGTGAAAACATAAAGAAAAACATGGTTCCTATCCCACAGAGCTCATGGTTTCAGTGGACATGGCATGCAAATAAGTTCAACAAACAATAGGAGGAGAGGACAAGAGCTACAGTAAAAGATGATGTGGTTTCCTGAATAGGCAAGCATCTTGATGCTGAATTGGTAAATTCATCATGCTCTATACAAATTATGCATGTTTACATTTGAGTGTGGAGAGAAGGGGTTGTGTGGTCTTTGTTTATATGGTGACTGACATGAAGGAGCAATGTGGTGATACTTACAGGAACTGATCATTTAAGGAATCCCCAGATTAACAGGCCTATTGCATTATTCCAAAATTTACCTGCCAGTGGGAACCAACTGAAATTTTTCACTTGGAATTTCCACTATGGTCTGGTTCAGTGTTTTGGTAATGATGGTCATAGAACATGCTATCTACGGTGGTTGCCCATCTAATATTGCAGTCTAGGGCACTGACAGGATTAAGTGACTGGTGGTGCTGCTTGGTGGAGCTCTGCTGCATAATTTAGTGGAGATCTTGGCATACGTTGCTTCTTTGGTGCTCAGAGGCAAAAACCTCTAATCCAAATATCCCCATTAGATCCAGCATCAATTTTGTGCCTTGAACTTACCTATTTTTGAGACCACTTTTTAAATAACTTTTTGTACTGGGGTTCAGTACAAGTGCAACCTCTAAGCTTTTTATTTCTGTGCTCAGTTCAATTAGCTGCACAGAGAACACTGAACTAATAATGAAACAGAACAAAGTGCAGTGAAGCGAGATTGCGTTTTCTTTATTCCACCCAACAAAGGATCCTTCTGTAGCCTGCCTGTAAGTGTGGGTGTAACTAGCTAGACAATGAGCAGATGACCTAGAAATCTGTGGTTACTATACAAATAGCAACGAGGAGGAGAGAGACAGAGCTGTATTATAACAGGGGCATGCTTTTGTTCTTTGTCAGGTCTTTTAAATTGTAATTTAAGGGCTCATTAAAGTACAGCCCACAGTTGGGGGTGATTCTGGTATTCACTGTGCCAGCCGGAGCTCCGGGAAGCCTGGGGCCAGATTCTTCCCTGCACTCATATTGAGATTGATGGGAAGTGGCTTGTACCTACTCTGTTCTGGGTCTAAACTAGCCTCCAGCACAGATTAGAAATTGTGCCTGGCTGTCCATTGCCCCTAGGACCCAGTGGGTTAACAGCCAAGGCATAGACACAAATCAGTCACATTTCTGCCTGCCTTAAAATGTGCTATGCACTGAAGGCTTCTGGGTAGATTTGGGAGCTGGAGTGCAGAGCTGATGGTTGTTATGCTGAGGGACCCTACTGTCAGGAATATTTTCCCAGGGGGGATTTTATAGCTGCCACAAAGAGGCCACACGCAGAGATGAATACATCCCATTGTGTCTCACTGGCTCACAAGGGAGACTGTGCAATTGCAACATCCCATAAGGGGGTGCAGTGTATGGTCTCATCCTCATTCAGCCATAGTACTGACTTCTCTCTGCCTCTTTTGAGCAGCTAACAGTGGCCCTTCTGCTCAGGGGAGCACAAGAATTGCAGTAACAACCATCCCCTTGAATCCCTCTCAAGGGCTGGCCACAATCTACCCTTTTGGCCTTCATTACTTTAACTCTCAGATCATAGAGATCTCAGCTCTGTTCTCAGTGAATAAGACAGGTGACTATACCACCAAAAAACCCAGAACAATTAGCAGGCTGGCTGACAGCCTCTGCAGAAACCCAGTCAATCCTTGGGCTATGGAGAATTAAATGCCTTCTCAGCTCAGGGCTGGTCCCTCTAGCTCAGGAGTGAAGTAGCAGGTGGAAACTTACACTGCTGCTAATTGCATTCTGCTTGTTCTATAGGCAGAGAACTTCATTTACTGCTTTGGTACTTCATACCCCACAACTTTCTTGAGCACTGTTTTTCAACAGAGAGCTGCACTGTAACATCAATTTAGAGCTGAAGCCAACAACCTTTACTCAAGTGAGTAATCTTTACTTAAGTAACTCCTGTTGTCTTCACCAGCACTAATGAGAGAAGGAACGCACTAATGAATAAGGCTTTTAGACCAGATTCATCTTTCCTTGCAACAAATGAATGATTTCTTCATTTCTCATCTTTCCTCAAGTCATTGTCTTGCTTATGTGCTCCATAATTTGCTTCTGATTACCTATACCTTATACAGCATTTATTTCCAGGACAAGACCCTGGCATGCTGCTCCATGTTCTTCTCAGAAAACAACAGTGTTACTTGATTTAAAAATAGCTGAAAGCTTTGCCTAGCTAATCTCAAGACTCTCCATGCAAACCTTTTGAAGTGAAGGCCAGCTATGAGGGCTGATTAGTTCTGCAACGACTGCCAACTAAATGATACACCTGTCTCATATCAGAGACATTTTCAGCGAGATGAGGGTTTTGAGGGAAGGGTTTTGGTCACTCAGATCTATGGTGTATATGTTTTATCTGCAATAATAAAGTTGAAAACCTGATCTATTTATATTACAGTAGTATTTGAAGACCAGACCAAGATTGGGGCTCCACAGTGCTAGGTGCTCTGCAAATAGAGTTGACATTTTAAAGTGGACAGAAGGGGAAGGGAACTAAGGCAGAGGCAGGTGAAAAGTGACTTGTACAAGGTTACACCTCAGGCAAGTACTACAGCTAGGTATAACACCCAGGTCACCTGACTAAAAGTCCAATGCACTGGACCACACTGCAATGAGTAGTAAAATGAAAACTCTGAGAAACAAAGCTTTTGACTATTTATTTAGGAAGTAGTAACTGGCTTATAAATCCTTGCTGTGTAAATACCAGAAACAAAACACCAATCTTTACAACAGTGAGTTTTTGTTTAGAGGCATTCTACAGAAATATAGTCCTCACATCTCTGTTTAACAGGGCGTTGCCATGTTACAGAATGTTATAGAATGAGCATGTCACTGCTAGTGATTTTCTGAGTGAACTCTCTGATTGCACGTATTGAACAGACCAGGTGTGTCTATCAAATATTGATATTCAAAACATTGGCCAGGTGTGCTGAATATTTTGCAGATGAATGTACTTTGCTGGAGTACTGAATCACCAAATATCGAAGTATCCATTCGTCCTCTGTATTTTGTTCGGCATGTTGTGGTTTTTTTATTTTGTTTTTAGAACCATTCCTCTAGGTTTGGACTTATTTTTGTTTCTTCCAGTGAGAGGCTATCACTAGCTTAGCAGCTGAGACCAATTCTTAATTTCCTTCTGTATGACTATTTCTACTAGGCAGTCCCAGGAGGATTACCATTTGGTAATAAATAATCAACAATTTGTGATATTTGGTCACAAATTGCATCCCAAGTGTCTCTGATGACTGGACATGTCCTCCACGTATGCATAAAATCTCCTGTGACAAAAAAATTCTCCAATACTTATCCCCTCTCTCTCTTTTATATGTAAACCTGACTAGTATGAGGTACCATCAAAATAATATTTTAAAGAAATGTTCTTTAATCATGCTACAGACTGAGGTTGCTCATCCTCTTTCCCTTTCCTCTAAGGTAATTTGTCTAGCCAGATCCTTTTCCTAGCATATCATATATGGAACTTGGGGGGTGGGGGCTTGGGGGATGTGTGTCTTTGCTTTTTGGAAAGTTATCTGAAAAGATTGATATAAATTAGTTTGTTTCCTAATTGACCAGAGACCAACACTTCTTGTAGTAAAGCTTTTTCTAGCAAGTTGAGAAATGTAATGTCTAATTTGAAGCTATGGACACAATGGGAAATAGGGCCAGTCAAAAGTTAGTTTTGATCGCTAAATAAGTTAGAAACTTTCTTTACTGGATAGCCGGCCAATCCACGTATATTCCAGGGCTTTCCCAGTCTCTAAAGCTCTTTGGTTAGTGATTTGAGTTCAGCTGTGGAATATTTACAAGGGGTATCATTGGCAAGGGAAAAGAACTTCTCTTGTATGCAGTGCTATCCCAACCTCCCGGAGCAGCCTTTGTTAGAGGATGTGTGTACGTTTCTGCGGAGTGCATTTTGTTATTATTCCATGGTAGACTCATGCTTATGCTGCCACAATCTTCTTTTCAATAAAGACCCATTGTTTGGCTGGGCTAGCGCACCACCAAACCACTATTGCTTTGAGCTGGCTGTCTGGATAACACCCTGTTTAATGGGTGTACATAATATCTGTACTCACTCTTGGGTTGTTCTTATTCATATAGAATCTAACAACATCCTTTGTATTCCTGCCAGGATTTTAGCTGGGATGATCATGGAAAGAATTTTGTAACAAGAAAAATATCCTTAGCAAAATGTTCATTTTTTTTTTTTTACTGTAGCTATTCTTCCCAATGGAGAAACTGCATATTTCCCCCAGCACTCCAAATCTTTTTTCATTTGCTGAAGTAGTGGTTTGGCATTTAAATCATAGAGCTCTTCGAGGTTGTCTGAGATTTGAATGCCCAGGTATCTTATAAAATTTGTTGCCCATCTGTATCCAGTGTTTTCTGGAGGATGACTTATCAGAATATGACACATTTATAGCTAGCATTTCAGATTTGGCATAACTTACTCTGAATTCAGATGCTTTCCCAAAGTTATGGATTTCTTTAGATACTAATTTTAGGAAAATATTTGGTTTAGATAAAAAAAGTATTACATCATCTGCTTATAACACTATTTTCTGGTGTGTTCCTGCGAGCTTTATTTCTGTGAAAGATTCATTGTTTCTAATCCTGTATGAAAGGCTCCATGGCCAGGGCAAACAGTGAAGGAGACAGTGGACATTCCTTCCTAGTTCCTTTGTGGAATTAAAATGGGAGATTTAACCCCATTAACTCACACAACTGCCCTTGGGTTGGTGCAGAGAGCAGTTATCCATTTAAGGAGCTGGAGACCATAGTCCATATGGGACATGACGACACAGAAAGCTCCACTCTATTGTATCAAAAGCTTTATCTGCGTCAAGTGATAACAGAAGAAATAGGGTTTTTTTTGTTTGTTTTTGATCTGGCATTATTGATGATTCCGAGTTCTCCCCAAATGCAGTCTGACATTTGTCTATCCTTAATTTAATTTTAGTTTTGTATAAGCTGAAATCATGAACTATAATTGGCTAGTGAGTATTCTTGCTAAAATCTTTGTCATGCTTTAGCAGTAAAAGTCTACTGAAAGCAATCATTATGATGCCCATAAAGTTGTCCCTCTTTAGTTTCTTGCAGTAGAATAGACGGAGAATAGGTTTTTTGAGTTTTGCTAGGGCTGTTTTCCTTTTAATGACATAATTTAGCCTTTTGATATTCAAAGATGGTACTTTAAAAGTAGACTTGGCAGAACTCAATTTTTTTCTAATTTTGATGGATAATATTGATGTTTGGTTTTATGAATTTTTAATTTTTATCTACTTTTTCACAGTTGTGCAAAATTATTGGTTTTTAAGCATTTTTTAAAAAACTATTTAAATGTTCACAGTGGCATGAAGCTATGGGGGTGGGGGAGGGTCAGCCAGTAATTTGACAGACGTTGCAATTCAAAACATTAAAGCTTTAAAAAAATCTAAAACAGAAATTGTCAAAATCACATGTAAAATTATACGAAGTAAATATCTTTCAGTCAAACTCTAAGTTCTCAAACAGCAGTTGCTTGATTGCCTATCTGTAAATTTCAATTATCACAATAGAAATAATTTTTCACTGGTTTGGAGGGGGGTATGAAATTGACAATTACCGATATTTACTGACAAAAATCTTAAATCTTCCAACCCTATTTAGAAGGAAGAGCCACTGAGAATAACTACCAAGCTTATTGGAAAACCTGGAAATCATTGTGATTCTTTAGCTGGATGATGACGTGAACCCTTGTGTCACCAACGTCTCCCATTTCTAATTACGGTGCATTCCTGAATATGGTTTGGTTTCTGTTTGTAAACTTCCGTATCTATATCTTGTAGCAATTTCCCCCCAGCCTCCATGCCTCCCTCCTGTTTCTGGCATTTTTAGTTTAAATCTAAAAAATAGCAACATAGCATATAAATCAGTCCTCAAACTCCCATGCTCTCCTCACGAGCACTTGCAATTCAAAGGAGGCACATTTTCCACTCATAGAACCTCAGACCTCACCCTTAAGCGTAGATTACTTGATCATTTTGAAAGGGTAGGACGTTCCCCAACCCCTCTGTCTTTTCTCCAGTCTGTTCTACCCCAGGGACTCCTCCTGCAATCGCCCCCCGCCACAATCACTCTCCACTTATCCTCCTTTGTTAAGCAACAAGGTTTTTAGTCGGAAGAATTTTTTCCCTCTCACTTTCTATATGAAGCCATATTGTAGCTGCCCTCTCAGCAGATGTGGAATGGGCATGGGTGCAAGGAGTTTTGTTTTAGATTCACTGAATCCAGTTTCGTTTCCTAAATCAGTCCACCGCTTGAACTAGGAAAGTACACTTATAATTACCAGAATGCTGGAGCTGCTGCACCAAGCTGTTCGCCAAAGCTGCACAGTCTGGCTGACAAGCTCTTTAAGGTTTCTGACATGGCCTTTCACTCAGAATACTGTCCCTCATCATCCCAAAACTGAAGGGCTCAGGATAATCTCTATCTTTGGACTGTAAAACCTTCCAGCGTTAAGCACCCACTGAAAAATGAGACTGCTGATCCTGGAAACCCATGGAGGAAGGTTTGGGAGTTCTCAGACCACTGGAGTGTCTTGCATGATGAGAGACTATTTTTGATCAGCAGCTACAAATCTTTTCCAGGGTTGCTTTTAAGTTAAATAAGAAGGGACCTCAGGGGAATCTGTAAAATAAGAAATCCATTGCAAAGGTCAGAACAAAAACAAGGTCTCAACGTTTTTCATATTGTGGCCTAAAACTAAAGCTTGTCTGGCGTTAGGATAAGAAGGTAGAATTTAAAACAAAGAAACCTTCTCTGTCTCTAGCAATTTGACCGATTTAGGGAGACAAAGGAACTCTCAGATTTCTACTCTTCCTGCTAAAAGTCACACTAAACAAAAGCATTTTGGCTTAGCAGTGAAGTGGATTTCCTTGGCAAAGTAATCAGGAAACTGATTCAGTGTGATTGTTGTTCCGGGACTGTAGAAAATTAGAAAATAAGGGATACATTTTAAAGGATATTGATTACTTTAAATTTTTTTTCTATGAATTGTTGCTCCTGGAAACAGTATGGATCATTGTTTCAGGGAAATCTAAATGCTACACAGATGACACCATAAACTGATGGGTAGACTGATATTTGAAAATAAGTCCAACATATTTTTTTAAATTTAAAAAGTCCCCGTGCCTTGTCTTAACTGTCTTCTGATATGGAACATTACAATGCCTTTCCCCATTAATGTAATAGATTTTAATCATAAAAAAGAGTTAGGGTGCTGAAGAAAGATGGTGAGACACTCACCATAACAAAAAATGAACTAAAACTCAAATAGGAAGTTGCTATCTTAATAACATGCTGATGCAAGATTCTGGGACTGTAATTTCTATTTAAAAGCAGGACAAAAGATTGGGTTTGCTTTACTTTGCATTGACAAAACAAGTGGGTTTCAACACGGTTGTAAAGAGTGAATATAACATGTACTTTGCTTCTAATAGATCTGCAGAGCTGTAATGCCGACATGAATGGGTTAATAAGCACCCTTCACATTACATGTTTTGCTGTTCTGGGACTGCCTTCATTTATGGTATGTCTACACTGCCATTAGACACCTGCTACTGGCCTGTGCCAGCTGACTCAGGCTCACGGGGTCAGGCTAAGGGGCTGTTTAACTGCAGTGTAGATCGAGCCCAAGCTGTAGGATCCTGCGAGGTGGAAGAGTCCCAGAGCTCAGGCTGCCTGAACCCAAGCCAAACACCTACATCTCCTTAGCCCAAGCCCTGCAAGCCTGTCAGCTGGCACAGGCTAGCCCTGGGTGTCTAACTGAAGTGTAAATATACACTTAGTGTGCTGCTTTTGAAGAGACTATTAGCAATGATGAATGTCTTGCATAACATCCTACCTCCCCCACATCCTTCCCCCTCCACCGCCCGTTTTAACCAAAAATACAAGAAATCTCAGGCAATGAAAATGTGTATTGGATATTTTTCAACTAGCTAGCTTTTGGCTCTTTCTATAGATCCCCTAGGGAAATGCTGTTTCAAAACCTGAGGACCCTAAAATTACATTAAGATGTTGAAAGTATGTAATAGGAATTTAGTGTAAAATACAGTACCAGGATGGTGAGATTCTCCACATATAGGCACGGGCACATATTCAGGAAAGTCAGAGTTGTTAACTCTCCCTGTTGTGACAACATGCAATCACTATAAATTTGATTTATGCTTATTAGGGCACTTTTGTATTTGTGGTCCCGGATTAGAATCATAGAATATTAGAGTTGGAAGGGACCTCAGGAGGTCATCTAGTCCAACCCCCTGCTCAAAGCAGGACAAACCTCAGCTAAATAATCCCACCGAGGGTTTTGTCAAGCTGCAGCTTAAAAACCTCTAAAGATGGAGATTCCACCACCTCCCTAGGCAACCCATTCCAATGCTTCACCACTTTCCTAGTGAAAAACGTTTCCCTAATGTCCAACCTAGACCTCCCCCACTGCAACTTGAGACTTTTGCTCATTGTTCTGTCATTTGCCACCACCAAGAACAGCCTAGCTTCATCCTCCCTGGAACCCCCTTTCAGGTAGTTAAAGGCTGCTATCAAATCCCCCCTCATTCTTCTCTTCTGCAGACTAAACAAACCTAGTTCTTTCAGCCTCTCCTCATAGATTAGATTAAATTGATTTTTAAAGACACATTAGTTTTTCTTTTTCTTTTCTTTTTTTTTTCTCCTTATGCTGTAACTATCCATCCTTGAGATAGAAGGATCTGTCTTCAGTGGCTGAAGAAAACACTTCCAATTATAAAGAATAATGGTAAAAAGTGACTATTAATCCTGAAAAGCTTTTTTTTTTAAATGCAGCCATCATATAAGTGCTACCTAAATAGGAAGTTTGAAGAGTTTGCATTCTTCAGTTAAGATAATTTGGAACAAAACAATAACAACAAAAAGGTCTGACACAGGGTGCTAACTTTCTTGAAGGAACCATTTAAAAAAATCATTCTAACAGATTTGCTTGGAATATCAGAAAACTAATTTTATTCTTGGAGTAATGGCTGTGGTTTTGGGGGGAAGATTATGCTGCTTTTTCCATACATAACAAAGAGGTGGAAGCCTAGCTCCTCAAAGATACCTAGATACCTTTTGGGGATCTGGGCCTGAATTTCTAATGAGTTTTTTCACTTAACCTGAACTTTAGAGCTGTGGCCCAGATAATGATTACAGTAGTGCCCCTGAAATGTCCCAGTACATAGGACCAATTTCTTCTGCAAGGTTAAGAGTGCTTGTGTGCCAAAGTTCAGTAAGGTTTGGGACACACCAGTGACTACACAGGACCATCAGCAAATTCACACTTCTATCAGCTGTTTTTGGCTGCCAATGAAGATGCCTGGTTTTGAACAACTCTGCCATAAAATCATTCTCTAGCTATATGAAGTCATTGAGCTACCCTCCCTGGACCCCATCCTCCTTCCACTGACATCAATGGGAACAAGAGAGGGCCACATTTCTTCTATGGGACCTTGTAATTCCTTTTCAGCCATCATTTTCATTCTCTCAGTAGCTAAAACCAGTTTATTTTCATATTTCAGTTCAACCTTACTTAAATGCATAGTAAAGCTTTTATTTGTTTAACATTACCTGGCTAAATTAACATTGCCTTCAGTTTGTCTTTGTAACGCAAGAACTCTACTCCCATTTGGTGAGTGGGTAAGGAAATGGTTCAAGTGTATGAACTCACGTGCGTATTTACAAATTGTGTGATTGTGAAAGTGTTGTATGCATATAATTCCATTTGTGGTAGCCTGTGTATTATTATTTATCTTTATTTATTTATTTATTTATTTATTTATTTATTTATTTATTTTATTAATACTGTGGTAGCACCTAGAAACCAGGTCCCCATTGTTCTGGGCACTGTAGAGCAAAGAGTTGGTCTCTGCCCAAAAGAGGTTACAAGCTAGCTTAGAGACAACATGTAGATACAGCAGAAACACAAGGCAATGGTGAAACACTTTCAGATTTTCCAGTCACTGTACATCTTGCGCACAGTTCTTTGCTTTTCTGCACATGCAAAATTTACATCACCTTCTTGAAACAAGCCCATTATGTCTGAACCTACCATACTGCAAAGAACTAACAGCCCCTAGAGACAACCACATTCCTTGTGCATCTCTCTCTCAAAGGCTAATATGATTAATAGATTTCAAGACTAGAAAGGGATGATTGTGATCATCTCCGCTGACCTCTGTGTAATTCAGGTCACAGAACTTCCCCAAAATAATTTCTAGAGCAGATCTTTCAGTAAAACCTCCAACCTTGACTTTAAAAATTGCTACTGATGAAAAATCTTCCGCAAACCTTGGAAGTCATTCCACTTGTTAAGCACTCTCACAATTAAGAATTTACACCTTATTTCCAGTCAGAATTTGTCTCACTTCAACTTCCAGCCACTAGATTTTCTCTGCTAGACTGAAGAGCCCATTATTAAATATTTGTTCCCCATGTAGGTACTTAAGGAATGACTTGATTTCATTATATAACCTTTCTTTTTGTTAGACTCAAGAAGCTCAATCTATTTAGTTTATCACTGTAAGGCATATTTTTCTAATCTTAATCATTCTTGGGCTCTTCTCTAAACCCTCTCCACTTTATCAATAGCCTTTTTGAATTGTGGGTACCAGAATACTGTGTCCAGTTCCAGTAACGGTTGCAACAGTGCCAAATACAGAGGGAAAATAACCTCTCTTCTCCGCCTCAAGATTCTCATTCATGCTGCCAAGGATTTGGCAGTAGAATTGCATAGGAAGCTCATGTTCAGTTGATTATCCACCCCCAGTTCTCTTTCAGAATCACTGCTTCCCAAGATAGTCACCCATCCTGTAAGTATGGCCTGCATTCTTGTTCCTTAGGTTATGTCTACACTACCACTTTTGTGTGTGTGTGTGTTTTCACACCCCTGAGCCACACAAGTTACACTGACATAAGCACTGGTGTGGACAGTGCTATGTCAGCAGAAGAGCTTCTCCTTTAGGTTGACGGGAGAGCTTTCTCACATCAGCATACAGCTGCTACATGCGAGACTACAGTAGCACAGCTGTACCGATGCAGCTGTGCCACTATAAGCTCTCCAGTGTGGACATGGCCTAAAGGTATACATTTATATCTAGCCATATTAAAACACACATGGTTGGCTTGAGACCAGCTTACCAAGATATCTAGATCACTCTGTATCAGTGACCTGTCCTCTTCAGTATTTACCCCTCCACCAGTTTTTGTGCTATCTGTAAACTTTATCAGTGATGATTTTGTTTTCTTCCAAGCTATTGATAAAAATGTTCTATAGCGTAAGGCCCAGAATTGATCTACTGCATTAGAAACACACCTGTTCAATATGCTTAGGCACTAGCTCCTATTTGCTGAAGTACATCTCCTGACAAATCTCTGTCAAACATATAAATTTATGCCTTTTCCAGGAAAATCTTAGACATTCTATCAACATTAACAATATGGGGCCAGTTATTCCATGATTCATGTGTATTAATGTCCTATTTGTTTCGGCCCAATTGGCTTCCTCAGAGCAGGAAAACTTTAACATTCAGTTAACATGATTTTAGAAAGTGATTGGTAGATTTGAGTAAAACGTCCAAAAGCTCCTAAAACCCCACTTTCAAAAATGAGGTAGGGCTTGTCTACATGAACAGTTAGTTCACAACAACCTGGGGTGTAAACCTACCCTGCATAGCGGGCTAGTGCATGAAATGTCTTAGTGGACTGGGCTGAAGCGCATGAACGATTCCTTGGCGTGCTTTGATCTACCCTGCTTTGAAAAGGGACCAGATCAAAGCACACTAATTGTTAGTGCACATCAGCTGGAGCAACCCAGACAGTTGGTGCAGGGCAGACTCATGTGGGGTAAATTTACATCCCAGTTTGTCACAAACCAAATGTTCATGTAGATGAGCCCTTTGTTACCAGAAGTCCCAAGGGTTGGTTGAGACCAAAAGCTCAAACCCAGACCCACGGCCAATGGGCCTGTCCTAAGAAACCCAAGGTAATTCAAACCGCTTAAATTTATATTTAGCTGGACCCTCCAGTTTGTCCCAAAGTCTACAGCATCTATCAATTGCTTGTCCAAGGAACACAGACAGCTTTAAGATCATATAGGGAAGGGTTTATTTACAAAGGATAATAGAACCATCTATACTTACGTATTTAGGCTTGAAGCCTAGTTCTAGGTAACAACCATGGGCTAACAAGTATGGGCTTACACTCACAGATGGGGGCCAACACCGAAGGAATGATGATGATGGATGGGATTAGGACCAAGGATCAGGATCACACACACCAGGAACAGGTACTGGAATTCAAGTGGACATCTACGAACTCTAACTATCAGGCAAGTCCATCGTCTTTCTTCACTTCAACAAGAACAATACACGGGAACGTGTGCACAGGCTGCCACAGTGATGGACTACATGTGTGCTTGGAGGAGCAGGATATTTAGAATCTACTGTGCCGACATTTTGCACACCACCTGCAACTAGAGTTGCACATGACACTACAAATCTGCACACAGCCCCGTTGAGGAATAGACATTCGCTCCAAGATCAACTTAAACTCTGACAACCAAACAACACTAAGCCAATCTTTACAGACCTTTGACTAGTCAGGCTTCTCAGAGAGGTTTCAGATGACACTTTAGGCATATGGAAGTGAGAGTCCACTTGACTTTCACTGACTTCAGCTCTAAGTGTTTGTGTACAAAGCCTGGAGTACTTCATGGGAAACAGCTATTGTTGAATAGCTATCCTGAACTAACACCCCAGGGGACGCTCTCTCTTATATAAGAATGTGCCCTACACACTGCATTATAGGTTATTCTAAAGAGGTTCTCTCAGTCTCTCCTGTCTGAAGCTATTCCACTGTCTATAATTTTGTTTTGGTCAAGAAAGGGAGAGTGACTGTACAGTCTAGGGTACTCTCCTTGGAAGACCATGTTCAAATCTTTTTTCCCCATCAGGCGGAGGGGGAATTAAACCAGAGTATCCCACATCACAGGTGAATAGCCTAACCACTGGGCTAAAGGAGTTAAGGGAGCCCTTCCCTTCTTCCCCCATCATGTGTGGAGCTAGGTGTGCTCTTGCAAGAATGACCGTGGCAATGGTTCAGGCACCTCATCCCAAAACAGGGCTCCTATCTGTGGATCCCAAGTGGAGATCAGCATCTTCCTCCAGACCAGGCTTAGGATGCCTAACTCTCATAGGGATGGGGCTTTGGACACATCCCGCTATTCAGCATGTGCTACTGTCTTAGGTAGATCTCTGCCTAGTGGGTTGGCTTTTGTGAATCTCATTCTTAAGCACCTATCTTTCCCCAGGCATTGTAATGGGCACTTAGCTCAGGATTTGTGGATTCCACTGAGTGGTTAGGAACCTAAAAGTTAGGCATAGCAACACTTGAATCCCTTTATAGATTTGGGTCTTAACCTCTCTTTTCTCCCACCTCTCCCCTCCACCCCTCCGATCTATAAAATACCTACTGTCCCAGAACAACTGCAGCTGCATTTCCCCTCAGTGGTTCAGCAGGGGCACTTGCTTTTGGCTTCCAGCTCCCCAATCATTGCCTTTCTGGGCTAAGGCCTGTGTGTCTCTCCTTTCTGACCAGGGTATTCCCAGGTTGCACAGTTTGCTGTCTTCACTGTGTATTTCACAGCACAGAGAAGGTTGCCTAGGGACACTTGCTTGCTTTCTCTTCAGAGAATAACAGTGATTGTCAACAGATATAAGTACCACCCAGCTCTTTCGAAACAAGCCTACTTTTTCTTAAGGTAAAAAAGCACTACAGAGAGAACAATAAAAACCTATATGCATGCTATACTATGTTCACCCCGAAGACCCCACTCCTAAGTGACTTTGTCAGGATCAGTCCTTCAAAACCCCACCCCACGCAATTCCATGTGGTTACAAGTTCATTACAGCTTCAGATTGGCCCAAGCACACAGCAAATTTAGTCCTCCCTTTATATAGATCAGCTTCTTTGATCTAGAGTTTTCAGAAGCATGTAATAAGTACACAAATGGCCCCTCAGTTGGCTTGGTAGGGAGAATTTGCATTCCACTCACTTCATGGTACTTTCTAGAAAATCCACTTCGCATGTATTGTTCAAAAAAGCCCTTTGAGGTCCCTAATGTCTTCCAGAGATTGCATTCATCTTGTCTTTTGCTAAAGACATATAATATATTAAAAATATGTTCATGTCTAATACTTAATACCTCAAAGATATTAACCCTAATTCAGTAGTAAGTTTTAACTTAAAATTCCATTCAGATATTTCAGTATACTGGTAGTCTGTCATAACGGCCTCAGGTCAAACCCCTCGCCTTGCGCACATGAGTAGGCATGCTGATGGCAATAGAACTACATGCATGAGTAAAGTATGAATGATTTGCTCCCGCAGGTCAGAGAATATCACAATAAAGCTTCTATAGAAAAGTGAGAAAACCAGAGCCAAAATTCATGGGTTTGTTTTGTTTGTTTTTTGGGTCATCCTGGTTTTAGAGCAAATAGGTTGCATGTGGTGACTTTTTTTTTTTAAAGGGCACTTTAGTGATTTTAATTTTCCTAAATTATGTTTTTAAAAACATACAGGTATTCTTAAATGGGTTACTATAAGGTCCTGCTTGCTCTGGCAGGAAGGAATCCTATTATAATGCCCCCCACCTTTTTTTTTTTCCTGAAAGGTCACATTTCCATGACACCATGTAGGGAGCGATTCAATGTTTATGTGAACTCTGAATAAGCTTGCCAAAAAAGTGTGTGCATTTTATTTTAAAATGCTGAGGAAATTAAGTCCAACTTGGTAGTTCTTCAGCTTTTCCCTTCCACATATTTATAAATACTCCATGAGCTGTCAATGTAAGCCTTTTCTGGAACTTGGAGACAGACAAATAATGGTTCCAGACTTGTGACTAGTACAGCAAATCCCCTTTTCCATGAGAAGTTGACAAGTCATATTAATTATTACTGGGACCAACTAAGAACAGGGGTCCCATGGTGCTAAACCCTGCACAAACCGAGTAATAAGTAGTTCTTGCTCCCTAGAACTTACCAAGGAGCGGAGAAGGAGACACAATGTATAAGCACAGTGATGGCCCGCAAACATCAGCTAAGTGCAACTATTTATGTGGGCGAGACTTTGTAAAGAGTGGATGACCTAAACCAAAAGGAAACAGGGAAGGGAGTAGAGGAACACCGAGGGGGCAGCTGAAATGAAGCTGAGGCAAAGAGACTGGAAGAGGAGGGGATAGGTGGAGCAATCAGCAATGAGGAGAGGGTGTCCTGCTAAAACTTTAGAAAACAACTGACATCAGTCTCTGAAACTTTGCGTTAGCTGCTTCTGCAGCTGTTGTGCCAGCTTCAGTGTCTGGCTGGCTCCTCCCTGCGGTTTCTTTCCCCAAGGCCAAATGGAGGCGTGGGGTAAGGCACCATGAGGGTATTAGTCCCCCCCCAGGGCAGAGAACCTTATAGTTCTGTGGTGGGGGAACCTTATAGTTCAGTGTGGTCCTGGCTGGGCCCATTTTACCCTCCCCAACTGCTTCAGTACCCTGCTTACATTGCCTGTGCAGCTGCTGTGCTGGCTTCAGTAGGACAGCATTGATGACTACGCTGTCAGTGCTCCAGTAGCTGGCTAATGACATCAGGGAGTTTCGCCGTTGGGTCAAGAAGACACACTAATGGCCAGATTTTTCAAGAGCACCTCACCTCAAGCAACCCCTATTTACTGCTGTCTGTGAGGGCTGGTGAAAAACGTTTTTGAACATCTGGCCAGGGAGGTACAGTGAGACTTTCAGCTGTGAAATTTGGATCTGGATTTCAAACATGCCAGAGACTGGGGTGCTGGTTCAGGTCTACCGTTCATATTTTGATGTTAGTCCTGAAACCTTCCACTGAGGTCCAGCTGGTGTTGAAAGGCTCTTTGCGCTCAGTATATGCACTAGTACGTCCTACTTTGGTACGTCCTACTTTGTCTCTTCTGTATTGGATTTTATTCTGTTCACTAGAGAACAGTAATCCACGCTACACTCGGGCCTTGCCTACTGTCGAGTATAAATACAGGGGCTGAATTAGACTTTTGTGGGAAAGCTTCTAGTCAAATACAGCGATGTAAGAATTTTGGCAAGCACTTAACCAAAACAAACCAATCTTCATAACTATCAGCATGTCAGAGCACGAGAGAGGTGGCTGGATTATAGAATGAAAATGAAGTAGTGCAGTACTGGTGAATTTATATCTATCTGTAAACAGCCGTTTTAATGCTTCATGGGGATTAATGGTTCTGCTAGGAAGTTACATCAGACTTGGCATGTCCCTGTTTATGTTGGGCATTAAATTATGCTTTAGTCCAAGCATTCTAAGCCAAGATGTAAACAAAAGCGATGAAACCAGTTTAATGGGCTGTTAGTAGTTCAAATACCAAGATGAGTGTGGTCTAGCTACCTACAGAGAAAAACAAGATGAAATAAGGACAGAAAATATGCAGGCACACCAAACGTTTCTGTGCAGCTGAATCATCTGCTATCAGTCACTACAACTATCAAGTTGTAGCACGATGCAAGATTTCCATTACTCTCTCCCTACAGTGACCCAGGTTAGAGGTGCAAGCACTTGTGTTTTGTAGCAGGATGTCAGATGGTGGTAGGGTAACACTGGCACTTTACAAGAACTGAAAATAACACTTCCAAAGTATCTATTAGAGTTGAATCCTGTTATGTTAAACAGATAGAAGGTGAAAGGAATCCCTGTCTTCCCTTTTGAATTTAGGAACTCCTTAAGCTGCTGAATCTTCTATCCTTTAGAAGGAGCATCCCGCTAGCACTCCAGCATGGAACTTGGAGGGTGGAGAACAGGTTGCAGGAATGAAGAAATTGGAGGAGGCAGGAGGAAACCAGCCAGTGTTCCGATAGCTAGAATGCTAGCTGCGTTTGTAGCACCTCTGTAAATAGTTCTCTTAATAAATCGCCAGTTTAGTTTCACAAGTATGGAAGCCTTTCGTTATTACACAGCATGCAGTATATGAAACAGTAACTATTTATGATAGCTCTCCCTAGAGCTTTAGTCCCTATACCTTATTTTGGATTCTGTAATATATACAATCTCTAGTTTCCTCTCCAAAGATCTACTTCCTCCTGAAAGTACTAACTGTTTGAGTTAGTGTTTGTAAACACACTGAAGAAATCTTTGAATGGAACTTCAAATAACCTGAGGGGAGGAATTAATAAGCAGAGACAGGGTGTGGTCAGTTACTGGAGGATCGGAACCACTGCCACCTTCTGATCTTGGCAAGTGCACCCCTTCAGGTTTTGGACCTCTCACCATCACCTGGCTCCAGGTGGAATCACACAGCCCTCCCTTATAGACCAGGTCCTGGGCAGTGTTCCTCTGGTACTAACAATCGCTACCGTAGCAGGCTTGGCTTAGGCTAAAACTTTGCAATTCTGTTCCCTGAGAGCAATGACAGCAATTAATACAGACAATCTCCTTAAAGCAAAGCATTTAGAACAAAAGCATTGAAGATAGATCATCCAATAACAGACTGCATGCGTTCCCTGAATCTGGCAAGGCCCACCTCCTTTTGACACTCTCCACAAAGCGTCTTTGTCAACCTGTCTCCCTAGAAACTTCTGATGAATGAGGACGCTCTTCTTCTCCCTCCCACCCCCCACGGCAGAAACACTCAACTCTTCAGTGTTTTTGATCTCCAGACTCCTAGCTTGGCAAAACAAGTTTGCATCTTCTTTGAAGGCAGGATCCTTGAAGTCAGTTACTTGCCAAACTGCTGGGGGATCCTTACCTAGCTCTATTGCGTTGCTTTCCTGTTTGCTCTTCCCACAGTCCCTATTAAGTTAGTTCTATAGTCCTATACGGAATTCCCATAAACTACCACATTTACACAGTAACCACTGACCATGTCACTTACAGTATAACACCATAATTACACATCTGTACTAGACAGCAGCTTCTATCCATCACAGGCAGCTCTATAGGAGCGAACACAGCACCAATAACACTGACACAAACATTATGAAATTCCGTAAGACATAGGACTAGAACCTAAACCCATGACCCTCACCAGGAACCAGGGTTAAGGTAACCCCGGAATTCTAATCATGGCAAATAGCTTTCAAACTTGATTGTTGACAGCTGAGACCCTAAATTCATGTCCGGGCACCAACAATAACTGGGGATTGATTTTTCAGAGGCATTGAGTTTCTGCGGCTCCTAATGGAGAGCTGAGAGTGCTTAATGCCTCTGAAAATCAGGCCACACACTCTAGGGTTCAAGTTCAGCCCCCTAATGCTAGCCATACCCTCTCTTGGTCAGTTTTTCCAATCTGAAAATGAGACTATTGGCTTTAGCTACATGACACAATGAGCACTGATTAAAGTACTGTACAGCACTTTCAAATATTGGGCACCAGAACTTATTAAAAGTTTAGGCTCCACATTTACCTTCATTTCTACAATCTCTCATCTGAGTCCTAATAGCACTGAAGTTTAGCCATAGAACCATTTTGTATTACGGTAGTACGCACTACAGGGCACTGAACCACAAATGGACAATCCTTCCCTGAATGTCCAACACATGGCACTGATGCATCACACTCTAAATGTTAATGGAAGCTTTGTCATGGCACAAGACAGACTCATAAAGCAATATGGAAAGGAATCCAGATTAGACCATTAAAATGAGTTTAGTGTATTTGCAGGTTCCATGCTAGTGCAAATAATGCTTCCATCTTAAATGGGACTTTCAAACTAAGTATTAATGGAAAAATCATGTGAGCCTTACAATAAGAGCAATAGGATAACGCAATTTTAAGTGTGCGGACATAAGCAGTGGCTTCTGCTTTGTTAATGATCAACAGTTAATACTCCAGAAATAAAGTGAAGTGGTTTTCCTTTGTAGCACGCCAACCCCTTTCATATTAGTTGCATGCAAAGTTTTACTCCTTAAAACTAAAAATGTTCAGATCCCCTGGTGATGAGACATATTAGTACCTGGATAGATTTTTTCAGTTCGGAGTTTCTCACATTTTTAATGGATGACACAGGTTTATACACCCCCAGCTTTACAACCCCCCCCGTAGTATATTCCATGAAGGCAAACTGAGTTTTGATAAAGATGTTTTTGAATAAATATGTGATGAAGTAACAAATGATGCCATAAGATTCTCTGCACTGTTAGTCAAGGTTTTTATTTCTTAGCTAGTGTCAAATGAAAGCTTCTGTTGTAAAAAGCAGAACACACAAGGTAGTATTGCTCTGGGTACACTGAAACCATTTAGACAGTTAAGCTGTAGAGTCAAAATGCAGAAAACAGTCTTCTTCAAATGATGTTGGGGTTTGGTTAACCCTTTTTGCTGCTTTACAGCATGTAAAATCTATTCCTGCACTGCTTCCAGTGGAAGTTTCCTCTGAATAGTACTGGATTAGATACAAAGGCAGAATTCATAACAATCTGTAGTTTAAGCATAAAAAGAAATGTGACAAAAGCCTGCTAGTTACAGCCTTTTATATATATTAAAAATTTCAAAGGATTAATTTTTCATGATTACCCTTTTATAGGCTGCCATCTTAAATAAACTGTCTAAAACAAAACTAAAATTCTTTGTCAACTTTCCTCCTTGGGAAACCAGCCCCAGTGTAGGCGATATGTAGAGTACAGTTGGTAAGATGTAAATCTCTCTACAAGTAAAGCACTATTGCAATATGAAGATATTGTGCTCCAGATTGCTAAAACCGCATTACCAGCACTACGTTTTCCAACTGCTGGGATAGAACACATGGCAAGGAACAATATATACAGTAAATACATCATCTGTTGCAAGCAGGATATTGTCATGACAAGAAAATTAACTTGATTCATTAAAGCCATCCTCTATTTGACATTCAAATTGTACACTGATGTTTGTCTGTCATTCACTTTGCTTAAAAAAATTCAGTGTCTACATCTGCTTCTTTCAGGTCTGTTGAAGTTACAAGCAAATGGTGCTCTTGGTGGTTAGTAATGGTTAGGATGGTTCTGTTCTGATCTTTTTAGTTTGTCCATTAGATTCATGCTGCAGCTCTTTTCTTTTCTTCTGCTGATGCTGCTGCAGCCTCTCCTCTTTCTTTTGTAGATAAATGGCCATGTTGTCGAATGAGGCCTTATAAAGACTGCTGTAGCAGCTTTCTGTCCTAACAGAACCTGTGGCAGAAAAAACAAGACCATGTAGATACTTTGAGCACTATTTCCAACTCCTACTTGCACTGGAATTTTAAACAAATAATTCCTGACTCCTCCACTATAATTCTAGCCATTCAATACACAACATTTTTATGATGTTTAAATGTGGCGAGGCACTCAAGTATCACTACTACAATCATACACACTAAGGCCAAGATTTTTTAAAACAGCCTAAAGTTAGAATTTTAAATCCATACTTAGGCACCTGCCTGATTTTTCAAGAGTGCTAAGCACCCAACAGCTCACACTGACATCAGTGGGGAATCAGTGAACATATAGAAATTCTAACTTCAGGCTTCTATTTTTGAAAATCTTGGTCTTGGTAACATCACTAAAGTTCCCACTGGAGTGTATTAAAGAATCTGAATTATTCCACAATACTCAAACACTGCATGGGGCTCCAGTTAGATTACTGTGAGTTTGGTGTTCCCTGCATTTTTTTAAAAAAAGACAACTAGAAAATTCAGAGGATGACAGGACATCATGAAATAAGTGTACACAAACTTCCCAGCACTGATCGCTGCATGTTCCACCACTCCTTTGTGAGCTTATTACAGTACATCTTGAAGATGCTGTTTAAATTTACTGTTACAGCATGACATCTGTCATTCCTGTAAAATGCTTGAATCATTAAGGAAGATAATTAGAAGATTACTCTGGGGAATATCAACTAAAACTGGCAGGTTAGGATTCTTCTGTTTCTAGAAGCAATTCATGGTGGTGGTCTTTAATCCCTATCTGTAGTTCCTTTGAACTCTCCCCACTCCACCCATCCCTTCCCCCACCTGAAAAAAGAATCCTTAATTTTAAGTACAAAGAGAAACAGACAGGTGGGAGCAGGAAGAAGAGGGACATTAGTGAGCAAAGAAGAAAATCAATCCATATCTATTGTACTTTCTACCAGACTGTTAAGGGATTGCAGAATCTCTTTTCAGATCCAATAGTATATTCAAGTGAAGGTTTAAGTATTCAATTTCTGCTTCGGTTATGTTAGGTTACAAGTGGTTTTACAGATTCTGTGATCACCAGCTGTCTAAGGAAGAAGCAATACAAGCAATCTCATGGTTTTATCAAGTAGGGTAAGTACCTTTTTTCATAATCTGTAAAAGCACTAATTACGCAGCTGGAATAGGTGCTCATCAACTGAGCCTGCTCTCGTTAATTAGCTGTAATAATCACTCTGCTCTGAATAGTCCTCCTTTCCCAGCTGCAGATACCCAGAGACTATTATAATTATGGTAATTTGCTACGCTGGAAAGTAAATCTCAGAAATGACTTGTTTTCCACTATTTTTCTGTATTTTTCATTCTCACTTGGGACACTGCTTTTAACATGCACATACCTAGAAATATCCGAGCTGTGTAAAACACGTACATTACAAAGGCACTCCCTTCTAGTGGATCCAGAAATCCACCTTCAGAGATTGAACCCAGTGCAATGGAAGTGGCAAACAGAAAATACTCCCTGGATTTGATATTAAAGATAAGAGATTAAACTTCGTTATCCAGCAACTCTGCCAATATACGTGGGCTGATCATCTTTCTGCATATATAATGGCCTTCCAAGGATGGAAGGTTTATTTTTCCTTCTTTTAAAATCACAAGCTTCATAACTTCCCAGCATGAGTCCCTAAAATCATGCACAGAATTAAACCACACTTAACTATACAATGAGGCATCCACTGACTCCTACCCCACCCATCCTTTGAGATTCTCATTTAAATTTGTTTTAAAATGCCTGGTTCCTGCAGGCTAACTAGAAAAACAGCATTCTTCTAGAAAAACCAAGGACAAAAGCCAAATACAAAACTTCCACCAGAACAGATGCTTAATATTTTGGGGTTCAGGTACAGCACAGAATGGCAGGGCAAGCTTTTCTCTTCCCAAAGTGCCTCAACATGGACTTGGAGGAGCTGCCTTTGAGGGGAAGGAATAATTCAGCTTGGTAGCTACTCCGTCCCTGCTATTCCCACTGAAGTAGCCAATACAGGTGTTAATCGTGTATGCAGTTTTGCTCTTAATTTCATGTTCAGGAAAGAGAACAGCATTCCGGGTTGGTGCAGTAAGACAGATACTCTCACAGTTCATTATGCACGTGTGTGTATGTCACAAAGGTCTAACTTCTTTTAAATGCTCTACTTACAACCTACTGGTGTTCAGATGTGGACAGCTACATCACAGAATGACAAAGTGCCTTTGACATTTTTCTAGGAAGCCATTTTAGTGAGACAGCAGCTTCCAATGGAGGACTGCCAACCATTTTACAAACTCTACACTGTCAGACTGCTGTGAGGTAGGCAATTATTACTCTCAAATGGAGAGAGAAACTGAGTCAGAAGTTAAGGGCTATGTCTGCACTGCAGCTAGGAGTGAGCCTACCAGCCCAGGTAGACAGACTTGTGCTAGGGGACTCAAGCTAGTGTGCTAAAAATAGCAGTGTGGATACTGTGGTGTGGGCTGCAGCTCAGGCTCGCAGGCCCACCTGACCTCCTAGGTTTGGGCTCCAGCCTCAGCCACAACGTCCACACTAGCTCAAGCCCCGTTAGCACAAGTCTGTCTACTCAGATGGGTGGGCTCACTCCCAACGTCAGTATAGCCATACCCTAAGTGATTTGTCCATAGCCAGTAAGACAGCCATGACAAGAACTCTGATCTGCCTCCTTCCCTTGTGCTGTAACCATCATATCACTTTCCC
>ML675610.1:38080704-38236188 GCA_007922155.1 Mesoclemmys tuberculata
GCTTTGTCATCAGTAACTGGCTGGGAAAGGAAAGAACACCTATTCATTACACTCCTCAGAAGCATCAATCATACAAAGCACATTATATTAACCAGCACACTGGAAAATGCAAACCCTCGACTGAGTACCATGAAGGGAGATTTAATAAAACCTTTCCTTCCCCCAAACTCATCACTGAGGCCTAGCAGGGGGTCACCATGTTCTGTCTAAGGTGGCCTGGAAAACAGAGTTCATCCAAGGATTTAAAGGAAATAGTGGGAATCAATTATCTGGAAATCAATGAGATAAAAAAAATATCTAGAGGACGAAGGAAAGGAACAAGAACACTCGCATGAAACTTAATTTAAAATGAAAACTTTCCAACTCTATCCCACTCCTCTTATATTTACCAGGGTGATAAATTTATGGCCTGGAAGCCTTAGAGCTACTACAGGGAATCTGATTTTTGCTCGCATTTCAACTTTGGTGGCTCAGTTCTCAATGGAACAATTCTAACAGAGGGCCACCACTGTTTCTTCTCTCCTCATCACAGTCCTTTTGAAATATATACAGAAAACGGTGAGAGGAGAAAGCATTTTTCTCCATGCTTCTCTTTCTTTTTAGCTCTCTTGAAGGCCGCTAGCAGAATCTATACTCTACCACCATGCTCAAGGGCAAAAGCACTTTAAAAATGGAGTTAGCACATTTCTAACTGGGATGGATTGAGGCTAAGCAGTTTTCTTGTGCTGCAGCACTATGTCAAGCTCCTCAGTGTGGAAGCTGACACTCGTCCTATGTATTCAATTGGCTTCTGGGACATGGTTGTGCATGATAGATGACAACCAAGAAACTAGTAGTGCTGCTCAACCTACTACTAGGAAGGTTGAGAGTCTCATGCTCTTCAGGCAGGCAGCTCCTCTTGCTGCTCCAATCTGAAATTCTCCCTCCTAGCAGGTCATCACCTGCCAATTACGAGGGAAGCAGGTTTTCAAAACCTCAGAGTGGGAGCTCACAGGGATTTTGGGAGGAGGGAGAGCTGTGCTCCCCTATTCTCTCATTTAGTTTAACCCTTGGGTTAAAGTAAGAAAATGGTGTGGGGTAAGAAAAACATTTCGGGATGAGGAACTCCAGATGACCCCCCACCTCCTCCCCTCCCCCTTCCAGAAAACAGTCTGAGAAGGTACAAATTTGACAGAAAAGTGTACAGGGTTTTTTTTTTTTTTAATTGAGTGAAATTAGTGTTTAAGAGCAGAGATGCTAGTTTAAACAAGGGTTAAGGCTGTCAACCATTGCGCAGGCTTTCATAGATAGCTGACCCTTCTATGTCAGACCTGGGCATCTGAAGTTGAGACTGCCAGTCATGCTAAAGACTGTGTTTTGCACAAATGAGGAACGTAGGATCAGCCCATCTCTGATCAGATCCACATCTCACCTCAGCTCAGAGCCATAATGCATTAAAGTAACTGTGCCATTTAATTTTCACTCAGTTATTCTGCTTTTTGCTGAGGACTGGAGCAGGCACAAGATATTGGCAACTCTATCAGAGTACATCTAACCTGCCACTGTCCATCCACGGGCCTGTACAGTAGAAGTGATGCCTCTTTGTCCTCCTGCAGTATCCAGAGCCCACCTGTTTCATCAAATGCAAGGCCCCAGCCTTTATGCTTCAAAGAGATTTCGTGTCTGTAATCTAACAGCTGGGTAGCAGCATGAAACTGGAAGATGTAAACTGTGGGAATACTTGAAACAGAAATAAAATGGAATTACCATTATCACAAAACCTGCCTGGGGCTATCACTTGTACACAGTAAATTGCATCTACCCACTTGAAAATTAGTACCAGAACAAAATCAGCAGCATTTCAAGTACAGCTCTAAAAAAAAAAACATTCCCCAACACTTAAACTGTACTTTATTTACAACCCCAAAGGCCAAAGTAAATTGCAGATATTGAATTTATAATTTATTTCCAAATGTTGTACTGAAGAAAAATCATTATGAACTGTTTCTTCTAAAGTTAGACTTTATTTTAAAAGGAAGGTTAGCAAAAATAATAAGCCGCTTGCTACAAAAGAGTATTTTTTCATAATCAGACACATGGTTTCACCGTGCAATTTACCTTGGAGTTCACAGCTTGAAGGGTAACTAAAGGGTGTCAGTAAAAATAAAACAGGGTACGGGGATCAGGAAGGAGGTGCGGGGGAGGGAGAAGAGAGCATGCAACTAGCAAGAGCCAAGAAAATGCCCAGGGCTGGGTTCAGAAGGGGGAGATCCAATATCTGTTCCCCTGCATCCATGATCTCCATACACAATGCTTCCTGAGACCTGTTAAACCCGGCAGAAGGGGTCTCAGTTCAGTTCATAGGAACAAAGCTCCCCACTGGCAAACTGGAGGTTTACCTAAGGGAGAAGGTGCCTCCCTGGTGAAGCTGCCAGGTTCACAGTACAGGCAACTTAGGATGATGTTCTCCTCCTCACCAAACCCAAGTCTGTACGTCAGATGGAACTTGCTTTGCCAGGCTTAACAGGTAACAGCAGCTTGGCAGCAGGGTTCTGCAGCAACACCCTGGCCCCAGTGCTTGCTAGTCCCCTGCCACATGGCAGAGCCCTTATGCTGGGGCCCAACGGGCAGCACAGCTGTGGATCTCAATGCTGTTTTACACGGGTGCATCTCTGCTGGCTTAAATGGACTCCTGACCTATAGCACTGTAAAGACTAGACTCACGCCCAAAGACCATGGCCTTTAAGAGCTGTTCCACTGTGCCCTGAACTCGAAGAGCTAGAGTATCTGGGGTCTGTATAAAACTCAAGAGTTTACTAAACCAAGCAACTTTTGAGCTGCCTCTGCTTGAATTCATAGGGCGTATACTAAAGGCTCTCATGATCCTCATGTTAAAGCCACTGACATGCCCATGATGAAACCCATTCTTTAAGAGATCACAGCAGGACAGCCACTTTAAATTCAGAGCAAGTCTGAAACATCTAGCAATGGACATTTAACTGTCCTCTGCCCTTTCCTTAAATAGCTATAATTCTAGCAACCATTCCCCTTTATTCTTACCAGTCACATAAAATGGCAATGTAATTCCCTTGACAACAATAGGCTATTCTTGACACGGCGTATTTCTGACAGGAGGGAAAAACACGTAATTATAACCTTAAACACTTAGGGGGAAATTTAGGCTTAATTTAGGCTCTTAATCTAAGGAATTTAATGGAAAGCTTCATTTTAAATGGCTAGCTTGACAGTAGTTCCTTTCTTCCAAAATATACCAAATATCTGCCTTCTGAGATACGCCCCCCAAGTGGTCAGCATAACTACTTGAATAATTTAACCAAACATGATGTCAGCAGACAGCCTACTGAGAGACCCCCAGTTAATAAACCAACAGGTGCAGCCTAAAGGAGATGACAGCATCCTTTTAAACTTTAAGCGTTGTGAATTAAATGGGAAATAGTCATGTATTTAAGTGTCCTTAGCCAGAATGCCACACGATTGGTTACAAGTATCAGTAAGATGATGGCCAGCACCTCTGGTGTAAAAAATAAATGTAGTGATGTGTAGCCAATGTTTTTGTAAAGCGATCTTAGTTTCACCTTTCATAAACCAGCTCCCCGTGGGGTGTGGGCTGTAAAAAGGAAGATGAGAGGGTTGGAGGCAAAATGGCTCATTTCCACAGAAACACTAATAACCAAGGAGGGAAGTCACTTTGCTGGACAAAAGCTATTAAATGTCTTTGCTGGAACCACTGTACTTCCTGCCTGAAAAATTATACTGAATATGCTGCCTGTGGAGCACAGTATTAAGTTTGTATTACTTGATTTGAGGTGGGAGTAATGAAGAACCTGTTTTTAAAAAAGTTGCAAGAATTCTGCCTGAGGTCCTTTTTTTTTTTAAACACCCATGACTGCAAAGGCAAAAACTTGCTCTTATGTATTTTTATAAGCTCTGGAGATATCCTCTCTGGCTGGAATAGTTTTCCTATTCAGAGGAGGAGGGAATAGCTCAGTTCCAACAGAACAGAGAAATAAACCCACTCCTTCCTTCACTACTGGGGCAAAATTTTAAAAGGGGCTTTTGAGCACCTTTGCCGGTACAACACTGGGTGAATGGTCAGTCACTGCACAGTCTCTAATTAACCTTGGCTGTGAGGTCAATTCAGGATCAACCACAGGGCTCCTACTTCTTGAGTCGGCTACTGGGGTACGTGCAGGCAGTGTCCTGGAACTAATGTTTGGACTTGTAATCTGGGGGAGTCTCAAGGGCTGCATTGCTTTTGAACATCTTGGATAGCAAGCTTAATTCAAGGTGGCAACCCTCTCTTGTCCAGAGAACCAGCTTCATCTTGGTTTGTTTTATAAGCCACAAGCTACAAAAACAGAGGCACAAACAGTAGAAAAGAAGGTTACACAGTGGCTTCCATCCATATCTATCCCACTTGTGGTATAAATTATCTTAATTACAGAGAAAGAAAGAATGCACTGTGCAGTATCTCTAAACTAAAAATAAAAACCAAGCAGCATGCACTTCCCTCCTCCAATCATCTGTTTGGACATGAGGACAACAACATTTTCTAAAGGTCACTGTCAAAAAAATAAATTTCAGAGCACTCGAACAGATGGGATTGGTCTCTTGCTACTTTGCAGAAACAAAATTATTCCATATTTACAGATGGGATCCAGTCCTTCTGCACAGTGCATAGGTACTAAATCGCTCATGCTGTAAGATATCGGAAAGAGGTGAAGGGGTGAAGGGGTCTGATATGAGAGCGTTATTGTAGCTACCAAGAATAGCTCCATATTTGGGTAAACAGAACTATTTACATTGTGATTTGGTAGAAATTATGGCTTCCCTTGTTTACAAACAGTAGCAGTGGACTCTCTAAGCATTTAAAAAACAAAGTTGTAATCTATATCTCCTATAACACCAGCTCCTATCAGACACTTTGTAGTATAAGTGATGCAAACGGACTGGTATGTAACTACAGAAGGGACACTAGTATTAAATACAGAGCAGCACAGTTCAGCTCTTTTATTGTCTGTTCGACAGTTTTTTTATGGATTTGAAATGAGATCCAGTAACTTATTTAACCGTGGAATAAAATGGAAGCTCTCAACATAGAACCACTGAACCTAGTAAAAAGATATATTACAGCAGAATCTCAGTTACGAACTGACCGGTCACACACCTCATTTGGAACCTGAAGTATGCAATCAGGCAACAGCAGAGACCAGGATAAAAAGCAAATACTGTACTGTGTTAAATGTACATTACTAAAAAAATAAAGGGAAAGCAGCATTTTTCTTCTGCATAGTAAATTTTCAAAGCTTTTAAGTCAATGTTCAGCTGTAAACTTTTGAAAGAACCACCATAACGTTTTGTTCAGAGTTACGAACATTTCAACGTTTTGAACCTCCATTCCCGAGGTGTTAGCAATTCTGAGGTTCTACTGTATAACAAAATCATTCATGGTACACAGATGTCATTCCTTTTACTTCAGCCACCCATCACCTTAAAATTAACCTTTGACATCATTCTGCTAGAAGCAGTGATCCTGTGGAACACACTTGAAGGATCTGGGTACAGTTGCACAATTTCTGTTTTGACCTTTAAACAAGCTTCTCAAGACAACTGGATGAGATCAGGTGAATGTTTGGACTTCTAAAGTAATCATGCCCACAGTAGTGCGGGATTTGTTCACGGTTATCAGCTAAATTGACCACGTCTGAGACTAGCTCTACATCGTTTCAGCACAACTATACATTTCTCATGACAAGTCTATTTGGCCTAATGGATGGTGCAAACAAATCAATACTTGTGCTCATATGCACTGTCATTACAATGAAGCATGATTATAATAAAAAGATAAATTCAAGACACTCAGCACACAAGTTTCAGTGCACTCTCAGTGGGCACAAATGGCAAAAGTGATAAAATGCCTGATGAAGCAGCAGAAAAAGCAAGAACATCCCATCTGATCTTTCTGGTAATCAAAGCAATTTGGTAGCTAATGCATATGCTATCGCCTGCAAAGAGCTGACCAGAAAAGCACACTCTACGTAAAGAATAAGGCAAGGGTAAGCGAGACCATTCCTTTAAGCAATACAATGAAGTATGAATCAAACATATTCACTATTCTCTGAAGCTGCTGTCTCCATTAAATAGAGAAATACCACAACTGGCAAAGTTACAGCAATAACTTCTTCAGGTCTTCTGGCACTGACTACAACACCAAATTTCTGAAGTGGGGGCTCTCTTCTGGTCCTTAGTCATGGGCTAACAATGGAGAACACATTCTCTACAAGAGACTGAATTGTTTGAATGTTGAGAATCTGTAGGTGAGGAGTTTAATAACAGTATATTCATTGATGGCCATGTACTCACTATAAACAACATCAAAGGTTTAGTTTGTTAGCAGTATCGTGTATTGAAGGCTGTGCTGTACTATTCAGAGTACAATGATGTCTGGTTTGACCACTATATTCACATACATAATATCAGAGCAACAATACAGCACTATTTGAAACCACCAACTTTAAAAGCTGATTGACAGATTCCAGCATCCCACGAGCATGAAGCCAATCGAAGGCTAGCTTTTCAGAGGAGATGGAGAAAGGCTACTTTATTTGTGAGAATTTGTAATAAGCAGGGGTCTCACAGATTCAAAGAAGAGATCACTCTGAAGTGACACTGGCTTCCAAGAAAACCATCTGGATGCAGACAGTTCATTTTTCCATGCAACCTGTATAGTAGAAGAGTTGTAAAGTAAGGCTGTCTCACAGGGATACATCTGACATGTTGCTGATCAGTGTTTTGGGGCTTTTTTCTTGGTGGGAAAGAAATCGGAACAAATTCCTGGTACCATCAGGAGATGTAAATGCTCTCCATTCCAAGCCTCTCTCAGCCCAGGAGGAGCAACTTACTCAAGTGACATGCCACATGGGGTGACAGAAAGAGCTTGCTACACTATTCCTGAAAACCATGACTTAACAAAAATAAACTAATTGCACTTTTTCACATTAGGTGTAGCTGTAAGTGAGTTATGAACTCCGGGGCTGTGCATATAATTTTGGAACAGTGTTACCGTTCCTTCAAACTGAGTAAATAATTAAACCAGTCTACAGGAGGATGCATTAGTCCAAGAACTATCTCCAAGGATTCCATTCATTAGTATTTCATAACAGTTTAAAAACATCACACTGCTACCTCCTTACTGTGGAGGAAGGAAAAGTGCTTTCTCAGGTTTGTCTGAAGTGAGACTCTTCCCTTTGTCTGAAGTGAGACTTGCAATTAAAAGCAAGTTCTGGATTCAGAGCACTAGATTCACTGATACAGAGGACCCGTCTGAAAGGCCTACCATGGATTTGAGAAGGGCCTGCATGCTATTTCTCTGACACAGAAGAACTTGTTAATTACCTTTTCACAATATTTAGACAGCACCTTTCAAATATAGATCCCAAAGCTCTTGGCAAGTTTTGGCCTCATCCTACAGTCCTTCTTCCTGCTGCGCTCCCAATTAAGTACGTGGGAATGTACATACAGGCCTGTAGGACCAGGTCACACACAGACTGCTTAGAAGGTGGCAAACCTTTAAAGAGTGCCCAGCACTCACCTGTGGGGAGAGAGTAAATACCTTCTCCAGCTGACACTAACAGCAAGGACGCTGGGGTAAGAGTGCCTAGGATTAATGGCCACCAGTGGCCTGTGGGGAGAGAGTGAATACCTTCTCCAGCTGACACTAATAGCAAGGACACTGGGTAAGAGTGCCGAGGGTTAATGGCCACCAGTGGCCAAGCCCTTACAAGTTGCATCATAAAGTCACCATCTAGAAATCCATGTCTAACACTTGACTGGGCCACTGCCTAACTCAGAAGGAAAGGTGTCAACTATATGATTCATACTGAAGAAGACCAAGCACTGTTGCTGTAAAAAAGATAGAACAGCCAGCCATTCACATAAAAAAAACTGCCAAGCAAAAGATGGCTGACCAGAGATACGCAACACATGGATGACTGAATAGGCAAAAGTGGTAGCTGGCTCAGATGTAATGCAGATAGCAAGGACAATATTGCATTGTTCCAGCTGCTAGTATGGAACAAATCACATGTAGAGGCAAGAGGGGTACTATCAGTTGCAAGAGTTTTCAGTACCACTTACGATATACTGCAGAGTTTCAATTCAGTAAGGAAGTACTTCCCCTGGTCGTTTTACAAACATTTTGAAACTTTCTGCTCAAATATAACTTCCGCGGATGTTAAAGCTATAATTTTACTAGTTTTAAAGTCACTTCATGCTAGACTTTCAGTTTTATTTGATGTTTCTGCTTAAGAATTTTAGGTTTAAAGGGTGAGTTTTTAATACAACAGACAAATGATAACATCATCTTCCTTTCAAACACAAATTTGGGAAAATTGCTCAAATTTATTTATAAAGACAGGATGGCACTTTCAGAAGTCTCTAAGAGCTTGTCCACACAGCAATTTAGTTCCCAGCAAACAGACAGAGGCTCCTGCTTGCAGCGCACAAACTGGCTGCATGGACCCTACTACAGCGCACGGAAAGTTTCGTAGTGCGCTTTGACCTACTGTTGCTTCCAGGTCAAAGCGCACTATGGAAATTTTAGTGAACGATGGCGGAGTCTGCACTGACAGTTAGTGCACAGCAAGCTAGAGCACTACAGATTTACAACCTGGCTTGCTATGGACTAAATTGCTGTGTGGACAAGCCCTTTAATGACTTAAGAGCACAAATCCTGTGACTTCCGGTGGGATTTATGTTCTTAAGTCACTTAGACATTTTTGAAAACCCCTCTCTTTATGAATTGTGGTTTCTAGAATTTACACAGGATTCCCCACCTATCACCATAAAGGAAAGCTGGTCCGAATACTAACCAGTAACAACACGTTTTTAAGTCACAGTGTTCAGAAGTACAATGAAAGCATCAGCACGCACAACTCATCACATACACATACCTTGTCATTTTTGGTTGTCGCAGTCTTATTCAAACTGTTTAGATGAATGCAGTGCACTTCTTTCCCATTTTTGTATTCCCAAAGCCTCAGAGTAGAATCCTGAAGAAGTTCAAATGGACAGGTTGATTATTAGCACAAAAACAGAGAAGCCAGTTGCACTCTTCAGAAGCCAGCTAAATCACTTCCCCTTGAGATGTTTCATTCACGAGATTCTAATCCCTCAAAGAAACTGGTTAAGTTTTCTCAAATTGCAGATAAATTATGTATTTACTAAAATGCCTTAACACAATTCTAAGTTATTCAATCACACACAAGTTATTTTTCCTTTGTAAGGGAAATTAGGTTGCTGGATGAGTGCACTTTGAGAAGCTCATAAATAGCAGAACAGCAAGCGTGCTATGCACTCGCCATTCCTTTTAGGTTGATCTTTCCCTCACGCACCCTTGTACAACACTGAAATCCTTTGGATTATAATTCAGTGAGGAAGAAAGCCCTCATTTAATTTAGTTATCTTTGAAATTAAACTCTGTTCTGGGAGATATCACTGAAGTTGCCTTTCTAAGAACGAAATAAAGCCAGGGACAGCACTAACACTGAAGTTGTTCAGAGAGGTACTGCATGGAAACAAAATACAGGACCTTTGGGCAAGCAATAGGAGGAAATCAAATCAAAATATATAGAAGTTGCCACCACATTACAGACTTCAGTTCTAGAGTGCATTCTCCCCCTCTTGTGCAGTATCGTTAGTATTAGTTAGATTGGAAAGTTTGGGCTGCATACACATTAATAGAGAATATTGTTTTTCCTCTTTGAGAGTACTGAGGATCACCTCCGTTCACTCATTCTCTCTGGGGCTGGAGTTGTCTTGCATGCTACTGATAAAATAACTCTTGCTTTATCTACAACCATATACCATACAATTTAGAAAATCTTGCGAGGAGAAGTTTGATTAAAGCTTAAAACATGTTAGTTCATCTTAAATGCTCTAAAGAAAATTTTCCAGGATTCTAGTGCTTATTAACAGTTAGAGAGATATTAAACATTGGGCCAGCCATGACAGTTAATCTACCTCAATTGTTTAAATAGTCTCTTGATAATTAATTTGTCTGTGCTCTGAAGCAAGAGTTAATCCTGAAAAGATGGTGAGGACTATGTGATTTCTCCATCCTAAAGAACTAGAAATTATGTGAAAAGCAAGAAAAATGAACAGATTAAGCTGGCCCTATCTCCTCACAGAAAGAAGCCTGGGAAGGAAGAAACCTTGAATGTGCAGACGCTGAACACAAAAATACAACGCAGATTTTTTTTTTTTTAAATATATATATCTCTATAAAGAACAAAACCTCAGAAGCTAAAGGAAGAAGGGAGAGGACGTAAGCAGTCCTAGGAAATCACAGGTAGACAGGAAACAAAGAAGAGTCAGAACAAAAGTGGAGACCACTGGCAAGAAGAAAAAGGGTAGTAATTAAACATTGAAAATGAAGAATGTTTAAAATAGATATGACTAAAAATTAACATTAAATTTAAAAACTAAAAATAGGCTTAAAAAGTTTCACTGGAACTTCTAGATACTGTCATTTAGCACTTCAGAATTCTCCGTGTTCATCTCCAAATGCGACTCCTGCTCAATAATAGAAGATATGGCCAACTAATAGAGACAGCTATCCATAATTGCAACCAACTTTGGATATGCCTATATTTCCTCCATACCAAACCTCAGTATTACACTGAGATGAGTATTTCAACACACTTTAGGTCACTCCAGTATTCCTAGCATTCTGTAATTGCAGAGCTTTCCAGATATTTCTATGAGTTAGTGGGGTTCCACTTTTAATTAAAAAAACTCTTCTGATGAAAATGTTTCCATTATTTATAGAAATGTCAATTTCAGTTCTTGTCTGGGGATTAAGAACTAAATATTTTTTCCCTTATAAGCAGCTGACATTCCTGTAAACTGAACTCAGATGACAGCTATCTTGCTAAGAGTAGAAAAATCGAACTCAGAGTAGAATGTTGGTGGAAGTGGAATTGAAATGCAAGTCTTCTGCCTCTATAGAAAGCAAGTCCTTGCAAAACAACCAGAAAACTGAAGTCTGACTCATAAGACTGACACTTTTTACAAAGGATCAAAATACATACCCCAGAAGCTGATAGCATAAGATCTGGAAAGTTTGGTATTACAAATATTCTGCTTACAAACCTAAAGGAAAAGAAGTTAAGAGTTTAACATTTATGTTTAGTGTCAGTGTAAATAAAGCATTCCAATATAATAGTGAGAGCATATTTTAAGGTTACACGTTCATCCATTATATATATATATTTTTTTAAGAAGGCAATAGAAAGACACAAGTTACAGAAAATAGGTAGCTTTTCCCTTCAAACTAACTGGCAGAAAGAGATAGTATATTTCATTAGGTCACTATCTAATATTCCTGCAAAGACATTCCACATAATCCAAATGCTTACTTTGGCTGGGTCTACACTGACGGTGGCAAATTTGCCACTGTCACATCGATTGCTCTGGATTGACTGCGGTCTGTATAGACGCGCTCAGTCGATCCAGGAAGCAACGCAGGAAAACCACCTCAGTAAGTGGCGTAGCACTGCGTCGAAGGGAGCGCTGTTCCCTGCGATGCAGCACAGTCTGGACGCCACACAGAGGAGACGCTGCAAAGTCGACAGGAGATATGCAAGTGATTTAAGTCACTTGCGTATCTCCCGTCGACTGCCGCCAAATCGCAAAGGTAAGTGTAGACCGGGTCTTTACTGTATTCCAGGAATTCTGCTGATCCCCTTCTGATAGGGGAAGAGAGTGCTGTTTGTGGGAATATGTTTAAAAGTCATTTAGATGAGAGTCTGCACATGGAAATAGATTTACAAACATTTGTACCATGCTCTTTCATGGATCATTTATAAATATCATATTAAAAAAATCCACACACATCAATATTGTTGGGTTGTTTTTTTTTTTAATTAGTGTGGGTGGAAGCATCAGTGCATGAGGATTCCTTGCCAGCATCTGGGGACCACCCAAAGGTACCATCAAATCAGTTTTAAGACAAACATTTAACTATTTCCTCACTGTTCTTTCTAGGGTTAGCTGCATACAGCTGGGAATCTCTGTTACATTAAGGAACTTATAATGCTGCAACTTCCACCATGACACCCCTTAGAGCCTTTATGAATCCACAAAGAAAGTCCAAAGTTTTGCACTAACTCAAGGCTCATATGCACTAACATGAATGCTGCTGCCAATGTACCGCACAGATCAGAACATACATTTGAGTTTTGTTTTTGTTTTTGTTTTTTAAAAGGAGGAATTCTTGCTTCTGAAAATAAACAATTTAAAGCCAATTAAAAATATCAAGTGAATGTTGCTCGTTACGAAGCAATAAGTGCAGGTGCATAGAGTTGTAATGCTGCAATTTCAATTACAAAAATAAATTTCAATAAAAATACACACCATTCAAAAACAGGAGAACTCAAGTGAGAAACAAGCCAGTCAAATTATAAACACAGTGAATCCCCAACTGATTAATTATCATATTTAAATAATGAATTTTTAAAAGTGTTTTTGCTAATTGTATTAAGTGCCTTCCCATTATGGAATTGTTAATGAGCTGTTTGTCCAGCTACAATAGCCTCCACTTACAGGCAATGAATGTCTTGAACATCAAAACACTATATTCATTAAAGCTACAACTGTTAATATAATAAGCAGAGATCAAATACAGTAATGTAAATACACAACAAAAGCACTGAGTTCAAAGGCTATTTAGATCTTTGACATTAATTTAAAAATATGCAACTTTTACAGAATGTCTAAAATCTATGCAGATAAATTCCTGGCAGTCAAAAGTGATCAATATTAATTAATATTAGTATTAATAAAAATATTATTTAAATATATCTCATTTACCTGTGTTCTTAGCACCTTATTAAACTTTTCAGTAGTTAAATTAGACTGAGCTAAGATTACTGCAGTGTAAACTCCTCCCGACTATCCTTTACTTTAACTCCTGTTCCTAATGATGCGTGTTGATACGCCACTGCTATGAAAAGGAACAAGTGAAGAAAAGTATCTGAAAGAGCATGTGGGTCTCCAAGTAACCCCACAGCCAGACAAGCTGAAGCTTGTTCACTGTGCTGTGCAATGCTATGCAAGCGCATTTCTCTAGTGCTTCCTGTACTATGCTACCCTGTTTCCCCAAAAATAAGACCTACCCCGAAAATAAGCCCTAGCATGATTTTTCAGGATTTTTGGAGTATGCTTGAAATATAAGCCCTACTCCAAAAATAAGCCCTAGTTACAGTTTACAAGTGGTTCACAAGTAAAGGTCCCCATATACTTTACACTCATGGAAAAAAATAAGACATCCCCTGAAAATAAGCCCTAACCCATCTTTCAGAGCAAAAAATAATATAAGACCCTGTCTTATTTTCGGAGAAACATGGTAGAAGGCCAGAATAATTGAGAACCTCTACTGACCATGATGGAGAACACATACAAATGGGCAGGCAGTGTGTTCTGCAGAAGGTTTTGAAATACCACTGCAATTTCCTGCATTTCAGAAGATTTTTCATAAACTCTATTAAGTATCTGTCTTCCCTCCTGACTAAAGAAGGGCCACTAAGGCAGGGAGGACAAATCTTCCTGTAAGCTAAAGGAGGTGATGGGAGACTTCCAACTAGGGCACTTCTTGTCCCCTATCTAATGCTGCCCAACCAATAGGTAGGAAGGATTGGAGCCATAAAATCTCTCTAACCAAGCACCAGTTTCTTCTGCTGGCTCCCCTGTTCTGGTACCCATGGTTGACAAAGTCCCTAACCTCAATAGCAAAAGAGGAGACCAGAGAAAGGAAGAGCACTCTCCCTCTGCTTTTAAACAGGAGAAAGGGAGCTATCTTCCCCGTGATCTCCCTTGCTTTTAACTGTGCTCATATCCTCTTCTCCCTACCATGAGCGCCCCAATGTTCTGTCTCACATACTTACTCAGTTATTTATTATTTGTATTGCTGTAGCACCTAGAAGCCCGAGTTATGAACCAGGACCCCACTGGACTAGGTGCTGCACAAACGCAGAACACAAAGATGGTCCTTGCTGCAAACAAAGCTATAAATGCCTTATAGGACTAAAGGACTGTAGGACTAAAACACCACAGTCTGGGGACTTTCCTTAATCCAGAATCTATTACTGCTCCACACACAGGAAGCACTCTCCCTTACTCAGCCCTTAAATATAGTGGACAGCTCCATGAACTTACTCTCTGTGCCCAAGACAGAAAGATACAATGTTATGTGGCGCACTAGTCAAACTGACTCGAATCTTCTCATCTCTGTCCGCAGTCAGGATATATTGGTCGTCAGGACTCAGTGCCTGTTGGCACAAAATAGGGACACATCATACATAGATCAAGATGGGTTTTGATGTGCAGCTTTCTTAACACTGATGAAGCAATAAATCCAACTACCATTGTTTCATGATTTTGAACGGGTTGTGCAATAAAAACGACAGCTCTTAAAAATTACATTAACAGAAGATCTATTCATTGCATCCCTCTGCAAACTGTTCTCCCTGCCTCTTGCATTTGTACTCTGATAATAACTAAGAAGGAAAAAGATGCTGTTCTTCAGTCTACCTTATACCAAGAAACTAGAAGTTTGTTTTTTTTAAAAGTCATATAAAATTGGCATAGGAATAACATAATGCTAAAACTTCTTTACAGGAAAAAAGGGTTAGTGGGAAAGCCATGTTAATAAACATACATACCACATCCAATAGCAAGGACAAGTGTCCAAGCTCAATCTTTCCTGCATTTTGAGGTTCTGTTATTGAATAAGAATAGACATCACCAGATTTGTCTGCAACCAGAATCTTATCCTCTCCAGCTGTAATAATCAGAGAAGTGCATCTTCTAACTACAGACCTGAAAGAAAGAAAGAAAAAAAATGGTCATGATTAGAGATATTCAGAGAGTTTGACATGGCTACTCAGTTTCTGTTTGGAGCAGGTACCTCTTCCTCTTGAGTCATAAGAATGCAGCATGGCCACCAACTCCGATTTCTTCGGATCAGAAAAAGACAGAGCCTGCTGTGCACACATTCTCAGAAGCTGATCTTTCTTCAGCTGTTCACAACTCATTTTCTTGTCTCTCTTTTTATTATTTCTTTCCTACACTACTTGCTTTCACTGCTGTCGTCACTTGCCAGTTCACCCCATCATAGATCTCAGACACTGCCACCAAGTCATAGTTTCAGGATAACAGCATCTTTAACCCCCTCCAAGGTCAGCTCTGGAAATGCCCCCCCCAGATTTCAGGCATCTAGCCTTCACTTCTCTATGGGCAGAAACTGGCATCCCTCCTCTTTCCAAATCAGAGCTTTAAGCGCAGTTCACTGCAATTCTCCCCAGCAAGCAGGTGTGACTGAGGCCGGGTATACACTGGAGACCTATACTGGTATAACTACGTCACTGAGGAGTGTGCAAAATCCACACCCCTAAGTAACGCAGTTATACTGAGCTAATCCCCCATGCAAACAGCACTATGTCGACAGGAGAGCTTCTCTTGCCAGCACAGCTACTACCTCTTGCAGAGGTGGATTAACTACGCCCCCGAGAGACGCTCTCTCATCAGCATAGTAGCGTCTTCACTAAAGACAAGCCCTCAGTCTAGCCCCTTGTGATTTGCTTTCTCTCCAGTGGCTATGACCAGCGTAAGTCAGCAGTGACCACGTAGCTCTTCCAAAGTAAGCGTATTTATTTTAAGGACAAAGGCATGCAGAGAAAACATATTAAACCAATAAAGAGACCTACATGCATACGAAACTTACCAGAGGTCACTCATCAGTCACATGGAGACCTGGCAGGTTCCAATCTAACGCTCCAATGGGATTGGGTCTCCCTTTGGACCAAAGGTCATTTGAGTCAAAAAGAAGGCCAATGAGTCTGTTTAAACTCAGCCTTTTCAACCAACAAACACTTTCTTTGGAACTCTGATAACCGTTTGAAGAATATATGCAAATCACCCTAGAGGGTGGTGTTGCTCTGCAGCTGCTTACAATCCAAGGCACACTAATCACCCCTGGACACACTCCTTTTCGTTCTGCTGTGATAACCCTCCCATGCGGAGTTGAATGCAATTCTTTACACACAGTGATACACAGAAGATTCACGTATTTAATGTGATATGGTCCCCAAAGATACTACATGTGGGTGCAATAATATTTTTTGGACCTACTGTCATTGGTGAAAGACAAGCTTTTGAGCTACTGCCTTCACAGCTAGGAAAGATACTCAGAATGTCACAGCTAAATAAAAGGTCGGACAAATTGTTAACCCTAAGTAGTTAAGACATACTGTAAGAGAATATTCGATGTTCAATATTAACTGGCCAGTTAACACCTCTGGACTAAAAAATAGGGGAGTTAGTGGGTTACAGATTGTTGTAATAAGCCATAAATCCAGTCTCTTTATTAAGACCATAATTTTTAGTATCTACCAAAGTTAATAAAGTCCCTGGCTCATCTTCTGAAAATGTTGTACAGGTTTCCTTTGAGGACAAGGACTAAGAGGTCAGATATGGAGTGATCGTTTCATGAAGTGTTTACCCACGGGTGAAATGGTGTTTTTGTCTTTTATCATGTTTCTGTGCAAGTTTGTTTGAGAGAGTACTGATTATTTGGTTTCACCCACATAATTGTTATTGGGGCATTTAGTGCACTAAAATGATCATATATTAAAACTATTGTAATGCAAGTATATGAAGAGCATAATGCAAGTTGCATGTGTAACCTAATTTCAGCAGTTCCTGACTTAATTGTTTAACTATGCAGTCTTAATGTTTTCCAAAGGGATCTCACAAAACTGGGTGACTGGGCAACAAAATGGCAGATGAAATTCAATACTGATAAATGCAAAGTAATGCATATTGGAAAACATAATCCTAACGATACATAAAAAATGATGGGGTCCAAATTAGATGTAACCACTCAAGAAAGATCTTGGCATCATCGTGGATAGTTCTCTGAAAACATCCACCCAATATGTAACAGCAGTCAGAAAAGCTAACAATCTTAGGAACCAATAGGAAATGGATAAATAATAAGACAATAAATATCATAATGCCACTATATAAATCCATGGCATGCCCCTATCTTGAACACTGCATGCAGTTCTGGTCACCCCATCTCAAAAAGGATAAATTAGAAATGGAAAAGGTATAGAGAAGGGCAGCAAAAATGATTAAGGGTATGGAACAGCTTCCATATGAAAAGAGATAAAAAAGACTGGGACTATTCAGCTTGGAGAAGAGACAAGCGGGGCGGGAGGAGGGGGACATGATAGAGGTCCATAAAACCATTAATGGTGTGAAGAAAGCGAATAAGGAAATATCATTTACCCCTGCACACACAACACAAGAATCAGGGGTCACCCAATGAAATTATTAGGCAGCAGGTTTAATACAAACAAAAGGAAGTATTTCTTCACACAACGTACTATCAACCTGTGGAACGTGTTACCTGGCAGCTCTGTTCGTGGGGACCCAGGGTGAAAAACCCCTATTCTCTCTCTGGCTCACCTGAATCCCCCCCAGCCTCTGCTTGAACCAGAAACAAAAGCTATGAAAAGGCTGTGGGAGACACACCTAAAACCCTCCCACAAGGGTGATAGGATTAAGTAGAAGATGTAAAAAGAGGCATCTCAATTAGCACACATTGAATGGAGAACTGGAGCCCCATTTACATTGAAGATGGAACAGAATTAGCATGAAGAATGGAGAACCAAGCTCCAAAGCAGGTACCGCACTGAACTCTGGGATTGGCAAGGCAGGGACACACTGCATTATGGGAGATCTCTGCTCTTGATGTAAATGAACTCACACCTACACCCATCCAGCTCCACAGTTATAAGACCATTCTAGTATTGATATGTAAAACACTGAATCTGCCTGGCTGCATTGTGAGCTCCTCCAAGGAACATTGACCATAGCTGGGAGTGATCAGCTCCTATTGTCCAGCATAGAGAAAACCATCCTGGGGTACTTCAGTGAGACATTGTTTACCCACAAACAAACCTCATTCTACAAAATACCCCTACCCAAGTTCCCAAATTCAAATCTCTCTCTTGCTCTCCTCTTCTGATGCCTGGACCCAAATGCTTTCCTGACGGATCCTGTTGTGGGTTTTGCCTCTCCCGCAAGTGTTCCTGACCCTAAGCTGAACAGCCTGTCTCCTGGGAACTTCTGAGCTGCAAGGAGTGGTGAGATTTCCCACCCCCCACAATCTTTCCCAATTCTCTCTCTCTCTTTAATCCAGGTATAACTTTCTACTTTTGTAATCAAACTTGGGCTAGCCTTCTCCAATACCCCTACTGTAATTTTGTTGTATTGTAAGTGTTAAATTGTTTTTCTCTCCTTGTATGGCATCACTATTAGTAACATAAGTTTTATATACCTGGCAATAAACTAACTATTGTAATCAAGCTGGTTGCCAGTTTCTCTCTCTCTCTAAATGCATTTACTCCTTTGTGTTCTTGGCTTCCCTACCTTGCTCTGCAGCAATGCTTCTTTTACCTAAGCCAAAGATCCCTGGAGTGCCCAAAATCCTATGGGGTTTGCTTATCAAGGGGGTTACTGCTAGAACAATTGTGTTGCAAAGAGGTATTTAAAGGGGTAGCTGAAAAGTGCTGCTCTGCCTAGCCTACGGCGTCCAGGGACACATAAGGGTGACAGCTGAAAGTGCTGTTTGACCCAGCCTGATTGAGCCCAGGGGGCACATAAGGGGAACAGCTGAGAAGTGCTGTTTGGACCTAGCCTGCTCATAAGTGTGCTCCATTCTGGTGCAGTGCAACGGGCACATGAGGGTGGCAGCTGACAGTGCTGTGTCACCCAGCCTGCTAAGTTCAGGGACGTATAAGGGGTCAGCTGAGGGTGCGGATAGCCCGGTCTGCTCAGACGCACTCAGTTAATCTGGAATGGTTGTGTGTATCTGTGGGGGGTTATTTGGATTTGAAAACCTTAGGTCCTGCAGGATAGCTGCACTGGGAGGGGACTTGTAACCATATGAACGCACAAGTAACACAAGCAGCACATTAACAGAATCACACCCCTTCTTCCAGGAAGGTAACCCTAATAAATAAGCATAACTCAAAGTGACGGGCAAATCTGGTAACAAACGCATTGCCATGGGATGTTGTGAAGGCCAAAACTGTAACTGGATTCAAAAATGAATTCGACAATTCATAAATGATAGGTCCATCAATGGTTATTAGCCAAGATAGTCAGGGATGTAACCCCATATTCTGGGTGTCCCTAAACCTCTGGCTGCCAGAAGCTGGGACTGGACAACAGGGGATGGATCACTTGATGATTGTCCTGTTCCGTTCATTCCCTTTGAAGCACCTGGCATTGGCTACTCTTGGATGACAGATTATTGGGTTAGATGTATCACTGGCCTGAGCCAGGATGGTCATTCTTATGTTCCAAACAAAATTGGATAGACTTTCCTAAAATAAAATAAAAAAACCACATACATAAAAAGTGCGTAAGAACTATGGGGAAGGAGACTTGGAAGCTCTCCTGAGCTGCAAAATATTGTGAATAGCATGTGTAAATTCCATGTACTGGTGCTATTTGGCCAGCCACCACCAGGACACCTATCCCATGCAAGAAGAAGCCCTTGTGATGTGAGCCTTAGAAACATCATAGCTAGATAAATCTGCATTATCCCCAGCTGTGTAGCTCTTAAGGCGCACAAAAGGGAGCAGACTCAGATGCACCTTACATGCAGCAGCTTCCCTCATGCTTTTTTGCCTTATAAGGTTCTGACAAAGATGTGCAGGAAATGAAACAAGGACATGGCTATGCACCTGTAGTACTCTTAAGGCACCAGCATTTGAGCTCAGGGTACTGAGTTTCCCTTGCAACAGCTGATATCAGCCACTTAAGGCAATACAGGATCACTGGTTTGTGATTATGATCTTATCCACTTCCATAAGACAGATCAGATCATGAACTACCAACTGGTAGTTGGCAGGCAAGTTTGCAAATAGATTGCACTCTTATTTTGCTTTTAAAAAACTACTTATAATTTAATAATTTTTGCTGCTGCTGCTACTTTTTATTTCTAGATCTCTTTTCACTGAAATTGCTAGTGCATCTGTGCATTAACTTATGCCTTAAGACCCCATGGTAATTAAGGGATGGAGATTTCATCTCACCTACCACTGAAATGCAATGACCCCTGGGGTAAAAAAAGCATTATATAAGGCTTTACATCAACATGCTCCACTGTGATTTTATGACTTTTAATGTAAGCTGTTTTTCACATCGTCATGCTTTGTAAAAACACTACCAACTACTGATTCATTAGAGGCTTAGAATGCACTAGCATAAGAATAGGTTTCTTTCTAGCTTACTGATTAACTGGATAATTAGTACAACATGGAGGACTTTCTTTTGTCCTACCTCTATTCCTATGCAGCAGATTCAGAAGTTCTCTTTTATTAATGACTGTCCAGCAGATGCCAGCCCTGTATTAGGCTTACTACATATATCTTGCCACAAATAGCTGATATTGATTTCATCTCACACCTAGAATGTGGAGCTCAAACTTATTTGAAAGTTTTCTTCCCATGCAATGGTCATTTTTTTGGTATTCCCACTTTCCTCACAGAAGAAAGCGATTTTACAGAATTCCTGGCAAAAAAACAGCTGGGTTCCAGGCTGACAGTCTAGCAAAAAACTGAAAATCCTGGAATTATCCTGTACCGCTCAGAGTTAGAGAAGGCAAAAATAAGACAGAAGACTGTGCTATTCCTTACAGGGCAATATGAAGAAGTGGATACATGAGGAAACAAAAGTAAAATTCACATCAGTTCTGGTGAAAGTCAGCCTAGACTTAGGGTCTGACTGCATAAAACAGCAGCAATATTTCCATACAATGGTTATCACTCTCTCTGGAGCTAAAGCTGAAACTCCAAAACAACGACAAGCGACAAGTATGCTCTGTGGTGAGATTACTGTCTGAAATATGACTAAACAAACTGCAGACTTATGTGCCAGCAACACAGCTACACATTCTAAAGGTCTGTCTACACGGCAATTAAAAAACCAGGGCTGGCCCATGCCAGCTGACTCAAGCTCACAGGGCTTAAACTAAGGGGCTGTTTAACTGCAGTGTAGAGGATTGGACTTGGGTTGGAGCCCGAACACCTACACAATTAAGCAGCCCCTTAGCCTGAGCCCCACGAGTCAACTGGCACAGGCCAGCTGTGGGTTTTTAACTGCAGTGTAGACATACCCTGAGATGCTAAGTAGACATCTGTGACCATGGTTTTCCACAGTGGAAAAGCACTGAGCAGAAAGTGAGGCAGGAGCCCATCAACTTATCACTTATCTTAATTTTTAATATGTATATTTTACTTTTTTTAAGACCAAAAGAGATTGGAGCATTGTTTGTTTACCTGTGCACTTGACTGCACCATGCAATTATTCCATTTCCCCATTTCTTTGTGTAGGTCTGCAACGCAGCAAGAGGGAACAAACATTTTTAAAAGGAGAAAATTGGGTTGTCAGATGACAGGAAGTTGGCAGGGAACTTGGGGGCAGATGTAGTTTGTGAAACTACTTCAACGCCTTTTTAAGATTGGTTTGATTGCAAGCTGATGTCCCTTTTGTGATTAGGGTTGTAGATAGCCTAATAAATTAAAGAAGGATGCCCTTGAGGTTAAAGCACTAAAATGAGAGTTCTTTTCTATTCCTAGTTCTGCTATAGACTTACTGTATGACACTGTGCAAGACACTAAAGGTCCATCATCTACAACACAGGTAGAACCGATGGGGGAATCTGATAATGCAGTTCCATTCTGCTTTGTACATAGAACCAGAACCTAGCATTCTTCAGAGATCAATACGGATGTATACTTCATTTGCCAAGACACTGCTTTTGAAAAGTCCTAGGTGTCTTCATATAGCAAGCTATCATAATCAGCAGTGAAAGATTTATTACAGGAGGACCTCTAGTGGACAGCAAGAGATTGTATTTCTTTCAAGTGGAATAGGTTAGAGAAGAGAAGGAATGCAATGCAATGAGTAACTTGTATATAAGGACAAAATTTTAGAACAGCCTCCGGAAGCTCCCTAAGAGCCTCTCTCCTGCAAACCTATCTTGGATTGCATCAGTAGCTGGAGTACTACTCAGTTTAATGAGTGTGTGGATCTTTAAGATTTAATGTTCAGACAGAGCAGAGAGGGGCTCTGTTTTAAATATCCAAAAGATCCTTCTTATAACAAATAAAATTTTTTTCTTACACCCTTGGCCAAAATTTGGCTTCCCTAGCTAGTGTACCACATTTTAATGTTTTTTTACATAAAACAAGGATGCAATTCAGAATGGCGGAAAACTGAAAATGTTTTAGGGAATCTTAGAGTACAAACACCATTTCTGGCTTCACTTCTTATGCTGGCCCCTCACTTCCATAAGCATTAAATTCACTTAAGCAAGTTAAAGGAAAGAGGGAGAAAGCAGCAGTAACACAACTGTGCTCCAAAATCTGCCATTTTAATACTGTAAATATCAGTAGTCATTCCATTTACACCACACTGACACACAATATTGTTTCCTTACCTGACACTAAGGCATTCCCAGCAAGGCTTAGTACGAAAAAGAACTAGATGTTTGCTGTCATCAGTCAAAGCAAAATAGTCTCCTGAAGAGGAGAAGGCAAAAGCAAGAATATCATTACTTGCTTTAACTGCTGGCTGTCCATCCTGTCTAAAATACAGAAGGGAGAAAATGGGTTTATTCATGAGCAGACAATTTTAAGCCTATTTACTTAAATCCCTCAGAAGAGAAGCTTATGCTCAAAATGCCATTATCAACCAGTGCAAACAAACATATTTTAAAAACAAATCATGTTATATCTGTGCAAAATATTAGCCTAATATGAATATTAATACAGAAAAAGGGATAGTGAGGATTTGATTTGTGAGCAATTATGCACTTCACATGCAAAATGACCTGATCCAAAGCTTATTAAAGTAAATGGAAAGACAAATGAATTCCAATTAGCAACAGGCCAGATCTTGCAACTAGAGCCACGAAGGCAGACCCTGACATCCTTCTGGACCTTCTCCTGAAGTCATGGACATCCTCCTGAAGTCAATGGACATCTGAAAATTTGTCCATTGTTTTTAACAGTATAATCTTTGTGAAATCCTTGTATTTAAGGATTGATCTAAATTTGAGGTGAGCCATTCTTTCGAATTCAGAAGAGGAATTTCTATTCTAACTAAAATGTGTGAAGTGAGATCTACATTCTGCTTAGATTCAAAAGAAGATAATTAAAACAATGTCTAGAGGTTTTACAATGGTAGCAAAAATTTATACAAAACCTCTCACCTTCTCTCTTCTTGAGACTTCTTGCCTGCAGTGTTGCAGTCATACATGAAGAGATCATCAACACTGGAAATAAAAGGGTTAAAAAAATCAGTGTTTTCCCATGAAGGGTGCTGATTCATTTGTAAGGCACCATTATTGTATACTTCATTATGCCTCCTTCTCTCTGCTGCCTCAACACCCACTCGCTCCCCAAAGGTATCTCATATCCCACATGCAAACCAAACAGAAGCCATTACTTGATAGGAAAGCAACTGTGATTTTTTTAGCAAAAAGCTATGAATATTTTACTTCTATTGTCTCTCAATTGTTTTTGCCATCTGCATTTGAATCGCTGTTTTGGCATTTACTGTGATTCCAGGAATCAATGTGACAAACACTAACTGGCTCTGCACAAACTGACAGAAAGCATAAAGACTGGTAAGCTTAAAATGATGTTCTTTGTACATGAACAATTTGCGTAACAAATGTCTGTGACTGGCGATTTAGAAATCAAGGCCTTGCTTTATCCCTCATGTACATGCTGGTTTACCTCATAGTGCCATGCTATCTGCATAGCCCTGTGGGAGAAGATCTTTCTACTGAAAGACGATGCAATAAGCACACAAATAAATTAAGCTCTATTTTTGTGGGTAATGGATACTGTAACAATGTTGCATGGCTAATGCAACTTAAACCTATTCTGAACAATGTATCAATAAGGCCCTACTTGAACTGTGGTATGACTGTCAAAAAACTGCAGCTGAGTTCCACACAAGCCATAGAAAACTGTGGAAAAGTAATAATGCACCTTATTATTTGTGGCAATAAAGTCCATTGTTACTTTACAGCAATTTTCCACTGTTGGCCATCCAGGGCTGAGAGCTGGGGTGGCCAGGGCTGAGAGCTGGGGTGGCCAGGGCTTCTACTCTCAAAATTGTAGTGGAAGGCTAATATGACAGAATCTGCAATATCACAAGTTAAGTAGGGCCTTATTTACCAGGATTTTATTTTGGGCCTTTTAAAAGAAATGTCTTTAATTTTAAAAAAACTGGGAATTTTTAACCTTTTGGGTTTTAAATAATACATAAAATTATTATAACTGATAAAGGAGAAAATATTATTTTTTCTGTTGTAGGCCTCAATCCTGTGAACACTTAAACTCAGATGTAATTGGATAGACATGAGTAGCCCTCAATGAAGTCAGTGAAACTAGTTGCATACATATAGTTAATCGTGTGTGTAGGCATTTGCAGAACTGGGGACATGCCTAGAGCATGGCAACACTATGTATAATCAATGTCACCATTTCCCATTTTGTGAGTCTCACAGCCACAGGAGAAAAACATTTAAGATGCAGCGCGATGCCAAACCACAAAAAAACAGAAGCCGACTCAGAGGATGCTTTAGCACCTGACAGTACTTATAACCAACTTGTTCAAAGTGATTAAATGTCAAGTTGACAGTGCCCCTTTGACTTCAGCAGTACTCCTTCAAACAACGCCCAGACACGTTTAACGTTAGCGAGATGCAAGAACAGGCAGCATTACCAGGGGAGTCAAATAAAGTGACAATGAATAATTCCAGGAGGAGGAGCTGTTAGTCTGTACACAGCAAAAACAAGGAGAGCCCTGTCGCGCTTTAAAGACGAGCACGTTTCATTTCGTTTAATTAAAATCAAAACCCGAAATGTGTTAGTCTTCGAAGCGCGACAGGGCGCTGGCTGGTTTTACAGTTAATGACACCGCCGCCCCCAGTGGCGCTGGCCACTGGCGACCCCTGAACCACGACTGGTTTGAAGGGGCAGACAGTGGGATGGGGAGCGCACAGGGGCAGCGGCTGCTGACGCTCGCACCCCGGGGAGAAGGGGCGGCTCCTGCGCAGACATCTCACGTCGGAGGGGTGGGGTTCAGAGCACGACGCCCCGCCCCCTCCACACACGGGGTGGGCATGTGGCCGCGTCTCGGTCGCGCGCGTTCCGCTCCGGGCGAGCGCCCTCCCCCCACCCCCGGGGACAGGGGACGGGACGAGCCGGGCCGGGCTCTCGCGCTGCCAGGCGGACCCGGGCCCCCGCACTGACCTGGGCTCCCCGTAGCGAGCTGCCAGGAAGCTGCTGCCGCCGCTGGCCACCATCAGGGCCCCGCAGATCGCCAGCCCCGGGCCGGGCCCGGGACCCCCGCCGCCGGCCGCCTCCATGCGGACGAACCTAACCGCCGGCCCGGGCCGGGACCCGAAACGCGGCAGGTGACGTCACACCACAGCCATCTACTCTGGCGCTAGCTAGTGACGTCACGAGACCCCCTCCCCTCTGCCGCGGGGTGCCTGAAGAGGACCGATGGCGGTTGGGCGGGAGGAGCGCGCGCCGCTCGCACTCCCTCCCTGGCTCCAGCGCAGCTCGAAGATTCCGGTGTGGCAGCGTTCCAGCACGGGACAGCCCCCGCCCCTAGCGCGCAGGCGCCCCACAGCTTCTGGGCCCCGGCGCGCGGCGGGGCTGACCCCAGCCCTGCTGCGAGCGGAGCGCAGCTGGGCCGGCCTCGGCGGGTCTCGCGCGTCTGGGGGGCGGGGCCGCACAGTCGCGCGTGGAAGTGGCGCAGAGCGCTGGTTTGGGGCGTGTGTTCCCTGCCAGATCTGCAGTGCCCAGGGGCCCTGCTCGGGGACGTGGGCCGCCTCGTGCGAGAGGCGGGAATGCGCGGGGTTGGTTGTGAGGCTTCCTCCTATTTATTCCCCTGGGCAGCCAGTGCGGTACAGCCTTCAGTCGCCGTCCTGCAATAAGCTGTGGCCTTTGTGTAGCGTCTGTCCTATCAACTGTCCATTCCGAAGAGCCTTTGCAGAGCAAGGCCAAGTCTGCGCTACAAAATCAAGCCATCTGCTAGATGGATTGTACAGCCACAGCAGTAATTGAATCGATTTTACACGTCTGCACCATGCTGCTTGTGCTGGCAGTGTGTACCCTCGCCAGGCGCTCGGGCACTGCTTTACTTGCCAGCCTGGGGTATTGTGGGATGGTTTCTGAAAGGCAGCAACAGTGGATGTAATGCAGACACTGACCGCAGGAGCTGGAGGGGAAATGTGACAATGGCAGCCACCAAACAGACAAGAATGTCTGATAAGCTCTCTGCTGTGAAATTGAGCCCCAGCAGGCTCACAGCTCCAGCTATCAGTGCTTGGCTGATAGCTAGGAGGAAAGCCAGCTGTGAGCCCCTATAGGGCTGCTGGGCTCTAGCTGTCAGTGTCACACAATGCCCTGCTTCAGTTCTTGGAAGCCCTCCTGGTTTGGAAATGCATCATCTACAGAAGGCACAAGTGTGGATATGAACCATGTCTGTTGATTTAACTTAAGTTGACTTAATTTTGTAGAGTAGACAAGCCCTTAGAGTTAAATAATGGCAGAAGGATATAAAAGGATCGGCAGGGGAAGAAAAATGTTCCTAGTTGAGATTAGAAAAGAGCGAGTGTGAGGCAGGAAGATAAAGGAAGATTGTTTCAAACAGTAAAATCTGCAGAAAAGACCAAATAGGTGTTTGAATTTTGAGGCAAAGAGGTTCCTGGACTTCAGAGTCTGTGTGGCTGGATTTCTATTTGATCACTTTTAATCAGTGATCTGTAACGTTTCATGCATGGTTTTAAAAGTAAACCAAAGGACAATCCCAACTATTTACAGAGATCTTTACTGGCTGGAATATCTCTTTGTAAGTCCTGGTCTCTGCTTAAAAATTAGATTGACCTAGGTACTTGAAAAGATTTCATACCCTGTACAGCATAGTTAGGTGAACTTAACCCTCTGGGGTAAACATGGCTAGATCAACAGAAGAGCTCTTCCATTGCGGTAGCTACCACCACTCAAAACGAATTAAAAACGTGGATAGAAAACCCCCACCTGCTGACATAGGATGCATCTATGCTACAATCCTATATTATGTGCAATAAGTTTATCGAAAAATTTAGAACCCTTTCATGATGTCCTTTTTCAATGCTTTTGTGTGTCTGATCATTCAAACAATTAAAACCATCCCATCTACAATGGCTGCTTCTGCATCCAATGACAAATCTGGACAAAGAAGCCAGAGAAAAGGGAGGAGGTCCCAAGACAGGTGAATGTATTTTATAAAAAGATTTCCTGAGTTCTGATGGATTTGCAGATCTCTGATGAGGAAAATATTTTTATTAGGGAACTACCTGTAAAAATGTGGAATGTGATTATATTACCTCTGTGAATGGAATGTAGATACACATTCCAAACTTCTCTGGGATGCTGTCTTCAGCCATGATCAACAGCACAAATTGCTGATTTACAGTCTATATTATCATTTGTGGCTGGCAGCCAAATCAGTTGATCCAACTGTTGGGTTTTAAACAAACTGCAGTGTATGTTTGGTTTGCCCGTTTTATTGTGTTCCAATGTCATATTTTGACCATTCTGTCCTCAGAACATGAGAACAATGTGGAATAGTTTTAAATACATTGCAAAACAGCCCTTAACACATTTGTTATTACTTTGTGATAATAGATTGCTTTGTTAATGGTGCTTTCCTTTCCCTGAGCTTTGCAAAGGGTGCTCATCAATATTAGCCACAAGACAGGTGAAACGAACAAGCAGCAAGTGGCATGTACACAAAGAGAAAGGAGAGAGAGGTAAAAAAGAGCGGGCCTGAGGCTGTTTGGCATATGGGTCGCAGGCCCACCCGAATCCCTCTTTTGACAAATATAAAAAAAAGGAACAGAAACACCTCTATAATCATAGTTAAAAAAAAAATCCTTTCAGACATACCAAAACATACTATATTTAAACACATACTATAAAAACAAAATATTTTAAAATTAATCAAAAATTCAAATTGACAGTGTCCCTTAAACATTGCCTAATACCCCAGATCTTGCAAACACTTTATTTAACTTTATGCACATGAGTAGTTTGGCTGAAGTTAATGAGACTACTCATGTCTAAAATTACTCCTACATAAATGTTTGTAGAAGTGGGGCCTAGGACTCAAAGTTTTTTTTTTCTTCCAAGTCACCAAATAAGTCTGTTCTACTTTTGGTCTGTGTAAATTATAACTTTCCTAGGGCAAAGTTTTATAGAAAGTCAGTATTTTATTAAAATGCAATAAAATTATCAGTACAAATTGTACTATAAATATGTAAACTAGAAGTACTTCAATCTATGTATGGTCCGCTTCAGTGCCTTTTTTATAAAAGTCCCTGCAAGTAACAGTTTAGACAAGCCTAATTTCAGAAGGCAGTGTGGTCTAGTGGTATAAACTAAAGCTGAAAAGTCAGTTTTCCTGACTTCTAAACCTACCTCTGTCACATACTTGCCATAGATCTTAGGACAAGTCATTTAGGCTCTGTTCCTACAAAGAGCTCTATTTGTACAAGAACTTGCATGAAAGTCAATGGTCACACTGTGGTGAGAACTTTGAGACAGAGAATTTAAGGCCATGATTGTGCAGTTTCCCCATGTTTGTAAAATATTCCCCATAGTTGTAAAATATGGATAATAATGTGTATTTACTTGACGTACTGTGATTATTCATTAGTTAATGTTTGACCAGTGCTTTGAAAAAATAATCCTACTGTTATGTTCTGTAAAAGTTAGAAATTATCATTCTAAATAGTAATACTGGATATATCGGGGGGTTGATTACTATTCTGTGTGCATATTCCTGAAAAGTAATACTTGTCATTTAATTTAGCACTCTTTTTAAAGTTCTTTTCTAATATTACTGTAACTAAAGACATTTTTAAAATCTCACTGCACCTTCACCTGTTGCAAGTTGTTTAGATTTTGTTATGCAGTGTTCATATTTCCAAGATAAAATTTAATTATACTGCACACACTAATAGACTGGTTCCCTGCAAAATTGAGATCTAATCTTGCACAACACAGTACTGGTGATAACAAGCCCCCTGCTTGGAATGTGCTTTGCAGGATTGAGGTCTTTAGCTCTTTCCAGCAGAGTTTTCTAAGTTTGGTGGGAGAATCTTTGTCTTTGCAAACGATCCTAGCTAACCTTCCCTCCCATTCTTAGGATGCTTCAGGACTGGCACTGTTCGCGCGATAGAATAGTCGTGTGCTGAATCACCCCAATCTTAGCAGAGGGATGCGAATGCATGACCCTAGCATCAGAGATAGGACTCCTACCCCTCTGCCTCTGCTCTGACTGCTGCAGCCCAGCTCTTCCCCTGCTTTGCTGGATGTGCCCTGGAGCAAATCACTTGCCCCCCTGTGCTTCAGCTTCCTCTGCTGCGAGGGGGGGGTGGTTCCCCCACAGGGAGCCTTGGGTGTAGGGAGCTCCTGCTTGCAGTGCAGGGTGGAAAGCCTGCGGCGCTAGCCGCGCGCCCTGCCTGCACCAGCGCGAGGTCTAGAGGGGAGATGACGCCTCTACGCTTGCCTGCGGGTGGACTAGGCGGACAGAACGCTGCTGCCCGCCAGGGGGCGGAGTCTGCATTTAGCCCCGCCCGCCCACGGCAACACTCAGAACGAGGCCCCCGCGGGGCGGGGCACCTTAGCGCTGGCGCCATGTTTCCCCGAGGCGGGGGGGACGGTTGTTAGGGTGACCCAGACATGGCCGCCGCCTGCTCGCTGCTGAGCTGCGGCCGGGCCGCGACGCTCAAGGTAAGCGGAGGGGACGATGGTCTCCGGCGCGGAGAGCAGGGGCGGGGCAGAGAGAGGTGCCGGCACCTGTCCACAGCTTGGGCCAACGACGCGCGCTAGCAGGGAGCCTGGTTCTTCTCAGCCCAGGAGGAGGAGGAGGAGGACTGCGGCTGCTCCTGGTGCGCGTGCGCCGGAACTTGGCCCCGCCCCCTTCCGTGCACGCACTGTCTGAAGGGGCCGCTCTCATTGGGGCAAGGACAGTGGTAACTACGCATGCGTCAGTGCTCTGTCGCAGCTCCAGTGCCTTGGCCGGAGGAGAGGAAGGGTGGCTGGAGTTAGTGCGCATGCGTCGGGGCATCTGTGCCTCCTTTTCAACTTGTACTTGAGACCAGGGCCGTGGGGTTGCGCATGCGCCTTAAGGCTCTTGGCGTCTGCCTGCGGGGGCGGGGCTTGGGCATGTGCTGCTGACCCCAGGGTTCGATTTCATCCCTCTGCCCACCCCAGCGGGAGCCAGGGCCTGAGCTTGCTGCTGCCACCCCTGGCCCTGAGCGGGCAGGGGCTGTGGCGAGAGGTCTCCAGCCTGGCGCCCTGCCTGCCGTGGGCAGCGCCGTGGCTAGGAGCGACAGCCGTGTGGCTCGGTGCCCTGCGCCAGACAGGGCTCGCTCTGCACCAGCGCCTGGCTGGAAACCTGTGGCGCGTGTCGCTGCACGTCTTCACGGACACCGCACTTCTCAAAACAAGCCAGCTAGACTGAGTCTGGCAGCATCCTCAAAAGCCAGGCGCGTTATTGGGCCGCCTGGCAGGGCCAAGGTGCTGTGTCTGCTCATGCCCATGCTGGGGCGGAGAGGTGTGTCCGAAGCTGGTTAGACTACCGTGTGAAGACAGGACCCAGTCAGACTGGGCTTAGTTTGATGCTGTCCGCTAGGAGGGTGCTTGAAAATAGTTTCGAACATGGCTATAAGTGAGCTTGGAAGGATTAGATTTTTACCCATAAATGCAAATTTCACTATTTTCACACAAACGGATGAAAATTATTTCCTTCAGTAATAATCAAAATGTACAGCTAGGTGGTGTAAGAAAAATGCTGCCTGAGAATTTATTACAGTAAAATAACTAGTGATTTAGACTTTTAAATTAGGCTTCTTTTAAATGGACTAGCAAATGAGCAGTAAAAACATATGATTTGTTGATTTAAGGATATTTATATATTTTGACATGTCAACAGTTTGTGTTTTAATGGTTATAAATCTTTACATTTTTAATCTCAACATCTACATTCACTGAACAATTATTGTTTGACTTCACCCCTATTTCCTGCAACTGAAAATTTAAACCAGTAAACATAAAAAAGTTTATAACCCACAATTTTGCACTTCTGTAAACAATTTAAATAAAAAAATAAAAAATGCTTAAGAATAAACATCAATGTTATCTGTCAAAATTATTTTTTAAAAAAATGAATTGCGCTAAGTCTAGTTATAAACTCTAGTGTGGGAGGGCTTCTCTTGAACCAGTCTTAAATGTTTCTACACAATAATGCAAGAAACAGGTAAAGAAGTGAAAACAAATCTCATGCTTCAAAAAGAAAATTGATTATAATTGGCACTGGGAAGAAAATCCTTAACTTGCATGCTGTACATCATTTTACATTTGACTGTGTGTGTTTAAATTGATTTTTGCATTTCTCTAACAGGTAGCGGCTACCACCTGACACCAGGCTAGATAGATAAACTGTCTATTCCCAGATCTCAAATTCTGTTCTATGTCCCTGAGCAAGATTAGTGATGGCAAAAAAAATTGTATGTCTTTAGACTTTTGAAAGGATTAGATTTTTTTATCAGTAAATGTCAGTTTTACCGTACAAACACAAACTAACAATTTTTTTCCGTTGATGATGATAGAAATGAACAGATAGGCAAAGTAAGAAAAATGCTGTTTAAAATCTTTAGTTTAATTTAAGGTTATACTGTGATGTGTGATGTTGACAATTTGCGTTTTAACAGTTATAATGCTTTAACTTTTTGAATCTCAACATCTATTGTCATTAAATAATTGTCTGATCCCAAAGAATTTCCTGCTACTGTGAAAATTTAAATAGATAAAATTAGAAAAAAAGTTTAAAAATAAACTTTATCTGTCAACATTATATTTAAAAAAAAAATTAATTCTGCCAAGCCTATCTATCTTATTCCACCAGTGCAGGATTGTTCATTAGTGCATGCTTTAAGAGTGTAGCCCACTGTGTCAACACATATTTGTTTTACTTGGTGTTTTGTTTTTTTCATGTTTTTCCTTTTAGCGCAACATAATACAAATCAACACGCAGTATGACAGACTATAAAACATGATGCAATATGGTCAGTAATGTCATTTTGGAAGGAAACAGTGTAAACAACAAATAATTGCTATATGGAATAAGACTATAATGCTTGATTGCATACTGGGCAGGCTTACTCAGTCTGACCCTTCTGGAAAAATGGTTAATTGGTTGCAGGAAAAAAAGAGCTCTTGAAACCTTTCCAGCATAGACTGTTCGGTTTTGTCTAAACTAGAAAAAAAAATGAGGACCTGTATTATAACAGTTGCCCCAAACACCTTCGGCTTTGTCTTTGAAAGGCATTTTTATCACTGTGTTGTGGAACTTGGCTAAAGCATTGGTTTTGGCTGGCTTCTGCACTACAGGTACTGTTATTTTTTCTAATATACATTCTCCTCACTGCAAAAGATTGGCTTTTTGCATGTTTTTGTGAAATTGCTTATTTCTTGTAAAGAAAAAGAATACAACTCAGATATTTTCTTTGGACTCAAAATTTGGATAATACTAATAATTTTAGTTTTGGAAGAGCATTTGGCTCTTTTTGTGCTACATAAAATAACTGGGTCAGAGGTTCTGGTAACATAGTTGTCACCTGACTAGTTTTACAGTAGGATTTAAAATGTGTACAGTGAGTTATGGGAAACCATGAATGTGTGGAATTTTTAAACTTTATGTGCTTCATTGTTGTGGCTTTTTTCTTTAAAAAAATTCGCTACTGTGTATGTTAAGGAACACTTAACACTACCGGGTTTTTTAAATTTCCAGCTCCCTCCCCATGCAAAAAATTCTAAGCATTTTAAAAGCAAGGAAATAAATAGTGAAAGATAGGTAAATAAACACTCATGTATATAGAATCTTAAATATGCATGTATTTAAAGTCACAGTGATCTGGCTCTGAACTGTCCTAACTACATGCCTCTGGCATGGGTATACTTACTTCAGAACCACAACTTTTGATAAATTTTTGCAATAGTTTTCTACAAATGAAAATGTGGTACATTTTATAGACCCGTTGGAAACATTCTTCTATTCTAGCAGTAGTAGTCTGGGTTGATGATAGAGGTATTTGTGTAAAGTTGATTGGATAGAGGTAGCCATATGGTTTGTGTATGAGTAGTAGGTGTGGGTCTCGGATTCACAATGGGGAAGGTATAAGGGGATTTCTAATCCATATGAGAAGCATGGATAAATTAGATTGGATTTTTTGCTCGTCAAATCCACCTCAATTCCATCTAATATTCTATAAGGTGTTTTTGAAATGTATTTCGGGAATGGACAAAGTGTGGTTGGAATGGACGAATGTTGTATCTGGCTTGTATATGGGAGATTTAAAAGCACAATTTTGATGTATCTGGCTATTAATGTTGAGGGAGCTGAAGGGAACTGTGGACCATATGAATCGAGCCCTCTGTGGATACAAAATTTGTAGCCACACGCGATCTGCCAAAATGATCTGCAGATATCCGCCCCCAGATATAAAGCAAATATCCGTGGATTTCCAGGGCTGTACATATGAAGCAGAATAGTGGTGACTTAATAGAGTTTGTAGCCCACACTGGAACTGCATAATAAGGGGGAGCTGGTAGCAACCCCTATATTTAGGTTGCCTAATGCTTTTCATTGAAAATTATGTAAAATATTAAAAATTACCATTTCCCTTCTCTCACTCATGAAAATCTTGGAAACTTACCAGAAACCCCGACCTTTATAAAGAGCCTGGCCTGAGTGCTGAACAAGCAGCAGATATTGTACTTCCAGAGCAGCTATAATGAGAGCTGGTTTGGCTACCCCTGCTACCTGACCCTCAACTCCAGAGTCCCATTTCCACCACTCCCATCTCAATATTGGGGCACCACATCGGGTAGCAACTTCCTATGGTGCCCGGGCAGTGAAGAGAGACTAGAGCTGGGCTCCCTCCATAACTCCCCTCCGGACCCAGCTTGTGGTTCCAGTGTCTCATCACACAGCCTCTGAGAGGCACCATGTGCTCTAGGAACCCCTCTATCTCCCAGGGTGGGAAAAAAAGATAGCCAAACTGGGCTCCCCCTAAACTATGACTTGCATGCAGCACATCCCCCTTCTAGTGTAAAATCCTTCTGCTGCTGTTCTCTTATGTAGTTAGTCTTGAAGCTCAAGTGGTAGAAATCTGTTTTAAAGGCTCAGGGTTCAAATGCATGATGGGGATATTTTTCCTTTTTGAGGTGAAAATCTGAGCAAATCACATACAAAAACCCTGTTAAAAGAATGTTATTTAGCTTGTAAAGTGAAGAACACAGAAATTAAGGAAATGCCAGATTTAGGGTTAAGTGAGATAATATCTTTTATTGGACCAACTTCTGTTGGTGAGAGAGACCAGCTTCGAGCTACACAGAGCTCTTCTTCGGGAGCTTCTGTGAAGGAGAGCTCTGTGTAGCTCAAAAGCATCTCTCTCTTACTAACAGCAGTTGAATCAATAAACGATGTTACCTCACCCCTCTTTTCTCTCTCAAATCCTGGGATCAACATGGCTACAACAACTCTGGGTGAAGATTTATGGTTGCTCATGCTACTTTAACTTGGCCTTTTTGTGCACACGCATTAGGATTTTGCAGTTACACGTTCACAAACAGTATTTTCTATATACTATTAAGAGATTATATGAATTGAGTGCATTTAAGTATCTAGCTCTTTTAAATGTTTGTTTAGTTTAGCTGTACTATTTCTTAGTATGATGGTATACATAGATAGCAATGGTATTTTATAACTAAGGAACAGGAATTTCTGATTACAATCTCTGCTGTTTCACAGAAAGTAAATGTATGAGGGGAATCCCAGTGAGACAACTATTCCACCATCACCTTTGTACTGCATCCAGGGAATTCACGTCAGTCATCCCTCTGCACCTTTACAAATCAGTAGTTAACATTAAATAAGAAGAATGCTGGAGATGAAAAATCAAAGCTTTAATAAAAAAATAAGAGATGTTTGATTTTAATTTTGCAGACTTTACAGCGAGAAGCATGGGGACTCCGAAGTGTCTCTCCATCTCTTTCTCTCTGCACCAAATCAGAGGGCTCTAAAAAAGGTCCAAAAAATAGTAAGATATTTACTTTTTCTTAAATTGATGATTGTATGTATTTGTCATGTTCAGTGAAATAGGTACCGAGCTAGTAGAAACTTCAGTTTTCATTTGATATTTAACAGGAAGCAATTTGAATGGCTTTTTAGTCTGTAAACTATCCCAGTTACAAATTTTAACTTAATTTAAATTTGTGATTTATTCTTCTGTATCATGTAACTATTTATCTTAAGAGGTAGGTGAGAATTTTATCAATTTTGATTTTCATCTTAAACATATCCACACCAAAGGACTCCCAAACTGTGGGCACCTATGACATACATTTAAAAACACAATACTATAGGAGCTTATGAGACAGACTTCAACAGTACTTCTTCCCACAACACTACATCTTATTGTCAGTCAACAAACCAATACAATTAAAATCCCTCACCACATGGAAATTCCACCTTTAACTGTCTCCGCCTGCACCAATGTTTATCAAACAGATTGGCTTTGCCACATGCCCATGTTAGCAAAGGACTAGTAGCAAAATGTAGACAGACGTATTGAAAGCCGAATGTTTCTTTCCTGCCCATTCCAGTGCAGCCAATACACCTCACATCTTACCTGCAACATCTAAACTGTTGGGTTCGTTGGCATCATTTTAGCAGATGACATTAGTCCCAGTGTGAAGTGACTTTGACATGTGGACAAAAAGTGACTGGGAAGAGTCCAGCAAATTCACTTTTCACCTACAACTTGAGATGGGTATAAACTGTAAATTCTGGATCTCGACTTGAAATAATCCCCTCACAGCTTGGGACATTGGTCTCTGGTGTGTTGGGGGGACAGCCAGTTATAAAGAATGGTACTGTTTGCAAGATAATATTGGCATTAGTAGCACCTAGTGGCCACAGTTACGGATCCGGGCCCCATTTGCTGGATGCTGTACAAACACAGAACAAAAAGCAATCCTTCCCCTGAAGAATTTGCACCTAAGTAGAATATAGCTCTGAGTTGGAACTTTATGGGGTGTTCAGATCATCTCTGCCCGTGACCTAAATCAGAATCTGGATGTAAGTTTCAAAGCGAAAGAACAGCATAGATGGATTTAAATCACACACTTTAATCATGACTCAGATCAGTAACCTTGATTAAATCATGGTTTTTAATCTTGTTCTGTATTTATACTTTTTTAGTTATTTTCTTAAAGAAAGTGATTCTTCCTGGTTAACTATTAAAAACATGTTGATTGGTATTTAAATATAGCCATTACACTAAGTTTTTGTTTTTGGTGAACCAGGAGGATGTTTATTATTAACCTTTTACATTATTATGTTAGAAAGAGTTAATGATGCATTTCTTATTTATTAGATTATGATTGATTATTTATTTGTAATTTATATCAGGCTCTATTTGTATGGAAACTAAAATTCAATTAAATGCACAGAAATATTTGAAAATAGTTCTTTATTAGTTAAATTAGCACATAAAATGTACTTTTGATACATAAGAAAAACGTAGTTAGTGTATTTAACTGATTGATTGTTTCCAGGATATCAGTCTGCCTAGATTTTAGAACTAATAGTTCTCATCCCCTCACACCTTGTTTTTGATTGGAATTGGAAAACAAGCCTTCCTGTGTTTTAAACTCCCAGCTGATTTCTTAACTTTGAGTGAACTAATCACTGAACTGAACTAGCTGAATAAACTGAAATCAAAATGTTCTCTCTGCACTGGCAGAAGAGGTTATTGCTGTCAACAGCTGATTTAGCACTTCAAACCCTGCTTCCAATTGCTTAGCCAGTAACTTCCACCAATTCAGTGGTTTGACTTTCTTTAAAATTGGCAGCAAATATACTGCTTAATATTATTTAAATCATTTTATACATTAGATCTTAATATATGTTGTCACAATTTAAAATAGTTTTTTAAAATAAGCCTGTATTTAATTTAAATTAAAAAATCCAATTTTTATTTTTTTAAGTCAACTATTTTTATCCCACCTGGGATAGAGAATTTACAAAATCTTGTAATATCTAGATCCTGTCACTTAATTTTTTTATCATTTCAAGTGAGTAAAAAGTTAAGCAACAACTTCTGCTATATTTTTATAAATAGAAACTGACCAGACTAGAAATAAGGCCTTAATCCTACAAAAATAATCCACAGTATTGGACCTTTACTCCTGAGGAGTCCTCTTGACTTCAAGAGCATGTGCTTTTGTGGATCCCTTCAAAGATTGGGAGCCAATTACCTGTATTTTTAATGTTTTCATAAAAAATGGAAATGGTTGCTCAAATGCCCTCAATCTCAGTTTAGTATTGTTTTAGGAAAAGATTGAATGGGATTTTATGAAGAAATGGAAAATGGTAGTGTCTGGTCCATAGCCCTCTTGGCTGCTTGTGATTTAAGCTTTACACATGCATGTGTATCAGTCCCAGATCTTCCATTTTTCAATGTTTCAGGAAGTTAGGACTGAACATATCTTGTTAGAAATGTAATATAATTAGACCCCTGTTTTTATTTATTTGAACTTTTACATTGAATCAATAAGTTATTCTCTAGGCACGTGCAACATTTAAACAACTTAACAATCAAACATGTAAAAGAGAGATTAAAAAACCTGCTTGAAAAGATTGCTCCAAAACAAACTCTCCGGATCCTTAGCCTTGATCTCTGGAAAAGCTTGGAAAATAAAAGCTTGGATATCTCACCTAAGGGCCTTTCGGTGCCCTCCAGTCATTATTGATGATGCACAGAAAGAAGTACAAACTTAAAATATTTAAAATCAATAGCCTCTACCAGTTACTGTTTGGTACAGAGTTTTTATTTTGAAGCATGGTTTTGGCAAAAAAGAAAAATATATAAAACAATAATTATCTGTGGTACTTTTAGTGCTGTCATCACTGTATTATCTTAGCATCAGTTTCCAGAATCTCCAACTCTTGTAATTCTCTGGATAGTGTAGGAAAAGACTGATTAGGAGATCTTCTTTCAAGTACATGATTATTCCATCCAGTGTATTTTATTGGTAGTAAAAAAAATCCTGATTTTTCAGATCCCAGCTTGAGTAGGCTGTGAAAATCTTCTTTGCCTTGATTAAAATGAACACATTTGTTGTGGAAATCACTGACAAGGAACAAAAATGAAACTTTCATATGCTACTTTTCTGACCATGAACACATTTTAAACTGATTCTACTCGTCCTACTGGCTGCTGTTTTCTCTTCTGTCATTCAGAGTCCCTGCTAATGATTTCGCTGTTATGTTTATCTCCATGCCAGCCACTGAAAGGGACATGTTATTGTTCAAACATAGCCAATTCAGTTCAGTAGTAGCTGAATAGAGAAAACAGCATCCTCTGGTACAAAGCTTGAAGCACCTTAATATTGCTAATCTGAAAAAGCTTGCTAATATAATTACTGGCTGTGAAAAAATGCTCTTCTGCTCAGTGCCTAATTAAACTTCTATACCATGAATAATTTGATTGCATGGTTAATGATATATGCTGACAAATGTAATATTTCACTATTCACTGAATTTTAAATCCTATTCTTTTTTCCAGTTTTTAACAATGCCCAGTATTAATGCTCAATTTGAGTGATTTTAGTATCACTTCTGCACTCGTTTGTTCAGTTCCTAAAGGCTTCCTAGCATGAACACTATTCCACTATTTTGCTCTGTTGATTTCCCCTCCACCACATCCCCATGGATACATGTATTTTACCTTGCCACTTCCTGTGTATTTAGTACAAGATATTTTTAGATTTGAATAAAGTTTCTCAAATATTGGTGACAATGCCTATAGGCCATGGTGTTTGAATGTCCCAGTATTTGATTTTGCTGTGCCTTACATAAATTTTGTATCTTTGAAATTATTTTAAGTAAATAATACCTAAATACTAAATCAGTATTTGTCACAGTATTAAACTACTGTATTTGAAATATAAATAAAAGAACCATATTTCGCTTCATGAAATGTTTTTAATTTCACACATCTGTGACCTCACTGAAGTCTTAACTTGCATGTTGCTAAAGGCTTAACTATTCTCAGAATTGCTTATATCTCATACGTTCTAAGGTGTCTCCATAACTGTAAAACAAGTGGTGGAAAAGTATGTGTAGAAATAATCAATACCCTGTGAACTATGTGGTAAATTAGACCCAATTTATGCAGCATGGACTTCCAAGATATGTGACAGAGCTACACTGAAATACACATTAAGATTGGAATTATGCAGCTATTTATGGGAGTCGTGGGAGTAGCGCTGCATGGCAGCTGCCACCTCTTCCTGAAGTTCTCCCTGTCCTCACAAGTATAGCAGTCTCTGTCATTAGCCTTCCATTGCTCCAGCAGGCCACACAGTCTGCCTTGAGTACCTAAGGTCCACAGGTAGGTAACAGCTTAAAAATTGCTATTTTCTTTCCAGCAGCACAGACTGGACAGTAAAACTTAGTGGAGGTACCAACCCATACTCAGAGGAGGAATGGGCAGGCTGCCAATTTCTCTGACCTTGCTACTGTCCTCAATCTGGAATAATCAGAGAACTGATGGCAGGATCAGGAAATCCACTGAAACGTCCATGTGGAGAAATCGCAGAACAGAGAAACAGACAGAGAGGAAAAAGATAGGAAGGCAAAATAGCAAGTGAAGCAGCTCAAGAACAGGAAGGGGCAGCATTTTGTGGCTGTATATCGCACAAACAAGATTTTATGTAACAGTTCAGGTAAATTATATGGACATTTTTACAACCAGTTACTTTATATATGAGGTCCTGAACAAGGAAGAGACCCGTAGCCACCTAAGAATCATTCATGAGTTATCCCTTTCTATTGCTGATGAAGATAGCTATTCTGTTGTGAGAGTTATCAGAATGATCACTTAGTAGTTAATTAGTTGTTTGTTGGCTTGTTCTTAGGCTTATATAATATAATGTTCATCGCTGTAGTATCTGAGTACCTCATATGCACTAATGAACTTCTTCTAACACCCCGGTGAGATAGGAAGAAATTTTTGTCCTGTCTTTACTGATGGGGAACTGAGGCACAGAGAAAGAAAGTTACATTGCAGAGCACTTACAAGAATTCTGACACAGCAAGGAACAAAAAACCAGATCTCATGAGTTCCAGTCTTAGTAGTAAAGAATATCCAATGCTAAGTAGAGCTCTCATTTTTATCACTTCAACTATAGGTACAATATAGAAAATGTGACTATCTTCCAGTGTTGTGGAATTTATGAAATAACTCTTTCAAATTTGATTTTTACACCAGAGCAGTTCAGAAACTTAAGGTTGGACGTTTCGGAACTCCAAATTAGCAGGAGTGTCAGAAATGATAATACTCTTCTCTATGCCATTTCCTAGATGTGGTGGCACCTCAGGAGAGCACCAAGCTACTGGCCACCAAAACAGCAGTTGAATTTCCTAAAAAGTTGTTTCCTAGTTCTCACCCACCATCTGGAAATAAAGATGAGACCAAAACCATAGCTAGTACTAGCCCTGATGAAGCTTTAAAGCTAACAGATGAAGATGTGAGGAAATTCTTGTCAAGAAAAACATTGGTAGCATTTCCTGAGCGGGTAACACTTTCCTCCCTTGAGGGAAAGGCTTCTATCACGACAAGAGGAGGCTTGAGCAAGAAGCTGGCTGAAGAAGAGTCTTCATCTAGCTCTGAATCAGATTCTAGCTCTGATTCTGATGAAGAAGAGAGCGCCTCAGAAGTTGCCATTAAAACCAGAGTAGAGTTTCCAAGACACAAGCCCTTCGTTTTTGAGAACAGAACAGCAAAGGTAATGACGTCACCAGAAGAGAGCTTGTCCCAGGAAAGAGACAGAGAATATATACCTAAGAAGAAGCCTTACAGACCAGAAATTGAGGCACCTCACATCAAGCAGATGAAGTCTGGTAAAATAGCAACAGCCAAGAGTAAAATATTAAAATTAGAAACAAGAGAACCAGCCATGAAACAAATCCCAAAAGAAACAAATTTGCAGAAGTCAGTCTCAAAAACGCAGGTTGAAGAAAGCCAAAAGCTGACAGACAGATTTAAGGAATCTAGGCACTTGGCGGAGACTTCCATTGGAGCCACAGGAGCACAGTTAAAAGTTCCACCATTGCCTCAAGACATGGAACATAAGCTGACTTCCTTGAGAAGGGAAGAAACCAAGACATGGGAGGTACAGGAGACTGAGGTGCAAGAAAGAAGTACCCCTAAACTAAAGGAGGAATTTTTGAAGGACACAATTTTGATGATAAACACTACAACAGAGGAGGAGATGCTTCAAGAAACAGGAGCTCAGACTGAAGAGCAAGCCGCTATACAGGGTACAGCTTTAAATTGTTTGAACTGTATTGGTTCTTCTGGGGCTGGGGCCTGAAATAACATTTTTAATTAGATCTACAATATCAACTCTTTGATCTGGATTCTCCATTTTCTATTATAAAGCTAGCTGATATAGCACTTTCTCGGTGGAAGAAATTGTCACACCTTGGTGATAAATTCTTGCTGTCGTGTACTTATGTTAAAAATCTTTCTCTTTTTAATATGAAGCTTCTATTTCTGATGGGGGAAAAAACACATTTTATTTAATTGTACATATTTTTTCCCTCAATCAGCATTATCTTTGTTAACAGATAAGGTGACCAAGCTTGTTCCAGTTTTGCAGGACTGTTCTAGTCATAGCTTGTTATAAAATCAGGATTTTGTTTCAGATTCAGTAGAACCACTTTGAAGACATCCAGAGGCCTCTTCCCAATCTCTGGATTTCTTCCCCTTTTCTTCCTGTCTAACTTCTGCACACAAACCCAGTAGCTGCCTTGCTGCTGGGCTGAATGTGCCACCATCCCATTTGCACAGACACTGCCATCTTCTCCCCTTGTTTTGCCATACCACAGATTGCTACAGACTTGGATAGTATATTAGGATCACAGGAGTAGAAGTCGTCTGTGAGACATGCGGACGTGTAGGTGAGCAATATGTCAAACTAGCAAAGAGTCAGCCTCAGGACCCAATGTAATCAGTAGCTGATGTCTTTTACTATTACACATCGTGCCTTCCCAAATCACGTCCCTGCCATATATCTCTGTCTCACTGTTCTTGGTTATAACTGGTCTCCTTAAACAATTCAGTTTCCCATCCCCAAGTTGCGTTAATCCCACTCCAACACCCCTTACTGCCAAATACTTCTTGTGTACCCCATGTTCCAATAATAGGAAAAATTCCTCCATTCCAGTTTGCTCAACACCTTCTGTGGTGCATCCTTCAATTCCTCCAGCCTTGAAGTGTTAGGTGTCCTGTTTTTGTGGGTCAAAAATTTGGCTACCATTTTGTTAGCATACTTAATTTAAAGAACCTACCTACTTGCAAGAATAAAAGCATAGATGAAGTTATTTTCAAAGTCAGAATTATTTGCAACAGGCTTAGATGACAAGTAATGCTGTTTGCATGTCAATTTTCAGGAGACAGGACTGAACAATAGGGGTGCAGGTTTTTTTTTTAAAGGAATAGTCAACCATGAATTTGACCTACCTTCAGAGTTAGAACCCAAGGATATTTCCTCAAAAATTTTAAAATACCATCACTGTTATGATTAACATTGCCAACTTTTTGCTCTTCTGCACAACCAGCAGAAGGAGCTTATGAAAGCTATAAAATACCATTCCTTATGGTTTTCTATATTTGATGCTTCTCCTCTCCCTTTCCCCACAATATTATCTTTAGAGAGCCAAGCTATATAGCTTCAATTACTTCCCTATAGTAGTTAACATCTAGAAAGTAACTAGAAAATTAAAGGACGACTTGGAGAAAGGCTTTATTCTAAAATGCACTGCTGCATCAAAGTGAAGCATATACCATTTTGTTAACTAGCTCATATTTTAAACAATGGGCTGGATTCTGCTTTTACTAGTGTAAATCAGAAGAAAGTAACTTCATTGAGGTAAATGGAGGAGCTACTTCTAGTTTAAATAGATATAACAGAGCAAAATCTAGTTATTTATTTAACAATTTTACAGGGACATTCTGGGGTTTTTGTTTTGCTTTTTCCTTTTGTTAGTCTCTTTATTAACAGAAAAGCCATAGTTAGCAGCACTATGATTTGTGTAACTTACATTTCCTTCCTGTTTCTGTATTCTTTCATTTATCTGCAAACACTGCTGCTCGACCAACTTGCAAGACATAATGTAGATTTTTCCTATTTAAAAATCTGCACAAAGTGGAATGGGAATAGTAAACGTTCAATAAAAACTGTTGGTAAGCAAAATTGGCAGCAAAGTACTCAGAAGTGCACCTCCAACGCACTTAACAAGAACATCATGTGGAAAGCTCATTCTGCTTAAGAGAGAGCACATATGAACTTTGAAGTATGCGGGAGGAACACAGGGATAAAGTCTTTGTTTGAGGAACCAAGTGCAGTGCATTGTGGGCAGGAAAAAATGAGATTGTCTGCTTTTCTTCCTGAGCATCTGTCTCTTAACTTAGAAAGACCCTGTCTTGCAGGTTGAATGTATTGTTACCTAAGCTTGCTTATTCTTGTGGCTCTTTCCAGCAGAGATTGCAACACCTGGTTCAAATATATATGTAGTGGTTTCTGTTGTGAAATGTTTCCTGCTAGTAGCTGAATAGTAGCACTAGATTGTTTGCCTTCATAGTTCTACCTGCCATTTAAACAAAACTCTGGTTTGTTACTGTCATGAGGTCCCCAGGGTGCAGCCTTGACTGTGGGACTGTTGAGCCCTCCATACCCACCGGCCTGGGCTGCCTCTCTCACTGTGATGCTGATGTCCATCTACAAGCCTCTGACAGACACTGCACTTACACAACCATCCACAGGCATGAAAACATACAACCAAGTTACATGGATGATCTTCCCAGCCTCTCATAAACCATCCATAGAGAGGCTCCAGCCAATTTCCTTCAGCTCCCCAGCCTTACGCCCAGAAATATACCATCTTGCACTGCTCAAGGTTTCTTGGATAGTGCAAACTCATTAATAAGTTCACCACTTCTTCATAGGAAAGTGGACATGCACCAGCCTTTGTAACCTCAGCTAAGATTCCCTGAGCACTTCAATCAAAAACACATAGTTTTAGATAAAATATACAATAGATAGATAGATTTTAAGTGATTATAAGTAGCAGGCACAGAGATCAAAGTTGGTTACCTAAGAAATAAAAACAAATTCACAGTCTAAATTCTAGCTTAGAAAGACTGAGCAAGATTTTAATCAAAGTTTCCCACCCTCACAGATGGTACAACCAGCTTACAGTTCCTCTATACACAGACTGAACTCCCCTCCAGCCCAGGACCAGTCTTCCCCAGTACAAAGTCTTTGCCTTCCAGACATTCTCCCATGTGTTGAGATGAGGGGTGGGGGAAAGAGGCCAAGTGATGATGTCACTCTCCATCTTTGATACTTTCTTCCAGCTGCTAGAAAGATCCTTGCTGTGACAAGGGTTAATCTGCTCCAGTGGTGTATGCACCTTCTCTGAGAAGCCTCTGGGATAGTGGATTATTTTTTGATGGGCCATCAACACCTGTCTGGCCAGTGATGGGTTTTCCTTTGTCCTTACTGAAAGTCTGGCTTTGGGTATCTCCCAACCTTACAACATATTTCAGTGGTACTTATGGCAATACTTCATAACTTCACATACAATGATGGTATATACAATCCAACAGGATAATAAGGATCAACAGATCAAGACTTCTTAAATGATACCTCACAAGGCATATTTTGTACAAAACATAATCATAAGTCAGTGATGAATATGGTAGCTCCAGGGTGTTACTTTGAGATAGAGAGTTCACAGTTATACTTGCAAGAGTCTCCATTATAAAATGCAACATATACGTATGTTGAAACATATGGCATCACTATGTACTAATTATAGAAGGTTTAAGGAGAAAACCATGTTCTCTTGCTTGTTTTGGATTTTTTTCTGGGAGGGTGTTGCATTCCCAAAACAGATAATTGCAGAAGATGAAGTTGTATATACACACAAACCACTGCATACAAGTTTATGTGGCGTAACCTTTTCTTGCTAGATTGCACTTTCTTTCTAACTATCAACCCTTTTATATAAAAAAGTACAGGCTAACATGGGAAATACTGTTTTACTTTCCTTCTTGCTCTGGAAAAAATATTCTCAGAATTTCCATGCATGGTGAAGTGAATTGAACAGTAATGTTGTTATAAAAGATCTTATTTAAACTAGTGTAATCTTTTTAAAATACAGAAATTAATTTGAGCTTTAGTATATGTCGTATCAGAAATTTAAGCTTTTTCTGATTCATTCAGAATTATCTCTTTTAGAAAAGAAAGCTGGTGTGAGGTTTTGAAAAGGATAAGAGTACACTAGGAATTTCATAATATGGAGGGAGGAGAAGGAGGAGGAATTAAAATGACAAGTCCTTAATACATGTTCTGATACAGCCGCAGTTGAAATAACTGGTGGAAATCCTTTTTTGTAACTAAGGTTTTATTAGAAAAGATTATCAGCTTAGTTTGTGGATTCTATCATTTCTCTGTATGAGACCCTATAAAATAAAATTGTTTTAATGCGCGCTCTCTCTCTCTGTCTCTCTGTCGCTCTCTCTCTCTCTCTCTCTCTCTCTCTCTCTCTGTTTGAGAGAGAGAGAGAGAGAGAGACACCAAGTCCTAGTGTTCTGGCTGTAGGGACAACCAGGTAGTAATGCCAAATGACATTAAGTGTATACAAGGCAACATTCAAGAGGCGCAGACTCATTTCCATCAATATTAAATCATTTGTGTGTTTGAAATATAAACACTTCTGCCAATGCTTCCCACTGAAAGTCAGTCATGTATTTGAAGTCCCTTGTGGTAGTTGATTCAAATAATCTGTTTTTCTGTCTTTTTAATTAAAGAAGCGTGCTGTGCTTCCTTGGTATCTTATAAGATGCCAACAGAAGTTTAGCAACTTTATCCTTAACGCTGTAGCTGCTGACTTTTTTTAATGAAAGAAAGAATGATTGAATGAGAAGTCTCCAACTGAGTGGAACTGATGCAGTCAGAAAGAATGTTGCCTCTGCTCTGGCATCACTAGGTTCACTAATTTTATTTTTATTCCACAGAGACCAAAACAGCTGCTGCATCTTCCCAGGAGGAATTTGATAATTCTACCTACAGGAACCTCCAGCATCATGAGTATAATATGTTTACCTTTGTGGATTTTGATGTGGAGCTCTCAAAATTCAGACAGCCTCAGCCATCTTCTGGAAGGCTGTCATCGAGGCACTAAAAGAGCCAAGATGAGAACAAATGTTGACGCATATTTGCATGAATTGCTCTGACACTGCTACAGTATCCATATTGTAAAAAATAAATAAACTTGCAATAACTTATGTTGATGGTTTTGATGAGGTCTTCTTGTCTATCAGTCATAGTTTTACATTCCATCAGCGAATTACAAATTAGTCACCCTGACTTTCATAATTAGCTTTTCTAGAGCTCAGTGCATATTGATTGACAGAAAATATAGTCTAAGATGACTGTGTATCAAATGTTAGGTGTCCAATTCCAAACTTTAGCTTTCATCATACCCTCTGATTCACAGCGCTGTTTATTTTGAAGGAAATCAATGAATGTGCTTCTGTTGGTCCATTATATGCCTCTCTGTATTTTATTACTTTTATTCTGATAGTGTCCGCATTGTGGTGTACTCTTCATTCAAGAAGCCGATCACTGCTCTAAAGAGTTTATGCACACTGCATATCTGAAGTGAGGACTGAAGCCTTTGGTTGAAGAAGGGGCTAGGGTAAAGAATGTCCTTGTTGGTAAAAGCATGTGGATATAGATTTTTGCTTATCTCTTTGTATGGAACATAATATGATCAAAATTGAGGCACTTCTAGAACTTGTAATGGAGCAAATGAGGGGACACCCATAACACTGATTAATTACGGCTTTAGTTGATTTAAGTTGGTTCTACGTGGGTTCTCTGGAAAAAAAATCAAGCTATTTAATATTTAAGGGATCATCAGTTGGGCAATTCTTAATCAGTTACACTACATCAATTAAACTTTTAGGGGTATTATCTCCGTATGTTTGAGAATTGAGTATTTGATAATTAAAGCAACAGTGATAATGTAATAACTCCTTGTGCTGACAGGCTAGGGGCTTTAGGGCATAGTATTGGGACCATATTTAAATTCCTACTGTTCTGTCAGAATACAAGTAAAAGCAGCTGTTGGGTCTCACTTAATCTATGTAAAATATGCTGTGATGGAAGAAAAGTAGTCCTCAATTCATAAATCCCGTCTTAGCAGCTACATTGGTCCTAGTAAATTAATTTTTTATCCTGTTAATAACCACCTTCCATCCACTGGAAAACTACTTTGATGGCTGCCAGCTTATGTGAGTCTAGTTCCATTCTGGGTTTTTTTTCCCCACCATTTTTTCTCTTTTAAAATTTAATTGGCCTTCGAGCAATGTGCTTGCAGCAAACCCAGAATTTTTCATTACCTGCTGTTACTTTTACAAACCCGAGAATGAGTTTGGTCAAAGGGAAAATGAAGTCAGCCAGTGGACAATCTGGATTTTGGCCACAAATCCCTGGGTGCCATTAATAATGCCATTAGTTATATCTTAACCCACCAAAATTAATTAAAAAAATATTTTATAACTGTAGCAAAAGTGAGCAAGAGGCCCACATGAATCTGTTGCTCAGCATTTTAAGTTAGGAACCAAGAGAACAATTTTCTTTGCTTATAAAATGGAAGTAAGATGCATATTAACCCTCCATTAACTACACTTAGAGCGGTGAAATTTAAAAGGCAGCAAATGGAAAATACAGATCCACGTGTTTAATAGTAAATATGCATGGAGATTAATAATGTTAATACTAACATAAATGAAACATCAGGGTTCAATGGAACACCAAGTCCTATTCTGAAACCATATACAGTGGAACCTCAAGAGTTATGAACGCCTTAGGAATAGAGGTTGTTCGTAATTCTGAAATGCTCGATACAAAATGTTATGGTGGTTCTTTCAAAAGTTTGCAACTGAACATTAACTTAATACAGCTTTGAAACACTATGCAGAAGAAAAGTGCTGCTTTCCCTTGACGTTTAACATAGTACTGTACTGTATTTGCTTTTTTTCTCCCTGCGGCTGCCTGATTGTGTACTTCTGGTTCCAAATGAGGTGTGTGGTTGACTGGTCAGTTCAGAACTCTGGTGTTCATAACTCTCGAGGTCCCACTCTATACTGTACCTGTAAGATGGAAAGGACTGTGCCGTTGCTAACTGTGTGTTTTCAAAAGGAGCCTTTTGAGTTTTCGTGTTTAAAAGCCCAGTCTCACATCAGTGAAGTCAATGGGAGTTTTGTCATTGACTGAAACGGGAACAGAATTGAGTCCTACATGCTCTACATGTTAGTGCTATAGTGCAGAGCTATACCAGTGCTGAAATATCTGTAAACCATGGTATTTGTTTTGTAATTACATAAGGAGTCTGTTGATCATGTCAGATATTACTTGTACAGAGTAAAAGGAAAAATGAAATGTCATGGACTTGCTCAGTACAATCACAATGGTGTAGATGGTAAGCTATTTGGTGTCAAGACTGTTCGTTTTGTGTGCTCTTCCTTACTAAGCACACGGTCAGCTTTGGAAATGTGTAAATTATACATAGGTTAATAAATCTCTTAAAAATAAGTGGACTTCAGCAGAACGGAAACTCCTTGTTGTCCTAGTCCTGCTGTATATTAAGTTAATGGGAATTTGCCACACAAATCAGCGCGAACAGGATTAGGGCCTTTTGTAGTCGTGAAAGAAGGGTAGCAAAGAGAGCACACACAGAATATCCTTTTCAACTGTATGACACAACTCAAATAAATATCAGGTGGTGACCCTCTTCTCTGTCTTTTTTCATAGATTCCAAGGTCAGAAGGGACCATAGTGGTCATCTAGTCTGACCTCTTGCGTAATACAGATAATAAAGGGCAAAGTTAGAATAACTTCATAATTCTATCAATACATGCCCTAACATTATGTTCTCCTATAGTCAGTGTTGTATTCGCCTATGTGGGAAGAGCCCTTCACGGCTCTGTGCTTCCTACCATCACCACAGAAGTGTTACTTCAATGATTTTTTTGTAGACAAGGATGCCTGTACAGATTGGATTTCTTGTAGCTGATTCTTACAAGACCAGTGTTGCATTTCTTTTTCGAATGCAGGTCTTTCATACTTTAAAAGTTTAATTTCAAAGCATCTCTTCCTCTGAGAACTGAATGCGATATAATGATCATAAGATTTACAAGTTTATAACCTATCGTTTTTTATCATTTGTTTATAATACATGATACGTTATATATTATGGCACCATCCAGATTAGGGTTGTGTCCTATTGTTCTAGACAGTTGTCAGAGGTAGACGTGATCCCTGCTCCAAAAATTTTTCACTCTGTGATGTTTAAACTGTTCTGTTACACCTCCGAAAGTCAAACAAATTTGGCCCAAAATTAGGCTCCATAAAAACAAGTTCTACAGAACCCTGCAGAAAATTCTTAATACAAATATTTAAAGCAGTGTTTGCAATCCAAATAATGAAGTGTTGTGCGAGTAGATGAGAATATAAAAGTGAAACGTACTAGAATCTAACTAAAAGTGCAACTGCTTTATTTTCATTGTCTAAAATGCATAAACAGCATAAAATAGATAAGAGAGAAGATTTTTAAAATTCAGATGCATTTATGGAACTTATGATCAACAGAAATGTAAAGACTTTGTTTTGAGGTCCAGCTCAGACCCAGTAAAGAGGTATATCAGCAGTGAAGTCAATAGTCATATTCAGGCCTGTTTTAAACAAGTGAATCAAGTTTTTTAGCTTGATGGTGTTTAAGATAATTTCTTCCAAAGTGTGTTCCATGTTTTGAACAGTTGAGCGGAAAAACAAACACTGCTGTTCAAAGTAAATGGTTTTCTAACTAGTTGCATTAGCCCTAGCACATATGTCTTGAACTTTGTCTCCTATCGCCAAAGATGCCATTAACCAAGCTTCTATTAAATGTGTATTAAGGTGACTCTTTCTTATCTGCAGTAAAAATATAATGAAAATACCAGGACTTTTCCCAAGCATTTAGGAAGATGTGAGGAAGATTGGTAACTCTTCAAATAGTTCATGTCTTGTCTTCCCTTAATACTGGGAAATGAGAGCCAAAACTGTCTGAGCCTGCTGAAGAGGTGTGGAAGAGTGGGAATGCCAGTTCTGGGGGATGTTTGCTCCATTTGGAACTCCACAAAAGCCCTTCAGCTAGAGCTTCATGGGATTTCGGAGCAGGAGCGAGTGAAGCCTGTAAGAGCAGTCATTTGCCATGACCTGTTTATGTGTAAATCCCATGGCTATTCAAGCAAGGGTTAATGCTGTTCCAAACATTAACTCCTGTTGGATCCCCTTCATGGGTGCTACTGTGCAGCCACTGAGGAAGAATACCCTTGAAGTCAAGCTGGCTCAAGCAGTTATGTAGAGGGACTGTATCTTCACACTGTCCCAAGGGACCTGTTCTTTGTTCTGTAATGCTTCCTAGTGGGCTAGAAGTAAACTCAGTGAGTTGAAGCTGAGTTGTTTGTATTAACACAAAACCAAGAGGCCCCAACCAAGATTAGGGTCCCATTGTGCTAGATGCTCTGCAAACGCATAGTGAAAGACAGTCTCTGACCTAAAGTGTTTACAGTCTAAGGTCCCTATCCTACATTGTGTAGCATACAATTGTGCAATTAAAAACTGTATCGTAACCATGCGCACAAGGGGGACAAATTAAGGTTGCAGAGGCTACCTTGGTTTGATATTTCTTAACTTCTGAATGCTTGCTTTGCAACATTAATGTTCTTCTAATGTTTTGGTTTTGGCGGGGGGAGAGGTTGTAGTATTTATATATAATTTCTTTTCTCCTCTTTTAGATGAAAATCTTCTATGGGGATTAGGATTTTCAAAATTTTCACATTTATGATTCTACTCTGCTTAAGTAGATTTTTTGTTTGAATTTTTAAACACATACACTTCATAGTTTTGGAGATGTATCCTAAGTTTTCATTTGAGGAAGATATAGTTCCCAATGTTCTTTTTCAGATCTATTCTTGTTACTCCTTAATAGACTATGAACATTGTTCTTTTTTGTAAATAAAACCTTTACTGAGTGCTGTGAAGCACATTTACACTATGTAATAGTGAGGAAAGCCACATTATGTGGCAGTAGTGGGGAAAAAAAGATGGCACAATGACAGCCTAGTCTGATGCATGTGTTAGGCTACAGCATCAGATTGTATACTATATTGAATGCAATATATATTATACCTGTATCATGTAGATACAGTAAGATTAACACTTAGATTTTTAGCACACAATATTTTTCTGTCCCTCACAAACCGCTGTGCAGTTTTCTGAACACCAACTGGTGCCAACCCTCCCTCCCAAATGTGACTTTTTCAGTGGCTCTGTATGGATGGTTTTTAAAGCACTTGAAATCCTGTCAAGTAAAAGCTACTTAATTGTAACATTATTTGAGTTTTTTTTTTTTTTTTTTTGTTCAAATTATTTTCTGATTATCTGCTACCTTTTTAATCCCTATCTTTTCCACACTTTTGGTGAATTTCAGTTATTTCAGTTCTGTATGCTAGTTCCACAATGGAAATGAACTGTGCCTTAAAATCTATGTAATATTCCACTTGCTAGATTTGGAGGAAGAGAACATGCGAGACTCAGTAAGGGCTGTTGAGCCACAGCATGTGCCATATTAGGCAGATGCTAATACCCCATTTAAGTCAATGGACCATGATCTTGATGGTTTTACCTTAAAGCCCCAGAACAGGGCTAAAGGAGGTTAGCCCTAGCACACTTTCATTTCCCATTCTCATATATTCCCTCCCCTGAAAGTATCTTCCACACTTAACAGTTTAAAAGCAGCAATTCAAGCTCTGTTTAACCTTCCCAGATTCTCTTGGGAGCTCATATGAAACTATGGGCCATAGTCTCCATTCTTTGAAGTAGGGGGAGGGGAGGGAAGTACTGTGTGGAAAACACATGTACAATGTGAGAGGAAGAATGATCTTGTGGCTAAGGCACTGGAGCGGGACTGGATTAATTGCCTACAGTGCCACAAACTCTCTGTGAGACATTGGGCAAATGACTTAGGCCCAGATCCACAAAGGTATTTAGGCTCCTAATCCCCATTAAAATCACTGGCAGTTAGGAGCCTAAATACCTTTGTGGATCTGGATCTTAATTTCTCTGCACCTTAGCTCCCCATCAGTAAAAATCAGGATAATAGTATTTACTTTCTCCCATCCTTTGTACATCTTGTTTGTTTTCAGTGCCACCTGGAGTAAAAAAATAAGAAAAGCATTTTTAAAATATATTTGCTATAAGTGATCATATAATCCAAAATCTTTGAGCTAGCTCCTGTTGTCCCCAGGAAACACATTAACACCATCAGAAGAAAATACAACTGCTTTGTTTATAAATGCCAGCAATTCTGAAATTACAATCAAGCACTGCTAAAGACATTCAAATACAAAAGGGCTTTACAAATGTTCTAGATACTTACTCGCCAGAGGACTACTAGCAGAGACGGATAGGAAAAATGGGGATTCCTACTAGGTTGTTGGATCCTGCTTCGTGGGTTTTATATCAACCTATTTTTAGCAGTTGTCTAATAAAATTGGAGTCTTATTTCCAACCTCTCCTTTCCCCTTAGCCTCTGGAAGAGGGAAGGAGTTTTTTCTCCCAACTCTTCATCACAGAGTCTCCTGCCTCGCGCTCTTGGGTGGGGAAGGGAAAAGCAACATCACCACTAAGCTAAACTTCCTAGCCTCCTGGTGGGCAATGAAAGGCAGAGAGGGATCTGCTGGACTACACTGACCCTAGTCTCCTGTTTGTTGCTGTAAACTAGGAGGGTCTTAGCTACTGTGTTCTAGGCTCCTTATCCTTGGGTAACCCTCCTCCATGAATAGTTTCAGTATTTGCCTCTGTTATCACCCTGTGCTTTCACAAGCCTAGTGTTGCCAACTCAGAGTGTTTGAAAATCATGAGGTGGTCCCAAAATATTATTAGATGAGTTTAAAAATCATGGGATTTAAACAATAATAAATGTTGTGCTCTTTTTATTTGTCTTCTACTATTGGAGCATTAAGGGTTCATATTTTCAAGCTTTTCCTTGCAGCCATGGGGCATGGAGAAACTGTTTGGGTTTTGTTTTTTTAAATGGAAGTTGAATTTCTTATTTAATAACATGATTTGAGCAGCTGGAGCCTTAAGTAAAAAAATCAAATATTATGAGACTTAAGATAAAATTCAGAGAGTTGGTAACACTGCAAGCAATAAAACGAAAACAATCTTCTTGTCAGTTTCATGTTTGTTCAGTGATTCTCTATAGCAGTAGTGAATTGGACCAGTCTGATCTATTTTACTCTGCTGTATCATAGGAAATTTCTGAGCAGCAGCAGAGGTGGTGTTGTCTGCTATGACAGCACCCTAATGATGTTTCCCAGGGGCACCCAGGGTTGTGAAGCACCTCACTACCCCTCCTTAGCATGAGGAAGTCTTGCCTATGCCTGCTGTAGATCAGCTCCCTGACCCTGCCATCCTCTGGCAACATAAGCACTGTCTTCTGGGCCTCTAATAGCCTTGCTCTCCCTGTACAAATTAGTTCTCCAAGCGTCCCTCTGGAGCGCCCAGCCCCTGACCTGCTTGCAGAACTCTCTGATTCATTACTCCTGAAGGAATAGGACAGCTTACTAGTTTTAACTCAAGATCACCACTGTGGTTAACAAACAGCACTCAGATATAGTGAAAACAAGAATAAGTTTATTATCAAAGAACAGCAATTCAAATGATAAGAATATTGGGAATAAATAGTTACATAAAAAACAAACTCATAACATGCTCTTTAGAGCCTAAACTAAACTCACAAGATATTCTCCTTCCTTTTGGATGGCTTACCCTAAATCCTTTTCCTAGCCTTTTCAAGCAGGATGTCTGATATCCCTCTTTCATAAGATCATGCCTGCAGGCAACGTGTTTTCATAGACTGAAGGATGCCAGGCTGTGTCTCTGGTCACCCCAGATTTACTAGACGAGACCTTTGATCTTCTCCTGAAAACGGTTCTCTCCCCACGTTGCTTACCTCTTCCTATTAATTTCTTTCTAAAGTTTCCACGGGCTCTACATTAACATTTCACTCAGTATGCAAATAGAATTGTAAAACGTACAATACGGTATGGTCCGCCAGGAAGATAAGTGTCTCCCACTTCCTGTCTGAAGAAGTTTTTCTCAATTTGAGTGACTAGCATTTAACTACAAGGCCTAGAGCAGTGGTTCTCAAAGTGGGGGGTGTGCCCCCCTGAGGGGCATGTGATAGATTGGGGGGGGCACAATGGGCAGAGGTTGGTGGGCACGCTGGGTGAGGAGCTGGACTGGCTCTATCCCCAGCTCTGCCGTCTGCTGCCACCCCTGCTCCCCGCTCCCTTCCTATTACTAGCAGTGCCAGGCTCGCTGCCTGCAGCAGTCTCCCTCCACCTCCACTCCCCTCCTAAGCATCCCCCGGCCTCCAACACCTGCCCGGGCTGCCCTGCGGGCGCAGCGGGGCACAGAGCCAGTCCAGCCCTGCACTGTGTGCAGCCGCCGCCCACCTTCTGCAGCAGCAGCCCCCGCCACTGCTGGGCACGCTCTCCATGCTGCTGCTGCAGCAGCTGCTGCCCTGCTTCCCACTCCCCTGCCTGCTGCCCTGTTTTTTTTCCAAAAGTGAGGGGTGGGCGGGGGGAGTGCAATTGTTATACAAAAGTCCACAGAGGGGCTCCATTTAAAAAGTTTGAGAACCACTGGCCTAGAGCATATATGCATCAATCCTCACATTTTCTGTGCGTACATCTCACAGTGATTAGGATGATCGGCGTGACATAGCCTTACATGACATTCTTTTTACGAACCCAAGGGATCCTTGCACTCCTGTGTATCCCTGTGCCCTCTGCCATTTGGCATAAAGACGTGCTTGGGCCATGCCACTGGCAAAAGGATTTTTCAGCCCTGAAATACGACACGTAATAAGACTTAAAATAAATATATCAGTCTAAGCATCCACTGGGATCCTGTTCCATATGAGCCATTCATACCGTTAACAGATTTTTCATTTTTAGAGTATGTATTTTCTCAGCATAGATCATAAAACAGATTTATATTGTATTTTTTAATATGCAACCAATAAAAACTTAAAGAAAGCAGTTCGAGCTCTGGATACATATAAGAAGCGGATCTGTTGAGGAAGAAAACATTTTCATATGATCACTTTTCTAACGATAACATTTTAATAGCTATTTGTTTATATAGAAACTAAAATATGTTGTGATCGGTTGTTGCACAGAGAGCTACCTCATTGTGGAAGTGCAAGCTGATTAACAAATCCTGTTTCCCAAGCTGTGGTCATATTATGAAAGATACTGTACCGATACACACAAATACAGAGAAAAACAAATGGGAAAAGACCAAATTTATTTTCAAGCTTGTAAAAGGAGTTTTCAAACAACAGATAATGAAAGATTAAATAAAATGAAATACTATTTAAAGATGTTTGAGACTATGGGTGAAATTCTGGTCCCGTCAAAGTTAATGGTAAAATTCTCATTGACTTCAGTGGTGCCAGGATTTTGCATTGTCACTACAAAGCTCTTATGGTGAAAGTGTTTCTTGTCTAATTCATTTTTACTGTTTAGATAAATATAGAATAACATTTTTTGGTGATTTTGTTGAGAGACATTAACTCCTAAGTTAAAGGTGCTCAGCATCCTGCATGAGGAACTTAATATCTTGCAGCACTGGGCTCATAATTTGCAGACATGTATATATTTCCTTCCATGGATCGTGTTTACACTCTGTGATCTCTTTTTATTAGTTTCTAAACATCTCCATAGTTACGTACAGCTCCCCTTTCTCTACCCTAACTTGTTCCACCCATTTCATTATTTATACTGAGTTTTTATTTTTCAAATATTGGCTGTGTTATTAAGTATCAGATTGCAGGCTTGGGGCATTGGGATGTATTAGAGATCTTTGGAGATCTTAACAAAACGTCAACACTGTATTTTTAGTTCTTCCATATTCACCTTTTTTTTTCACTGTATTGTCCACTAAGTATCAAGCTATTAATGGTTCCCTTTTGCATTATGAATACCTATAGGTTTTTATTCCCCTTCTCTTTTTTCAACATCTTATCGCTATCTTTGGTTTAAAATAGGTAGAATGAGTTAAGTAATATTACGCAGGGACTGCTACACCATGTAATAAGTTTGAGATGTTTTACTGCAGCCATAGAGGTTTATAGTATACAGTGGGGACAGGGTTATTGTAAGTGTAACTGAATAGGCAGTAGAGTTAATATATTATGTATACGTCTGTGTGATGGATAACTTATTTATCATGAGATTTTCAAATGACTTGCAGATGTATTACTGCTGCAGCTGTTACAGACCTTATAATAGCATTAAGGTCTGACTCAGAGAGTAATTTTGAGCCAATGGATTTTGGCAGTGATTATAGTTGTGATACTCCCACTGAGGAAACCATTGTCAGCAGTGGGAGTGATGAAGAGAGACTGGACCAGCCGGGCTTGACAGAGGCATGGATTTTGAAACCTTTCTCTCTTTTAATGTCCCAATAATGTCCCACCACAATACCACCCTTTATGGGAGCATCTGGAACTACATGTTTTCCCCTACACAGTATTTTCAGTTTCAAAATATCTTCTAACCAGATGAAATATACTAACAGCAAAAAACTAGGACAGTGTAAAATGTTATAGGGGAACTTTTTAAACCAAAAATGTGCTGTTCTTACGGTTCCTGCCGCAGCTATATTCAGGCACCATTGTGCATTTGTGGTTTCTCGTGTACACTTTTATGTTATAAAGTTGTGTTACTTTATGCATCTGGATAATGTATGTAGTAATCACAATACATTTATTTACTTGGCAGTGTGAGCCATGCCATTGTTCTAAGGATTAATATATCAAATAAACAATGTGGTCAAATTACAGTTGCTGCAGTAACTTTTACCTTGAACTTCCTGACTCTTATGGGCTTAAAATTATCTATCATAATATGGAATTAATGTGACTTTTTGCATTTAATTTCCTAGTTTTTTTAATTAAAGAAAGAAAATGTTGATAATTGATTGAACATTCAAATGCACATACAGAGTACGTTTATATGAATGATACCACACTGAAATAGACACTAAGTGAGTTTGTTGCAATTTTCTGATATCAAAAATACATTGGGTGCATGCTCATTTTTGTGAGCAGACATATTTTTTGCAGGGCGGGAATGCTTCAAAAAGTGAATGAGTTTGACAGTGTTCAGTGGTGTTGCTCATAAAAGCAGGAATATGTGAAACAGTCCCTTGAGACAAAAAGCTGAGTTGGACATCTGAAATCTTTACTGTGGATAACATCAGAAAGCACGTTGCTGTAACACCTGATATTTCAGAATGTTTTACAGGGTGTGCTGGTTACACTTATGAAATGTTAGTTTACGGTAGCTCAGAGGGCTCTTGCAGTCCAGCTAAAGGTTGCAAAGTCACATATAATAATAGTATTCCTGACACTCCTTGAAAGTACGTCAGATGATGACTCCAACATTTAATTCTGAACTCTGCTCAGTGTGATATTTCTAATGTATAGTTACCTAAATATATTGAAATGTATACAAGGCACACAATCAACATACATGTGTGCTGTATTCAAATGTCCTTATCACTGCTACTATCAACACGTAACATTATTAAAAGAGAAATTTTATCATGTTTACTTTTTAGTATTTATTCCTGGGCTTCTCAAAATAGTTGATAGTACAGACTCTAAGAGGCGATCATCTCTTAATAGAGATTCCTCATAACAACACTCCCCATGCATTTTTAGTCACATAATATCACTCTGAGAACTACAGACATTACTTGTATTGAGCAATATTATCAGGAAAATATAGACATATTTTAACTGCCTTTAATGCAATGTATTGTGTCCTCTTGAAAAAGTTGATATATAATCTTTTCCTCTTCCTTTCATTTTCCCCTCCCATTTGTTCTGTTTCTCTCAGTTCATGCTTCTCTATCATCTTGCTGTCTTTTATGTTTCTTTCACTGCAAATACGTCCTTCAATCCCTCTGCATACATTTTCCTGCTACTTGATTCTCTTCTGTCCTGGACATTATCTCCAGCAGCCCCCTGGTCTTTTTCTAATCTGGACATACTGCTCAGCTGCCTTGTTTTGTTTTCTTCTGCTCCTCTGTAAATTCCGCTCCTATTTTTTATTCCAGTTGCTAAGGGTAGCTCTTGATTCCTTTCCTGTTCCATTTATATAGCAGTGGCCCATGGCAGAGGCAGGCTGGCTGGCTGGCTCCTTCACCTCATTCCCAACAGCTTTTGGAAAGCCTCCCAGTTCTTCTATGCTATAAAAGCCCTAGAGACCTTTAAAAGTAGCTGGAGGTCTCTGTGGACCACAACCAAGTGCTCTGTGGACCATAATTTTAAAACTTCTGATTAATGCTGTTTGTTTACTTTTTGCATTTCGTTTGGGGCCCAATCCATCTGTTGAAGCCAGAATGAGTCTTTCCACTGACTTCAGACTTGGGAGGTGGATCTGGCCCATATATTGGAAAGTGAAAGTAGATTAATTGGTTTTACTTTTATTCCTAGTCTGCTTCATTCTCAAATTCTCATGCACTGACTAGAACAATGTTGTTTGCATTCTCAACACTATAAGGTAATAGTTAAATGAAACGTTCTCATTTCATTTTTATTTTTAAATCAAGAAAGTGTTTTGATACCTATAAGGGACCCCTCCCTTCCTGCCCTTTCCTTCCAAAAAAGGTAAAATTTAGGTTTAAAATGTACTGTTTCTTTTCAAACATTTTGGAAGAAAGTTTGCAATCAAGTGACCAGATATCTACAATTCCTTGGCACCAATAAAAAGCAGATAATTTCCCTCAAACTGTGTCTGTATAATTTGTTTATAGCATCTCAAATGGAGAATAGATTTATTGAGTTATGAAACAATTTAGTTTCATTACCATTAAGTTCCTGCAGCAAAGAGTGTTGCAAGTAGGAAGGCAATATAGTATTGTTTTGAGGGTATTTTTGCAATACTAGTCACACTGCTGTATTTGTTGTGCTGGTATCAGCTGACTTTTCAGCAGTTTGTTAAAATTAGCACCTTGGATGCTTTCAAAGGAGTGAAATGTGCCAAGGTACTGAAGAACATATAGAATGGAACATTATATATTTACTTTTATGCTCAAGATAGTCTAACATTCTTTCCAAGGAATGCATTTGATATTGGTAATGTAATGACTCAACTGTATGAACAGATGGAATAACCATTATGCAGCTAGTGATTCAGCGAACACACAGTCCTGGAAATTAGAACTTGTTTTAATATCAGAGAGGGAATGTCAAACAGAATGTAGGAATTATTCCTTTCTCTTTTTGGGAAATGCCTTGAGGTCTTTACTTTTCCTCCTGAACAGAGATGGATAAAAGAAAGCACTATGTGAGTCTCATCCAAAGGATTACTTGATCCGTGTGCAGAATTCCCTTTGAGCTGTACTGCACTGCAGTGCCAACATTTGGTATGAGCCCAAATCCTGCCGTGGAACATGATCTCTTAATATTTTTTGCCTAGAGGGAATGTTATCAACTCAGTTATGATGACATTCATGAACTTAACTTCTACTAGGCTCAGTTAAATCATTAATATTAACCACATTTATTGTACAGTGAGAGTCAAGTTTTTTCACAGCTGCTACTTATGCCGTGTAAAACTCTAGTGGACTATATGAATGTTCAGCATATATGAACAGGTCATACAAGTGCTGCTTTTTTGCTTTTTTCTGAATAGCCATAGGACATCAAAATGTTTAACATGTATCTCTTTTTATTTGACTGGTTTTTTTCATTAGTAACAAAAGAGAGCTGCAGTTGACCCCTTCCATTGTTTAAGCTCAGCACTTAAGAAACTGACCTCATTGTAATGGAAACCTATGCAAAACCCTATTATGACAATGTTTTTCCAACCTTATCATCAGAACAAAAGTTTTTATTTAATATAATGTTATATACATGAGTTGCTGCCACATACACAATAACCCACCCCAACACCATTTTTAAATGTACCATAAAAAAATTCAAAGTACGGAATAAGGACTTAACTATTCTTGCCAAATATCCTGAATGAAAGGTTTCCTTTTTTTTTGTCTGAATATGTTATGTACAAAACTTACATCAATGTGATACTATGTTTTAACAATCAGAATTTTGTTCTGCAAAACTTAAGAATGTCCCGGTAACCTTAACTGATATACGGTGCATATACAGGATCCAGTTTTGCCCTCGGGTACAGCTGTACAACTCTTATTTCAGAAATTGTAGTTGTATGTGTATCTCTGAGAACAGAATTGGGTTTGTTATATATTAAGCCTACCTTTAATAACTTGGGACCTGATCCTGCAAACACTTAGGCAGATGCCTAACGTTACAACCATGAGCAGTGTCATTAAAATCCTTGGGGTTACTCATGGTAGTAACGTTAAGCATCTGCCTAAGTGTTTGCAGGATCGGGAATGAAGCTATTAAAGATAGCCTTATAACAAGCCCAATTCTGTTCTCAGTGGCACACGTGCAACTTGTACTCAATATGTGCAGTGTGAACAAGTTACAAGTACAAGTGATTAAATACCAAGGTTCTCATACTAATTTTAAGACTTTAGTATTGCTTGTCATTTAAAGCTTTTTGCAAATTGTAATAGCAAGTATTAAACACTGTGACAATACCTTGCAATATCTTGGACAAATCTTATTAAGTTTTTGAGTATTTTAGCAGTACATTGGATTAAAAATGCAAATGTTTATGTACCGTTAAGGGATTGTATGTATTTCCATGGGGGAAGGGAACCACAGTCCTCTAGGAACTAAGAACAGTCGGGGTTGGGAGGGGAAGCAGTTGGGGAAATTAACAGCTTGTGACACCTCCAAAAACCTACCACCACCAGAGAGAAGTTTGTATCTACTGGTTTAAACTGAATTCTCCAGGAGACTCCAACAGACAAAAGCAGCCTGAGCTAAAGTGGTTAAGCAGCCTGAGCTAAAGTGACTCAGATGCATCTTTCTGATCCAGCAAACAGACAGGGCATCTGGTCCAAGTGGGACCCCAATCCTTAGGGTAGGGTTGGAAAGTCTTTGGCCCACTGAGGCCCTATAATACCTGGGAGCTAGATCTGAAAGAAAGCTGTTATGAACTGGTGTCCGCCTGCGTGGGGTTTGAAGGACTAATCTCCTGTCAGAGCCCTTGTTGGAGTTGGGTGATCTCTGGTAACTTATTAGCACGAATGTAGGTTCTTTTATTGTTTTTAATATGTTTTGTCTGTAATGCTTTTAGCCTAAGAATAAAAGTACTTGCTTACAAAGAGTTGTGTGGTAACTTATAACTGGGAGCAATTACACTGTTTACTACCCCTGAGTAGAGCAGCGAAGTATGCCTGCCTAGGCAGTCTGTCTTTTGGGGAATAAGACAGTGTAGGCAGGCAACTGTTCAGCCTGGAAATACCCCAGGCAGAAGGGAAAGAGACACAGATCTTCACCCAAGAAAATTGACTACTGCAGAGGCTGGAGCTGAGAGCCTAGAGTGGGTTCTCTTGCTGGACCAAGGAGGGGGAATACAGCTGCAGTTGCCCTGAACAGTGACAACCATTTCATTTTAAATAGTTTTTGTATTTACTATACATGTTTTCTAAGGAAAAAAAGGAGATGTGCACATCAATCTCACCGTTGGTTTATATTGTGTACTCCCACAGAAATGGAACTTTACAGAAGTGCAAAAGCAGTCCACACCCCCAGTGTGACTTTCCTCTGTCCTTTGTGGTATCATTCCCCCTTTCATGGAGCTAGGAAGGAGGAGAATGAGGGTTTTGGCAGCTAGGGGTGGAGAGAGAAAAGAGTGTTATTCTTTGCTCTAAGTTTCTACCTTTTTCTTTTTCCTTGTTTTTGCCTCCTTTTCTCTCTCCTCCTCCCTCTTCCACTATTGCCAAGTTTGCAAGTTTAATGCAAGTCTCTTGATATTTTTATGGTTTTCTTAAAGATTTATCTTGTGGAATCATCTTAGCTTTCATTTTAAAAAGAAAGTTTCTAGCCCCAATGGTGGCAGAATAAAACTTGACAACATGAAACCTAAAGGCTGAAAAGCCAGAAGGCAAATAACACAAAAATGGATAACTATTTAGTCTCTTGATTTTTTTGCCACCCGACTCACGATTTTTGAACACGTGGAGTTTCCTTACTGATTTCCCCCTTACTGTTTTTGCCAGACTTATTAATTTTGTATTACATTCACAGTCTCCTAACTCCACATGGATCTGAACATATGCAGAAATGGCAAGAGAAGAGGCTGGCTTGGCATAGGTCAACACCAGTGGCACAGCAAAGGTGCTACAGCTGTGGTGCTGTAAGGCAGACCCTTCTTACACCACCAAAAGGGGTCTTTCCTTGATGTAGTTAATCCAGCTCCAAGAGGCGGTGGGCAGGTTGACAGAAGCAGCCTTCCCTCAGTCTAGCTGCATCTGCAGTGGGGGCTAGGTTGAGCTAACTCCGGTGCAGCGAGCGTGACGTTTTGCACAGCCCTGAGCAATGGAGTTAGGTCAACCTCAGTTTTAGGTCTGGAGCAGGCCTTGTCGGTCACCTGGTGCAAGAGGAAGGCCAAGCCGACACCATGTGCCTGGCTAGGCGGTGTGGTAGGCCTACAGTAACCAGATTCCCAAGGAGGAAAACGGGGACAACTATGGCAGGTGGCGACAGGGCTGGAAGGCTTGGGCGGGTGAGGAGAGGGGCCGTGCCCGGGGCCTGGGACAAGCGGTGGCACAGACACACAGGGGCCTGCTGTCAGTTTCACAGGCTCGGCTGGGCCAGGCACAGCTGGGGGCACCACATCTGCCAGCGCTGGAGGGAGGGGCCCTGGCAGTGAGGGCCTTTGGGAGCCTGGAGGCAGCAAACTGGGGGAGGGGCGCAAATGCTGCCCCCATCCAGGCCAGGGCAGACCCGCGAGGGCAGCTGCAGTGCAGGGGCGGAGGGAGGCGGGGGCTCCCCTCCCGCCCCCGCGGCGGAGTGAAATGGCATCCTCCCCAGCCCGGGCACCAGCCTCTCCCCCTCTCCGGGCTTCACTTGGTATCGCCCCCCGCTCCGCTCCTGGGAGCTCGTTTCACCTCCCTCTCACCCCACCCACACGGGCTGGGGAAGAGGCGTGACAGGGTCTGCGCTGGCCCCGCCCCCTCATGAGTATTCATCAGGGACGTGTCGCGGCGCGCCGGCGTGGGGCGGAGCCGCGCGGCCCGCTCCGCCCAGTCGCTCTGCCGAACGTCGTGGGGGGCGTGCCCGGCGCCGGCGCGTGCCCCGCCCCCGTGGTAAATATTGATGAGGCGTGATGCGCAGCGCGCTGTCGTCTAGTGCGGCGCGGGCGGCGATTGGCCGGGTGCGTGTGTACGCGGTGACGCGTGTCGCGGCGGTGCGGGTCCCGATTGCTGCAGCCGCTTGTCAGTGTGACGAAGATTGGCACCCAGGTAAGCGCTGTCACTCAAACCCGCTCCCAGCCAGCCATCCATCACGGCGCGCCCGCCGCCGCCGGCCGGCCGGGCCCAGCCACACAGGCGGACCGGGAATGGCTGGGGGGGAGCGAGAGACCGTCACACGGAGCAGCGGGGAGGGGGGCACCCGCGCTATAACCAATGGGGGGGGGATAGGGGCGGCGGCGGCGGGCAGGCGCGGGGAGGGGAGGGGGGAGCGAGGAAATTTCTGGAACAGCCGCCGACTAACCGTTGCCTTTGTGGGAGCGCGAAGGAGGCGGCGCGCGCCGAGGGGGAGGGGAGCGCGCGCCGAGGGAGACGGGCAACAGCTGTTTGTGCTGCGCGGGGGGAGGGGCGGATATTTAAAGGGCCTGTGCGAAGATTCCGATGGAGGCGGCGGCGTCGCGGTGCCCCCAATCCCGCTGCGGTCCCTGCCGCTCGGGGCCGCGCCAGTCCCTGGTGGAGATAAAAGAGCGGCCCCGGGCCAGCGCGCCGCGGGGGCTGCCGCCACCCAGACCCTGGGCACGCGCTGCCGGGCGCTGCTAAACTCGCCGCGTCCCTGCTGAGACCTGACGGCCCCGCCGTGTGAGCCGCCCGCGCCATCCGCCGTAAGGCTGCCCGCCCCGGCCGCGGGTCGTCGCCCGCCGATCGCTCGGGTTCTTGTGGGATGCTGAGAGCTTCGGCCAGAAAGTTAAAGAGTTGGAGGCCGGAAGAGGCCACCAGATCATCTATAGCACGGGCCACCGAGCTTGCTCCTCACAGGACTAGATGCAATGGCTGGTGTGGTTCCTGCCCCAAGGAGCTTACAGCTAAAGAGGAGCCGTGTACAAATAGACAACAAAGTGGGTTATTAGGCCCCCAAATAGACAACAAAGATGTCCTGTATAGTTCACAGCCCTCCTCAGATCCCATCTTGAATTCCACTTTTGCCCCGACACCCACAAGAAATCGGCCAAGCTAAGGATGGCTATGTTGATTGGTGGTCAGGCGTTACAGCTTTGAAATGAATCAGAAATTACAAGTTGTATCATAACTAGGCTAGGCGGTGGTTGGTCTTATTATCCCTGCACCCCTCCCTTCCCCTTCGCTCTTCCCCTCCTGTTAAATTATACTTGTTGCAGCTTGTTTCGGTTTACATTATAAGCAATTGGAGACATAAACCAGGACTTCCTACGTGTTTGCACACCACCTAGAACAGTTCGGCCCCAAAACTTGACTGGGGCCTTTGGCCATTATTGTACTACACATATATAGTCATGATATAGGTACCCATTTTATCTATCCTGAAATATTCCCTCAATTAGACACACATCCTGAATCTGTCTATGGAAATGTGGATGTGTGCATCCCTTGTACCAATACATATCCCCCAGAGCTTACCAATTAAAACTTGATTGGTTAACATTTACATTAGGTGTTTTTCTGCATGTCTTGCTTTATTTTCTTTAAAGATTTTTTTCATCTGTGCAGTGGTTTCCCAACAGCTAACCTTTCCAGTGCTCTTGGAGATACAGTTGCTGGTTTCACATGCATCTTTCATTCAGTGTCCTTATTTTGTCCCAGTTATCTACAAAAACGTAACTGAGCTGTGATTTCAGAAGAGAAAGTGAGGTTCCAGGTTTATTTTGATATCCTTATTAATTAGGAGTGTTGGGCTACATTAGAAACTATTTTTCCCATTTAGAGCAATACAGGCAAGACTTACGTTTTAAATTTTTTTCCTTGACTCTATTTGGACTCTGATCTCTGTTACTTTAAATACATTACTGGAGTAGAGAGCATGAAACGTATATTTTGGCTTAGTTTGTAGATTCATGTTCCTTTGGAGAACTTGGGACTCATGGTTTTGTTTTGTTTTTTGAAGGTCCATTTCACTTTATTATAAAAGTCTCATCTATTTTAAACTATGCTATTTAAAACTTAGGGTTTTAAAAAACAAACCTTTTTGTATACGGAACACTAGTTATTGCTACTTGCTTATTCTAAAGTCCATGATCTTGCTTTCATTTCTAAGGTTTGGTTTATACATAGTTTTTATACTGGTATACCTAATTTGGCTAGGGTTTTGTTTCAATTTCAGAGATATCTCAGATTATATTGCAGGCCAGAAAATAATGACTGCTGGAGCATCAGAAATGTCTTGGTCCAAACCCCAATCTCCAGGGTAGCAGATAATACAAATATATTTTGGACACTTTTTTTTAATATCTCTGCTAAAAATTGCAGAAAATTTGTAAACTTTTATGAACAATAACCTTTTGTACTTAATCATGAAGTGTCTTAAGTTATTGAAAACATCTGAGAAATGGGAAGAACAACACACTTATTTGATAAAATAGTATAGTATGTCTTTTGAGTTTATTCTTTGTTTTTACTATAACTAAAAGTAGTGATTATTTTCTCTTACAAATAGGAATAATTTCAATGCTCAGTTTGTGTTCCAAACATATCTTCAGTTCAGTCTGTCACCATCCATACCTTCAGTTTTAAATATTCTGCTGCTGGTTTATAATAAAAGGCACAAATGTCAGCTTCAGAATGTAAATTTTATGGCAAATTCCTAATTTAAGTCTTAATTCAGTAAATCACTTGACATACTTTAAGCACGTGAATAGTTTCATTGACTTCACTGGCAAGTGTGTTATCGAGGGTATAGCACTGGAAAAACTCAGGAGACCTGCAATTTCTATTCCTAGTTCTGTCACTGACCTATTAAGTGACCTTGGGCAAGCCACTTCGCCTGATTCTCCATTTGTAAAGTGAGGTTAATTATACCTGCCTCCTTTCATCTGAGAGATTGATACTATTTATTTATTACTCACTTGCTTTAAGTGCCATGCTGAGGTGGAACAGTATCTAGTTACCATTTGCTGTATGCTTTATGGAAATTTAAGAGTTCTCCACATTTGGAAAGTCCCAATTTGGCACACAAGTTTTTGGCTTATATACATTTTCTTTATAGTAAAAGACTTAACTTTTTTGTTTTTGTTTTTGTTGTATTATTTTCCATGTGAAATGCAACTTTAGAGGCCCGGTATTCCTTTGATGCGTTCTGTGTTTAAAAATACCATATTTTAAAAACAGGGTCCTGATCTTGTATCATTTGCATTCTTTATAGTCCCACTGAAATTGATGAGAGTTTGGGGTTTACTAGAAATACGCACAATCCCAATTTTTCAGATTCTTACAAAACAGATGTCTTTTGCTAGTTTTAGTTGCTGTGTTTTTTCCTCTGGAAAAAAAACAAACTACAGTGCAACAACCAATTTTTATGTATTGTTTTATCCGCACTGCAAATGAAATGCTATAATAAAATCATAAAAGATTCTAATGGTAACTGATATAATTAAACTGGAAATGATTTAAGAGGCATTACCATTCATAACTATTTCATTTATATCAAATCGCATATATTAAGAACCAAGTATAAATGACCCACAGTACCACTACATTAGTGGAATTGTCTCTACTAATGGTTCTGTTAATGTCCTGAGTGCCAAAGAGATGTGGATCAAAAACGTCTTTGGGAATTGTATTTAGTGGCCTGGGGGTGAAGAGGAACTTCTGCAAAATTGTCACATGCACCTGAGTTCTACAAAATTGTTTTGCTACAATAAAACACATTAATGTCTTTACCTTATTGGTGGAAGTGAAACAATTAGAACTATTTTAGTGTAGTTTTAAAATTCCAGATAGATTACTAATCTCTTGCAGTAGCTGGGTGCCTTTTACGTCACGTGTTTATGGCACGTGTGTGGTTAAAAAGAATAACTGTCAAAGGATTGTTTTACTTCATTTTATCTTTTTACCATAGCCCGTGTTGCATGAAATGTACAACAACTCACTGCTTTTCTAAGTGTTTTAGGATTCTCAGAATAGTAAATTAAGGGAAGAGCTGCATATTTAACTCTTTTCTTTGGTTTCACGCAGCCAAGTATTACAAAATACTTTATCAAAAGCCATCATATCCTTTCCTATGATTACTGAATATTAAAATATTTGAATGTGTAAGCAACTTTTTTCCTTTTGTTCAGTTCATTCACTTGTATCGTTATTTGTGATCTCACATTTCACGATCATGGAAGCGATTGTGATGCCATAAGTATGGAACATTGGTACCAGAGAATGAAAGTGGAAGTGGGGGTAAAAATACAAGGCAACAGTGTCAAATTTTAGCTAAATAATTCTCAAAACACCTCCTATGAGGTAAGTAAATAGTAATAATTCAGATTCTCCCTCTATACAGTGGGGATACTGAGCAAAGTGACTTGTCCAAGCTCACCCTATATTAGAACTAAATAAAACCTAAATCTTCTGGTTCCAGAAGTGTGTTCTTCCTCCTTGTATGTACAGAACAAGAATGTGTACCACTGTTTTGGTTTACTATAATAAATATGTGGACTAGGACAGACCAGTCATTGGTAATTCAAAATGTTCAGTTCCAAATGGCAAAGTACAACCAAAACTCTAATTTGAATAATGCTGGACTGTGATGGGTGCAGTATGGGAGGGAGGAAAGGGTTTTTAAGTGGAGAGTTTAGCTAGGTCTCAGATCATTGTTTCTGGAGACAGTCTTTCTTGTTCTTTTATAACTTGTGTGTTATTTCTGCTATAGTAGAAAGTGTGTGTCAACAACTTAGTGTTAATACATAATTTAAAGAGTGAATTTTCTAAACAATATTTTTAAAACTCTTAACATTGAACAGTGTGCATCAGCAGTAATAAGCCATGTTTAAATTATTGTATTATTTTGTGCTGCTGTATTAAAAAACAAAAAACTCCTTGCTATTCCTCATTTTTCTCTTACCGGTGAAGCTTTTAGTAAATACTCAAGTGATAACTTCAGCAAAATACTTGGTTCTCAAAAAATATGAAATCGTTGGCTCTGCATTCCAGGCTTTATCTTGACAATTGGAGATAGAATTGCCAGTTTAGGTAATAGTCAGATACTGCCTCTTAGAGCGGCATACTCTGTCTCTGTCTCGTGGAACTGCCATTTTCTGCAGTTCCAAGTGTTGATAATAAAAGGGATGTGGTGATTTATTTTTAGTAGAATAAAATAAAAATAAATTATACTGCCACAGATTAAACATAGGTTTATAGACTCTCATGATTGTTTCTTTGCCTCTTGAGCATAGAGTGAATTTTTGGGGGTGCTCACTGTCGGCTTTTGCCATCCCCACTTATTTTAGAGTTTAAAACAATGGACTAAAGAGTAAGGAAAATAGTAATACAGGCTTAGTTTTTCTCTCAAATATAAGCAACACGGGGGTTCTAAAACAAGAGTTGGAACTTAAGTACATTGTGTGTATATTGAATATACAGGAGTGAGGGGTGTGTGGGTACATGTGTGCATGCACTGCTCAGACTGTACCTGTTTAGGTAAAGAACTTATGTTTCCAGGTCAGTCAGGTCATAACCTCTAAATTCATATATATGCTTCACCACCTAAAATGCCTATAATAAGGTTGTTTGACACTCCCCATTATAAGATCCTATTTTCAGTTGCTTCTAACTTTGGCAAACATAAAACATTTGGGCTATCTTAAACTGAATTATTTTGGAACGTTTCAGCTAAAACAGTTTGACCATTTCTGAGAATGAGGTTAGGGGAAAGTACTTTTTGCCAATTAAAAAAGCACTACACCCTTTCTTTTGAGATGTTATGGCACTCCCATGCTCTGGTGCAGGGACTTGAAATTTGACAGGATGATTGCATTTGTTCCGGGCTTATATTTTTGCTACCCCTGTGAAAACTTTCCCTAATTAATCTGAGCGATTAAACCTCTGAAAAAGGTTTACATCTGATCAGTAGTTTGTTATAATTTGGTTGCTGAATACCATGAAGAATCCTTCTGCACTGAGCATGCAGCATCCCAGGTCTGTAGGAGTTAAGCAGGACTTTCCCTGCAATTGCTCCTCCCAGTTACAAACTACTCCTATGATGCCAGGCACAGGAACTGTTGTGTCTGTCCTGTCAGTGACCCCTTGCTGATGCTCAGTCTGCAAGGAGAGCAAGGAGGAAGCAGCTTGAGTGAAATGCAGAAGGATAAAGAGCAGAGTGTTTGGAGATGAGGATAAGAGCTTGGTGTGGAGGGAAATAGGAACAGGAGCCAGGAGAGGGCAACAGGCCCTCCTTTTGTCAAGAGGACAAAAGATGAGGGAGAATGGAATTGGGGGAGGTATGAACTAATGGGGGTGCAGAGGAAAGAACAGAGGGAAAAAGGGAGAGGGATAGGAATTGGGTGTGGGAACAGCAGAAGAGAGGATGGGCCAAGAACTAGGCACAGTGGATGGGAGCAAAACAGGACAGGGAGAGGCTAGGGGGAACAAAAGCAGAAGAGTCTCTAACAAGTACAGCACACTGGAATTGAAACCATTATTCTTGAGTCAACATACCTTTGCTGTCTTAATTGTGAAAGCCACTGGGAAAATTTGTCTCATCTCCCTCTAGTAGCAGATCCACATAGAACATAACCTTCTACTGCTACTAGTTACTCCATTATCTCATGTGGCAGAGATTGTGCTGTGAATCTAAAGATCCCAGACCTGCTGGACTCCTGATTTATTCAGTGCCCACAATAGACTGCTCTAGAGATGAATCTGGGTTTTGTAATGAATGAAGCTGTGGTCTTTAGGACCCTGGCTTCATTTGTTGCAGAAGTTGGAAGGTGTGTTGTGAATAAGACAGGACTGCAGGAAGAGCAAAGAATGGTCTTGTGGTTAAGGCAGTTGAATGCATCACTAGAGAATTGGATTCTATCTCTGTTTCTGTCACAATGTTCCTGTGTGATTCTGGACAGTTCACTAAACACAGCATTTTCACAGTTGGCCGCTTATTTGGTATTCCTCATTCTCTGGGTGCCCAACAAGAGACACATTGGGCCACATTTTTAGAAGTGTGAGGAGCTCATGATTACAAGTGTTGCCAATGGGAGCTCTGGTCTGAACATATATGTTGCAATAAAATACTAAGTACTTTGAAAAATCAGGCCTTTAGGCTTCTCAAATTGGGCACTCAAAATTAGACATTTCTGACATATTTTTGGCCTTAGTCTCTGTCCCTTAGTTCACCATGTATAAAATGAGGATAATATAATCTAATCTCACAGGGATGCAAAGATAAATTCATTAATGTTAGTAAAGAACTAAGGTGTTACAGGGAGAACACCACAGGAAAGCCTTAAGAAAATTAATAATTCTCCATTATGTGCTGACTTTGGATGAAGTGCAGTAAATAATGTATAAGCCACACACTGAATTATGAAGCTAAAGTTGAAATATTGAATAGCTAACCTTTCAGAAAACACAGTCTATGTTAGTCCCAGATGAACCTGATTTGACTAATTGGAGGTCAAGCGAAGCTGCTAAGGCCAATGGGAATAGGGGATTGTGATAAACATCCCAAGGTTCATTGGTAGGAGGCCACAAGCTTCTTACGGTTCATGATGTAAGTAAGCCAGCAAGAGCAGGCTAGGGAATCTTCGTTCACCAGGAATCCCTAAATGGGCCCTGGGGACCAGTGAGGAAAGGCACCTACAGGTTGAGATCCACTTCATGGGGCCTTGAGAGCAAAAAGGAAGAGTAAGGAGATTTCTCTCCCCCCCTCCCCCAAAAAAACACACTCCTTCTGAACTTCAGGTCTCTTTCCAGTCCACTTTACTCCTGCAGAATTTAGAAGGACAGCCCAAGTCCTATGTATAGTAGGAAGCTGAAAGGAGGGGAACTTTAAGGTAAAATGGAAATTGCAGGCATATATATTGGAGTTAAGTGAATGTTACCTCAACAGTGCTAATGTAAAAACAAAAAAAGGAAATGCGGGTTACACTTCTTAAATGAGGCATCTTAACTTGTTTAATTCTGCCTTCATAATGACGCATTTAAGAAAATTCCAAACTAATGCTTCCATATCCCATCCATACTAAAGTTTCATCTTAACAGTAATAATAAAAACAAGATTCACTTAATTATGTTTGTGCCATGTCACAACATTTTTAGTCATAAACAGCACGTATAAAATAATTTTGTAAATGCCACGTTTGAAAAACTGTATATTGAAGGCAGTCTTTACTCACTCATCAGTAAGGGCCTAATCCTGTCAAATGCTGAGGGCACATAATGCTTTATATGAAATGCATAACACTTTAGGCTCAATCTCTGATGGCATGTGGCATCAAATTTTCCTAGTATCACTAGACACAAAATGATCCATATAGATCTATAGCATGCCCAGATTATTAAATTGGATTACTTACATAAAAAGAGTAAAAATTAATGTAGTAACAGAGCAACACTATATCAGAGATGTGACTCTATGAAACATAAATCCAGTGTTATGTAATGCATATCTTTAATACCCCACATGCAAAGAAGTGATGAAGGTTGGCTTATGTCTCCTCATGGGCAGAGTTTGAGTGCTCTGTTTGAGAAGTCCAATCTTAACTCTATATTTCTTGGATTTCCAATTTAACATTCTTGAAGGATAAGATGCATTCAAACCTTAACTTCACCTTACACTCTTTTTTTATGTCTGGGAGGATACTGGTTTGAATAACTTTTCCACTATAGCAGAGTAATTACTCCACTCTAGCTATGCTGTTATAACTTCCCTGTGTGGACATGCTATTCTGGAATAAAAATTATTTTATTCTGGAATAGCATGTCTATGCTGGGAAGACGCACCAGCATAGTTATAGCAGAATCATTATTCCACTCTAGGTATGCTGGTCAATTTCCTCTAAATAGGCTCTTTTTGCAATCTTATAGGCACACATGAATATAATTCTTCAACCAAAGATTGCAATATTATTAGCTATCCTGTAGACAACAAACAGAACAAATGCAGTATATATTCAGTAGTTAGGTAACTCAGAGACAAGTGTCCACTGCAACAGCAGTGGAATGAATATATCCCTGTGACACATTGCACACTTGTACTCTGTTGCTGTGTTATTGCATTTGGAAACATTCATTGATTTTAAACAACATCTTTAATGTATGTATCTGTTAAGATATACAGAGGTCTTCGCTTTTAATAGATGAAGTAGGCATTGAGAGAATGAGTGTACAATGTAAATTCTTCAGTTAAACTGGTAGGGTATTCTTTTGTGTGCTTTGTTTTGTAAAAATGTGCAGCTGGACTCCAGCTACCTTGTTTTGCTTTTTAGCAAAACCTCAGTTGTGCTTTGCCTTTTTCAAGTGACAAAAGCAAACTGTGTTTGATTTTGACTTCATAAGCTATAGGGATATAAAGTATTTTACATTTGCCAAGTTATTGTACTCTCTGTGACAGTATCAAGCTAAAATAGTCTCCATTTTGCCTTTTATAGGTTTCACGGCCATTGTTATCATCTAATCTGACCTCCTTTATGACATGGGCCTTAGAACTTCTCCAAAATGTCCTAGTGCATATCCTTTAGAAAAAATTGAATCTTGTTTTAAAAATTACCAGTGATAGAGAATCCACCATGACCTTTGTAAATTGTTCCAGTGGTTAATTACTGTCACTGTTAAAAATGTATGCTTTATTTCCAAGTCTGAATTTGTCTAGCTTCAACTTCCAGCCATTAGATTGTGTTATACCTTTCTCTGCTAGATTTAAGAACCTATTATCAAATATTTGCCCCCCCATATAAATGTTTAGCTTAAAGAAAAGGTTGAGGCGTGACTTGATTACAGTCTAAGTATATTGAGCTCCCTGAATCTATTATAGTAAGGCATATTTTTCAAACCTTTGATCATTCTTGTGACTTCCTGAATTCTCTCCAGTTTATCAACATCCTTTTTGAATTGTGGACACCAGAATCAGAAACTGTATTCAAGCAGCAATCTCCCCAGTGCCACATATGAGGTAAAATAACCTCTCTACTTCTGCTCAAAATTCCCCTGTTCATGCAGCCGAGACTGCATTAACTCTTTTTAGGCCACAGTATCTCACCATGACCCCCAGTTCTTTTTCAGAGTCATTGCTTCCCAGGATAGAATCCCCCATCCTGTAAGAATGGCTTATAATCTTTGTTCCTGATTGAATACATTTATATTTAACCATATTAAAATCCAGATTATTTGCTTGCATTCTGTTTACCAAGTGACCCAGATCACTCTATATCAGTGACCTGTCCTCTTCATTATTTATCACGCCTCTAATTTTTGTGTTATCTGCAAACTTTATCGGTGGTGATTTTGTTTTCTTCCAGGTCACTGATAAAAGTGTTAAATAGCATAGGGCCAAGAACCAATCCCTGTAGGACCCCTGAGAAACACACCTTGCTTGATGATGATTCTCCATTTACAGTTGCATTTATGTGACCTATCCATTAGCTAGCTTTTAATCCATTTAATGTGTGCCATGTTAATTTATATCATTCTAGTTTCTTAATCAAAATGTACTAAGTCAAATGCCTTACAGAATTCTAAGTGTATGACTTCAACACCTTTATCAACCAAATTTATAATCACATCAAAATATGATTCCAACTTAGTTTGACAGACTGTTTTGCATAAACCCGTGTTGATTTGTATTGATTATTTTATCCTCTTTTAATTCTTTGTTAATCATAGACTCATAGGTCAGAAGGGACCAATATGATCATCTAGTCTGACCTCCCGCACAAGGCAGGCCACAAAACCCTACCCATACACATTTATAACAACCCCGAACCCATGACTGAGTTATTGAAATCCTCAAAAGTGAGATTTGAAGACCTCAAGCTGCAGGGAATCCACCAGCAAGCGATCTGTATCAGCTGATCCATTATCTTGCTTGGCATTGATATCAGGCTAACAAGTCTATAATTACTTGGGTAATCCTGTTTACCCTTTTTAAATATTGGCACAAGGTTAGCTTTCTTCCAGTCTTCCTGGAACTTCCCAGGTGTTCCAGTACTTATTGAAAATCAACTTTAACGGTCCAGCGAGCTTCTCAGCTAGCTGTTTTATTAAAACCCTTTGTTACAAGTTATCTGGACCTGCTGATTTAAGTGTCTAACATCAGTAGCTGCTATTTAACATCCTCCTGAGATACCAGTGGACTGGAAATACTATTATCATATAATATGACTAAATAATTTGTTTTTTCCACATACAGAATGAAATTTATTGAACACATCTGCCTTTTCTCCATTACTACTGATAAATCTACCATTTCCATCTAGTAATGGACCAATACACCATTGTTAGGATTCTTTTTGTTGCTAATATATTTTTAAAAACTCCTTACTATCATTAACTCTGCTGGCCATAAATATTTCCTTGTATCCCTTTGCTTTCCTTAGCGATATTCTACCATTCCTAGCTTCTGATTTATATTAACTACTATCAGCTTCTCCTTTCTTCCATTTGTTTTATATATATATATATATATATATATATATATATATATATATATATATAAATTTTTTATAGCTGCCTTCACTTCCCTTCTAAACCAAGTGGGTTTTTTTTAACCAATATGGCCTTCTTCCTCTCTTGTGGGCTTGTGGCTTTTTGGGCCTTTAGTAAGGTGTTCTTAAATGATTCCCAATTATCATTCACATTTTTCTGATTAAATTCTTCCTTCCACCTACTTGACTCTTAAGTGTTTTAAGTTTTGTGAAATTGGCCATTTTAAAGTACCAAGTATATATATTACTGGTCTGGACTTCACATTTATAGTGCGCAAATAGAATAATCAAGTTATGATCACTTGTATCTTAACTACCATTAATTTTTAGATTTGTGATCAGTTCTTCTTTATATGTTAAGACAAAGTCTTTTATAGAATTCCCCCATGTTGGACGCAACACTTGTTGAGTTAGGAAATTGTCATCTGTAATATTTAGAAATTCCAAGGGTATTTTAGAACTGGCAGTATCAGACATCCAGATTATGTCACTCGAATTGAAGTCCTCCATGATGATGTAACATTTTTTTCCCATACATCTTATAGACAGGTGTGTAAGGAACCGTCATCTGTTCCCTGGTGTGTTTTTAATGGTATGTAGCAGACACCAATTAACACTGCATCTTGTGCTTTATCTGTTAGGACATTGATCCATAAACATTCAAGATAATTTTCTTCCAAGTTATCAATGACTCAGAAATAGGTAATGCCATTTTTGACATGGAGTACCTCCCCTTTTGCCCACTTTATACTTCCTAAACAGGGAAGTGTATGACTCATCAAATGAATCATCTCATCAGGTTTCAGTAATACCAACTAGACTGAATTTATGCTTTAAAAAAAAAGGTGAGGGGGAGGGGATTCTTCTTGTTTGCTACCTAGGGTCCTAGCATTGGTGAATAGGCAATTAAAGAATTTTTTCTCTTTATGTCCTTTGGTTCTTTTAATTTTGTTCTCAGCATCTTGATTCTGTGCTAAATGAGTGCTCATATTGTCTCTCTTTTTACCTTCTTTAAATCTTGCCCTATTTCTAGGACTATATGAAGAATAATTTTTTAAAAAAAATTTGGCAATATTAGACTCAAGCCCAGGCTTAACACTGTCCCAGCCTATGGAGGCCCCCATGATTTCCTGTGACGCTCCAGTTCTGTCCTCCCCCCACTTGCTTTATCTCCAAGAAGCCCCTTAAGAGGAAATCACATGCAAACCCCCAACTGTATCGTCTTCTCATCTGATGTCTTCTGGAGGAAGACATAGTGGTTTGCTAAATGCCTCCAGTATCTTCCTGGGGAGGTCTGCACAATCACAACCTTCTGTGATTCCTCCTACAGTATCCTAAATCATCCAGTGTCCATGCTTCAGTAGCACCTTTCCACGGGGTCCTGCCCTCCTTAGGCACCTTTCCTGGGTCACATTAGGTATCTTACATGAGGGACAGTCAAGGGATTGTTTTTAATTCCTAGTGGAGCAGTGATAACCCTCCCCCATGGAGAAGAATACAATCCCTAGTCCACAATACATATAATATGTACAGATAATATTAATAAAGAAAATACAGTAGTCCCTAGTTATACTGCATGCGATTGCAGTACCAAGGCCACAGGATCTCCCTCCACAAAAGATAATAATGGGGAGTTGCAGAAAACAAGGAGTGTCCAACTCTTTGGCAAGGTGGAGCTTTGGTGGATAAAGGGAGAAAGTACTATAAGCCATCATGTCCTCATTATAGTTTCTCCCAGGAATCAAAAATTGGCCCCGTGGGGTTTTGGTTCTACACTGGACACAATTTAAGTTCTGGATCTCAAATCCAAACACCATTTCCTACTCAGTTTCCAAAATTTGGATTTGGTGTTTGTCTTTTTTCATTCTATCTAAATTTAAAAAAAATTGACTTATGATTATAAATATGGCATCCTGAATGAATAAATAAATAGTTTTATTTTAAATCACACCTGTGTGTTAAAGCATCACCACTCTTTTAACTGCCTCTTTACCATTCCCCTAAGATAATTTGATTGAAGATAAACTCCACTCCTGGGTTAACTGCCATTTTTAAATAGTGTTTTTCAGGAACTGTATTTTCTGAGTACATTTTCATAATTTCTGCATCGCTACTCTTTAAAAGTAGTATTTAATATGTCAAACATAATTCAATTTTAAATGCTAATTTTAAAAAGTCTTTAAACTGCTTTGTAAATCTATGATATAACCTACCAGCTCCGTGCATATGGGTTGAATAATTCCTAATATTACATTCTGCATATTTTTCATGTAATAGATCACTTATTTTTTTCACTAACCATTGTTGAACTTATTTTGGTTTAGCACAATTAAGAAGGATATAAAAAAAGCTGATTAATATTTCCTGGCTCTGTGTTTGATTTGATATGGAAGAGTTTCCTTTAAGACAGCCCACAGGTGTTCCTATTTGCCATCACTAGATTATTTTGGAATTTGTTTTGTGTTGCCCAAGCAGATGGCTGTTTGATTCAGAGAGTAAAATACAAAGGTTCCACACATAATGAAAGGAAGGCCAACAGTCACAATATTTACTTATTTTTGCAAGCACTAGCAAAAGCAACATGAAAATGAAGCTTTGGAGGTTGTAAGATGAGTGCAAGTCAACAACAAAAACTGGGGCAATTTATTCTTTTTCAATAAATATACCTTTTTTATTCAAATAGAAATGGTAGGAAAAAAATGTACCATTAAAATATTTTTTATAAACCATGTTTTTATTATTCTGTTCTTTGGAAGATTTTTTTCATTTCCAACTGATAAGCTATTTGCCAAATTATTGTTTCCCTCTGAATTTTTCCTTGTTGATTCCTAGGTGTGTATCTGCTATCTTGTGCAGCAATGAGCCTGGAATTCAGTCTGCTGGAATAAGACAATGGCCTCTACATCCAGTTGAAATAGAGGGGTGAGCAGCTTCCTTGCAGCTGGTACCATGTTAACTCCTCCTTTAGCAGGCAGTACAGAGGGAGGCAAATTCCATTGTATTTTTAATGGAGAGTGCAGTTTGTTCCTAGATATTTCTCCTGTCCAAAGCAGGCTAGCTATTTTTTGTTTCCATTTTTTACTTTGCTGTGTATAAACACAAACAAATGGATGGCTCTATAGAAAGTACCGGTATTGTTACTACTACTAATCATCCTGGATCAAGTCAGCAGCCCATCTCTGTCTATCTCTAACTGTGGCCACTACTAAATGCTTCAGAGGAAGGTGCAGTTTAAAAAAAATCCTATAAGGAACAAATATGCACTAATAATTCCATAAGAGTAGTTTCTCCATAACCCCAAGCAATTAGTGGTTGATTTATACCTTGAAGAAATGAGGGTTTATAACTTTTGTAACTGTCTGCCATGGTTAGTCTTACTGCAGATGATGTTGTTTATATACTGTAAATAGCTGTTTCTTTCTTGAATCCTACAAAACTCTGTCAGCCATATCTTGTGCCAATGAATCCCACAAAGTAGTTATGCCTTGAATTAATATCTCTGGGTGTCCACTTTGTTAGTTTATTATTAGAGAGTAACTAGGAGCACATGATTGACCTGTATACCATTAAGCATTTTGCATACCTGATTCAGCTCATTTATTAGTCTCCTGTCTAAACAACATAGACCTTATTCATACAAGGAAGTCTTTCCATTCCTTTAATCATCATTGTTGCTCTTCTGTGACCCTTCTCTTTTTCTGTTCTGTCCTTCTTTGAATTTAATTATATTTACTGACCAGAACTGAGCACAGTATTAGAGATGAGGATGTACAGCCAATTTATATAAATACATTATATTATGTTCTTATAGTATCCCTTTCTTAATAAAACTCCACATAATTTGTGGTGTGTTTGTTTTTTTTAACCACCACTGCATAACGAGCAGATATATTTCTTTAGTTACCCAAAATGAAGACTCAGTCTTTCCTGAGAGGCTTCAGTTAATTTAGAACCAACCAATTGCATAATTAGCTCAAATTGTTCTTTCAGTTTGCGTTACCTTAGAGTTGCATTCACTGAATTTTTATCTGTTGTTATCTTGCCCAATAGCCTCATCATCCCCTCCTGCAGTAAAACCCACAGAAGGAAGCTATAGAGGAGGACAGCTCTGAAATAATTCCTTTTAGAGTCCCTTATCAAATGTTCCACTGGGGAAGAGATAGTGTTGGAATCCTTCTCAGTGGATTGGGCTACAGATCTGTTCCCAAATACCCAGTATCTCTTCCTCTTCCCCTTCTACATCAGGTGGGAGAGAGCCAAACATGAAGAGTCTGTTCTGTGTCAGGATCTGGCATGAGTGGGTCATTCAGATTATTAGTAGACCCCTGTTAAGTTCCTCATGGTCTTCTATAGACTTTACTAGTTTACATAGCTTATCACCTGCAGATTTTGTTACCTTACTGTTCATACTCTTTTTTTCAGGTCATTTAATAATGGTATGAAAATACATCAGTCTGAAAAAGGTTCATTTGGATGGACACTTTATTATTAACCTCTTTACATGTTGAAAATTGATCATTTATTCCCACTTCTGTTTTCTATCTCTTGACTCTGTTCTTACTAAGAACAGAATGTCACCTCTCATCTGTGACTACATAGTTTCCTTATTAGTCTTCTGTGCAGAACTTAATATATGAACTTTCAAAATTTTACCAAATTATATCCTCTGGTTTTCCATATCCATTAATTTGACTTAGTCAAATAATGATAGTAGATCAGAGAGGCACAATGTAATCGTACAGAGCTATGCTGATTTGTCCCTTTAATGTCACCCTAAGACATGAAATACGAATAGCCTATAACAGCAGGCAAATGTACAGTTCTTTTCTTCATTCTGTTTACAAGTGAAAACACCTATATGGCTTCTCCAAGAATAAACTATCCGATGAAACCAAACGAGATCCTGAAAATATGATGAAGCTGTAAGAAAGCTGCTATTTTAGAATGTGGCCTTTCAGAATCATACAAATTTTACTGAAGACCTCCACTTTAACTGTTAAGATGAACACTGGCCATCACAAGACTGCTTAGTCCTTACATGTCTCAGTACAGTAACAAAATAATACTACAAGTATTTTGATTAGTAAGTGCATTTATTCCTTCTCTTCCCACCTTCCCCCATTTTTATAATTTCTGTAGTGGAAAAATCTATAATATTTTGGAATTCCAAAAAACAGATACTCAATCTATAGTTTGATGGAGATGAAGTGATCTTTAACTGATACCATGAAGACCCTTAGAGCTAAATATGCTCCTCTGATAAATATATGGGACAGTGGAATTTAAATAAAAAACTCAAGATGTAGCAAGAACTTTGACATTTTCCTCTTTCTTTCTATTCCATAATAAAAGAGTGGAATGACACTAACCTAGTAGTCATTACTTAATACATTTGGGTTAGAAGTTAGAATCCTCCCAAGTATCTAAGGATTTGAAAAAACATGTTGATTTAATTCCTAAGAAAATTAATGAAAATAAAGCTTATGAAATCTGAATTAAATACTTTACAATTTCATTATCTTTCTTTTCTTTTCTTTTTATTGGCCTTTCCAAAGGTGTTATTTCTAAAGTAGTTTAAAATGTGAACCTTTTATTGATTCTTGTTACATTAGTGGATGGTGTCATTGATGATATTTAGCGCCAAATTTAAGAAATTAAATTGCAAAAATCTATATTACAATAAAGTTGCTTCTTAGTACTGTAAAAGTTTTACAGAACATAAATACTCTCACCAGAACTTGATCTAAATAAGATCAGATAAACATAAGACATAGGATAGTAGTTTCTGAGAGAGCTGGCTAGGGTGTTACTCACAATGAGGAGGGGTTTCATAATGAGCTGGGTTTATTTGAAGGGGGGCAGAGAGGGAACTAATCAGAGGAAGCCAAGGAAGCTGTTCCAGGGATAGTTGGCAGACATCTGAGAATAGGAGAAGGAGACAAAGGAGTAATGGAAGTGGTTGGGAGTAAAAGAGCAGGAAAGGGTGGAGAGCAGAAATCAGAGTAAAAATGTACATGGAAGAAAGATTATGTAGACCCTTGTAGGTGAGGAGAAGGAGCTTTAATTTTTATGCAGCAAGAGATGGGAAGGATGGAGGAATTAATAGGCAGCAGGCTTAAAACAAACAAAAGGAAGTACTACTTCAACAACACACAGTCATCCTGTGGAACTCATTGCTAGGGGATATTGTGAAGGCCAAAATTATAACTGGGTTCAAAAGAGAATTAGATAAGTTCATGGAGGATAGGTCCATCAATGGTTATTAGCCAAGATGATCAGGGATGTTACTCCATTCTCTGAGTGTCGTAAGCCTTTAATGGCCAGAAGTTGGGAGTTAGTGATGGAATGGATCAATCAATAATTGCCCTGTATTGGTCATTCCCTCTGAAGCGTCTGGCATTGACCACTGTTGGAAGACAAGATATTGAGCTAGATGGACCATTGATCTGACCCAACATGGCCATTCTTAAGTTTTTAAGAATGACATGTGGTAGTCACACTGTGTGTGAGAAAAGTGACTTTAGTAGCATATTAGAATGATACAACATAATTGAAAGTTATAAGAATCTATGTCAGAGATTATCAGATGTGGACATATATTTTGAGCAGTGGTCACAATGAGGAAAGGACAGATTTGGAAATACTAAAAAGGAAGAAACAACTGGAATTACAGAGATTGGATATGTGAAGAAGAGGAGGGAGAATATAGATTTTGGAAGTAATGTAAAGTTGTCAGTGAAATCAGAGAGGGGAGAGGTTTTAGAAGAAAATCTTAAACCTGTTTTAATATGTCTTAAATTAGAGGTGGTAGTTAAACATGCAAGAATGGATTTCCACGTGTTAGCTAGTAATATGAGGCTGGACTGAGGTGGAGGGTCACTAAATCAGCCTGTGGCTCAGGTTTTCCATTTGTAAAATGGAGATAATACTTTCCTCATAGAATTATTTGACAGCTTAATTTCCTAATTTTTGTAAAATACTTTAAATTCTTTGAGTGATGGATCCCTATTGTATTCCACTGAGGGTTATGTGCATGTGCCCAGAGCTGGAGCTTTTGAAACTAGTACTGTTTGGTGGTCTGCACATGCATCCCTGCATTGCCTCATGGTTTTACCCAAGTTGATAAAGGGGAGAGTGAGCTGCCAGTATCTCCAGTTCCTTCTCACTGCCACATGGTCCAAGACGGAGCTTCTACTATCCTTTCGTCCTTGTAATGCATTTTTCCAAAACTTTTAGGAAAAACTGTTTTTATTCCTGTTTATAGTTCGGATTTTATTGTTTTTGTTCTACGTTTTCTAGTTTCAAGTTGTTTTTTGTAGGATTCAGGACTTGGGACACTGTTTCAGCAGTTTTTCTGCCAAACATTCTCCCATATCACCAGTACCCAGGTCTGGGTATTGAATTATGCTGAAGATACTGGGGTTTAAAACCTGTACTTCCTGCTTTAGCTCGTTTTCCATCAGCAACGTGCAGCAGCACTGTTTGTACTGCATGGGGAAATGCCACATTGCATCAAGGTGCAGTGTCTGCCTCTCCTTGCCTGCCTGTACACAAAACAACCGGACTGTCCATCTCAAGAAGCACTGCATGGAGACTGTCATGGGACCGGCATCAGATCTCGGGTGGGGAACCCCCACCCTCCCTTATACATTGGCCAAGACATGAGCCAAAGAAGCATGTGCATAAACATGACAACAAGCCTTCCAAGTCCAAGAAGGACTTGGCACGATCTATGAGTTATTGGAGGAACAATACATTCCAAGGCCCATAAGAGCCAGAAAAGGCCGCACCAATAGCTCAGTCTGTCGGTACCAATCAAGGATCCTGGTACACCACCTACTTTGGTTCCATTGACGTCTTGTGAACTCTCGGTTCCCAGACAGATGTCTCTACCAGTATTGATCCTGCCAGAGGACTGGATACCACGGACCAGGGAGTCTTTAAAGTGCTCTGGGTTCCCATGAGCTGTTTGCATGGAAGGACTGAGGTTGCACAAGCCCCAATCCATTTGCCTACTCAGAGGGCTCCTTCTCCCACTATATTTCTGCCACCCCCTATTCTGGCAGCTCTGGTGGCACCACCATTCGTGGACATATTTGACTTCTCTGATTTGGACAATATGGGTGTCCAACATGGCCCACTGCTCCCATTCTGGAAGCACAACTACCAAAAGGTTCCAACGGCACCGTGGCAGTTTCCCACCTTGCCTTACCTGCAGAGCTGGTATCCGGCCCTCTGGTCACATACTCAACAACAGAAGGATCAACCAGGTCGGCCATATTGAAGCTCGTGGCCCTAGTATTCATCTTCTGAATGGTCCTGCTCCCCCGCATCGCCACCACAATCGTCATCAGGTGGATGTTCAGAAATAGCATTCAATGATGCAGTGATCAGCCTGACTCTGATGGTACCAGTGGATCCAGAGAGGCTTCCCTCGTGTTCCCCAGGTGTGGCCATCTCATCAACCCCTTCTTCTCAGCCAGATGACTATCACCAGTGCCTGGAAGTGCCGCAGAGCATAGCCAAAGCTATCCAGATCCCATTAGAAGAAGTACAGAATAGTCAACAGCAGCTACTTGACATCTTACACACATCAGTATTAGTGAGGATGATCCTATCAATCAACAATGCCATCCTTTAACCAGCATGCACCATATGGCATGCCCTGACCATATGCTCACCCACCCTAAAAGGGACTGAGAAGAGGTACTATGTCCCTCCCCCAGGGGTGAGAGTTTCTGTTCTCTTATTCTCCACCCAACTCACTAGTAATCCAGGTGGTATCAGAGTGGTTCCAGAAACAACATCTATGTTCCATCCTGACAGACAGGGTGGATAAGAGACTGGACCTCCTGGGCAGAAAGGTCTTCTCAGCTGGACTCCAATTCTGTATCTCCAACTTCTTAGCCCTGATGGCCAAGAATGACTTTTTCAACTATGGACGGATGGCTGAGTTCACCGACGGTTCTGGAAGGGCCTTCTACAGAAATACCCACCCATTCAACCTGTCACTCACCAGTGGGACCTCAGCCTAGTCCTCACCTCATTGATGAATGCTCCCTTCGAACCTCCTGCTCTCTGTCCTTACTCTCCATGAAAGTCACTTTCCTCATTGCCATTACATCAGCCAGGAGGATTGGTGAACTGGAAGCCATGATGACCTAACTCCCCCCTTTAACTACCTTTCATAAAGACTAGGTCTCATTATGGCTGCACCCAGAGTTCCTACCGAAAGTTGTTCCCCCCATTTGACCTCAATCAACCCAAACATCTACCTATCTTCTTCCCCAAGCTTCACTCCTCTCTAATGAGGAATAACAACTTCTTCCAGTTGTGTCTTTGTGGGTAGTCCACTTTAGGTGTCTGAGCACCCTGCACGTGAGATCAGAGATTTATGGTAGTAGTGCCCGGTTGGGTTACACATGCACGGTCGTCGTCTCATGCTGTTTTCGGTGCTTACATAGTGCTGTGCAACCAACTGTCTCTCAGTTCCTTCTTTACTGCTTTTGGCTTGAGTGGGAGCCCTCAGCAGTGCCCTTCTTCTTAGATAGTTAATAGTTAGCTGTTCTCATTAGGAATCTAGTAAATTCTTACTTTTTCTTCCCTTGTTTCACCCATATCCTATACTCATTTAAAAAAACTTATTCTTATTTCATTCTATCTTTCCTGGAGTTTTTTCCCCCTTTTCTTTCTATAATTTATAGTTAGGAAATAGACTACTAGGAATTCTACACAACGAACAAAAACCTGGGCATGTCTGGTTCTCCAGGGTTCAAAGGGTGCCTAACCTGCAGGCTTTCCATTCCGCTTTCAGACAGTCATTCTCAGTGTGTCCATTGCCTCGGAGAATTGCACATCACTCAGAAGTGCTCCCATTGCCACAATTTGAATGTGAGAGCAAGGAAGGCTAGAGACCTTCAGTTGAAACTTCTTCTAATGGAAAAATCATTGCCACCCACATCAGAGCCTGAACCCAGAGTCTTTTCCGAGCTAACGGTCGCCCTCGGCAACCTCTAAAACAGGGCTAGGCACAAAAACACCTAGCAAGGAGTCTGTTCCAAAAAGTACACCGCAAGCTCACCTGAGAGGAAACCAACAAAGAAAAAGCATCCCTCGGCCATGGAATGACTTTGGTATCAATGGCACCAAGTGCTTCAAACTGTGAGACTTTGGTACTGTCAGGTACTGCAAAAGTACCTATTGACTCGTACCCTAAGAGGGTAGCTCGGAGAAAGGTACTAAGGGCAAGGAAAAGCGCACAGCACCGATACCTACGAAGCCAAAAAGACAGCTGGCACAGACCACTTCAGCTGTACGTCAGTCTATGCTACCACCTATGGTATCAGTGAAGCCAAAGGGAATGATACCTCCACCAGCCGCACCAATGCCAGTACCGACTTTCCCGGCACCACAGCAGTTTCTCAGGCAGGCAGAGACTAGAACCCCAATCCCTACCTGGGACCTCAACCTGGTACTACACAGACTTATGGAACTGCCTTTTGAGCCACTTGCTTCCTATTATACCTCTCCATGAAGGTCACCTTTCTTATTGTCATCACGTCTGCTAGGTGAATAGGTGAGCTAGGTGCATTAATGGCTGGCCGATCCGCCATATACAATTTTCCTTAAAGACAGGGTCACCTTGAGACCACATCCAAAATTTTTACCTAAAGGTGTTTCCTCTTTTCAGTTAAATGAACCTATCTACTCACCTGCATTCTTTCCAAAACCACACGCAGATAAAAGAGAGGCAGTGTTCCATACTCCTGACATAAGAAGAGCACTGGCCTTCTACCTAGATAGAGCAAAAAGCTTTTAGAAAATCTCTGAGACTATTCATTTTTATAACAAAGCGATCAAAAGGAGACTATCGCCAAACAAAGACTGTCCAAGTGGCTATTGGGGTATATTCACCTCTGTTACCAGAAAACGCACCAATAGGCTCCAGTTGGGACTCGCATGCATTCTACGAGAGCACTCTCAACATCGGTTACTTTCCTTAATAATGTATCTATTATAGGCATTTGCAAAGCAGCTAGTTGGGCATCAGCACATACTTTTTCAAAACACTAGGCAATAGAACAACAATCAGCCTCAGATGCCCTGCTCGGAAACCTAAAATTGGAGCACCCACAGGGACACCCATCTTGAAGAACCTCAATTACTGCAGAGGAGTACTGGAGACAGTGGTGGCCTGCCCTTCCCTTTATCGCCTTGGGCAAAACCACAAGATGCATGCGCAGACTGCCAAACAGTACTACTTTCTAAAGCTTCAGTTCTGGGCACATGGCACATCTGCATTAACCGTCAGCGGAATACAGATAGGAGCCACACATCTCAAAGAACCTCCAGTTGCAGCTAAGTAATCTAATTATCCTTAGATGGAAGGTTGTTGTGATATCTATGTACAAAAGATTTTTTTATTTAGATTTTTATTGCAATATTAATGTGTGTAAGGTTTGTTTATGATGATATAGCAATGTGCCTTTGTAGTGAGAAATTGTATCTAAGAAACATTGTTATAATGGAAAAGTTTTGTGAAGGAGATGATGTTACTATCTGCCCCACCCATATCCCTGTAGATTAATGAGAATGCAATGCAGTATTAACAGTTCTTGTATCTTCAGTGCTTGCTTTGGGGTTGTGTGGGGTGAGTATAAGGAGAGTTGCATTTTAATTAGAGATGGGCCAAGAATACACAGTATAGAGATTGGGATTAGTAAATCGGGCCTAGGTTTTCAGTCCAGAATCCCATGATTTGCTCTTATGAGGTTTTTGACTTGGAATGGTGTTCAGCTGTTCTTGTGAGGCTTTTGCCATCTTGGACTGGAATTTTGTAAGAATGCCTGCTGTCATGAGATCTTTGGTGCCTCCAGACCAGAACCAGAAAATAGTCTCCTAGTTTTTTCATTAAAACTATAAACAAAAGGTTTAAAGGATCTAGGAATGTGAATCCAATCCTTTTTCTCCACAAAATTGGATGTCTTTCTAAAAATTGTTCTCTAGCTCAAACACAAAAGAAGACGATTCAGGAACTACTGGGTACTATTGTACGGCCTGCATTATGCAGAAAATCAGACTAGACTAATGGACGTTTATGGACTTGAAATATGTGAAAATGTACAACAGGCCCCAATCAGGATAGGAGTCCCATTAGGTATGGCCTTCCTCTGTTCAGGCTGTGCAAACCCTTCAACAAAATGAAAATGGAGGACATTCTGCAAACAAACTCAAATGTTTTCTGAATGAAAAATTCCACTTGCGACTTTTTTAATATCTACAAAATAGAATACATGTGCAAAATAAATGAATAATTAGTCCTATATTAATAGTCATATATTACAATGATATGCAGGGGTGTGAGAAAGATTTGGCAGCAACCAAAGCACTCCTGGTGACGAGGCATATTATAGGAGGAAAAGGTTTAGGGTTCAGAGACTTAAATGGTGTAAATTGCCATAGCTCCATTAACTTAAATGTTTTGTTTCCTAGTATGACGGCTGCCTTAGAAAATGAATATAATTGCATTATCAATAAAATAATTGATTCACTTTGCTATTGCACACAGAAATCTTAGTAACTTTTTTTGCGTTGTGTAGAACCCATTTTAAAAAGGTTATTTTTGTAACTGACATCTTTTACTCTTTTCTAGAATATTTGTTCTCACTTATGATGATTTGATATTATAAAACCCTTCATTAACCATGATGGCAACACAGACATTAAGTATAGACAACTATCAAGATGGACAACAAGTGAGAGCATTTTTTTCTCCCCTATATACTGCATTACTATTAGCAAGTAGCAAAATGACTTTTTTTCTTTAAGTAGGCTGTATACAATATATGGATTCTGATGTGATGTTGCATCTTTGTGCAGTGGTGCCTAAAACTACATTCAAATTATTATTAGTTTGGGGGCAAGTCATGCCATTGATCTGCTCTCTAAAGACCTGTTCTCCACTATTGCTGTATGCCAAATTGAGCAGTACGTACAAGTCTTCATGCCTTCCCTGCAGATGGGAACAGTGTTAAACTGTCAGAAGAAAAACTGAGTTATTGCTTCCCCTATAAAGAGGTCTGGTTAGCTGAACAGTCAATTCTTTTTTTTTTTTTTTCTATGAAGAGGCAGTTCTCTGGATTGCTCTCCTCTGTTTGGAGTACCCCCTGCTTTTATTTTGGAGAGCTGTTTTTCCACAAACCCCTTTCTTTGACAGGTGTAGTTTGTCTAGAGTTTTTCTGTGCCTTGGTAAAGAGCTGGTGGAAATGGTGGTTCTTTCTTGTTTTGCTCCTCAGGAGCACTATGCAACAAGGTAGTCTTCTAGATTTGTCTTGGCTCCTGTAGTGCACAGGAAAAAAATGAAAGAATGTAGGCCTCCCCCCAGTTTTAGGTGACTTCTTTTCTCTTTCCATGACTCAGGGTGAGGACCCCTCCACATACAGACTCTGCAGAAATATGATTATAACCTTTATGATTATATGTATGAGTCTGTTTTCCCATTACCCCGTCTTCTTTCTGTTAGCCAAAAAATGAATCCATCGGTTATGTCTTTCTGCAGGCATAGTGGCTTCCAAATCAGCTAAGCCTTCTGAGAGAACTTCTTGATGGTCAGGAAGTTCTGACATTTTCTCAAAATTTCATATTGAGCTAGAAGAGGGCTCAGCCATGCCAGACAACAAAGTACAAACACTTCAGTCTGCTCAAGTCTCACTCCAGGGGATAGTGTCTTAAATTCCTTTTGTTCATTGTGTACGGAATTACGTTCAACTTTGTCTCTAGATGACGTCTGAGTTGAGTACTCTTAGTACTTACTAAAGGGCTGACTCTTCCTTCAAAGGATTGCTCCTGAGAACAAGATGGTGACAACTCTTATGAGAGTGGGTCCTTCTGTGCTTTTTGATTTTCTTTCTGAGGCCTTGCTCCTAGTCTGGTGGTGATGCTTAATGCAATTTTTTCTGCTCAAGACAAAACCTGACTGGTTCAATGCCCACATGGGGATGTGACTAATGCTCAAGCAGGAAATAAAATGCAATCCTTTTTGAAGGGAAGATTGGATTCCATGGTGGATAAATTCTTCAAGTGGGATAATCTTTTTGTCCCCCTTAATCAGGCTCTTAGTCTGAAAGAAAGCCATAAAAAAGTTTGAGGCATTCTCAGTCCACTGGTGCCATTCACGATGTGCTAGACTGATTGAGTTCCCCTACAGTAACTTTAACAATGTTCTTGTGAAGATATAATATAGCCAGTATGATAATGGAATAACATCAAAGATTACAGGACTCTATATCCTGTTAATAATGTTTAATTCATGACTTTTTAGGTTTATCTTTTAAGGTGCATTGCGCTTTCCTGTTTTTTGCATCTTTTTCCACCTCTTAATATTGCAGCTCTTACTTGTGTAGTCCTCCCCCTCATCCTCCCGCCACCCCCTACTCCCACACACACACACACACTCCAGAGTACCAATTCAGGGATACTATCAGGTCTTGTCTACACTACAGAGTTTTATCAATGCAAGTTATGCCAATGATCAAAAAGTGCTACAATACATCACTTGCGCCTGTTCACACAGCACTTATTCTGTTGGTGGAGCGCGTCCACAGTTGGTGCTCTAGCATCAACAGTGAGAGCAGTGTACTGTGTGTGGGTAGCTATCCATTGTGCAACTCACCACCTTCTTCAGTTAGGAGTTGTGGGAAGGTGGGGGGGATTGCAGTGCATCATGGGTGTGGGCTCAATGCCCCAGGATGCGCTTTTTTCCCATCCTATCATTCCATGAGTTTCTGACTGCATTTCACAGCATTTTTCAATGGCCTCTGTTTACTATGCACCTGCCATATCTGTCTGAAAGGATGGATCATTCACTGCTCTCCACTGTTGTGGTCACTGTTAGGAACACATCGTGGATGGTCATGAGCTTCCAATCTGAACAGGAATCCAAGGCACCTGACCTGCTGTCTGCCATGGAAAAAAACAATGCCAAATTACTTTTGGCATTCATGGCATAGCCGCACCCAGTGGACCATCACTTTTGGGCATGGGAAACAAGCACTGAGTGGTGGGATCGCTTTGTTATGGAGGTCTGGGATGACAAGCAGTGGTTGCAGAATTTTTGGATGTGGAAAGCCACCTCCTGGAACTGTGTGCGGAGCTCACCCCAGCATTGTGGTGCAAGGACACCAAAATCAGAGCTGGCCTCTCGGTGGAGAAGTGTTTGGTGATCACCATGTGGAAGCTGGCAACTCCAAACTGCTACCAGTCGACTGTGAATCAGTTTGGAGTCAGGAAGTCCACCGTTGGGGCAGCATTATTGCAAGTGTGCAGGGCCATTAACTGGATTCTGATACGAAGGACTGTGACTCTTGAATGTGCATGAAATAGTGGATGGCTTTGCAATGTTGGGATTCCCTGACTGTGGCAGGGTGATAGATGGCACACACATCCCAATTTTGGCCCTGGACCATCTTGTGATGGAGTACATCCATAGAAAGGGGTACTTCTCGATTGGTGTTGAAGTTGCTTGTGGATATTGTGGGCATTTCAACATTCTTCATTGGAATCTTTGGTCTGGAAAGAAAATCCCTGCTTGCAGTTTTCTGTACAGGCAGGTATACTGGAAGATGCATGCGTCATGCACCTTCCCTGACCACCCAGTGTTGATGTCAGTGAAACGTCTGCAGTGAGCCACAAACACCTGCAATACTCACAGCATTTAATTATCATAGTAAAATACCCCTCTTTCTTATTGTCCCCTGGCTAGCACACAGCTCACTGAACACCCTAAATATGGTGAGTTTGGCCCAGGGGCGTGGTGTGCTCAAGATAGGAAAAGGTCTTGGTGGTTGTGTAAGGGAATCTCTGCAGGCAGCTAGGGACAAAACTGTAAACTTTGCAACTATTTTCCACAGACCCGGGGTCATAGAAGCCAATATTTCACTCCTCAGAATAAACATGGGTGCTAGGGTTCATCTCCTTCATGGGAGTGGCTTCAAATCGGGTCTATATATTGCTTGCCTGTGTGCCACTTTGGTCCTTGCATAAGTGATTTGCTTATCGGCGTGGAATAGTTTCCTACAATGGTGGAAGGAGCAAAGACACTTTGCCAAGGATTCTTCAACAGAGGATTGGCAAGTACCTCTAGGAAAGTGTCTTTGAGATCTCTTGGAGGATTCCCGTGAAATCTCGGTGTGAATTAACATGCTTTTCCACTGCACTGCTTAGCTGTACAGGTGAATGTGAAGCACATGCAAACACGACTAGTCTTGTGCATTTCTATCCCTTCACCCACTTGTAGAATATAACAAAGCAAAGGACAGCTCTACCTCATATAACCAAGCAGCATCCACTCAAAAAGATCACTTACTAGAGCTTCCCTCTCCTGCATCCTGCAGGCCTGAGACAGAGTGCTGAGACTGGCTCAAACCCTCCTGGGTCGAGAAGAGGTCCAGGCTCCCCACAGCACTGGATGATCCTGTTGCCTGTTCCTCCTCGTCCAACTCGACCTCCTTGTCTTCCTGGTTGAGTCCGGTGTCTGCTGTCCCCAGCCCTACTGAAATATTCATGGGGCTCTTGGTGGTGGAGGTTGGGTCATGGCCAAGGTTGGTGTCCAGTTCCTTATAGAAGCGGCAGGTCCTCAGCACAGCACCAGAGTGACGGTTTGACTCCCTCACTTTCTGGTACGCCTGCCTCAGCTCCTTGATTTTAGCACGGCACTGAAGCATGCCCCATTCATAGCCCTTCTCCAAAAGGCCTCGAGAAATCTCACTGTAGGTATCAACGTTCCTATGGCTGGAGTGGAGGTGGAACTGCACAGCTCCTTTTCTCACAGACCCAGCAGATCCAACAGTTCTGGTGTGCTCCAGGCTGGAGAGTATTTGGTGCATGATGCCTCTGTGGTCAATTGAGGAGATGCGATGTGAGCTCGCCATGCTGAGCAAACAAGAAGTTGAATTTTAAAAATTCTTGGGGGGGGTGGCAGATACCTGTGTACCTGGCTGCAGGGCAGTGGAGTTCAAATTGCTGACCAGAGTGGTCAGGATTGGCATTGAGACACCTCCTGGAGTCCATTTACAGTCACTTAACCAAATGCAGTGTCTAGACTGACACTTGATCTAACTTTGCCGCAGTAAGCTGTACGCCTCTCATCGAGGTGGTTTTATTTTGTTGGTGAAGCAGGAGAGTTTTGTTGGCGGGAGGAGCATTGTAATGTGTACACCTCCAATGTTTTCCAGTGAAAGCTGACTTTTGGCAGCCAAACTCTGTAGTGTAGACCAGGCCTAACGCATACTATTGAATGCCTCTTTAGGCTTGTATCTTTCACTTCATTTTAATTTTTTGCTGTTGTTTTTCTATTTTAAAACGACTGTCCTGTATAGATATGAAAATGAACTCATTTAGTTGAACTGGCAAATGCCTTGTTAAAATATTTTCAGTGATAGTTACTTTGATGCTCCATTCTCCTGTAAATCTATTAAATGTTGCTCTTTAAATACAGCTATCGTTACTTTCTATTGCTTTTTACATTTAGTAGTTATTCCATATTGTTTAGTGTCATCTGCATACGTAAAGGTTTAGAGGTAAATTGTAAGAAGAAATTACATTCTTGATTAGTGAAAGATTGCAACATGTGCTATATTTCAATTCTGTATAACACAGTATAAATTTTAATAGATGAGGAAAGTAGCTCCTGAGTCCATGTTTGCATCTGTGTCTCAGTGGAAAGGGAGAAGGAAATCAATAGGAGGGTAAAATTTTCACTGGTTTCACCACACAGGCTGTTAATCCAGGCCTTCCCATTAATTTATTTTTGGAGTACTATATGTCTAATATATTCCAAAAATAGCTGCTTGTGAGACTCAAAATGCTTTGGCAGTTTACTAATATCAGTTATTCCAGTTTTAAAACTGAGTGCTGAAACTTGAAATGACCTTTACGCTATCCAAAAAAAAGTGTCAAGGATTAAATGAGTTTCTTGTTACTGCTTATGCTTTTTGTATAATTGCCAAATCATACCAACCTTCTGGCAATTTACTAGCTTTTTGCATTGCTATTTACTTAGAAAACAATGTACTTACTAATAAATCTTTGTGCTTGGTGACGTAAAGTAACTTATCCTCCTTTTTATACAGATGCAAGTAGTAACAGAGTTAAAAACTGAACAAGACCCAAACTGCTCTGAAACTGATGCAGAAGGAGTGAATCCTTCCCCTGTAGAATCTCAGACGCCAATGGATGCAGACAAACAGGCCATTTACAGGTAGTATTGTGGACTTTGGTTGTGTCTTTGAAGGGTAAAAAGTATAGGGTTTTTTTTCTTTTAATTAGGCGGATTAAAACCAGATGAGCTGTCAGATCCTTATTTCTGTAGTTTGCAAGGAAACAATGAGTAAGTTTCATTTTCAGATTGTTTACTTGATTAAGGGTATCAGATTGTTTATTTAAGGCTAAGTCTATTATGAAGTACACATGTCTATTCTTAAAAAGAGATTGTTATAGCAGCAAGCTTTTAAGTTAACAACAGTATTTTGTTTAGGCTGTTGAGAAATACTGTTATCTTTTATATGTTAAAATTGGCTTCAGTAGTATCTGAGGCCTTTTCTTATTATTTATTTATTTATTTGGGTGATCCGCCAAACCTGTACCATTTTTTCTTTAGGTTAAAAATAAATAAATAAATAATATAAATCTGCCTCTTCGCACAACCCAGTAATACAATAATACTTATCTTAGCACTTTTCATTTGAAGATATTAATCAGTATGTCTAAACTGCAAAGCGAGAGTGTAATTGTAGCATGAGTAGGCATACCTATGTTAGCTTTAATCTCGCTAGTGTGGGTAACAATAGCAGTGTACACATAGTGGCACACGCTTTAATATGGGCTAACAACCAAAGTACAAATCCTCAAGGGACCTGGGTATGTACTCTGGTTGCTAGCCCACACTGAAGCTTGCGCAGCTATTTGTACTTTGCTATTGTGACCTATGCTAGCTAAATTAAAGCTAACACAGATATGCCTACCTAAGCTACAATCACATCTTCACTTTGCACTGTAGACATACCGAAAGTGCTTTACAAACGCATTGTTATTGTCAGTTTACAGATGGGAAAACTTGACACACAAAGAGGGTAAGTGACTTGGCCAAGATCACAAAGTGAGTTAATGGTAAAATCATCTTAGTCCTGACCTGAGTGAAGCGAGCTAATATCACAGTGAATCTCTCATAACAGAGGCCATTCTCTTTTGTACCAAACCATAAAATGATTTTGTGATTTTTTTTTTCAATGGGCACATATTAGAAACCAGATAGATGTATCAGGTTTGTTTTTTTTAATAATTTAAATCTAGTTTCATCCGATGTGTCAGTGCTAATCGATTAAACATTGTACTAATACACCACCTTCTACTAAATTACAATTAATAAAATGGCATTTCGTAGTTTCATAACTTTGTGATAATGATTGCTTCCTACCAATGTCCAATAAATAGTTGTGCTTTATTATACAGCTTTAGTTATGTCTAAATCTTATACAGTTTTACTCATTTTGTTTTATTATTTTTAATAATTCACACGTATTTTGACTAATTGTCAGTTGTGTTGTATATAATCTGTTCATAAAACTTACAGAATTGCTTTTCTGGATGACTGGTGGCTAGGTTTTTACTTTTTGGATAGCTAACATTATAAAGTAGAAAATACAAAGTAAAAAAATATTTATTCAGACCTGATTTTTTTTATTACTATTATTATTCCTATTAATATGATGATGATTATTTTTATTTCTAGGCACCCACTGTTTCCATTGTTAGCACTATTGTTTGAAAAATGTGAACAATCTACACAGGGCTCAGAAGGCACTACCTCTGCTAGTTTTGATGTAGATATTGAAAATTTTGTAAGGAAGCAAGAGAAGGAAGGAAAACCCTTTTTTTGTGAAGATACAGAAACTGATAATTTAGTAAGTATAAAGCATTTTTCTGAAGCAAATAACACTTCTTTCTCTTATTCCAAATTACTTCTCACAAATGTTGCTCTTGCTAGATTCCCAAATCTTTCTGACCTACAGTGGTAGATTGTTAATATTGCAAGTAATGAATTCTGAAACTAAAGTTCAGAAATCTTAAAAAACCTAAGTTTACAGATAAGTCTTTTTAGCCTTTTTTTTCTTATCTACAAACTTCTATTGCATCCTCCGTTTTGACCACCTGCCTCACATTTTTAACAGCTGTTTCCAATATGTGTTTCTGAAGCAGCTGAGGCTGACATTATATTAAGAGATGAGTTAAGATATATACCCACTACAGTCCAATTACAGAGTAATTTCTTAGGAGGCAATCAGATAAGGTATATAGAACAATGAAGCAATAATTATCTAGTCAGATTTTCCTGTTGTCTGTTCTTTGCTCTGATGCATACGCATTGTGTGGGAGAAGAAAGGTTAGAACACTTGCCCACAAACTTTTATACATCAACTTAAGTCTGATGCATGGTATCCAATAGGAATATAAGCAATTTTTAAAAAATTTCAAATAGAACAGTTTTACCATTCAACACAATCAATTTGAAACAGCATTTCTAACTGATACCTGGCTTGGTATTTTGGACCTAAGTAAAAAGTGTTCAAATGTAGAGTCCTATAAGGGTTGTGTCTGTTTTGTAGCAATAAATGGAGTTCTGCCATTTCAGGCAAGGCAGAGAGAGGGAACTTCAAATTAGGCTGCTGATGAGGAGTTGCAGGTAGAGGATCAGATAGTCAGTATCTCTGAAGTCCTAATTCCTCAAAAGAAATCTACCAGAACAGCATTCAAACTTAGGCAGAAAGAGCTCACTGTCTGGGCCAAAAAAGCCCACATGAACCTTTTGGCATGCATCACACGAAAAATGTTTAACTACCTTATTTTTATGTTAGAGTTAGGTACCTTTCTATGCATTCTACCTAAGTCAGTAAGTCCTCCTAGCTTCTTATGCGCACGTATCTAGCCCAGTTAAGGCCTTTCTCCATAAATTCAATCTCAGAAGCCTATCTTAGTACAGCTTGCATTGCTACTTCTTGGTAGAACTATGATTTCAGTGTTTTATAAAGATATGTAGGATCAAAAAGATATTGGCTTGGAATCTAGGGCATCCTCACAGAGTTGCAGATGTATTTTTGCAAGGTATTATTTGAAGTCAGCTTCATGTAAGGAACTAGATTTGATTGTTGAGAGCAGGCAAAAAAAGCTGTTGTATTGCCTTAAAATCAAGGTATATTTTTCTTTGGTTTTGGTTTTTGCACTCTGTTGAAGTATATTTATATTCTTTCTACATTGTTGCAAGTTCTCTATTTTTACAAACACAGCCTTGGAACTTTAGAGACTCAGAATAGGGATGTATTATGTAACTTTGGAGAAAAGTGTGCATAAGATTAAAGTTTGTGCATAAGATTAACGACTGTAAACAAAGATGATGGCAATGTTGGAGAAGGTGTCCATTGGGATACCCACAGGTGTTAACATGTTTTAACATGTTAACATTTTTAGTGATCTAGAAGAGACAGTAAACATGTTTCATTTATGAATTTAGCTAAATTGGGAGAAGTTGGGGAAATGAATCAGGACAGAAGAATGTTGTAATACAAAGGAACTTAGAAAGATTAGAAACACACAGAAGAAAGGGGAAGGTGGGGGTGACAAGCCAATATATCAGGAGAAAACTTAAATTCTTATTTTTTGATTAAACAAAAGGGAGAAATCTGAGAAGTTGTTTGGAAGTGACAAGAGAAGTGATATTGAGGCAATAGAGTGACAGAGAGATGACAGCAACTTAGACATGAATGTATATGGCTGCCAAAGTCAAGTTTTATCTACATAAACAAAGATATGATGTCATGGAGCAGAGAGGTAATAGTACCTTTCTATATGGCACTTGTGTGACTGTGGTTGAAATACTTGGCTTCTTTCTGGGCACAAGAAGCCCAGAAAGGTATTGACAAACTGGAAGGAATTTAGAAAGGATCATCAGAAACTATCAGGGGAGCTGGAGGGAGTGATGTATGAAGAAACATTGAAAGAGCTTAATACATATTTAAGTTAGGCTGCTTTGAGGGGAGGAAGACAATATGCTATATAGAAAAGGTGACAATTGGCTTACTTGCAGATTGTATAGATTGGAGGGGCAGAGAAGAGTTGGTGGAGAATGACTAGAAAGACTAGACTTGAATGAAAGGGAGATAGACAGACAGCTGAGGATATTTCCATTATCAAGTAAAAAGTTAGTTTTGGTGACATATAATTGAACAGAGTTAAGGTGGAAGACCCAGTTTGTGTTCAAGAAAGCTGGAGAAGCAGTTAAGGAGTTAGTGTATATTTATTTATTTATTTTTATTTATTTATAGACTTTCAATGTTCTTACTGTAGTCTGAACACCTCACAAGCTTTAATGCATTTTCCCCCTCAATGTCTGTGTAAGATGGAGAAGTCTTACTATCCTCATTTTGCAGATAGGAAACTGAAGCACAGAGAATCAGTGGTATATCCAAGGCGACAACTAGGAAGAGAATTCAAAACTCCTGAGTCCCACTCTAGTGTTTCAAGCATGAGACCTTTATATCTCTCTAACAGAGAGGCAAAATTTGGTGGTGTTATTCAAATAACGAATATCACAGGATCTTTTTCAGGGGATACAGCAACAAGACACCTTTATTGTGAATCCAGAAATTTATTAAATAGTATCAGTAATGCAAATACCAAGAAAATAGTATCAACACTGGAGCAATATCAATATTGTGCTTTACTTCATCGACACATGTTTCAGTTGGTACTTTCATACACACAGACAACAGGCATACACAGAAAGACAAACATACATAGGGGTCTCACAGATGTTATAGTTACCAGCCTCTTGGTGCTCGTGGTAGTCACTGGCCAGGTGACTTGTAGCACGAGGGTGTGGAGCAAGGTTCTGCAGATGCGCATCGGTACTCCTGGCTGGTGTGGTAATGTAGACCCGAACCTCCAGCTTTCATTTTTCTGTCTCATTTTATAGGAAAAAGATCCCATGTAAGTCTATGGATTTTTGCTTTGTCATGCTGCATCTGCATTTGGTGTGATCCTTAATCACCCCCATTGTTGCAAGCCTGATCAGATTTTGTTCCTTGAAGTGGGCTGACTCCATAGTTATCAGGGTGGGCTCTTCTTTGGCCAGTTGAGAGGTAAAAGTTATTATCTTGGCTCCTTTCTTCTTCCCTCAAACATTTTAGGTGAGGCTGGTGTTTTCTTCGTCTGTTTTGACATCCCTTACTGAGACCAATTGTTCAAACACTCTCCGTGTCTATACCCACCTCAATTGCCCAGCCATTCACATATCAATCACTCAGTGCCAACTCCTAGCTGGAGATTTCGCATATTATTTTTAAAGCAAACATTATTTCATTTTTGTCAGTGTCTTTCACAATTAGGTTGGTATATTACATTTCACAGTGTGGCTTCTTATCCTTAAAATAGGGTTTTACAAATATATTGAAAGTGGGTAAAATTAACAGATAAAATGGTCAGTGGAATGGTTTTACAATCTTAAATAGAATTATAGAAAGTAAAGACAGACTTGAAATATTATGCAATAAATGGATATTTTAAAAAGGCTGAAGTGAACATTTCAAAAGGTAGAACAATAAGAGTCAGTTGAGGTTTTAGCTTTTGATTAAAGGTACAGTGTATGAGGCCGAAGTGCCTCTTGGTAGGAAGCGCCGGGGGGGGGCCGGGGAAAAGGGGTGTTTGTGGCTCTGTTCTTTCATGTATTTAATGAAATCAGGATTGGGCCAATAATGTGATTTATATAAGAAAATGTCATTGACATTGTGAAATAATTTGCCCAAACAGAAAGAAGAAGAAATGTGTTTGTATGCTATAATGCAGGGGTGTCAAACTCAATTCATATGGCGGGCCACATTTAAATTAAATTCATTTCAGGGGGGCCACGCATACCATACTCTACTCTGCTCTACTTTTCATTGTTTACTCTCTGCTGAAAAATCTCCCTGCAGGGTGAAATTCGGCGGCACAGTAGGAGAGTAGGAATGAGAACGGGCACTCTCAGGGGCTCGCAGACTCCACTCTCCGCCGTGAAATCTCCCTGCAGGGTGACATTCGGCAGCAGAATGCGAGACTCCGATGGCCATTTCCCTTTTAAGTAGAGACAATCCGACGGCCGTTTCCCTTTTAAGAAGAGATCCCACGCTTTTCCTGAGCTTGGCTCAGAAAACACTGCTGGCACAGGTAACACAAGCCGGCAGGCCGGATTCATCCCATGGGCCGGATGACACAAGCCGGCGGGCCGGATTCGGCCCGCGGGCCTTGTGTTTGACACCTGTGCTATAATGGTTCTGTGGATAAATTCTGTATCAAAGCGGTTGTCACCACAGACAAAAATAATAGACAGAATGGGAAGAGAAAATTGATGCAAAATGAGAAGATAAACCAAGTCCTTCCACAGGCTTTTTGAAAGCTGCAAGCAGAAGGGGCACATGGTGTTTGTTCATTTTAACTGGAATGTTAATGACCCAATGAAGCCTTGTGAAGTGCTCATACCACTATTTCTTGTAAGTGTTGGTAATAATAATTACTGCTTTGTTAATGGCTATAATGATCTATTATCTCCCATCATTTGAAAAGTGTAGCAGACCCATTGGAAAACACTGCAGTTTTAGTAGTATTCTGCAAGACCCACCACATTGCTGCCACCATCTTAAATCCCTCTTGAAAAGGAAAGAGTCCCTGCAGACATTTCACACCTTCAAATTGTTTTCAATTAAAATATCTTGTTCAAATATGAGGTTCATTGTCAAGGGGATAAACACATTTAATGATTTAAATAGCCATAAAGATTTCTTTGAGAAAGACTGCAGCCATTGTTTCAGACTCAGTCATCTTGGATGTCATGAGTCACATGGTACATGATCTTGTGGGTCTGTTATTTGCTAAAGTTACAGCGCTGTAAGCAGAATTTCCAAAACAGAATCCTTGCTGCTTCCCTATCAACCACAGCTTTAGACTGGCATCTTAACATGTCCTGTGGGTTTTTTCTCCCAGATTTATGTTAATCTGCCTTAGATGCTGATTAATTAGATTCTGTTAGTCTGCCTTAGATACTGTCATCAAAATAAGTAAAAATGAAAGTCATTTTGTTTTGCATGGAGCAGATCAGATGACTCTGCCTCAAGGTATTTTTAACATTTTTAATATTACACAAAGATACTGTTTTCCTTTGCCCCCCGTTCCTTGTTTCTTTCAAGACGAATAATCAAAATCTTTAAAGCTCATTTGCCCATAGATCATGTGAATTTGTTTGTGTTTTACGCCAATTACCGTAGATAGGTTCTTTATGGTATATCTGTTAGCCATACTTCTCCCCTATTTGGGAGCTTTCCACTATGAGATAATCAAGAAATGCCATCTCTGACAAGTGGCATCTCCTCCCCCACCTGTTGGGATTATTGGGCATTCTGAACTGTTCACACATTAACATGCAGTCCAGTCAGTGAGGGCACCAAAAAAATGAGCAGGAGAGTTAGTCCCCAGAAGCCAACCAGACATGGAGTTCTTATGTCAACCCTCCCACAAGGGAGGCTTGCAGCTGGTTGCAGTGGCAGCTTTTCCTCCTTTGTAACTTTTAAAAACATTTATTTATATATCCAGATAGAGTAGACAGGAATCCTAATTACATGATTGATTTTTCCTCCATCTCCACTCCCCCTTCTTCTATCTTCGGCTCCAGCTCATCCAGGCGAAGAAGGCAGGCACCAATAAGGACTGTTATAGGAGAACCCAGAAAGACAGAGAGTGGGCCAGACAACTGCAAGGCTCCCTTCCCTCCAGTCCATGCCCCTTTGCGTTTCCTGTGGACTCATAAGCATGTTAGGGGTAAATGCCAGCTCAATAGTACACTGTCATTTTAGAACAAGAGCTGAATTAGGAAGAGCCATGCATGCATTTCACGATTGAAAAGAAGCCACAAATATCAGTGCCAACAGAAGAACTATGAGCTTGGCCAGGGTGAAAGAGCTTTCTCTTTTTTACTGTTTTTTGGAAACAGCTTTCAGAATTTTGAGCAAATCTATGTTGCTTCAACTATTGCTCTGAGGTCAGCTCCACAATAATTGGAATACTGTGTCCACAGTCCTCAACAAATCCACATGGCTCAAGGACTGCACAGAGGTTAGTCCATTAATTGCAGGACATTCTGAGCAATCATAAAGGATAATCTGTGAGTCTCACATGAAACAGTAACAGTACCCTGCAACTGATTCACATGGCTCTTACATCTAAACTGGTTGAGATACTCCCAAGGAAAGGGTTGATTAAGTGTGCATGGACTCTAAAGAGTGCTCTGTCAACATGGCACAGACCTTTTGGGAATGAAGCACTTTGGCTAAAATGGGAGTGGATTGTGAACTGTATTAGGTTGCAGAATCTTAAAGCACATTGATTACCTTCATAAGTTTTTAGTTAAAGAGTGTGGATTCTCATTTTGGTAACTTCCTATTACTTTATGAGGGCTATGCACTTCTTTAGTGAGTTGATTGGTTCCTGCATTAATGCTGTGCCAAAAATTTCAGCATGGGAAATTCCAGCAGAATTTACTTTGAAACATCTTTCTAAGGACCAGCTTAGTGCACCTGTAGTGAGATTTCTTACTGAGTCAGTACTAAGAATGCCACTTATGGATGAGACTTGTTAGTAGTATGTTTTGTGAGTACCTGTTATATTGTTACAGATATTACCAAGCAGAGTATTTAAAGTAGCTCAGATCACCCAGAGTAGTGAAAAAGCTAGTACTAGCTGCCTTGCAACAGGCTATCTGGTAACATTTAAAAAGAAGACTTAACAAATTAGCCATTTAACATCAATTTATTTTTATAACAATTTGAATTGATCCATTGAATTAAAGATTAGTTAGAATCATCAGTTGGTTACATTCCTCAGAGCTGCACAATAACAATTTCTTATTGTTATAATACCCAGGGAACACTTGGGTATGTGCATTCTTTTGTAGTACTAACATAATTTTTGATGTATCTGCTGACCCCAAGGTGTTGAGATGGCCTCCTGTGAGTAGTGTGTCTGACTGACTGTGTTTCCCAATATATCCCTTTTGGGGGCCCATGTGGAGGTAGCGTTGCTAATCAGTTCAGTATTTATCATATGAGCAGTAGCATGGAAACTCAGAACAGTTCATGTTTCCTTCATAAGATTTATGGTATTGATTAGAGGCAAGGAGAGAATATCGATAGAAAAAAAGAGATCTTGGGACAAATAAGAGGGTTATAGTAAAGGTGGAGAAAATAATGAATAATATATAGAAGGTAAATATGAGCACTCCTATTTACCATTTCTCATAATACCAGAGCAAGGGACTTCCAGTGCAATTTAAAGGCAACACATTTAAGACTGATTTAAAATGTAATTTTCACACAACGTGTGAAATAATTAGTTGTTTTATTCTGATAATATGCCTGATATGACTCTCAGTGAAGTCAATGGGAGTCTTTCCATTGATTTTAATGGATTTTGGCTTAGATTCAGTACAATTGCAACAGATCAGATAAAAAAATTAGAAAACTATAATCTCTCATGGTTTAGTGCATAAGCCATTCTGATAGGATAATTGATGGGAAGATAGAGAGTTTGAAGTAAACTTTCTCCATGGGCATCTTATTTTATAAGGTTTCTTTCAACTTTCTCTAAAGCAGTGGTCTCCAAACTTTTTGGGTCTGAACCCCCTCTTACCCGATCCATGCTCACCTCCCTCTACCCAGGGGCCAGAGCTGTGGGCCAGAGCCGCAGGAGCCGGAAGCATGGCTGGGAGTGGGAGTAGGGCTGGGAACTGGGGGCCAGCAGGCCGGGGCCAAGCTGGGGGCAGAGCAGAGCTGGGTGGTGCTCCCTCCCTGCCCCATGTGGGGGCTGGCCCACACCCTCTCATGCCCCTCCCCCCCAAACTTTCTTCCATGCACCTCTGGTGGGGCGCCTCTATTGTATGGGGATCACTTAAGTAAATGGACAAATGATCTGATTTGGTAAAGCCATTCCTCTAGTCCTGTTCCCTGTTTTGTAGTATATGCCTGGCTTTGCTTAAAACAACATCTGTGTACTTTATTACTATCTGGTACCCTATGGACAAATTATTCCACTTACTGCATTTAATCATTAGCAGATGTTTCAGATTTGTTTCTTCAACTGGAAAGACAAAATCAGATGGCTATTGACACCATAGTTATGTGGCATATACTATTCAGCCATGCTGGGGGGAAAGAATTCTAGTGCTCTGTCCACAGGTAGCTAAGACTGCAGATTTACTTGTTACACATAAAAACATGGTCATCTCAATTTTCAGGCTGTGGTCTCTTTTTCTCTCAAGCAAATTAAAATGAACTATTATTTTTGCTGTGATCATCTGTCTGGAAGCATTTCTCTGTGATCTGTTCTGTTTTGGACTATTGTGTTACGATTTCTTATTTTTATTCTCTTGTTTTTAATGTGTCTAGCTCTCATTTATCTTATGTTAGTTTTGTCCTTGTTTTAATCTTAATTACAATATCACCACTAATGAGACTAAAAGTCAGAACTGACGTAAGGTAACTTATTTCAAACAAGTAAAAAATAAACAAGTAAAAAAAAAAGTATGGATACTCTCCGTTTGATCCTATAGACTAGCCCTATTCAAGCTCTCCAGTAATTCTACCTGCTGTTGTATGCTCATTGTGATTTTGTCCATGAATGTGTTTGTTTCTGGTCCTCCTTCAAGACAGTGGAGAACAGTCTGTTGAAGCTAAAAGAAGTTTATCTTTAGGCTATTCACTTGTACCTACATCAAGTCTTGCTTTCCAACATGTGTAGAGTTTGGTGGTTGTTGGGTATTTATTATTATTATTATTATTATTATTTATTAATTTATTTTAAAGTTTTTGAGTAAAACCCGTATTTTACCATTGCAGCATTACAGGACAATTATTTAACAATACTTCCACCAAGAACAATATATCCTTAAAGGCAGGTGACCTGCTGATTAAATATGTATGTTCACTGTCATTTATTTGGGATTTGATGGTATTTAAACACAATTTTAAAGGCAAGCACTAGAGGAGGGCATTGGTCTAGAAAATTGTATTTGTATACTTTCATAGTGCTTTTTTTTTTTTTTTTAGATCAGTAGGACCCTGTGTAGTCAAAATATTGAAACCTAGTGAATGTACATCCGTATCTTAAATAACACTTCTTGAGCACGTGGATCTGATTTTTATGCAGCTGTTCCTTTAAAGACTCAGAAGTATTTGCTGTCCCTACAGATAAGGGTTTGGACCAGAGAGCTAGGATTGCTTTTCATTGCTTTGAGTTCCAGCATACCGCTTTCTACACTTGCTAAAACGTCATTCAAGTGACCCTCTCCTGGAAGAGTACGAGAAACATCCGTCATGCTGTAGGCTATGTCCATCCTGGAAAACAATATGCCCACAAATTTGCCTGTTTTGATCTCCTTTAGATGCCCTTACCTAAGGTTACTTCAGCCCCTTAACTTAGTTTCTGCAATATGTAACAAATGGGTGATTGTTAAATGATAATTTTTTATCACTGCCTTCAGTGTTTTGGCCTGACAAGCAAATCCAGGTACATGGTGAATACTTCCAAAATAGTGCACAGCTTGAAGCTGCTGTCATCTTTTGAGACTTATGTCTTACAAAATAAATTACTTTATAAAATAAGGAATAATCTCTTTTGAGATTCAGAATAGTAAATCAGTGTGTATAATGTATAACAGCCACACAAGGAGTATCTTGCTTAAATTTGACCTGCATGCTACTTGAATATCATGTAGTCACTACTGCACCATCAGTTTTTGGGCTATCTGGTTTTCATTGTAGCTATTCTGCCATGATATTTACAATCCCTGAAGCTAGTTTTATTTCCTGAATTGCACCACTAGCTATCACAGATTGCAAATCTTCTATATCAGCAAAAAGTACAAGGTTTGTCATCATGCACAAATCAGACATACACCATTTCTTTCTCAATTCCTGATCTGGCAGTTGATTCATCAACAAGTACAGGAAGAAAGCTAGCTATCTGTATATATTTCTGAGGCACTTTCTGAAGAGACTTTGCATTTGTTTCTGTAAAGTCTTCCACTCCGCAGTTATTAGTATGATTTGATCTAGGATTAAGGCCACTTTTGGCCTTCAAATTGCAAAATCCCAATCTCAAAATCTCTAAAACTGAAGTCTTGTTCAGTGATTGTAAGCAATGTTAAACAAGGTGACATCTTTCTTACATGAAATGCATCAACAGAGCTTTTAATTAATTCTGGAAAGTGCATTTACCTCTTAAGTATCTCATTTTCCTTATGTGTCATGTGCTTTATTCTTACTTGGCTCAGGGCCTCCATTACACTCAGCCAATTCAAACTGATGATAGTTTTTTGCCCCAAAACCTAGCAGTGTAGTTCAATGTCTCGCAGATGCTTTTCAGATTTGTTTAAAATTAGGTGTGTAGATAGTCTTTACATCTTTACATAAATGTTCCTTAAGTAGTTAGTGTGTAAGTCAAGGATTACTGAGAAAAATCAGACTACCTATCCGTAGTAGCAGCAAATTTGCAATTTGAAGGCTGCAACACAGTGTTAAAGAGAGACCATCTCTATTCTAAATAAAATCAAATGGTGTTTAGCAGCAGCAAGTAACGACATTTTTAGTTAGTCATCTGTAAGCTTTGTACATAATAAAGACTTTATTATGTACATATAGCGCTTAGCACAATGGTGTCTTCATCTCCCATTGAGGCCTCTAGCACTCCTACAAAACAAATAATAATACATAGCCTGCTTTGGGTTGGCTGAAAAATTAAACTGTTACTTCTCTTTTTGACAAAGATAGCTGACTGCCTTTGAACTACTTGACTGCAGCACAGACCTCTGATCAGAGCACTTATATCCAACACGTTGTCCTCAGGCATGCTCGGTAGTGTGCTTTTCCCCTTGTATCAGCCCCTTTGCCCACATGACACATCTGGCTGTTAGCAGCTAGGCCCATCCCTCTCCCCTTCCTCCACTAAGTATCTCCTCCCCTCTACTCTCACTGGTAGCTCAATGTTGCTGTTTCTCTCTATCCTGCTCTTTCTTGAGGCAACTTAGTTGTTTCTGCTCCCCTTTCATCAGTCTTCAGCCACTGTATTGTCTGACTATGGTCTGTGCTGCTGTGTCTGATGTCCTTGTTTGGTGAAAAGGAAGTCTGAGGCTTTTACTTGCCCACATAGCACTTCAACTTGTCTAAGATTTCTGAGTGATAGTTTTTTTTTCTCCTGGCTGCCACTTGATTCTTGGTATCTTCTACATTATAAGTAATAAAGTTTTGTAGGCCAAATAAGATTACACGGGCATTCCCATTGTCTTCAAATTATGCCCTGAATGACACCAATGCAATTCTCTTTCCTTCAGTGAGTTTGTACTGGTATAGCAGATTGGAGCTTTGTAAGCAATCCTGGTGATGCACAAGGTGAAATAGGGAGAGCTGTGGATTCTTTCTTAGGTATGTTAACTCTCAAACTAGCATAAAAAACAGAAAAACAATGATTTTTTGTTACTAAAATCATCAGTGACTGAATACACACATGAGCAGATCTATTGAGTAAGATATCAGCTTTATGTGATTTCTCTTCAGAATAGAACTACATTTGAAAGCATATGATTACAAATATGTTTGTATTCAGAGGCTGGCGTGAATGCTTATATTTATTTGCTAACATTCTCTATTTTTGTCTAAAAACTGAAGATTCCTCTCACAGTTTTTTACTTTCACACCTGTGTCCTTGAGGCCTCATGTTGCAGCCAATGTCCTTTTAGGGAATAGGTTGGCATTAATTGGCCAGAGGGGTTGCTGCCAAGTAATGGGTGGCATTCCTCCTCAGCAGGAGCTTCCATAGCACTTATTGTTTCTCCTGGGTCAGGGAGTGAGGGAATGGGACTGAAGAATTGAACCCAGTCTTCTGTGTATAGCTCAGAGCACTACTGTTTACCACACCTGCCCCAACCAATTTTTTTAATTGTACAGTGATATGGACTGTGACCAAGACAAGAAAAATCCTTTGCTGCAATTATATTCGTTCTTTTTTGTTGACGGTTTACCTAAACAGTGGAGCAATAAAAGATTTTGTTCTAAACAAATACCTTTCACACTCCAGTAAAATACAGCCTGGGCAGGAGTATTATGAACAGTCTTCTGGTAGTTGATATTCTTACACATATTTAAAGTTTTCCCTAAATTACTTATTCATGCAAGTAATAGTGTTTTCTTGCCTTGCTTCTAAGTCTTTTTTCCATCTTTCTCTCTAGATGGTTAAGGCAATCCAGGTTCTACGTATTCATCTGCTTGAGCTAGAAAAGGTTAATGAACTCTGCAAGGATTTCTGTAGTCGTTACATTGCCTGTCTGAAAACTAAAATGAACAGTGAAACTCTACTAAGTGGAGAACCTGGAAGTCCTTATTCACCTGTACAATCGCAGGTACATTTCAAGCTAATTTAAATGGGCTTTTGCTTAGAAATCCTGCAAAATTTATAAGTATATTTTTGCTGCACTTTGTAAGAATTCTGCTTACTTACTGTTTATCCTGTTCTTTGTAACTGTGTTTATATCAAGGTTAGCAGCCTTCTTTTGAGCAGCTGAACAGTGGACAAGGTTATTGAAGTGTGTCAGCACTTTAGAGACATGCCATAATTACTGTTTGCCTGCATTCCTTTTATTTCTTACCTCAGTCCAGCAACTTCAAAATAAAAAAGCTTGGATTTGTTGGAGTTGCTGCCTTGGTGGGAACAGATGCTAGGAAAGAGCTTGAACACAAGAAAAAGTTGTCTTAATATCATTATCTCTCTTCAGCTTTGACCCAGCTGTCAGGTTTGTCTGCCTCACTAAAGGTGCTGAGATGGTTTGGCAGTGTATGTGTATATAAACTGAACATATAAATTGATCATTTTGGAGTGGACAAAGGTTATCTGTTACTTTTTAGTCATAATATTTCAGTCTAGTGTGTAATGTGAACAACAGCACGTATTCTTATACTTATGCACTGTATTTGCTAGGTTGTTGAAATATCTGATTGCAATACTTAATCTATTTTGTAAAGTAATCTGAGAGGTAATGATTGCTCTATTACTCTTTTTGGTATCCCTATTGTTCTTTCCCTGAGCATGAACAATTATATCATAGTACCTACTACTGCCTCAGTCTTGGGTGCCAATCCTGCAATGACTTACATGCATATTTAAATGTGTGCACTGTGAGTAGTCCTAGAGATTTAAATTTCAGTTTTTAAAACACAGTTTTTGCTTTTGGTGCCTCAAAAGGTGGAGAGGAAGATTTGAAATTAGATAGAGATTATGTAAAACAACTGTTGGTATGGCTAGTAGGTCTCAATCCTACAGATATACGTTGTCTTAACATTACACCTGTATTTCCTTTGAAGCCAATGGGACTATTAATGGGGAAAGCTAAGGCTATGTACAAGCATTTACAGGATCAGAGGCTACCAACATAAACTTTGTATCACAGTTCTGTAATTTTAAATCACCTGAATGTTGTTTTTATCGAGTTACCTTGTGGACATATTGCATTCTTTAAGTCAGAAAGCTACAGAAGGAATTAAGTTATTTCTTAAACCTCCAAACTGTAGACACTTGTAATTTTACTTCCTGAGACCCATTGTATCTATTCTTTCTCTTCTGTGTCTTTGAAAATTGTTGGTTCACTTCTGGTTTAGTTATGCATCCAAAATATTTTTTCTCCCCAAATATCTCCAGGTATTTCATGTCTGCTTTATGAATTTATTATTTCATGACTCATGTTTTCAAACTGATCAGTTTGTAGTAATGACCTTTGAGTGATAGTCTTTCTCTTTGAGATGATCCTCTTTTTAAAGCCCCAGATTTGTTTCAACTAAAAATTACATGAACACATTTAATTTTTAAAACTATTTTATTTTTCTAGCAAATTCAAAGTGCCATTGCAGGCACACTCAGTCCCCAAGGGATTATGGTACCTGCATCAGCCTTGCAGCAGGGAAATGTAACTATGGCAACAGTAGCAGGTATGACACAGGAACGAAAAAATGACATATTGCTCTTTATTTTGCTTTCTTTCACAGTTGTTAAGAAATGTACAAAGATGGGAATATTTTTTTATTAAGAACTCCTTTCATGGTAACTTTCCAAATGTTATACAACCAAGTGTCCCAGTAACTTTTGAATACTGGGTTTATATGTTAGTTGTTATTTTGTAAAGGATGTTGCACAGAAATATATCTTGAAGGAGATGGGGACGACGGTGAGATAGAGACTTCAGATATATTTCTGTGCAATGTCTTTTTTTAATGGAAAAATTATGTGATCTGTTATTGAAAAGAACATGTTTTCTACCTGTTTTTCAAAAATATTTTATTAGCCAAAAGACTTGCATTATTAAAATAATGCTGTACATTAGCATCTTTCATTGCATTATGTAGGTTGGTAACAGGATCTGGAAGTGGATGAAATCCTGACAACTCCAAACTGCACCATTATGTTGGGCTGGCAGTAAAGACGAAACACACTTGAAATGTCTTGTCATTAACAGCACTATGAGCATCTGATCTGTCATATCTAAAATGGATAGAAATTGAGTCAAACTTGTTACGGTTTTCTGTGAATGAAACTTTTGTACTAAAGAGTGCATCTTAGGCTGGATCTACACTGGCAGCGCCGCCGCCGTCAGATCAATTGCTCTGGATCGACTGAGTGGTCTATGTAGACCTGCTCAGTTGATCCAGCAAGCAACACAGGAAAACCACCCCGGTAAGTGGTGTAGTGCTGCGTTGAAGGGAACGCTGTTCCCTTCGACACAGCGTAGTGTGGATGGCGCACAGAGGAGACTCCATGAAGTCGACGGAAGATACGCAAGTTTGCGTATCTCCCATCGACTGCCACCGAATCCCGAAGGTAAGTGTAGACTGGGCCTTAGTGTTGTCATAAGTTGCAAGAGAAGTTGTAATAAAATAATACAGTTAATATCAGTTATCTAGAAAATGCATTTCTCTTGTCAGCAGTAATGCTATTAAAGTAATTAAATAGAATGATTATTTGTCCCTCTTTAAATTAGATACGGTACAAGAATGATTTTTGTCAGTATAGTTTAACTCCCACCAAGATGATCACTTAATAGTGATTTTAGTGTCGAAATGCATTTTTTTCAATTCACTTTTCTCTACTTTATAATCAGAGCTATAATCATAATTTTATATTTCTTTTTAAAGGGGGCACTGTGTATCAGCCTGTCACTGTGGTCACTCCACAAGGTCAAGTAGTGACACAAGCATTGTCACCTGGGACAATTAGGATCCAGAATTCACAGGTTTGTTTCATGGTTTTCATAGAATAGTTTTTTGGAATGAAAAAACAAAACAACTATTTAAGTTGTCGTAATATATTCAGTATGATAAACTGCTAGACTGAGCATTGCACAGATAAACATTAATTAGTGTAGAATTCATTACCTGAATTCCAGGGGGGGAAAAATGTTATGTACTGCTACTAAGATCCCCATGTTTGTTATATGACATTAGAATCTCAAAGATTTGCAAAAATTTCCCTTGACACAACAAAGCATGGTGGCCCCAACTACCAGTTTCTTTCTTCTTGGTGGTGGCAGAGAAGTATTTGTACAGAAGAAAAATATTTTACTGAGTAAACATTAAGCATTTTTAAACTCTTTCTAACTGAACTAGGATTGTGGCAGGATGGATTTATACTAGTATGTTATGATGCCATACTGCCGGTGTCAGAAGGCTGCCACCACCAGTAATTTGAAACTTTATTTTTATATATGTCCGAGCTTACACTTGTGAAGAGGTACTTCTCACTGCACAGACTTTCAGAATCCTGTTTTGAACTAAGTGGGTGACAACCAAATAGTGTGCATTACATAATACTCAAGAAAGAGAAAGGTCAGCCGCCTTTTGTTGGGAAGCCTTTTACAGTTTTAGAACAGAATAGTCCAATGAAAGCTTTCTTATAGGAAAGGAAAGGAAAGTATATGATGATAGGTTGACAGTATCAAATCAGAACATCAGAATACTGGTCCATGGATCAGAAAGTGGGAAATCAGATCATCCAGGAATAAGGAGACCCTAAAGCAGATTAATTTGTTGAACATTTGAACAGGAAGATTCATCTGTATAATATAAAGCCCATTAACAGTTACTGATTTTCTTTCATAAGTGTATTTTAAATATACTCTTTATCCTTATAGTAGCACATACATGGCCAAATCCTGCCCTCAGATATGTACAGCTCTGAGTTAATAGGGGTTGCATGCATGCCTCTGACCTGTAAAATTGGTCTTATAGACTGGAATGTTTGGAGGGAAAACTATTACCCCTTTGTCTGGGAAAAGAGTGGAATTATGTGGGAAATAATAACCTCAATTTATTCAAGATATGTCTGTAGCTTCCTTTGACTTCAGTTGGAACTCCCAAGCCCATCTGTGGATTGGCTTTGACCCAGTTCCACTGTCACCCATGGGCATGAAATAGAACTTTCTAAATTCCTATTTCCATTGTTTCACAACTTCTGGGGGCGTGAGGGGGAAATTACCTTGTGGGAGTTTAAAAATGCAATGGTGAGCCTCTGCAGAGAAGCAGATTGCTTTGAATTTGAAAACTGTGTGCGCATGTGCGTGTGTTACTTCTGCATGTGTTTGGGGGAGAGGGAGTAGGGGAATTTTTTTTCATATGATACTTTACACTTAGCTCAAAAACGTCCTTTTAAAATAGATTCGCACAGGCATAAACATAGCGCTTGGTGATGAACCGGTGCTCCGTCTTGTTTGGAGAAACTTGGTTTAGAAATAATAAAGTTGTAACACAGCTGTTTGAAATGATACATCTACACTTTTCCTATTAAGTTTGGATAAACACTGAAGATTATCTCTCCTAATGTTCAAAGATGCAGATTTTTTCAGTGTGGGAACATCTAGATACATAAAAGGAGGCAAAAGAGGGAAAGATTGATACCTTATGAAGATTTCATACATCTATGTTAAAAATCATTAAGGTCTAGCTTTTGATAATACAAATATTAAGCTACTACATGTTATGGATCCTATAGTAGCCTCATCTCTTCCCCTTGTAGACATTACATTATGGTATTCTGTTAGATGATCATATAGCATAGATACAAGACGGTACACTTTTTTTTTTTTTAGATGTCTTGGGGGTTGTGAGGAGACCAGGCCACCACCCGTTGAAATCTGTTTCATGTTCTCTATCCAAAGCCCAGACTTTTCATATTTTGCTGACTTCAATTTTAGAGCATTCCAGCTGACTAAGGACTGTCTCATTTCAAGTCTGTATGCTGTGCTCCTTTTAATCATAGAGTGATCAGCCAGTTTGGGAAACCAAGAACATTACATGCGAAGGCACTCAGCCCTTTCTAAAACAGCTGGTGCCATTTGGTTATGCTCTGTATCTGAGAGGACCTGAAGCATAAATGAAGAATATAATATAACCTCAGGGGATATAATCTAGAGCCAGTAAAACAAAATACTAAATATGTGCCTCTGAGGTTGTAGAAAAGGTACAGCATAAATGTAAATCAAGTGCATGCAGCATTAGTTACACATTGGGTAGAGTTAGAATTTATGTGGAAATTTTAATTCAGAATCTCCTGATTTTTGTGCATTTATACTTTAAAACTTAATTTGTCTTTAGTGTAGTTTTTAAAAATGTATGTGTGCATATATCTATAGATAGATAAATAGAGATATCTGAGGAAAGCCTCATTAATTACTATTTTAGGCATGTAAATGTAAGTAATAGACTCTCCCTGTACAGTGGCTTTGCATACAGTTACATCCTTTCCAAAGGAGCTGCTGAATTTCCACTACAGTCAGTTAAATTTTGTCATTTATTTTATCCTGCTCTCATGCTCTTTTTGATAATTTACTTTTGAAAAAATCTAAATTCATCAGGCCAAACTCAATACTTGAAAGTGCATGCATGCAGTCCCCAGAAAATGCATACATGCCTCCAAGGATAGAGTTTAGTCCATTTTTTTTCTCTTAAAAGTGGAGCTGGTGATAGTTATTTATTTTACGAATATAGTTGTCATAGATATATTCTTTGTATCTGTTATATATGTGGGTTTCTTTGAGGAGCTGCTGTGTGTACCTCTCATTGATTCAGCTTTGTGGTTTCCAAAGGCTCGTGGTGGGAGGAACGTTAAGTAGGGAGAGCTGCTTTTTATACCTGTTGTTATTGTCGTCTTAGATGATGATGATGTGGATAGAGACCCATACATATTTCTGTTGTGCTTTGAGCATTTTGATGTATTTGTTCAGACTGGGGAAATAAGGGCCTTAGAGTTAAATTGACCTCAGAGCAGAAGACCTACACAAATTATCTTTCACTTGTTAAGCCCTTAGGGCCTGATTCTCCGCAGCCTTGCACCTTGTGTAGTCACTTAGACCTGTGCACAGTCAGTGTAAAGTGAGAGTAAAACACTACCAAATCGGCATAGCAAGTTACATTCACTGCACCATGCATAAATGACTACACGAGTTGCAAGTCAGTGGAGAATTGGATTCTCCATATGATGTTTACAGGCTAAGGAGGATCTTATTCCTGGCCCCCTGCAATAGAATGACTTTTATTGTAAGTGAAAATAAATTGCACTTGGTAGCTGTGGTGCAGTGAATATAGCCTCCTGATAACTACAGCAATTCTTTAAAGGGGTTCTAGAAAATGCTAAAACATCAGAAACTTGATAACACGTAACCCAGAGTATGGATCTCTTTAGGATAACACTGCACGAGACCTTCCACCGCTACCGCTGCAGGTAAATAAAGTACCCTTTTTGACACCAATTATAGAGCTAACTTTTTTCATTGCTTCTGTAAATGTATGCATTTTTTCACATCATAAAAACATTTTCTGTGAAATGTCTCTATTCATCAAGTAACTTCGTATCTTTCTACATTTTTCTAAAATTATATGTGCAGCTTCAGTTGCAGTTAAACCAAGATCTAAGTATCTTGCATCAAGATGATGGCTCATCAAAAAATAAGAGAGGGGTTCTTCCAAAGCACGCTACTAATGTGATGAGATCTTGGCTCTTTCAGCACATAGGGGTAAGGACTAAATATGATCAGCAGTCATAAGTATTCAGAGACGATTTTCTATGTAGTCTATTTTGATTTGCTTCCTGAGAAAGATAAACCTTTTTGGCCTTACCATGTATCCATGGAGGAACCAATTCAGCTTCCATTGAAGTCTGTTAAAGTTGTTCCATTGTCTCTAATGTGAGTTGGATAACGCCCTAATTTTGTATATATTTAACATTTGACCCACAAAAAATTATTAAATTTTTTAGAAGTTGTTGTTCTTTATTTCAGTGTGCCATGAATTTAGTGGCAGATACTCTTCCAGTGCTTGGCTCACTCAGGAGCAATAGTGTATAAATTCTATGTGGAGGGGAATTGAATTTCACTAAATCTTCCAACAACCAGTGTGTGCCATCAGTTCCATGTTATTCTACACTGTGTCTTCCCTTTGTGCACATACTTGCACTGAAAAGGAAGTTAGGTCTCTATTAATAATAAATGATGAAGGGCTATGAATTAATGGAGTGTCATCTGTATTAGCTAATTGAAGTTACAATAGATAAATTATACATGAAAATCACACATGCATTTCTTACATTACATACACTTTCCTTGCTCTGTTTAATTCAGGAGGGGTTTACTTAACTACAAAAGGCTTATCAGCACTCTCATATGACACAGCCTTCTGACAAGATTTGATTAGTTACACTATCACATGCTGTGCTGGCAAAGGATCACACTGTCTAACAAGGACTCTGGCAGCTGTGAGAAGCATTTTTTTCTGAATTTGACATGGTCAATTAAATGGTGGCATATACACTTTATAAGGATAAAATCAGTTTTTGTTTACTAAAGTTTTACTTAAGTGACCATATCAGTAAAAGTTTGTTTTAAAATTTATTTTGTTAAAGAAATAGGTGGGTTTTTTAATTGTAGCTATTTTTAATCAATAGTAATGAAGAAATTTTCATTTTTCTTTTAAGGAAAGAAAAAAACAAAAGTTTACATGCTTTTTTTGTCCTTAGCACCCATATCCAACGGAAGATGAGAAAAAGCAGATTGCAGCACAGACAAATCTGACACTACTGCAGGTCAACAATTGGTAAGATCCAAAACTTTGACTGAATGTCTGTAATTGGAGCGTAGGGATGGAGGTGCATTCTGTGTGTGTGAGACATCCACACTCATACAGTACATGGAAATAAAATGAAAAAATCATGAGCATCTAGAGTAAAATCTACAGTTCTATACTGAACTTGTCTTTAAACAATGGATGGTTCTACATACAATAGTATTCTGCAAACGTAAAGCACCTAAGGACATCCTAACACTTTGCAGGCAGTAAGGACTTTCACCTCATCACACTCTGAGAGATATGGAAGCAGTAGTATGCCTATTTTACTAATAAAGGAATTGAGGCATAATGGTATAATATCCATCCAACAGACCAGAAGTTTTTGTCATATCTGATATAGAGCTCTGGTCTCCTTATTCAAAGTCCTACACTTTGCCACAAGAAGATGCTTCCTTACTTCCATACACAGCTCCAGTGACTTAATGACTGGTAGCTTGTCAGGCTTAACTTTTGAATTTATGTTCAGAAGCAGAGAGGGAGGGAGGATTCCTGTGCAGCAATTGTGGGGGACTGAAGTAAATTGGAGGAGAGCAGGGAGTTACAGGGAATTGGGAAGAAGGTGGAGAATCTTTCTGGTAGAGACTGTTGACGAGGGTGTGGATTGAATGGAATAAGAGCCAGGCATGAGAGATCTAGTGGGATCATCAAAGGATGTCAGGAAGGAGCAAGGAACAAACCAGAAGTCAACAGGGAAGAGCCAGATAGTAGGGAACCTGAGCAAATGATCTAAATAAAAGCTATGTCTGGAGGGACCCTAATTAGAGGAACATCCATTATCTGGGGCATGCTGCAATGATTCACAGCTTATATTGGTGGGGAGAGCTTGGAATGCACCTGGCTAGAAGAAGCAGTGTACCAGTTGACAGTAGGTGAGGGAGGAGGGAGGGCCTGTCAGCCACAGAGAAGTGGTGAGCTGTTTCTTTAGTTAGGTTGGTAATATCAATGGACTTCAGTGTTCCAGGAGCAGATTTTGTGGTGAAGTGGTTCTGGGGCACCTCCAACATGGAGTGTGAAACCAAGGTGTTAAGAAATAATGTTTTGCATTTTTAATATTAGTTTCTATTTAATTTTTATTTTTTGCATAATATTGGTTGAGACACTCTCTATATGCATGAGTATCCCAATTTTTTGGTCATAAGCTGTGTGGGTTTTTTGTTGGTCATATTTAGGTTTATCAATGCTAGAAGACGAATTCTTCAGCCAATGCTGGATTCCAGCTGTTCTGAAACTCCTAAAACAAAGAAAAAAACAGCTCAAAACAGACCAGTTCAGAGGTTCTGGCCTGATTCCATTGCATCAGGAGTTGCTCAGCAGCAATCTAATGAACTTACAATGTCAGATGGTAAGGAAAACTGGCTGGAACATGTATAGTAAAATGAATTCCTTATTAAAATATCTTTAATAAAGAAATAAAGCCGCTTTTGTTATGTTTTAGGGCATTTCCTGATGTAACTAAACAACTGTGTTGATAGTCTGGAAAAAATTGACAGAAATTTCTCTCTTAAAATTTTAGCTAAATACTTGGAATTTTTATATATATATATTATTATTATTATTATTACAAGAATATATATATATATTATTACAAGAATTTTCCTTAGGTTTCTCAAAATCAAATACTCAAAAGTTAGGAAATGTCAGAATTAAAGTTGCCCGTGCAACCTTACTTCTTCGCCCTTGTGCATATGTTTTTATGATACAGTTTCTAGCTACATGTTCATGTACTATTTTTCTCAGAGTGGGAGAGCCAGGCTTCTTACATGGGGCCTCCTGATTCTCCATGCTGTGCTTATTCCTGCAGACCACGCTGCCTTACTGCCCAATGTACTGAGCGTCTACAGCTCCTATTGAATTTACTTGTAGCTTTGTGTGCTCAGCACCACAAATCAGGCCCAAGAGTCTCACACTGGCATTGAAAAAATGAGGAATATATTATTAGTAGGTACATGTTAAATTTTTGGTTTAAATGACTTGACTAGCGTCACGTAGAAACTATATGGCAGAGGCAGGAATAGACCCAGTTGTCCTGCCTTAACTATAGGACCAGCCTTTCCCTTCCTATAGTCCTCTTCCTTCAGTCCCTGCTCACTTGGCAGTTTCTGCAACAAGGGCCTGATCTGACTCCCATTGAATTCAAGAACTAAGCTGCCATTGACTGTCGACAGGGTGGACTCTTAATTTATTATTATTGGACTCTAATATGCTGAGACCAGCATAGCTACAACAACACTGCCATTAATGGTTGACATCAGTGGGAGCTGAATAAGGCAGCGGTCTCATCCATGTAAGTAACCCTGATACACTCGCTGAGCACCTCCCAGCCTGTGCACTGAATGAGGTAGAGGTACCTTGGGAAAAATTAGTATGTGATCAAGTAATTAAAGACTGTATCATAATGCATGCACACAGAGGGACCAAATTCAGAGCCTTGAGCAACCTTAGTTCTGACATTTCCTAACTTTTGAGTGCTTTGATTTTGCAACCTAAATAGCATAATGAGTTGTTACATGTAATTTCCTAGCTATCCTATTTAAAAAAAGAAACAAATTCTCTTGCGTCACTGTTGAATCTAAATTCTGATTTGATCATTGTTTTCAGTTTACTAATTGCAGCCATGTTTTCACCTTTCCAGGAGCCGTTGTAACGATTACAGCTCCAGTCAACATGAATGTAGACAGTCTTCAGTCTCTGTCATCGGATGGTGCTACTTTGGCTGTTCAGCAAGTTATGATGGCAGGACAAAGTGAGGATGAATCTGTGGATAGTGGTGAAGATGATGGAGCAGACCTCTCAACAACAAACATCAGTGAGCTTGTTTTGGATAACAGTGATTCTCTGCAGTAGGAAGCCAGAGAATGTGACAAAAGAATGGACTGACTGACTGTTTTTATAGTTTGCACAGCAAACCTTTTACACAAGTTTTATTTCTAATATGTTTTATATGTAGATAGAGAAGGGTGCACTTTTTTGTATTTCATAGTAAGCTTAAAGAGTGTCTTTGCAGGTGCAGCAACTTCTTTCAAATGTGGTTTTGGATTTTTGGGGGGAGCTATTTAAAAAAAATCAAATCTAGTAATGTAATGAACCACATACATACCCTTTTTTTTCTCTTATTAGATTGAAAGTGCTGCAATAAAGAATTATGCAGCATCAATTAGACCTGTTGTTTAACACATCTCTTGGTTGGCTAATGATGTAAATTCAAAGCATGTGGCACCCGTGTGTGGAACAGGATCATTAAATTAGACACACATTTGGAAGATGCTTCTGCACCTTAAAAACTGCCAGTCTGAGGTGGGCAACAACACACACACACAGAAAATGGAGGTGTGTGATTCAGTAGCGAATGTATGACAGTTTAAATAAGTTTAATTTCTCTCATAGTCAGTGAGCTTGTTTATCATTTGCTATAAAAACTCCTATTTTTACCGTAATGGGATTATTGGATAAAAAAATATTTTTATAAATTCAATAGGAATTGGGATGATAACTGTATTGAGCATGAGAAAAAAATTTTCAGAGGGAGAAAATAAATGTTTAGTATTCCTATTTGGAAGGTTCTGAAAACTGACCAAATTTAATAAACATGGCTAACGCTAGTGTTCCATGGTTCTCTGCTATCCCATAGTGGCATAGTATATTTGATAATAGCATAAGAAGGGCCCACGGTTTGATGGGATTTTGATATTGTCAAACTTTGATTTATATATGTAAACTAATGCTCAAATTACATTTTACTCTGTATCTAAACTTGTATCTGAAGATATTTGCTAAATAAGTATTCAGGTAAGTAAGTACAATTATCCACAATATTTCTAGTAATCAACAGAGAAACTTAACAGTTCACGTTTTTTCAATCTGATTTTTGAAAAATGAAAAACTGACTGGCTAGTTTTTCCACCTCGGTTATGTCATTATATTTGAAACTTTTTTCCCCCAAATACAAAAAAATATAATTTATGGATGATTATATAAAGATTTCTTCAAATATGCAAACATCACTACCAGAATATACAACCGGCTTGTATAAAATCTTTGTGTGTCATTTAACTAACTCAGAACTAATGATGAAAACAGATTTGTCTGTGATAATGATTAATTTCAGTTTATCCCCAGATCTTGAGTTTGTGTATTGTTATTTCTGAACACCAGTTACTGACACTTGATGCTGAAAAAGTTGGCATTTCCCCATTGTTAAGGGCAAATAACAACAGCTTCCAGAAATCTTGTAGCAAGACAGTATGAAAAGAAAGAGGGTGCTACCTTCAAATCTTAAGCACTGATTGAGCAAAGCACTTAGTTATGTGCTTAACTATAAGCACTACTTAAACCCATTCTTGTTCCACAATATACCCAAGCATGTGCTTAGGTCCCATTGACTTCAGTGAGATTTAACCATATACTTGAAATTAAGCACATGCTTGGGTGCTTTGCTGAATTGGACTTTAAAGACTGCCGTACTGGGCAATTTATAGGCAGCATGAACAGAGACCTTGACAGGAGATGCTAAAAAATTGTTACATGTACAGAGAGGGCAAATTTATTTTTCAGAAGTTACCACTAACAAAATTTGTTTTACTGGTGCTGGGCTACACTCACCACTAGCACAAGCAGCTGACTTTGCTACAGTAGCACCCACTTATGCTAGTGATGAATGGGCCCATTGACTCAGTGGCAGTAATGAGGTATTATTATGGTTAGAATTATTGAAGTAAAGTTTATAAAGTATTTGTTTTAATCTAACTTCTCTGTTTTTGCCACTTTCCATATGTACTGAGCAGTTTGAAGAAAATACTAAGAGTGTATAATGAAAGATTAAATTATGAAAACTGGTATAATGTAAATAGTTTAAGGCCTACTGAGAATCCAATTTGACCCAAAAATTAAAAGGGCACAGTCAACTTTAAAAATCAAAACTCCTGTCTGAAAACATTTTACCTACTATTGTTACAAGTGACACCTAAGGTGAATATAACTGACTGAGACGGGAAGCAAAAATATTTTTCTCTATCTTTTCAATTTGTTTATTGTTTGCTTCTGTCAGCACTTTTTGTTGTTTTCACTGTTTCCATGGTAGAGTCAGTTTTCCTGTTGTATTGTCTGTTTTTCACACAACAGAAGGTGAGAGGAAAACTATTTTAGGGCTAGATTCAGCCAACTTTGCTCATGTTTAGTAGCCGTTGAAGCGACAGTGCTGCAAATACTTAGCATATGAGTAGAATAATATACTGCTCATTGAATAAGGCTGGCAGAATCAAGTCCTCAAAAACAAAAAAAGGAAAATGTGATTGTTTAAAAAATATATATATTGGCAGGGGGACTCAGGCAGGTGTAGTACATGAAACTTTTAACTCCGTTGAAAATAACTAGATTTCAAGTTGACAATGTCCCTTTCGATTTTACGAAAGCAAGCTTGTACAAATCATTACACCAATTAAGCGTTTCCTTGAATTTTTTCCTTAATTCCAGTAGAAATATATATATTTATATTCAGTAGAATAAGTAAGCATTCTCCAGTGGTGTCTGCAGCCTTTAGTTAGTGCATAAGTACCTGGCAAGTGAAATTGTCTGGAAAGTGACTAGTGACAAAAGAAAATGGAGTAATCCATTTTTCATGTCAATCTCAAACTGCAAAGTAAACAGCATGGTGAAAAGTAAATTACATTTGTAAAATTACTCCAGTTTTAATAATCAAAGGTCCTATTTAACAAACTATGGAGCCCAATTCCTTTAAAGGACTGACATCTAAGAACTTTGTAAAAGTGCAACGTTTCAAAAGAAATCATGGACATTGCAAAATTAAAATGGATGCACTTGATTGTAATTAAGTTAATTTAAGTTACTAATGATTCAGTTTTTGGTACCATACCTGGTTGGGAACAATTAATGAATAATGATTCAATCTATGCAACATTAAAGTAACCTCTCCCCCAACCCCCATAAATGTGAGAATTACAGGTACTCTGTTGTATTTTGATTGTCTTTTATTTTTGTTAATCATTCAGACAAAATATTCACCAAAAATTCAGCTAGATTTAAAGCTGATTAGGTAAAATATAATTTTGAAAGCATATTAGAAATATAAATGACCTTCATTCCCTCATGAAAATCTAAGACGTTAAACATTTGACGTTCTACATAGTGAAACATTCCTATTTCTAAATTCTCCCCTCTGCCATAGTAAGTAGAATGCATTCTGACTTTAATAACCTCCCCCAAAAAGCAAAGATAACCAAGAAAAATCAATGAGACAACAAGTTTAACCATAATATTCAAATAAACAGGTATAGCATCTGAATTTTTAAATGTATTTCTGAAGAGCACTTCTGGAAACATTTTGGTCTTGACTGAACTTGTTGTTTCATTGTAGATTGAATAAACTAGATTGGCTTTGCCAAACTCCAATCTGATTTTCTAGGCTTGCTAAACTCTTTCAAGTATTTTATTTTTCACATTATAAAATAATTTTACTTAATCATCCAGCATGATGTAGAATGAAAGATAGCACAAGTATGCTGTTAAAAGTTCACCCTGACCATGTCTTTTGGTTACCTGTGCAACTTGGAAATATAAATGTTGTTCTGTTTTATGACTTAGTTCTGTAGGATCTGCTGAATGATCACTATTCTTTTTTTTTTGACTGTGTGAGAAAGCAATGGAGCGCCTTTCTACAAACTTACTAACTTTGTCATCTACTGTCAAATATTTACCTAATGTTATTAGATACCCATGTTTTCAGATAGTGAAAGAAATGAGCCATCAATTTTCCATTGTTTTAGCAACATTTGGTCTATAAAACTGACAATCTTTAAAATGTGAACACTGTAACCTTAGCTTTTCTTGGATAGTTGTCTTTTAAGGGATATTGTGAAGCAACTGATCTATCAAAGCAAGAAAAAAACATTAAAAATCAGAACATGCTTCATGGATGATGGATTTTTACATGAACAGTTTCTCTGAATGAAAAAAGCACATCTTGTCTTTAAAAGTAAAGCATTCAAGTTGCTTTAATTAGTAGTAGCAGCATTATTTAGTTCAACATCCGTCATATTTTCTGGAATCTGCAACATAGCTGGAAAATATGTCATATTACTGAAGATTTTTGGCTAGATTTTTGGTCTTTTTTGTTTTGTTTACACAAATGCAGAAAAAATGGTTTACTAGTTCTTAATGTTTTGGGATGGGGAAGGTGGGACTGTGGTTTTGCAATGCAGAAGCAGTTTTGAGGAATGAAAGAAGGTCCATGATGTGTGTTCTTTGTTTTTGTTGATCTGAAATTGTTAATTAAAATGGCATGGACATTGAACTTCCAAAAAGTGGTTTCCAGGCTTTTTCAAAACACTTTCAGGATTTTTCCTATGCAATGCAGTACAAGTCCTATGTGCCACCTTTATAAAATAAAAAAAAAAGGGGGGCGGGGGAGAAATAGACTAATGGTTTTCCAGAACTATCATGCTCTATTAGATCATAAATCCTCTCTAAAAAGCAGATAGGCTTCTTATGTGATTACTGGTGCATTTCCTCTAGAATCATTACTCTGCTGGATATGTAGTTATTAGTTCATAAAAATATTTTGAAGTAAAGTGAAGATTATATTATTACTTTGCAGTTCCGGTATGTGTCCATGAGAGAGAGAGATTTTGTTGGTCACATGTCATACTAGGAATATGTTTATAAATAGTTAATAAAGGGTTAATTATAATAGATGTTATAGACATGAATGGTATGTTATAGTTGGTCTTAGGCACATCAGCATTGTATAAGGTTTTTAATGTGGCATTAAAAACACAGATTCAAAGCTGTCCTGGTAATAATTAAACTTACAATAACCACCTAGCAGTACAGTATAATTAATTCCATTAACTCCACCAGCCTCCCCTAATCAAAGGGAGGTAACAATGTATATCTACAATTTTAAAAAAAAAAAGCCTAGAAAAACCTTTTAACCTTAGATCATGGACCTACATCCTTATCCTACCCCCAAAAAATTTACAAACAGCTTTACCAGAAGGTGTTGGAGATGGCTCTTAGCCATGATTATAAGCAACCTATTTCTTTTCTTGATACTAAAACTAAAAATTAAGCACTTAGTACAATATCTATTAAGCCTTTATTAACCCTTTTTTAAACAGCTTAGAAATGTACCTTTTTATATAAAGTGAGAAAATTTTAAAAACTGATACTAAAAAATAGGAAATGCATGCACACACACAAAGATTAAAATAGCTCGACTTACACTGACACAAGCCATTAAATCAGAGTTCTGCCAAATGCTTGGTCCAGCCCCCATTTAATACAGCTGAGAGCATTACAGGACAATGCAAGTGCCCAGTACTCCATTCCTGGCATACTCAAAATCCTACTGACCTCAGTGGGAGTTTTAAGTGTCCAAGGAATGCAGGATTAGACCTCTAGTCCATTAAATTACCTACTGCTGGAAAACCCCTGCAAAATCTACAGCCCATGGGACAATGGGCCAGATCCCAACTTTACTTCTTAAAAGATTACTAATGCTAATAAGGCATGATCCAAAGCCTACTGAAGTTACTGAAAAAACTCCCATTGAATTAAATGGACTTTGGATCAGACCTATTGTTCTCTTGATTTAATCTGGGCTCTTCAAACAAATTGGAGGAGATTAGGCCCATGCAATGATTTCCAGCCTTATTTCTCACTGTATTGGTTTGGGTTAGTTTCTGGCAGACCCTTAATGTTGCTTCAAGTATGTTTTGTGTGACATTAATATTAAAATGAAAACATCAAAATGGAGATGAGATTTTTGTCTGAATCCAAATATCTTTCCACTTTATGGGGTGTGAAGATTATACTTACGGTCACTGTAGAAATTGGGAATTTCTTACATATAGTACTTAATCTGCAAAAGAAAACAAATAGCATTTAGTCATAGGACAAAAAGCAACCGGCTGCTACATTTTGTTTTAATGTTTATAAAATATATATACCTCTAATGTGGAATGCAGTTCTATTACAAACCTGTCTGGGCTTGCAGTCCTTAACCTCTATTAATTTCTGTGTGTGTAAACATGTTTCAAAGTGACAGGATAGACCCCTAATTATACACATGATCACATATTTTGTAAAATCAGCCACCACATAGAGTATCTAATTGTATAAGATACAGGTCAACATGACTGAATCCAAATGGAAGCCCATGAAAACCTTCACTATTGCTTTTCTTTTTCTGGTTTATTCATTTTATGCACTGTACATTTGAATATGTATTTGTTACAGCGATTTCCTGATACATGAAGGGTTTAGAAAAATGTTTTGCACAATTGATTTTTTTATTAGCTTCCCAGTCTAAACCTAGTCAAGATAAAATCTCTGCTAAATCTGAGACCTAAAAATCCACAGACATTTTCAAAATAGCCTCATCAAATAAGACTATAAGGAAATGGGTTGATCTTTGTTAAATAATAAATGCAATAACTGTCTTCTCTTTTTCAAACAGTGTTGAAAACGCTACTAGTGACATTTTTAAACATAGTGAACGTTAATGTAAGGCAGAATTGGTAAAATTAAAAGGATTTCAACTTTGCTTATAAGTAGCCTTTCCAAATACCTGGCTTCTTAGACTATTTGTTTGAAATCCAGAGTTTTGAATATGCTGCACATATCTCTGTAGAATTCAAAACATGTATTATTTCAAAAATTCAAGTCTAAGTGACTTATAACCGACAATTTTAAAGAAAATTAGTTGTGGACTACTTTTAATGCAGTATTGAAAAGAATAATAAGCAGTGAAGCTCTCGTTAGCGGATGATGCACAACTTCACAACTAGCTCACTTTAAAACTAGAAAAAATTGTATATAGTTTCCCAAAATGAATGTATGACATTTTTTGTAACGTATATGTTGTTTTATAATGGTTTAGGTTGTGTTTGTGCTATTATCAGGTATTAGAGAAGTATGCATATTTTAATACTACTTTTGCGTAACAAAATATGCAGTGTTTAGGAAAGATTATGCAAAAAGTAAATTTATTAAATAATGCAAAACCTAATCTGGAGAATTTTATTAAATTTATACACATAATAAATTATTGAATCCATTGCAATTTTGAACTTTCAGAAAAGGATGAAAAATATGTAATTAACCAAGTATATTTTTATAATGTGTGTTAGATTCATTTGTCATGAATTTCAGGGCTTTCTTCTCAGTTCTCCACTCCTATAATCTTGACTAATATAATCCAAACATGAATTTAACTATTATAACTAAAGGGCTAGAAAATTTGATTTTTAAATACCAAGACTAAAGTTGGACTTATTTTTCCTCCATTTTTTAAATAAAAATTATTCATTTGCCATTTCTAATATAATGCATGTCCCGTAATTGGGATTTTTCTACGTTTTGGCACAAGAATTTTAATTTTTTAATTTTGCTTTACAATATTCTAAAATAATTAAAACAATTTTATTCTGACTACAATTTAATATTTAATTAACTGATACCAGAATAGTAACACGGTCCCATTAAAAAAATCGTCAAATTGATGTTCTGGTGCAGATCAATTTTATGCTCACAATATTTCTCTTCCTACATTATCTCAAACCAACCGGTTACTTATCATTGTTCCATGTACACTTGTGGACATAATACATCTCTACCATATCATCTAATTTAGCCATTGGTATGGAACAGGTAGGGTGTCATGGAGACCTTTTGCACTTACGTTATCCTGTGATAAGCAATTTTTAGATAACATTTTACATGTTTTCTTCCAAATTTTAAAGAAAAATTATTCTCAAAGATGACAAAGTGATTTATCTGCATCACTTCTATTAATTTCACTAGGTATGGCATAGTTAAATTGCTTAGTTAGCTTTGAAAATCTTAATCAAAAGGCTATAATGCTATAGTTCTGATCTTCAGACGTGTTCACTTGAATACAAGTTGTGGAAGCAGAGCACATCTCAGGGTCAGGTCCTTTCATCAGAGAATATAGTATCTGAAAAAGACTAACAGCAGCCACAGCTATAAACATATTCATATAAAGGTGTAATAGGTGTTCAGATGGAAAAATATGGTACAGAGATGCTAGACCTTTGGAGAGACTGGTCTAGATAAAGTGTCAGGCAACCTTACTTTCTAAAATGTAACTAAGTGAGAAAATGGAAGATATTGGCAACTACTTTTACTTTGAGTGATTATGAACATACACATTCTGCTGCAGGTGTGTATACACCCAGTGCCCTGGAGTCAGGGACTTTTTTAAACAGTACCACTAGCCTGTGCCTGCACCCCTATTCTCCTCATGCTCTGAGACAAGGGCATGAAAGGAGCATATCTGCCACCTCCCTCTCAGTTCCTTCTCATTGCCCAAGGTAACAGTAGGAGCTCCCTATAGGATTTGCTTTGGTTAGCCAGCATCTTATAGTTTTAGTGCACATAGTTAGTATTTAGTAGTAGTTCAGTTGTTCCCAGGAGAACTGTATGAACCAGGTTTTAGGCAGTGTACCACATGCAGGGTTGCTTTCACTGTCATGGATGGGGACAGGAGCTGCTTCCTTTTTTTCTTGGTGAATGCCATGTGACAGACAAATGAACTATTTATACTTCCTTCCCTGCCAGGGCAAAGAAACAGAGACTTTTGTCTTACAGTCAACCTCATAAACGTGGTGATCCACCCTGCATTGGAGCCAAGACCCGACCTTGAGACAGGGGACTCAGAATCAGCCAGAAGCACTCCTACAACTGCTTCTGATTCAAAGCACAGGGCTGACGACAAACTTCACTCTTCATCTTCGCTGTCAGTCTTATTAAAGCACTCCCAGCATTCTGATGCTGATAAGACCACTATGATTCAGTCTTCTCCCAGACAATCACCTGATAAGTATTCCAATACCAGTTTGAGGGTTCACAAATCCAAGCACTCATCAGTCCCAGGGGAGGCAGCACCATCGATTCCATCTCCTTCATGGCTGCCGAAGACTGGTGTCTTCACCCATGATGAGTCCTCCTTTTTCTTCAGCCGATTCAGTTGGCTTCAGCTCCATCAAAACTGATATACTTACCTCAGGCGCCCTTTAGTCTGCACGCCTTTCTGTAGTTAAGGGATCTGCTTTGCCTTTCCCTTCCGGACTCTTTTGCTGCAGCCAACACATCACCCAGCATCACCAACATGCCACTGGCACCGCTGACATACTTGGCAACACCAGTGCTGCCAATTCGGTTTCAAATGGAGTCTTTCTGAATGATTATGCTAGCACTGACCACTTTGTCAGCATTCTGACCAGCCCGACCCATGCCTTCCTTGGAGCCCAGCATGTCTCCTATATCCAGACCACCAGGAACTCACAAAGGAATTGCTCCTCCCTATTCTGAAGAGGCTTACATTTATTCTGTGGATTCTAAATGAAGGAACCTATTTCACCTCAACTCTTTTTGTATCATCTTACAGGTCTCCTACCATTATCTGACATAAAGACAGGACTGGTTTCCCTGTAGGGAAACTCCAGTGTGGTATCCCTCTCTGTGGATGGCTCAGACTGTGGTACCCTTCATGGCCTTACTGATCTTGAACTGCTCTGAGAGGCTGTAGACTCCATCATGGTCACTCTCTAGGAGGAACCCTCCTCCTTCTTCAGTACAGGTTCTTTACTCAACATCCTGCTGCCAAATGAATTATTGGTGGAACCCGTACCCTCAATATTTCATCATCTTCAATGGATGAAGCAGTCACTTCGGAGTCAATGTCTTCTCCCCCAGAAGGCTTCTGAGTGTTTCTGCACCTCATGAGGAAAGTGCCACTTCTCTAGGAGTGCAGGCAGAGTTCGTGCAAGACAACTGCACTCCCTCTTGGTTATTTTAGCTTCCTGCTTCAGAAAGAGTTGCCCTTTCTATCAACAAAGTCTTACCAGAGCCAGTGAAAGTCCTCTGGGAGACCCTGGCCTTTATACCTTCCACAGCCAAGCAGGTGGACAGATGATATCAAGTCCCTCAATAAGATTTTGACTATTTCTTTACCCATTTTGAATGGCTCTCATGCAATGCCTTGTTCATGAGGAGTTTACACTCAGGCTAAAAAAGAAAACAGTTTAGATCAAAATCTTACTCCAGAACCTCTTTCCAAGAGAGGCTTCGGTATGCTTCTAAGGTCAGGACCTCCTTAGTGTCACCAGACACTTTAATCTGTGGAAGGCCCTTCTCTCCAGAAAATTGCAACCTCAAATCAATCACTTGGACTTCTTGATCAAGGACAGCATGTTAACAATCTCACCTCCTGTCAGATCATGCCTGTCCCTCTTTCACTTTGTTTGCAAAGCATCACATCGAACAAGTGGTTACTCAACACAGGAGAGGAGGGATATGTTATCCACTTTACCGCCTTCCCTTTTCCCAACCCTCCTTCCCTGTCCCTTTTCAGGGACCATTTTACGAGATTTTACTACTTCATGAATTAAAGTCTCTTCTGAAATTGGGAGCTACAGAAGAAGTTTCTTACCAACGCAGAGGGAAAGGTTTCTTTTCCTGCTCCCAAAGAAATCTGGTGGCCTTTGCCCCATTATATATCTAAAAAACCAGAATTATTTGGTCAAAAAAGTCAAGTTCAGGGTGGTCACCCTCACTTCCATTATACCTTCCTTGGAGTCTGGTATGCTGGCCTTGATTTATAGGATGCGTATTTCCATGTGATGATACATCCCTGCCACCAGAAGTACTTTCAATTCATAGCAGGCAACAATCATTACCAGTACACAGTGCTTCCTCAGGGCTGATGACAATCCGAAGTGGTATTCACTAAGTGCATGATGATAGTATCAGTCTACCTCTGCCATCTGGGTGTTCAAATATGTCCTTACCTGGATGATTGGCTAGTTCATGGAACATCAAACAACCAGGTCTGAAATAGCATCCTTGTCATCAGGCAGCCATCTTCCTGTTGGGCCTGACATTAAATTTGGAAAAAATCATAATTACAACCAGCAATGTATGATCTTGACGGGGCAGACTTCTATTCCACTACCACCATTTTCCTTCCAAAGGAAAGGTTTCAAACTAAAGCCTTTTCTTCAGAAAATCTCAGGTTTAGCCCAAGAATATCAGTGCATGTCTGCCTACAGCTCCTGGGCCACATGGCCTTGTGCACATACGTAATTCCGCATACTAGTCTTCATTTTCATTGTGTGCAGGCCTGGCTCTATTTAGTATATTGTCCTTCCAGGCACGGTCTGTACATGTGGATTAGTATACCTGCATGAGTGCTTCAGCCTCTAGATTGGTGGTTGGTTCCCCAAAATGAATGCAAATGAGTTCCCTTTCTGTCCCCATAACTGACTATGACTCTGGTGACAGATGCACCTATACCAAAGGCTGCAGTGCGCATCTTGGTCAACTTTAGGCACACGGCTCTTTAGTCACCTCAGGAAGTTTCACTAAACATAAACATGCTGGAGTTCTGAGCTATTCATCGGGCCTGCAAGGTGTTTATGTTCACCATCAAGGACCAGGTGATACAGATTCTAATGGACAATATCACTACCCTGTTTTATCTAGACAATCAGAGAGGTGTAATTCATCGCAGCTATACCAAGAGGCTAGCCCCCTATGGAATCGATGCATATATGTCTCCCTGAAGGCCTTCTACCTTCCAGGAGTGAGAAACATTCTTGTGGATTCCATCAACAGAGTTTTCATAGACCAATATGAGTGGTCAACTGAGAAAGATGTTCTCCAGATTTTCCACCTCTGAAGGAACCCAGAAACTGACTTGTTTGCAACAAACCTGAACAACAAGTGCACAAGATTTTGCTCCAGGGCAGGCTGCAGCTTGAGCTCCATCACAGATGCCTTCCTTCTCCTCTGGTCCAGTCATCATCTGTTGGATTCATTCCAGTTCCTTTCATTCCAAGGGTACTCAGGAAACTGAAAAGAGACAAAGGAAACATTAATCCTTATAGCACTGGTGTGGCCACTACAGTATTAATTCATGGACCTCCATTAACTCACTGTCCAGTCATCAATAACTGCCACTCATCAAGGATTTTTTGTCCTGGACCCAAAGCAAGTCTGTCCACCTCAGTTTCCAATATCTTCCATGAATGGAGTCTGGCTGAATTCTTATGAGAAATTTGTGCTCCTGAGACGTTCAGATAATCTTGGTAAATAGCAGAAAAGAATCCACTAGAGTCATGTACAAAGCAACGCAGAAGAGACTTTCGATTTGGGTGCAATCACAACATTTGTCAGCCCATTGTGCAGAGGCTATGCATGTGCTGGATTATCTGTTGCACTCGAAATCCACAGGCCTTTCAGTTAGTTCTGTGAGTTCCCCCTGGCTTCCACTTCTGCACTGTGTCTGCCAGTAGATGGGTTTTCCATTTTTCCTCTCACTCCTTTGTTGCTTGATTCTTAAAAGGACTACTCAGTGTTTAACTTCCTGTGTCTGATCCTGTACCTATATGGGATCTCAGCCTAGTCCTCTCAAAATTCATAGAGCCTCCCTTTGAACCTATGGCCACAACCTCGCTTTTTTTATTGTCTCTGGAGCTGACGTTTCTGGTGACAATCACCTCTGCAAGGAGGATTTCAGAACTTCAGCTCTCTTGGATGACTCTCCTTCATTATCATCCATAAAGACAAGTGTGAGAGGTCGCTTTACTCACCACAGGTCTTGTGCCCGCTCCCTGCAGTTGCAAGCTATCTCTGCACCTCTATCTGTTTGTTTGCAGCCCCTCTCTTACCCTCAGGAGCCACAGCTCTCCTCTGTGTGACTCAGCTTTCTGGCTAGATCACTATTGCAGGAGGGTGTCAAGGTTCCTGCTCTCCAGCAGTCTCAGGCAGTCTTCTGCTTTACAATGCCACTCCCACAGTGGTCGGCAGAGAAACCTGGTCCTGCCCTCTACTCTGGGTTCCTGCTCAGGCACTCTGTATTCAGCAGTCAAGGTCTGTTTCACCCTGTATCTTGCTGCATTTCCTTGAGCCCTGTCCTAACCTTCTGACTCTCCCTACCTTCTCTGGGTCTGTCAGCTCCCCTCTCTCAGGGAGCAACTGCAGCCTACACATCTCTGCAGCCTCCAAACCCTCCTCCCTCTTCCTACAGAGTGACTGCAACCTTTCCCAGCAGACTCCTCTGTCAGCCTTCTGGCTTATAAAGGCCCCACCTCTTCCTGCACAAGTGAGCTCCTCCTAATTAAGGCTTTCCTCTTAGTCTTCAGCCTAATAGGTTAGCTAGCCCAGCTGGCCTCCATTAACCCCTTTAGGATGAGTGTGAGCTGGACACCCCATCACAACAAGGTTTTCCTTAGGCCACCCTCTGCTGAACAAGACTGTTCATTTGTTGGTGTTTTTCCCGAAACCCCATTCTTCTAAAGCTGAAGAAACACTTTGTTGCAGCCCATGAAAACTTATGCCTGCAGAAATTTGTCAGTCTTTAAGTGCTACAGGACTCTCGTCGTTTTTACTTCAGACCTTGGATGTTCGTAGGACTTTTGTGTTCTATCTGGACCACACTAGATCCTCAGGGCTTCTCTGGGGCTTTTCGTAGCTTTTGCTGAGAGGGCTAGGGCATAGGCAGCGAGTTTTATAGGCCCATGGTGCCCATGCTCCACCAATATTCAGGAACGTGAGCCTGGCTCCACTGATATCGCTGTACTGCTGGGGTGCCGGCTGAGGAGCCTCCAGTGGAGCTCCGCCGTGCAGGGGCAGAGCACAGCGGCCCCCAGGATCCAGGGCAGCCTGGCCGTTCTGCTTCCCTCCCCCCTAGGGAAACACAGTGGCTGGCCAGGAGCTGCTCTGGTGTCGGCCCTGCTCTCAAACAGCGCAATGGCTGCTCCTCCCTCTCAACCCCACCCCTTCCACCCACTTCTCTCCCATGTGGGCTCAGCGCCCTGGCCAGGAGCCACTCCTGCCCCAAGCAGCAAGGCAGCCGCTCCCAACTCCACCCCTCTCCCATGTGGCCCGACCAGCACCCCCCTCCCTCAGGGGCTTACAAGGCAAGTGTGGGGGCGAGACTTGGACCGTCTGGGCACCACCAAAAATTATACAAACCTAGCGACCATGGACTAGGGGTCAACCAGGGTCAACTCACTGAATCTCACTGGATTTTGACTGCATTAAGCTCTGTAACAATCTTGCCAAAGTCTCTCCATCGAAAATAATGGCCCACTCTATCAGGGCTCAGTCCGCTACCTCAGCCTTGCTGATTTAATGTTCCAACAGCTGGTATCTGCAAGGTGATGTGCTCAGCTGTGCGTCCCTTTTCTGCTCATTTATGCCATCACTCAAACCTCCCGCAGCAATGTCCGCTTTGGCAAGTCAATGTTACAATCTTTGTTCAGATGGCCTGAAGCCCTTCCACCTGTAAGGGAGCTGCTGAGTCACCTATAGTGGAACGTATATATGCACGATTACTCAAAGGAGAAAAAGTGATTACTTACCTGTACAATAACTGTTGAGGGTCTCTTTAGACATCTTGTGCACATACACGTTCCATGGCCCTCCTCCTTTCAGGCGTTACATACAGCAGTGCAAAGGAACAGAGAGGGAGGCAGCACGTCCTTGTCTGAGAGCATGAGGAGGGATGGGGCACATGCGCCACCTTGTGGTACTGTCAGCAAAAGTCTGACTCGACTGCATTGGGAGCACACACACCTGCAACAGAATGTGTGTGTGTACAGCGTATTTCAAAGAATGACATTTCCTGTACGGGTAAGTAGCAGTTCCTGCAGCCAGCTTTGACGTTGTGCACTGACACGCTGAAAGAACACACTAGATTTCCACGCCTTAGCATCCCCCCTAACATTTCATAGGTTTATGTAACAGGAATTTAGAGGGTGCATGTTAAAAGGAAAGGGGCAAGTAATCTAGGTTAAAAACTTGACATAACTTAAAATTGTTGCAATCTGGTGAAGAAAACCCCATCAGTTTTCTATATAGCTACAGAAAACAGTAACTGAGAATGCTTTGCAGAATTACCACACAGAGCTCAAGCAAAAGCCTGAATTTGATTTGTAAAAAAAATCAATTTATTTTTCAAAGTAGCGGAAAACCTGTTTTTATTGAAGATTTTTCAACATTTTAACCAGATGTTCAGGGTGTGGGGCGGTGTTAATTCATGTGCAGGTTTGCATAAGTGCAAACTAATGACCACATGTCACTCCTGACTTGCATACACGCACACTTGTATATTCTGCAAAGTAGTATGTTTGCAAGTTGAGTACCTACAGAAGTGTTTGCACAGCATTGTGCAATCACTATTGAAAATCCAGGCCTCAAAATAAATGTATGCACAAATTCAAGCAATTCTCTACTCTAAATACAGACAAGCACATAGCCAACAGCTATAAATGATGCAGGGCGGCACCCCCAGAACTAAAATAAATTCCTTCCCACATGAAGTGAATCGGACATATTTAGGGTATGTCTTTTTCGCTCTTTTAGTTGAGTGAATACATCCTGGCAACAATTAAAATGAAGCTTTCTCATTGTCTGTATTTTCCTTATACAGAGCTTTTCCCTTAAATATGTTAATGCAGTTGCTCTAAGGAGCACCATGAACTGACTAATTCGCTCTACTATAGTGAAATATATACCCAGATCTGAGGAGAATGGCTGGCTGTTTCTCGCGCTCATACAAGTATAAGTATTTATACAAAACAAGATTATTTATTTGCTATTTGTCAGTTCTTTCTACTTAAAAGGGGCATTAACAATACCACGTGACGTACATGACACTTTAGCAGCAAATGGTGCATAATAAAAAATGAACAGTTCTCAGATACCCCACTGACTGAAATTTCTTTGCACCAAGTACCTGATGGATATGTGTAGATAATTAAACTGATCCTGATTTCCTCAAATGATCTGCAAACAAAAGACAGCTACATTCATTAGCTAATATATTCAAACTTGAAATAATGCACAAGATGTTGGTTCCATTTGTATAATTTTAAATACCTGCATACCTGCAGTGGGTGGTTTTATTTTATCAAAAAAAATTGGGCAATTTTGTCAGTGGAAGGGTGATTGCAGTGTTACACCAGCACTGTTTTGTTGGCAAAAACTGACTTTTGTCAACAAAACTCTCTAGTGTAGACCAGCCCGTAGGCATTGCTTGCCACAAACATTGTAAGAACACATTTGCAGCACAGAGCTATAAAATCCTTTCTGGATTTACCATACATGCATCACACAATGATTTTCAGGACCAGCATGTTACCAGTTTGTATATGATACCTTTTAGAAGACATCTTTTAGATACAGATTATGACAATAGTATATTAGGTGTGGTGAGTATGTCAGGCCTTGCATGAGTTGCTGACACAGTGTAGTAAACCAGCAATGGTCCTCCGTATCACACTGGTTTACAAAAAGGAGTGCAAGCTCTTAATTCAAGAGCAAAGTAAAGTACCCTTTAGCACGAGTGATATATCTACATTCTTCTCTGGATGAATGAATCTATTCCCACTACTAGGATGAACCATGGGGCTGCATGTGTATACTTTTGCAGCTGTGAACATTTGGCGTGCAGGTTGTATAAGAGGAATGCAGTTCCAAGCCCCTCACTTCCTTTGTGTGGCTAGCTACAGGTTTAAGGACCTACTCTCCATGCTTGGAAACTAAAATGTATTTTTAATTCAGAACTCCCCTACAATTGTTATATTTCAGTATAATCTGTAAATGTTAGTAGCTTGCACTGTTGCACCCTTAGTTTTTACCTGAACCAGAGGCCTTCAAACTCTTGAGTAGTGGCCAAGTTTATTCAAACACCTGGATAAGAAGGTATGGATTTTGAACAATGTGCATGTTATCTCTTACAAATACTGTTCCTGGATTAGACATCACATCAGCTGTGTGCACCATCAACGTAAGAAAATCCACTGGAAAACTGAAAGAGGCAATGGTTCCAAATCTTGTTAATTGTTACTTGCATGTTTCTTTCTTACCTTTGAACTGCTCAGTATTTACCATTTAAAATAAAAAAAGTCTAGATTAAACAGTGCAAAAATAGCTGACTTTGTGTACCCCAGTTTGACTTGCTTTTGTATTTCTGCTTCATGTGATTTCCACATCTTTAGTTTTATTGCATGTTTGTGTGAATCCGACCTGGTGAAGGCAAAACTCAAAAAAAGAAATTGGTGGATGTGTCTGGGTTTACAAGGATTCCCTGGTGCTCATTTTCATCCAGAAGCTATACCATGTGACCCGTTGTCCCAAATTTCACTTTAAAAGCAGGGACAGGTCCAGGAAATGTTGGATTCATATCAGATTCCAGATACAAATTTTGTAATTCAGCCAGGACTATGAAACTCAGTTTACAACAATCTGAAGGGAGCCAAAAAGTTCTCTTGGATTTAGAATGAAATCAAATGGCAGGCTCCAGAAATTTCCAGCTACAGCTTGCTTTCATTCTAAACTCAAAGAGCGCTCACAACATTGTACTGATAGTGTGAAAATGTGCACTATTGGATTCTCTTGTATTACTCTAAACGTTTGCTGCTCTCTGGTGTTTGGAGGCAAAAATAGTTTTTTATTTTTCAGATAAGACGTCCCTTTTTATTTTTTTAAAGTGTCACCTAAAGAACACTGATGTCACTAGAGGGCTGTGAGAGCTCAGGTCCCCACACACAGCAAATCTGACTTAGGACCTGCTCCTGGAGTGCTTCTCCCAGGGACTTCAGTAAGAACTGAGGATGTGTTCTGCATTTGCAGGATTGGACCTAACATTATTGCCCAGTAATCTCTGTGAGTGTGTGCTTACGTTGGAAAGAGGGGTAGGGTTCCTAAAGCATTCGAGCCTGTCTGTTACAAAACTGTGCTGCATTCAAACACCATTATGAAGTGTCAAATTAGCTTACATAATACTGTCCCAGGCAGAGCCATGCAAATCATGGGAGCAAGGAATGATGATCAAAATTCGCTGATACCATGACCTGCACTAGTTGTGGGCAGCAGTCTGCCAGCTAACTCTTCACAATAGACTTTGACTATTACATTTTATAATGTAGACAAACCCCCCTCCTATTTAGTTTAACGCACAACCCTATCTTGCAGCTTGTGCTCATTTCTGCCCGTTAAGTTCTTCCAGCGCTTCTGGTTCTTGTTCCCTTTCCTCCTCCGTCTTCTCTGGCCACTGCTGCCTGAGGGATCCAACAAGATTCTGCCAAGATCTTTGACTGGGTTTAGCTCCTATAGACTAAAATTCAGTATTACTGTGCAGCAAAACAAAGGCTTTTGCTTCAGACCCAGTTTCAAATCAATGTGCCTTGGGTATTAAACAAGCATCATTCTAAGAGTTTGTGCAGGCCCCACAGTCTCAAAGCCATCAAGAACAAAAAAATGGCCTGCTGATGGGAATCACTGTCATGCTAGGAGAGAGAAAGCACACCTCTAGCTTCCAAAGCTAGAACAGATGGTTAAAGAGAGAAGCTAGAGCAGGCCATCCAATTTTGGGGGCGGGGGATCAAAAAGCCTGAACAATTTACACATCTCAAGAGAGCTGTAATTTAAGGGCATAAAGTGAGCTGGATTTACATGTGACCCCGTCTTTCCTGTTCCCAGTGGCATTAAGGGAAGTTCCATGTACAGACAACATTCACAGTCTGGCACCAACGCTGTTGTTTTTTCCCCACAGGCATAAGTGATATCTGTAAGATCATTTGAAAATGCACATATCACTTGTTATAATTTGATTTTGCCTCAGTGAATCAGTTTTCTGTCTGGTATTATCTTAAGCATTACTAGGCCATGTCTATACTAGTCAACCCAAGTGACTTTGGCACACAGCAGCCAAAGTTTGTACATCGCTTGGCTGCTTGCATCAGACTTGTGCTTACACGCCAGGAGTGCTTGTGTTGGCAATGCAAATTGCAATGCACCATGGTATGTATCCCAGTATGCCATGTAGCACTTGCTGGCACAAAGCCTTTTGGGAGATTTTCACCATGTGTTGGGGGATAGAAATGACTCACCCAGGGATCTCTGGGAGCTAGGCGTCAAGTTCCCAGCATGCAACTTTCTCCATCCCATATTTTTCATGCCTCTTTAAACAAAAAATCCAGCAAACCTTTGAGGCACTCTTTGCTGTCTGTGTGCTCTGACAGCAGCATGGGGGTCATAGAGCTGTGCACTATTCTCATGAATGTTGCAAATACAGGACCCACGAGTCTCCTGTATTTGCAGACCTGCAGGAAGTACCCCAACAACAAGAGCCACGATGACTAAGGGCCATAGTGAAAAACAATGCAAGGGTGTTGTAGTGTTCACAGATCAGCTGCAGATGGTGGAGCACTGCTTCTGGGCCCAAGAAACGAACACTGACTGGTGTGATTTCATTGTAATGTAGGTTTGAGATGATGAGCAACGTGTGAAAGGCCACGTTCCTGGATCTGTGTACTGAGCTCGCCCCAGCCTTCCAGTACAGGGACACCAGAATGAGAACTGCATTGACAGCTGAGAAGCAAGTGGACGATCGCACTATGGAAGTTTGCAACCCCAGATTGCTACCAGTCAACAGGAAATCATTTGAGACGTGCAAAAACCACTGTCGGGGCCATTGTCATGCAAGTCTGTTGAGCCATTAGTCGTCTCCTGCTACGCAGGCCTGTGATCTTGCAATGTGCAGGATGGATTTGCAGCAATGGGGTTGCAGCGTGGTGGTAGATGGCATGCAGACTCCTATTTGGCAACAGTCTCCTTGCCACAGAATACAGCAAAGGAAAGGGCTACTTTTCTATGGCTAGTTAGGTGCTGGAGGCTCACTGTGGATGCTTCACTGACATCAGCATGGGCTGGTCAGGGAAGGTCCATGACACTCACCTGTTAAGAGCACAGGACTGCTCAGGAAGCTATACACATGGACGTTCTTTCCCAACCAGCAGATCACCACTGGCACCATTAAAACGCCAATAGTGATTCCGGGGGACTCAGCCTATCTCCCCTCCGTCCCTGGCTCATGAAACTCAATGCTGGCCCCCTTGATCACCACCAAGGAAAGATTCAGTTACCAGAGCCACAGGAGCAGACTGACAGTTGAATGTGCTTTTGGTAGCTGACCGAAGGAATGTTGGAAGTGTTTATTCACGCGTTTGGATCTTAGTGAGAAAAATATGCCCAGGGTTATGGCAGCTTGTTGTTTGCTACATAATAGTTGTGAGTCAAAGGGAGAAAAGCTGATGCTACAGTGGAGATTAAAACAGCTGTCTGGGATCTTTGCCAGGCACAAGGCTATTACAAGCTATGAGGCTGAGGGAGGCTTTCAAAGAACACTTTAATGGTCAGCCACAGTAATGTTCTGTGGGTTTTGAGCTTTGGGTGCTGCTAAAATTGCATAGTATGTTTATAAATATGATGTATTTATATCCAGGTATCTTCCTGAAGTTATACATTAGGTGGTGCTAGCTGTATATTTACAAGTACTGTTGGCTTTGAATATGGCTGCTATGCATTTTTCAGTATGTGTTGTGAACTATTAAAGATAATTTTATTCTCAAAAAATAGAAATGTACCGAGTGGGGGAAAACCAGGGCAGAAAAACAATGTGCAAGAAAGAAGGCAATGTTATACAAATTTTTGACCTAAACTAAAGAGGCAGGAACTTTAACATTGGAAAGGCAGGAAACATTTCTGTCCATATGAGTGCACAAATGTGTAGCGATAACAGTCGACGTATGCCAATGGTGGGTCTCAGAGGTCCGTGTGTGTAGATGAAGCTGTGGTTTTCCTTGCTGTCCCCCAGTGTGGAGTGGCTGGGTTGAGAATGGGGTCTGCGATGGCATGTGGTATGTTGCGGGGGAAGGTGTAGGGCGTAGTCATCCATGAATTCTTCAAACACTGCAAAGGGTGATTTTTGGACCTATAGGTCAACCCAGGGCATGCAGCATTTCGATTTGCTGCATGTGGAGACCCCTTAATCCCTGGTTCATTTCCCTCACCTTGTCCTGGGCCTTTCTCCTGGCTTCTCTTTCCTTCTCCATGCTGTCAGCCATGTTGACCCACTTGGCCTTTGTGGTCTGATGCAGCACGGCCTTTCAGGATCTCGCTGAACATGTCCTCTTCTTGCTCCTCCTCAGTGGGGCCAGGCATTCTGCTGATAGAAACAGACAGATGTTCCACTGAATTTTCAGTCACACAGGAAAGGGTAGTTTCAAAACTCCCATCCCTTATTCCCAGGAGCACGTCTAATAAGACACGCTTGTTGGCCCTTCAGCTTTAGAGCGCGTCTGCCCAGCACTGCTCTCCAGCCCCTATGAATTTCGAATCCTGCGGTAACTTGTCCAATGGTACAGGTTCCCACCCAATTCCAAGGTAAAATTTTATATGCCCACTTTCCACATAGCCAGTACATCCCTGGGTGTCTATGGTGGGGTAGACGGAATGGGTGCCCTTTTCACACTTCATTGGATAGGAAAAGGATTGGTAACCGGGGCTCGCCCTACTGTGGACAGGTTCTTTGGGTTGCAGTATAAGGCAGGTATAGCCATTAAAGGAATACCTTGCTTTGGGTGGGCTGGTCCGTAAGTGCAGATCCAGCAGTTACTGTAATTATTCTGGTTAGCAATAGATTGGGACAGTTTTACAAGGAGGTTAGAGTCCCAGTCATCAAGAACAAGGGAAAGGGCTAGGAATAGATAACAGTTAAGGTTTTCATTTTACCGTAAGTATGGGAAGAATGCCTCTAGGCCAAAGCAGTCCAGTTAATGTTAAGAGGGTCACCGGAGTTAAGAGGGTCACTGGTTTTCGTGGTCTCAGATTTTGCTGATGTTTTGGAGGTTTATCAGTGTTGTTTGAGGACTGTTGGTTGGGGGAGGGGCTTTCTCTGTGATCTTTCAAGGTCTCAGGATTCATTGAGCTGTGGCCTACCGATGAGGACCGGAATTCTGTTGCTGTTGGGTCCAATGGCGGAGGGGTCTTCTTGCAGTGTGATGCGTGAACCCAATTAGGATATACTTGGCATCATACTGCAGCATTAGTGGTTAGTAACACTAAATAGGGTCCTTTCCATTGAGGCTGCAAGGCATTATGTCATTGGTGAATCTTTACACAGACCCAATCTCCAAGTTGGAGGGAGTGGCACAGTTCCGTTGCTGGTGCTGGAAGGGTTTCTCGAACCTGTGTGTGGATAGACTTGATACACTTCATTAACATTTTACAATAGTCCAGTATCACATCATCAGTTAAATGTACATCAAATTCCAGCAGGTTTGGCGGTGGGCTATATGGCAATCTCATGTCTCTGGCCATAAGGATCTCATGTGGAGACAGTCCATGTTTTCAGTTGACAGTATTTCTAATACACATGAGAGCTATGGGTAAGGCATCTGGCCACTTCAAGCTGGTTTCTGCACATATTTTGGCTAATCTAGTTTTCAAGTCTGAATTCTTTCTTTCTACAGCTCCGCTGGACTGGGGGTGGTATGCACAGTGCAGGTGTTGTTGGATTCCTAATGCTTTACACACGTTTTGAATGACCTGTCCTGTGAAGTGGGTCCCTCTATCGCTATCCAGCATGAGGGGTAACCCGAACCTAGATATGAATTCTCTCAATAGCTTCTTGGCGACAGTGCACATACTCACAGTTACAGCATTTAGGCATTTGGATAAAATCCATCTGCAAGTTGACAAAGGGACCCCATGGAGTGGGGTGTGCTGAAGGCTTGGTCTTTTCTTTCTGGCCTACGTTGTGGGCTAGGCAGACAGGACAGGTGCTGCAGTACTGTTGTGCTATAGAAGAAAAATTTGGGGCAAACCAATCACGCTGTACGGCTGCTATCATCCCCTCCTTTGCTCGTGTGAGCCACAGAGTGAGTCACACGGGCAAGGTAAGGCAGAAGAGCTTTGGGCGCCACCAGACGGCCATCCGGGGAGCACCACAAGTATCTGGGTGTAATTGGCATCCATGTCGCTGCCAGTCATCTTTTTCCCGCTCTGGGGTCTGATCTTGCATTTTGGCTAGAGCAGTGAGGCTGGTTAGGGCCGACTGGTTTGTGGAAAGGAATTATTAACAAAGTCTGACGCTGGGAGCTGGAAAGGGCTGCTTCCCTAGAAATAGGGTACTGTGGAACGCAAGGGAGAGGCTTTGTAGTTTAAAGTGACCCATATGGGTTCAGTGCTTAACACATATAGCCTACTTCATTCGAATGGGCTGAGCACAATTGCAGAGGCACCTGCACTAACAGTTCCTGTTGCAATGAGGAAGTGTCAGGTTTGGTGTCTCTCAGGTCAGAATCTTGTAATAATGTTAATATTGTCTCTCCTGTGGATTCCGGTATATCAAGATAAATGCCATCCGGGGTACCATAGATAATACAGCCTAATTTAAGGGTTTTACAATTTGTCAGGCACATAGTACATTTTTACAATTCTTGCACTAACACCAAATTAACTACAAGACTTAACAATGGCCCACCTATCATTAGCAAAATTATGTCCAACTAAAACAGGCTTTTTCTTTTGTAAGGCTTACTATGGAGGTAACAATGTTATCCAATTTTACAAACATAAGGGTTTAGTTACACAATAGGGGCACATGCTTCACCACTAATAACTCTGTTACCTCTACATTACCCTCCTGCTGGGATTAGGCTTTGGGCCCGCTTCAAATAAATATTTTTGTTGAGCCCTAACAAACTCATTCTGCATGTGGCTTCAATTCAGGGCTGTTCCAGACACACCCAATTTAAGTTCAGCTGGCCACACCAGAGAGGAATTCTCCTTGCTAACAGCTACGGGTGGATCTTCTCCCCTCCCCCTGCCCGCCCCTGTCAGGCAGGTAATTTGCATCTACTACCATTACACACATGAGCTAGTTTACTAGTGTTCAGATTTTAACTGTTAACCATTTTAAGTCTGGACTTGGTGTTGAAGAGATATTAACCATTTTTACTAGCATTTTATAAACAGGATTTTGCATTGCCAATGTTTGACTCCCCATAGCATTTGATGTACTTGAATCCTTTAAGAAACTGCAAGATATATTTAGAGGTGAGAGTTTGCCTATCACCCCCTGCATTTTTAAGAGATTAACAGCACCTTTGTCCTGCTGTGTTGCTCTAATTGCCCAGTTCTTTCTTTGAAAGTGAGACACTGTTTATTTACTTACAGAGCTAACAGGCTGGAGACAGTTAAGTTTTAACATCATTGTCTCCCCCTTATACTGATCAAGCCCAGCCACACAGGGCTGTTTCAGCTTTTTAATAATTTCTACTCTATTTAAGACCTTTTCCAAGATATCCAAACCGGACCTTTCTAAAACAAAGTCAGTGAATCTAGCCACATTTGAAAAACTTTGGCAGTTAGAAACTGAACCAAGTCTCTCAACATGGAAAATGTTGCTTGCTACAGGTAGTGATTCATTCTGAGCCATCTTAATTTACTTTCACACCTTTCAGTTGCAGAAAACTGCTTGCAAGATGGATTTTATTCTTTCAGGAGCAGTTTTAGACAACAATCCACAGAAATTTTCTTTCCCTTCTCATAACTTGCTTGCATAAACATATAATGATTTTTCCTTGCTCTTTAATGCTTTCATTTATCATGCAACCACTTTATTATGGGGTTGACTGATTTCATACATTCACTTTCTGTTCAAAACTGATGCCTAAAGCTTTTATAGTTTAACAAATCCTCTGTAGATTCCAGAGGATAGGGTGCTTTATCTAAAGCTGGGTACACATGGCTAGGGCCCGAATTTGGGGGAGAGGCAATTTCTCCCGTACTTCCTTTAATTGTAGTTTTAATTTTTTTCCCTGGGAATCGTTTAGACTCCGAGTTTGTAGCTCATAGCGTCTTTTTGAAGCTTCATCGTACCAATCAAAGACTGCATCCCATTGTGACCGGGTTATTTTGGATCCACGAGACTCTAGAGTTTTCCTCAAGTGCACTAATTTATCTAAATCAGATGTTCCTATCTTGGGGAACTGTCTGGCTGGGTCACTCTGAGGATAAGAGTGTCTTTCCACCAAAGACTTGCAAGTCCTGGGAGAATAATGCATACTAGATAATATGCTGAGGTTCCCTTCTGGAGACCGGACACTTGCTTAGACTGTCCAGTTCCCATTATCACTCACACACACACGGTTGGAGCGAGTGGAACTTTTAATCTTACCAGGTACCTAGAAGGCTATGGCTATAGGGAAGCCCAGGCAGCAGTCTCTGTGCTGAGCTCTGGCACGTCACAGGTTTCAAGTTACAGAGGGTTTATATCGGTTTATCAAAGTTTACATATTACATATTACATATTACAGACAGGACCCTATAGTGGATTTTCCATACTTAACGAGTCCATACTTAACGAGTCATTTACTACAGATCGGGCACTTACACCTCACGCTGGGATTCTCCCGGTGTCAGTACGGCCCGGTGATGCTCCTGGTGCCAGTAAGCCCTGAGGCACACACAGTCTTTGGTAGCCTGCAGGGATTCCTGACAGGGCATGGCTGGGAGTGGCTGCAAAAGCAGTTACTGTCTGATAACATAACCCAACCCGTTTTCATTACTAGTGTGGTTCCAGTCTAAGGCCTCCTACCTATATGTTTATTCCACACCGGATAGCATGCCCAAAGTTACACTGTGTAGCTTTCACCAGCAGCAGTTGGTTCAATAAAAGATGTTGCATCATCCACCGTGTCTCAATTCCTGGGAGCAGCACAGCCACAACTAAATCAGTAACACAGGGCCCAATAACTCCCACATCATCACTTCCTCTTTTTCCCATTCCTCTGCTCAATGACGGACTGAGACAAAAAATTGGCTCTGGCATTTAAAGTACACGGGCCAGGGCACTGCTGGGCCCACACATTGGGAGAGGAGTAGAGGGCAGGGGGCGAGACTGGGAGGGGGAAGCAGCTGCTGTGCTCGGCCAGGCCCAGCTGGCGGGCCTCATGAAAGGCTTCCATGGTGGGCCAACTGGTCCACCAGCCCTTGAGTGCACTGGACCCTCTGGCGTTTGCTAGAACTGCCAGATGGCCAGTCCGCCCGTGCCTCTGTTCGTCTCCCTTCATGGATAGCTGAACCTCAGAAGGCCTAGAGGGGGTGACTTTGACGTATTCTCATAGGTGCTTGTTTGACATATATTTGAAACTGTGTTCCTGGAACTCTTGTGTGAACAGGTATTCTCACTAGTATGGGGAGGTTGGCCTTGTGTCTCTTGAGACTGGTCAGGTTAGAAACACTGTAAGACCAGCAGCCTTGCTCATCCTTCCAGATTGCCGCTGGGATCGGTTGTGGCAGCGGCGATGGACATGGAAAGAGGGAGGAACGAGGCCCACACTGAATTTTAGCGCCTCCTACATGTGCTTTGGACAGAGGTTCCGGTCAGGGCCTGTGTGCTATCTAAAGAGGTTTGTCTGTCACCTAGGAATGACGACTACTGACAAATGAAGTACAAGTAGTCTGAAGCTGAACATTATAATTGCTTTTATTGGGACTTGGAGAAGAACGAATTAAAGAATTCTTTGTCGCTCATTCTCTGCTTAATGTGGTGTATGGTTATGTCTGTGTATGTGTGCGTGTGTGTGTATACACACACCCACACACCCATTTAAAATGAAGTTCTGTTGTAATTTTTCTCTTGTAGTTGGAAGAGGGCTACCGGTGGCTGGAGAATGACTGTGCTCCTAGTTGGAAAAAGCTTTCTTGTTGTAAACTTGCTGCAGTGGACCCTGCAAGCTGTGTTGCCAGGAAGTGTACAGAGAAGAATGGGAATAGATACTCGAGTGCTGTACATGGGCACAGGGCAAGTGAAGGGGAAGTGACAGATAGAGAACACATTAAAAATTCGAAGGTTGCACCCTCCAGCACTAGGAAATGGGAGACTGAAGGTTATCCATGCACCCGAAGTTCAGCTCCCACTGAGACCAAAAAGATAATCCGTGGTCTCAGTTCTGGTTCCTGGCACCACAGCTTTGGAGCAGCAATTTCAGAGCGAGCCTGGCTGAGCACCCGCTGCCCAGGCTGGAGCATGCTCAGTACAGAAAGAATCTAGCCACCACATCGCCACTAAGCAGCTGTAAACGGAGCTTGTCAGATGCTCATCACTTGGCCAGGTTTGGGCAGATTTTCATGGCGAAGGCACATCCCTTATAGCAGAGTAATCCTTCTGCCAAATGTCAGGTCCACGCTCCAGCAGCTGGAGGTGCAAGAACGTCATAACATTTAAAAAAAAATTTAACATGGAAAAAAAAAACCTTGTTTTGCCCCGTCCTCTCATTCTGAAAAGGGGCTGAAACATTTATGCTGAGGTTTAAAAAGAAGATAAGGCCTGAGGCAGACAGCTGATCTAGAACATTTCAGTCCAAATAGTTAAAGTTTGGCAAAGTTAAAAGCAGCTGAAAACAGGACTGTATAATAGAACATGTCTGCCAATCATAATGAAAAGCATTACTAGCTACACCGCCTATATATACACTCATGTACAAAAAGGATAATCATCTTATATAAATAGTTGCTTTTTTTTTTTTTTTTTTAATATTTATGTTATCAGCAGTCACTGTACGTTTCCTGGACATCATCATGGAGAATTCCTATAGGTTATAACAGGCCATCATAACCTTACTATGAAGCAGGTTTACAGATTTAATAGAGCGTGGTTTCCCTTTTTACAGGTTTTTTGTTTTGTTTTTTAACCCTATGAAATTCTATAGCGAGACTCTAATTCACTATTAAATTTTATAAGCCAGTTTGAAACCCCTATAGCCAAGTCATCATATACTATAGGACTTTTCCAGAAGGATGCCCAAGGATATTTTGGAAGTTCTCATCACAAAAAACTTTATACTCCTCCAAAGCTTACTTGGCAAACAGCGCCTATTCATTGTTATGCATTAGTGGGACGCACTACATTGGGGGCGCAGTCTAGTTCGCCTCCTTCAGGGGGACATACACAAATCTCACTGCCCCTGGGGATGGTGCTGCCAGCAACTACAATTCTGTTATTGTCAATGTGACACACACACTGGGGACAGCCATCAGCAGGGTTTCCTGTTTCCTTGCACGTAGGCGAAACTGTGGGGCAAACTGAAGTGCAGGAGATATTCCCTGGAGAAACACAGGTGCAGAGTTGCGTGGCAAAGTCAATGTAGAAAGATTTTCCCACAGGGACATTTCCATCCTCATAGCCTTGCATGGCACATTCAAATTGATGGTAATCTGGGCAGGAACATGGAGGGGCACATGCATCACAGCACGTGTTCTTAGAAGCCGTCACTGTGTGTTGATCAGGGCATGGACTACATTTTACAAGTGTGCAGTCTGGGTTCAAGGGCTTACAGGCAGCTTCATGGAGCAGAAAGCAGCTGAGCAGCACGCAGCGTACCTGTTCAGGCTTCATTTTTTTCTATTAACAAAAAAAAAAAAGAAAGAGGCAAAGGGGTGCAGCAGAAATGGCTGGTTCAGACACTCAAGTCAATTACACAATTGTACATGTAAGCTTTCTGCAGGCAATTGAGCATGAAACTGTGGTACTGAAGTCAAAAGGGCAAGTTATCATGAAATAGTTATGCACTAGTCATCTGTACTATTATAACTGTAATTTGTATAGTGATGGGACCCCAGGCCTACCGTGCTAGATGACGTACAAACAGAACAAAAAGCCCCTGCACCAGAGAGCTTAAATTAGTTCTACCTTTACTTATCCAGCAAGACCTTTGTTCCAGTTCTGGATTTCTCCACAAGTGGACTCAAACAGAGAAGCAGTATGTTGTAATGGACTGATCATTGTACTACGAGCCAGGAAGCCGGAGCACTAATGCTGGCTTTGTCATTGATACTCTGTAACCCCAGTTTAGGCAAATTATTTAAGCCCTGTGCCTCAGTTTCCCTGTCTATAAAGAGGAGATTATATTCATTTACCTACTTCAGCGGCTTGATGCAATTCATTAACTTTCACACAGTAGTTTGAGGATGAGAACATCTAAATATTAAGCTTTTTAATCTACTTATAAAAGCTATTTTGGTTATTTATAACTAGCATTACACTGCCTGCTACAATAAGCTATAGCGTTACCATTAGATCACCTACTCTGACCTTCTGTACCACACAGGCCATAGAATTTCACCCAGTTACCCCTGTGTTGAGCCCAATAACATGTTTTGGCTAAAACAGATCTTCTGGAAAAGCATCCAGTCTTGATTTGAAGTTTGTTCCCAGTGCCCATTGTGGGCCCTAATGAGGAATAGTCCCCCCTTCTCCTCTAATACTAAACCATGCAAATTCTTATAATAAAAAGCAAAGAGGAGCCCCCTTGAGCTACTCAGGGACCTAAATATTGCTTAGTTTGCTCATGTCTAGCGCCAGCTGCTTGTTCCAATGGTTCATCACTCTCTCGGTTATTCCAATTAGAAAGGCACTTTTTTTTTGATCTGGCTTTAGCTTCCAGCCCTTGGTTCTTGTTATGCCTTTATCCACTGCATTAAAGAGCCCTTTAGTACCTGCTATTTTCCCTCCATGGAAGTACTTATACAGTGTAATCAAGTCACCTCCTGATCTTCTAAATCTCCTCAGCTCTGTGGCTCGTGCTGTAAGGCATGTTTTCCAGCTCTCAAATCATTCTGTGGATCTTCTCCTCTAAAGATTGCATTACCCATCTTTGCTACAGCATTGCCCTGGGTGTCCATGTTCAGTTGTCTGTCTGTTATGGCACTAACTCCTTTTCAGCGTCACTGCTGTCCAGGCTACAGTCCCCCATTCTGCAGGGATGGCCTGCATTCCACATTCCTACCAAGATGTTTGAACTTGCATTTGGCTGTATTGAAAGCCATTTTGTTTGCTTGAATGGGCCCAACTTTTCAAGAGATCAAGATCACTGGGTATATGGCCCCAGTGTTGCTACCCACTCTCCTCATTTAGCATGAGTCTTGTGATATTGGGTGTATTTCTTAAAGCCCCAGCTCCTGGAGTTACGTGAATACACAAGAATCTCAGCTTACTTTGTTTTTAAATGAAACTCTCTAGGCTTCATGGTTGCAGAGAAAAGCTGGAAAACATTACCCAAATGCACCTTTAAAGGCTCTGAAACCAAAAGGCCAATGAAAAGAACTCCAAAGGTATTCTCTTAAAAATTCTCATGATTTTTAAGCCAACCTTCCAATTTTTGAATGCTTACTGGTGGTCACACTGCTGCCATGCGCTCATCATTATTTACCATTCAGCCAGTCTTTATTTCATCCACAAATTTTTCCGCAGCCATTTTACATTCGTGTTCAGATCACTGATAAAAATGGCTCCAGACTTAGAATTGATCCCTGCAGAATCCCACTAGAAACACTTCCATTTGATGATGATTCCCCATTGACAACTGCTTTTTGAGCTCTGTCACTTAGCCTGTTGTTAATCTTTCGAAAGTCTGCTTTATCATTATTGAACAGTGCTAAATTTTTACTCAGCATACTGTGCAGTACTAAGCTCTATGCCTTTCAAAAAAGTCTAAGTACATTACATCAATGCGGTTCCCTTTGTCAAGCAAACTTGTAATCTTATCAAAAAATAAAATCAGGTTTGGTTAATAAGACCAATTTTCCATAAAGGAACAACATCAAAGAAATGTGTTAGTTAATAGTTACATAGGGATGGATTTTCTGCTCAGATGAGTCCAATTTACTTGAAGATACCTCTTCTCTCCTGATCTGATCTCCAGACCCATGGGCTCCCCCAGCTGTCACACATTTCTGGAGAACTGTCCCTCTAATTTAATTAACTGGTTGTAATGTATATTTCAGAATAGTAGAAGGAATCCATTATTGTCAAAAACGTGACTGTGCTCTAAAAGATAAAACAGTTTTAATTACCTGGATAGTCTTGATGCCAAATGTGACAGATGGCTTGGCCCAGAAATGATGATCAGTCTTTTGATTTTCCTCCCAGCTTAATCATACCAGTCCAGCTACAAGGTCATCTATTTATATGCAAAGGCTCTCTGAGTCTTGATAGGGTACAAAGGAGGGAGGGGGAAAGCTTTTGCAACACAAAATGCATGGCTGGGTGTGGCCAAAAAAGATTTTTATCTTGCTAATGGCTTCAGTTTAGTCCTGTATCTCCCTTGTGACTTGTGCATTTCTGAAGTCTATTTCAGATTGTGGTGCAATCTCTCCTCCACCCCTTTAAAATTTGACAGAGTACTGAAAAGACAATTAGAGTGATAGATAGCCTGCTAAGCACAGTAAATACAGCCTGTATATGTATAGTGTTTTCTATCCACAAGCACACAAAAACATTGCAAAAGCTATGAATGTACACCACTATTGAAATGTGGCCAACACTGGGGAGTAAGGAACTCAGGATTCACACAGCTGGTAGGTTGTAGGCCAAATGCATTGCCCATTCCAGAGGCTGCTGGCATCCCTTCATTCTCCCCTCCCCAGCCCCCCACGCTCCGATCTTTCTCTATAACTGGAAGTCCCTGCCACTCCCCCCATGCCAGGGACTCTGTGCCTCCCATGCCAGACTCCCATATTATTCCCCCCACCCATTCCAAAGGCTGTGAACATCCCACACTCCTTTCATGCCCCCCATTTCCTTCTGCTCCCATTTCCCCCCCACGGCAGGGGATATGGTTTGCTCCCTTTCCCTCCATGCTCCCCATTTGCTCCCAATCTCCTTCTTGCCAGGGACTGGTGTGTGACCCCCCTTCACCCCCATCCCTATAGCAAGGTCACTCAACTCCATCTATTATATTCCCATCCAAATCTTGGAGTTTTCCCCTCCCGTATATGATTTCTGTTCAGCCAACCTCTTTCAGGGGGCTCCTGACGAATGTCTGTTGTTTCTATGGAGTCTGTTAGCTGGGAGAAGCTTTGCCCATTCTTTTCTAATGGGGACTTCATTAGTGCCACGACTCTTCCAGCCTCAGCTTGCATGGCTACATTCCCAGTTTCTGGAGGCAGCCAGGCTAAGCTTCTGTCTCCTGTCTACCTTCTCAGATGCACCTCTTAAACCGGAAAAGCACTTTGCATTTAAAAAGTCAGCTAACACACACTTGACTTAAATGTGATCCTCTAGTTCAGTGGTTCTCAACCAGGGGTACATGTACCTCTAGGGGTTCGAAGAGGTCTTCACGGGGTACATCAGCTCATCTAGATATTGGCCTACTTTTACAACAGGCTACATAAAAAGCACTAGCAAAGTCAGTACAAACTAGAATTTCACACAGATAATGTCTTGTTTATACGGTTCTATCTAATATACACTGAAATGTACGTACAATATTTATATTCCAATTGATTTCTTTTATAATTATATGGTAAAAATGAGAAAGTCAGCAGTTTTTCAGTAACAGTGGGCTGTGGCACTTCTATTTTTATGTCTGATTTTGTAAGCAAGTAGTTTTTAAGTGAGGTGAAACTTGGGGTACAGAAACCAAATCAGACTCCTGAAAGGGGTACAGAAGTCTGAAAATGTTGGGAATCAGTGCTCTAATTTACTGTGGTATCATAAATGTGGGTGGCTTTGAGTCATCCCATCCCAGCCAAGTCACAGAGGGCATTTGCAAGCATGTATAGGATTGGGTCCATTGAAGGAGTAAATTTAGGGCCTGATGTTGCAAACATGTTCTTAATATAACTTTACTGTGACTACATCTACTAGTGACATTACACAAATGCTTATGGGGTTGTTTGCAAGATTGGGCTCTTAGAATCATTTTGACAACAAATGTCCTGGTTAGTTTTTAGCCGTAATCCCGATAGATTCTCAACACGTAACCTTTCTAACAGGGAAAAATAAAAAAGCAAAATTCGCCTCATCTCTCCCACCATGCCCCTTAATCTTAAAATTCCATTTCAGATAGTTCTGTGTCTGACACACTCCCTGTGGCCTTATAAATATGCTCCTACCTAAGTTCTAGTTCAAAGGTTAAGAACCTTAAAATTCCTGCATTGGTCAAAGCGGGTGGGGGGGGGTGCGGAGGAGGCAAAAGTCACAAGGAAATAAGAGCTCTTTGTGCTATTGCAGTGATAACTCACCTTTGACTGGTAGACAGCTTCCAAGTGGCATGTCAGTTGTGTTCGCACAGGAAGCGCGTGCTCAGCAACATTGCTAAAAATCCCTTCAGCTGTCAAACTTGTTCAGAGCCCTCCTCCGTCTCTTCTGATCTGATCACCAGCCCCAGCCGCCATACATGAAATCATCCAGTAGCCACTCAGATCCACCCCCACACCCAGCTCACCTGCAGACCCCTGCCAAGCTCCACCACGTGCAACAGTTTTCTCCAAAGATTGGAATGTAAAGGAACCCTACCGAGGAGAAGGGTGGCGAAGTGATCAGGGTAATACGAGTGAGACAAGGCAAGTGAGGTAGGATTTTTTATTGGACCAACTTCTGTTGGTGAAAGAGGTGAGCTGATGGGCTATGCAGAAAAAGAGCTCATCGCTTTCAACCAACAGAAATTGGCCTAATAAATATTACCTCACCCACCTTGTGTCTCTAATATCCTGGGAGTGACATGGCTACAACAACACTGAAAACAAGGGTTTTTATGAAGCACTTGGCTTTCCCTGCCCCACTGTTTATAACCACTTTACTGTAATACAAAAACAAATAAAGATAAGCTGCCAGTCAGAGGGGCAGGGAAAATAGGTGGAAAGACCTGTCAGAGCACAGGTTTTGTTGTTTAGCTCCATAATTGCAGTATATTGGCCCCCAGTACATGGGAAAGGGGAGCTGAAGCAAAGGCTGAAATAGCTAATTGCTGTTTTTTGTTTTCTCTACTTACTTTGTTTAAAGACCCTGCAGTCTTTTTGCAAGTGAGGACAGTAATAGTTTACCTCCTTTGTAAGGCCCTTTGAGGTCTACCGATAAGACATGCTGTATAAGAGCTAAGTATTTTCATTATGGTTCTATCACACAACCCCAAATTCCTCACATACCTTCCCAGCAACCAAAATCCCCGCCGGCTGCCTAATTTAAGCCACTTTCTTCCCTCTAATGACTTCTACTAAATAGTTTTGCTTCATCAGTACAAAAATCTGCACCATCGTGAAAATGTACAGAGTAAAGTAAATGTAATAAAAACCAAACACCACAAGGAATTTTGTTCTGGGTATATTTGTTCATTTTCATATTGAATACAATCCTTTCTTTTAAACTTACCTGTGTCTACCACAGAATTTCTAGTCTGCCATAGAAACTGTACTGTGATTCCGATTATCCAGGGTTGTATTGTGGTAATGCTCCAAAGCACTAACTGGGCTCAGAGCCCCATTGTGTGAGGTGACTGTAAAAGATCATGAGGTCCAAAGCCCACTGAGGTCAATGGAAAGACGTCAGTGGGCTTCAAATCAAGGGCATGGCACTTGCCCTTAGGGTTTTACAGTCTAAATCCAAACAAGATGCGACTGTAGCAGACAGGAGGGAAGAGGCCATGGATGACAAGGGTATTAGGAATAAAGTCACCAGCTTTCACAGGTTAAATATCTGATGGCTCTAAATCATTGGAAGAATATTCCTTCTGTAAATAAATGAAACCAGCTACTCAGAAACGGCTTGTAGGTCGTTTGCTGCAGTGCACACTTGATCTTGAGTTATTCATTAATGAGAATGACGTACATTTATAAAGAATCTTTCACTCAGAAGGATCCCAAATTATTTTACAAACTATGAACCCAATCCTGCATGGATTTAAGCAGCATGGCTTGGCTCCTACAAACTATGAAAAAAATACAAAAAATAGCAATCATTGTAACTTTAACGATTGATCCCATGCTTAAAGATCATGCTTAAGCCATTGCAGAATCATGGTTAATATACAGGGTACCATTCACACTCTGCTGAAATGCAGCTTCTTCTAGGGTGGAATGTGGCATGTGTCAAATAGCACGCAGCAACACCTCTCCAGCCGTTTAGGACAGAACAGAAGACCGACTGTACGCTGCAGGGAGACATTTAATTGCACACGTTGGACTATGGCCAACACTCTGGAGTTAACAATCCCCTCATTGCTCTTGCAAAACATTCCAGGCATTCTTTAATGTCCATAAATGACTCAGCCCTCTGACATGTGTTTCAAATCTCATCCTCACAGGGGCAAAGCCGCTAAAATAAATAATGAACCCTTTTTGTTTTAAATATTGTAATAGTTTGTATTCGAAGACACAGTCATATAAAGTACAATGATTTCTCTTCTTATATATAACAAAGACAACTTCTTGCAGCTGCCAGAATTACCGGCCTGCAGAACCTTGTGTGCAGCTGGACAAACAGCATATGAAAAACGTCCTCTCTCTCTCACACGTGCACACAGCCAGCCGCACTCTTTCCTACTGAGAAGTTCTTGTTACTGTGATTAATTTGGGGCTTTTTTCTCTCAAGTTATGAAACCATTCTCTGAATGAATTTGAGAAAGGGCTTAATTTAAAAAAAAAAAATCCATCAGCACGGGCCTGATTCTGCCTTCTCTGAAATCAAGGGCAAATTTCCTTTAGTTCCGTAAGGATAGGACCTGACCCTCAACCTTGGTCTACATTACCAACTTATGAGCAACATAGTTATTCTGACCTAACCCCCAGTGTAGACGGCACTACGTCAATGTGAGCGCTTCTCCTGTCGACATATCTACCGCCTCTTGGGGAGATGGATGAACTCTCCCATTGCCATAGGAGTGTCTTCAGTAAAGTGCTGCATCAGTGCAGGTGCACCCCTGTATATGAAGATGAGCCCTAAGGCCATGTCTACACTACCACTTATGTCAGCAAAATTTATGTCACTCAGGGGTGTGAAAGAACATCCCCCTAAGCAACATAAGTTTTCCCGGCATAAGTGGCAACGTGCACAGCGCTATGTCAGCAGGAGAGCTTCTCCCACCGACATAACTACTGCCCCTTGTAGAGGTGGATTTATTATGTCGACAGGAGAGCTCTCTTCCATTGGCATAGAGTGGCTACACAAGTGATGTTACAGCAGCACAGCTGCATTGTCACAGCTATGCCGCTGTACGCTCGCTACTGTAGACATAGCCTAAGTCTCCACCCCTGTAAAAAACGTTCTTCATGATGCCCTCTGATTTTGGAACAGAGACTTTATCACATTTTGTTATTCCCCTCCTCTCCTCACCTCCCTTCAACTCCCCATGACTTTTCCTTCATGATGGTGAACAGCTTGGGTTTGGTGTGGAGGCCTTCCCAAACTGTTTGAGTTTCCAGCATAGGTGAGCTGGAAATCTCAGGAGAATCTGTTCTCCTGAGATTTCCAGTTCTAGCCCTAGTGGAAAATATTAAGAGGACAGTTTCTTGGGAGGGGGTCTGCTTTTCTGGCCATAAACCAGAAGTGAACAAACGCTCACCCAAATATTAGCAAAAGATTTGATGTATTGTGTATAACTCAGCAAACAAAAAGCAGCACAGGCTATTCCTCACCATAAATACTTTATCATTTACCAAAACCCTTGCACAAACTATATTAGATTGAAAATACAGACTAGTCGCTTATGGAAAGCTAAAACCGAAAGTGATTGCGCCTCTCTCAAAACAGCCCACAGCACATTACCTAAAGCAATTGTGCCTATTCCCCTCCAAACTAAGCTAAAGAGGTGATTTAGTTTGTTTCCTTTTCTCTTGCTGTGCATTTAATTCCCTCTGTGGTTTTGCAGCTCTAACAAGTGGCTCTTCTGAGCTCTGTTGGCAGCTCTTTGAATGGACTCAAAAGCTTCAAAACCATGGCAGACCCCCAAAATAATAAACTGGCCCAAAAGTCATGATTTTTATTTTTAAAGAAAAGATTATATTGTGGTTTTGGGGCTGTCTCTTGAGTTTTGAGCTCCCCCTGCCCTTCCCCAGCGTCTCTGTGTGGCAGTTAGCATTGCCCAGGCTCCCCAATGTATTGGGTAAGAGGATTTTGGTCCCTGCTGCAGAAGCTCTCCCCTCAACATCTGCGCAACCTCTGTCCAGCCATTAATCCTGCCCCTCAATCCCCAGGTCAATCCTGTACACCCGACAGCAGTTCTTCCCATCCCTGCAGCCCCCACATCAATTCTGCCCCACCAG
>ML675610.1:38236198-38274938 GCA_007922155.1 Mesoclemmys tuberculata
CCCCCCTAGGTCCTGGTGGGGCTCCAGCAGGGTCCCTTATTCCCCTCCCCAGACCAAGTGTGGCAGGGATGCAGGGGAGATGGGGGAGGAGCAAAGGAGCCCTCCCATTCTGCCCTGGAGGGGAGGGGGTAAAGGAGACCAGAGCTGCCCTTCCTGCTCTTTCCTCCCCTCCTGGAAGAACAGGGCCTGCCCCCGAGGGAATGGAGAGAGAGCTCTGCCTGCCGTAGCTCTGACTGGCTGCTCTTCCCCAGAAGGGTGGTGAGTGGGGAAGGCAGCCAATCAGAAGGGGTTTCCCCCAGGCAGGGGTGAAATTTGGGAGAGGGCTGGAGCTTCTCCCATCATGGAGGGCAATCATCCCATCCCATGCCATCATCCCAGCAAAATCATGTATCTCATGAGAGTGAGCAACACTGGGAAGGTGTCAATTAACCAGTGTTAATGAAAACAGCAAGAGACTGCAATGAGAACCATATATTAGCCCCCCACCATCTGCCCCGATGTTGTATTGTTATGTTATCTCAGTACAACAGCTTATTTTAATTAAACTTCGTTCTTTAGTCAGATCATCCTGACCTACAGATTCCTTTGATGTCATTTTGGATGAGTTGAGAGCCATGGGATGAAAGATTAGTACATTCAAATCTTAGCCTAGTCATTCTGAAAAGTGATCAGTTTGATTTGAAAAAATCTTCAGTGGCTTATTTCAGATTCATCTGAGGCCATAGATCCTCCTGGTGAGGCAACTTTTTGCTGCTGGTTCTTGTCCTTCTGGGCAACAAAGTTCAGGAGATCCATGGCTGTGACCACCCCAAACACCATCTGCTTCTTGGAGTAACTGCCATCGCCAATGTCTGTAAGCACACAGCAAGTTACGTTACTGAGTTATTTGAAAAAAACAGTCCAGAAACGGCTGTGATTTTATGAAGATACGACCTCAAACAGGCCAGCATCATCCCTGATGTGATTCTACTAAAATTGATTGCAGGTGCAATCCCACAGCAGTCAATCGAGTCACATCAGGGATGTATTGGGCAACAAACAGTGAATTCTTTACCATTACAAGGAACCTAATTTGTCAGTTGACTTTATAAGTCTTCTGTTCCAATGACTCCTGACCAACCCCACCCCAAATCAAGGATAATCTTTAACAGCAGCCGTGATAATTGTATTTATAAACGACCCTTCTGCCCCAGTGCAGCTTTTATAGTGCTGTATTATATCAATAGCAAACAATAGAAAGTGCAATAAAGTGTAACTTGCTTAAAAAAATGAGAGTCCTGTAGCACTTTAGAGACTAACGAATTTAATTTCTGCAGGCATATTAAATTCGTTAGTCTTTAAAGTGCTACAGGACTCTCATTTTTGCTGTACACAAACTAACACGGCTCCTCCTCTGGAACTTTTCTTAAAAAACACATCCTCTTAAAAACAAACAAATAAACCAGTGAGGGCGTCTAAATCAAAGGATAAGTATGTGTTGGGAGAGATGGAAGGAAAGTAATAAAAATGGGTCCAACTTTGGTCAGGTCAAAATAGCGTCTTCAGACTATAAAAGATATTCAAAAAGTGCAGTGAAATAAGATGAGTGTATCTCGTTGAAATTTCAATATCAACATTTTTTTCAGTGAAAAAAATATCCTTTTTTCAAACTCAAAATGTTTCAGACAAAAATTCAATGTAAATAAAATTCATTTTTGATTTTTTTGACAAAAAAAATGTAAATAAAAATTTTAGGATTTGAGGGTTCTTGTGTGGGGGAAAAAAAATCAAAACCTTCCAGAGACATTTTTAATCAAGTTGTTTGGTTCTTAATTATTTTGCAGAAACGTACTTGGATTTTTTACCCCACTCAAGAGCTGAGATTGATGGCCACAGCCCCCCGCAGAAAAGGGATAATCACTGAGGGATTCACAGAGCCGTGGCTCGATATACGGGTGTTGGGAGGTGCATGTGGATTTGGAGGGTCTGAGTTCAGCATGCCAGCCTGACCCTTGCAGGCAAACAAACCCACAGGGCGTGCTATTTCGCTAGCTCAGGTACGTGAGCAGCCTATACCTTTAACATTGGCCACCTGAAAAATCAGGCTAATTACAGCCTGAAGTTCTAGGGTTACTCAGGGTGTGGGTATCTTGCCTGCTTCGTTGTGGCAGTGAAATCTAAACAAAGCCCCTCCCTTAAGGTAAGGCACCATCGACACGTACACGTTTTTTACCACATAGCTATCTGGAAAGGGGTGTTATTTTTGTCAGCATAGTTAGGCCTGTAAAAGCCCTAGTGTGGTAGTATAAGGGACTATATCCTGGTATAATTTATTTCATTTCCCTGAACCAGAAGCAGCTATTCCAGCATCAGCACTTTTAGCCCAGTATAATTGCGTCTACACTAGGAAGATTTTGCTGCTGTATGGCAGCACAGGTAAAGTGGCAAAACTTTTAAGTGTGAACAAGGTCTAGGAAATGAGCCCCTTTGTACCAACTGTTTGCTGAGGCACCGATGCGGCCGCACCACTGTAGCGCTGCTAGTGCAGACACTCTAAGCCGACAGGAGAGCGCTCTCCCATTGACCTAATTCCTCCAGCCCCCACAAGCAGCCAGCTGTGTCGCAGCCAACCTCGTCTCCTGCCAACATGGCGCTGTCCATACCGGTGCTCAGGTGGGTGTAACTTACATCGCTCAGGAGGGTGGCTTATTCACAGCCCCGAGCAACGTAATTTATACGGACATAAGAGTGTACGCTGCCTGAGAATCTGACTGTCATTTACAGAAATTCTCCAAGGCAGACATTGTCATTTCCTCAGTATCTGTACAGCACCCAGCCCGGGGGGCTCTAGACTGATTGGAGTCCCTGGCCGCAACTGCAATACTCCTAACGAATAACAAAGCTAACCCGACCACAACCTCCTCACTTCACTCCACCCTTCTGAGTCCAGGTCTCAGCTGAGGAGAAGTGAAGGAGACTCTCTGGGTATGTCTACACAGCAACTGGACACCTGCAGCTGGCCCATGCCAACCGACTTGGGCTCACGGGCAGTGCTTAATTTGACATGAAATTGGTGCCACGGCTCAAGCAATTAGGTGCCGGGGCTATCAACTGTATAAAAAGCCATTTTTTAACAAATTCATAACGGATGCAACAAGCCCAGGTATGCCTGAGCTATAAACTGCCAAGCCTAGAGGTGCCGGGCCTCAGCCCTGGCACAAATTAAGCGCTGCTCGTGGGGCGTGGGCTGCAGGGATGTGTCATTGCTGTGTAGATAACTGGGCTCAAGCTGGAGCCTGGGCTCTAGGACCCTCCGTGGTGGGAGCGTCCTAGAGCTTGGGCTCCAGCCAGAGCTTGGAAGTCTACATGGCAGTGAAACAGCCCCGCAGTGAGAGCCTTGTGAGTCCGAGTTGGCTGGCATGGGCCAGCTGCAAGGTTTTCTTTGCTGTGTAGACACACCCTCTGTGGAGCTCGCCAGTGTCATTCTTTAACTGGCCAAAAGGCTCGCTCTGAAGTACCACAAACAATTCCCTCCTCCTCACAGCTGGGCAAGCTGCCTCTCCCAACCCCTGCTATCTTAAAGAGCAAGTGACCAGAGGCAGTACTCTCCCTTCCACCTCCATGAGCGTAGGGGAGCTCTTGGATCCAAGCCCAGGGGCAGGGAAATGGGGAGTGTGGTCCCTGTAGCGTGCGCCTCTTCTCCAGCACTCCGTGGGAGCTCCTCCATTCTCAGTGGTACGCGCCTCTTCAGGTATCTTGTTAGGAATCAACTGGGGTATTAACACTGCTCTCAACAGCATTAATGCGTGTAGACGCCTTTCTGCAGCTGCTGAGATGGGGGTGGGGGGCATCTCCTATGGTGGCCGTGTTGCTACAATCAGGTCAGGACACTATTGTGCTAGGCGCTGTACGTGAACATAGAAAAGAACAGACACTCCCCCGAAGAGCTTACGAGCCAAACAGATGACAGTTGAGAAAAATGCGGTACTGTTATCGCTGTTTTAGAGATGGGAAACTGAGGCACAGAGACTGCGTGACCTGCCCAAGGTCACATACACGTCTGCAGCACAGCTGGGAACTGCACTCTGACTTTCTGAGTCACTGTCTGGTGCCTTTTTACCACACCCCAGCCTTTCTCTTTTGATCCTCTGACCAAGAAATGATGCACTTTACGACAGCCATGAGGCGTCTATAAAATCAGTCAGTTTGCATCCTGAGGTAGAGCTAGCTAAATAATCAGAATAAGAACTTTAAGTCTTTCAGGCTCCCCCTGCCTCTCTTCATGCTATCACACATGGGGCTTTGGAGGCGGTGACTGGCTGATGGATCCTTGACTCAGAGCCAGGGGGAAAAATCCCTCATGCAAGGGGAGCATAGGGTTGCAGGCTGTACTGCCCAGCTGCTCTGCTGGTACCTTCATGGCCACATTGTGAGGATTCACCCTCTCACCCCACCCCCATCTCCCAAACAATGCCTGTGCAATGCTCATATCATCTGGTTGGTGCCATGGTCAGCATTTGGCTTTTAAAGCGGTCCTTTCCTCTTCCTCATTAAAAGATACTTACATTGCATCTGGTCGTGAACCACTATAGCAAAATGATCATTCTCCAGGATTTGAGAGAGGTTTCCAAGGCTGTCATCCAGGCTAATCTAAAGAGAGGGGAACCAAAGGAGAAAAAAAAGGCATGTAAACGTTTTACTTTTGCGTCAGCATTAGTGATGGAATTCTTACTTTAAAAATACCGTCCTGTGCTGGGGGCAGCGTAGAGGTGGAGGACGGGAATATCAGAAGGCACAGATGCAGTTCCTGGAGCTTTGGGAAGTGCAGGGGATACACAAACACGAGGACCAATTCCTCACCAGGTATACTTTGGAGTAGCTCCATTAACCTCAGTGGAGCTATGTCCGTCTACAAAATCTGAGGATCTGGCCCCATGACGGTAGTCCTCCTCGGACCTTGCACAGGAGCACATCTGCAGGCAGCTCGGCGTCATCGAATTTGTAATTAGACAAGTCATGCAGCGGAACACTGCAGACACACAGACTACAGCATCAGTTCTGCCAAGTGCAGAATTCCACCATTTCAGCAGCAGCTATTTGCTGCAGGCATGAGTGGGAGCAGGTCCCCATATTGGCCAAAAATGTACTGATCATGAATTCATGATATGAGGGTCATTCATTGAATAGTCAAGTTTCTCCAGCTAGACACAGCCCTTGCATTTTTCCTTGCCTAAAAACTTCAAATGACTGATCCATAATTTCTGCATGATTCTTCTCATCCTCTCTCTACCCCACTTCAATTCCGTCCCCACTCCTCTTTCCCCTCTTATTTATACCTTCCCTTCTTCTCACTCCCTTCCCATCACCACTCATCTTCTGTCTCTCCCTCTTGCTCATCTCATCCTTCCTCCCCCTTCCCGCTCCTTGGAGTGGGAATCAAGCCTTCTTTCTGTTTTGGGAGGTGCCTAACTCGCCTTTGAGCTCTATTTGAAACAAATTAATAACAACTGTATTACCTTTGAAAACTGGTCATAGATGACCTTGATGACTGGGTCTGAGAACTGAGCATTTCCAGCCAGCACTGAGGAGAGGATGTTGCTCAGAGTCACCATTCCTAAAATGTGACTGTAAGAGAACAGGGAGATTTTCAAAGGGTCTGCCTAGAGGTGGTCAAATGGTTAAATAGCTAAACTTTTAGGAACCAGTCCCGCTCCCTGTGACGTCAAGGACAAAATTTCCATTGCCTTCAATGGCAGAAGGAGCTGGCCTCTATTTCATCCAAGTATCTTTTAGTGAGTGCATAGCTTCCTGACTGTCATTTGTCGGTTTCCAACAATAAAAACAAGGTTGAGAAAATTAGCTCACTTTTGGGTCACCTCTTTCTTTCCTCCTTCCTTGGCAATGAGGCTAGCCTTTTCTCCTGTACTATAATCCATTTCCACCAGAGGAGAACATATTTCTGATTGTCCCATCTGGCGTGGAAGCAGCCAAGCAAAGAAATAATAATAGCACAACATTTAGATGCTAACACAGAGAGATGATGGGGATACAATTTCAGATTGGGAACTTTCCATCACCGAGCCAGACCCTGGGGGCAAATCATGGTTAGCTGAGACACGCTGTGCTATAGGAAAAGCTCAACTTGTTTAGCCAGTGAGTGACTCCGCTGTATACTCCCAGCTGCTATTGGAGCTGTTACATTAAAACATGCATCCTCGAGAGGCGGATCCTCTCCCCAATAAAGTGTGTTTAACAGCAATTAACGTCTGAAATTTGCAGCCCAGGATTTAATGTTTGAAGAAAAGTCAAGTTCATGGGAGCTTGCTTTCAATTAATTATCAGTGTGTTTCAGATCTATTCCTCACCTTTACTGTACACTTTATTGGTTCGGGGTCTGATCCAAAACCCATTGACTTCAGTAGGCATTGGATCTGGCCAAGTTCTCCCTTAGCTAATGTATGGAACATTTGCTCGATAGGCCACATCTATTACTACTGACAATAGCATAAATAAGGACTTAACAAAATATAGGTAGCTGATCTTAAGAGGTGCTGAACATATGCAACTCCTATGCCACTCAATGGGGCTCAGCATCCCTCAGGATTAGGCCCTTGTTCATATTTTTCACTTTACCATACGGGTTGTTAAATAGTACATTAAAAAGTGTATTGATGGAACCGAATGAATCAGATTTATTGTACAACTACACTGTCTTTTGTCATTAGTTTCCTCATTGCTGTTATTCATCCACATAATCATCCATACAACCGATAAAAGGGATACCCTGATTCAGCAACCACTGGCGCCTGGTCGTAGCCCTTCTCCTTGAGGATTTCGATTGCATTCTGACAGTTGACCTCTGGGAGAAGCAGCAGAGGGGCTAACAGATTCAGCTTCTGCACCTTGACATTCCACCACCTATTGAAAAATGACAGCCAGTTATTCCTATTCACAAGCGTGCGGTATTTGTGGGGCTGTGTCAGAGCTGCTCTGTGTCTTGTTTAGACAGAGCTCGCTCAGATACCTACTAAAATATAGGCAGATTTAGACTGAGATCATCACACCTGAGCTCAGATGTGCACTCTGGCAAGTTTAACTCCTGACTCAGGGCTTGAACCTGCAGGGCTGAGCACTCTGTCCCTGATCTAGCAAAGCCCTTAATCAAGTGCTTAACTGTAAGAAAGTGTATATTCTCACTTGACTTCACTTCTTTCATTTCACTTGTTTCCTTGTCTCTTAAGGCTCGGAGCTTGTAGCTGCAGCACAAAAAGAGAGTCCTACAATGCAGCAGGTGTGGTTTCTGGAAAAAGGTTTGGATAGTGCTGTACTCTATGAATAGAAGGAAATCTGCAAGTCGGAAGTCATCTGACTTTAAAGGACCCTTCAAGCTGGCAGACAAAGGCAAAGCAAGATCTGATAGCTGTAAACTGAAAGTAGAAAAACTCAAATTGGACATAAGATGCCACTCCTTTTCAATAATGAGGTTAATTAACCTTTGGAACAACATCCCAAAAGATGTGGTAAATTCATCGTCAAATTTAGAGTCTTTAAACTGAGATTAAATTTTTTTCTAAAAAATATGCTGTAATACAACCATGAGTCATTGGGCTCAATAGCAGTTTTTTGTGTATTAGGGAAGACTAAATTCCTCTACTGCAAGAATCACTTGGTGAAATTCTATGGCCTGGGTTATGCAGGAGGTCAGACTAGATGGTCATAATGATCCCTTGTGCCCTTAGAATCGATTAATCTAAAGTGGGAACTTTATGTTTCCTGCCTGAATAGAAAACAGAGCTATTTAAAAGGGTCCTTCATTTCTATAGGATATGGTCACCACAGATCTGCTGGAGCAGCCTTGCTGGAGAGGAAATTTGATATTGACTTAGAAATTCATTCCAACTTGTTCTTCGCTGTAGATAGACACAACATTTTGATCTGTGAAAGAGTTAATTTCTGCAGAAAATAAACTCCTCCTTTATGGACTAGATCAATGAACGGGGGAACCCACATTTGAAAGACAGTCACACTTTACCCTTGTTGGAAAGGATTGGACTAGATTAACTTTTCAAACAGACTGAACTGCATTAAAAGAAAATTAAAAACAGATAATCATTTCCAAATGCAGAGCGATTATTTCTCCACCGATGAGTGCAGTTAATGTAGACGGGAGTAGAGCCTTACCAAGGCTTGTGCTTCTGGACGTTTTTCAGAAATCCATTCTTGCTCATCCACCTATCATTCAAGAACTTGGACCTAGAAATAATCCGCAAAGAACAAAGACGACGTTTGTAATGGAATCAGCAAGAAATTGTGGTTTAAAAAAAAACGCATTAGGCCTTAGCATTTCACCATGTCTCCCACGGTTTAAGCAGTCATCTGCTGTTGGCCCCTTTTGAGGTGAATGGAAGATGCTGGTGAAATTACACTAGTTATTTAGGTGCCTACGTTTAAACAGCCAAGTCTGAAAATTTCAGCCTAGGTGATTTTTCCTGGAGCATAGCAGAGTACATCAGTGACAAGTGAAATAAAATCCCAGAGTTCTGACTCCCGGCCTTTGGCTCTTACCATTGCACTATAATGTTTTGTTATGTTAATGTCCATAGAAGAACTGCAAAGGGCCCTGAGAATAATTTGCCCTGTGACAGCAATGCTTTTGTATGGCCACGTTACTTGTTCGGTCCATGAACGTCACTTCCATTGACATGGCTCTGCCATCCTGCCACCGGTGTGCCAGCAGCAGGTGGAAAGCATTACAGAAGGGGAGCCTTACATGTAGTTCCTGACGGAGTCAGGCAGGATGACAACACAGCGCTGGCCCTCCGTCAGATTCCTGGCAGCCTTCACAGCAATGGACATTGCACTGCCGGAGCTGCCGCCTGACATGCGGACAAGAAAACAGACACACACAAAAGCTGACCATATATGAAACTGTAATATGACAGCCTAGGATAACGTCCCGGCACTGACATCCCAGCTACCGTCATAGGCAGAGGACAGCAGGTTCGGGGTTCGGTAAGGGGACACTAAACCGTTATGGCGTGATCCTCCTCTCACTGGTATCAGTATGTATCAGGAGTAACCCCACTAAAGCCAGCACAGTTTCACTGGCGTACGTGAGAGGAGAATTGGGCTAATAATCTATTAAGCCCCTGGCTCTAAGAGAGACCAGGTAGTGACCAAAGGAGCACGTGCAGGTGAGGGCTGTTGAATGGATCATGTGAGTGGTGATCCTAGTCCCATTTGTGGCCGCATCACAAAGATCACCATCATCACTCGGTGCGCCGTGTGTGCAGGGAGGATAGGGATTAAAAGGGCATGGCCCCCAGATCCTCAAAGGTACATAGGTGTTGGTTTCAATGGGAGTTAGGTGCCTACATATCTTTGAGGATCTAGGCCAGTGAGACTAAACTCCCTACCCACTTTTGAGGAGGCCCTTTCAGATGAGAGGCTGGCGGAAGCTTGCCTGGCTGCTGCTCACGCTGTCCCTGTTCTTTAGGTACTGAGGACATTTCGCTCTCCAGAGCTAACACATTTTACAAATGCTTAATTCACTTTCAGTAAATGGCTGAAAGGAAGGAAAATTAAAATTGTAGTTGTACATGGGATACAAGCCAGTGATGGGGTTTGGCACCATGAATGGGGGGGCATATTTTTGTTTCCCTGCATATAACTGAAAAAAGGTCCTTGGCTTCTCACAGGTAATTCTACCTCCTAATATTTCAGGTCATAATGGTCCTCAGTCCATGTGCACTTGGATTTCTGAAGCAAATTTGTTCTTGCTGTACCACCGTTGACCTCAGAAGGAATCACAGTATGAATGCAACACTGCGGAGTAATGGGTACAAGGGACATTTTGTAAACGAGTGAGTTGCACTCATTCCGTTTTGTCAACTAGCCGAATTCTAGCAAATGTAGAAAAAGTGCTTATTTGGTTGTATATTACCTGAGATCTCAGACATTAGGCATCAAGTTTAGTCATAGGTTGTCATTTTATCATGTGTATGGCAGTTTTCTTTGGATTTGCAGATTCTGTCCTTTGAAATGTGGAAACGTTTCTCTTGAGATAACATTCAACTCCCATAAGTGTCAGAAGACATTTAAGGGCAGATTTTTAAAGGTACTTATGTGCTTAACTCCCACTGAAATCAATGGGAGTTAGGAGCCAAAATACCTTTAAAAACTTGGTCCTTATATACTTGTATTACATTTGGACCAAGGCAACATTTTCAGACTCTGGTGCCTTAAATTAGGTATCTAAATCCATACATAGGCATCTAACTAAAAGCGGCCTGATTTTTCAAAGGTTATGAGCCGCTGCAGCTCCCACTGACTTCAGTGGGAGTCATGGTTCCTCATTACTTCTTTACCTATCAGCATGAGCCCATGTGCTGGCTGGTATTGGATTTGAACCTCTGAACATCTGGATTGGGGTGAGCGTGCAGCCTGCTGAATTGCACTGACGCCTTGTGGAATGGCACTGATGTTTGTTTGTAAGCAGTGTTTGCACAAGAACAGCTGTTCTTTGGAAACAAAAACGGTTTTTCTTGCACAGTATTTCTCCTTGTGCCAGGGAGCTGTAAGAACATCTGACCTTAACAGTACTTCTCAAAATGTCCTACCTCAATCCTTGCACCTCCAGTATGGCAACAATTAAAAGTCAGCAAATATAACCTCCTATCGCTGATTTAGTGGAGCTGTCGTTTTAATCCGTTCGCCCTGTTCTGCAGCCTGCTTATCTTTCCACTCAGCTCATGTGACACTACACCCCCAAAAAGATAGGCCTAGAAGAGCTATTTCCTTAAGCAAAAGTGTGAAAACGAGATGAGATTTACTATTACTGAGCAAGAGTCAAATCCCGGGCTGTTATAAATTGCTGTAGCACCACTGAAATCAATTCACAGCAATTCAGGATCTGACCCCATCAGTGCAGCAGGGAGCCTGTGCTCAGAACTGTGTAAGCCACAAAACACAGACACTGCCTTCCCTGAAGATATCTGTAGTATAAAGCGATTAAAGGATGGAATTAAAACCGCAAATGTTGATGAACAGATATAACGTTCTTCAATAACGTACCACACAGTAATCCTTCCTCTCTAATCAGCCTGCGAGCCATAAGAAAGGAGTCCCTGTCGTTGGACTTGCACCACAGATCCACCACCTGAAAGGAAAGAGAGAAAGATTTTAGGGTCCTTGAAATGTTATTTTGAGCTCCAGTGCATTCGGTTACGTGCAGGAGGCCTGGTTTTCAGAGGTGCTGAGCACCTGCAGCTTCGATCAGCTTCCAATGACTTTCCGCAGCACTTGAAAATGAGCATTTATGGCAAAACATAGATTTTGTATGTGGTTTCATCCTCACCTTCCACTGGAGTGAATTTTAACAACATTAATTCCTCAGATGCTCCTGCAAACTCCGCAGAGGTAAAATCGTTCGTGTCTAATGTGTTCCAAGGAGTGGTAGGCTGAGGAAGTGGTGCTCAGATCTGCGTCTGCGTCTGGGTTCAGGGTTTTGCTGAATCAGAGCTAAAGTTCAGAGCGAGATTCAACGGTGCTGATGGCTTGTGAAGTTTTTTTGTGGCGATTTCAGGCCAAAACCATAGGAATGGGCTCAAACTGAATCATATTTAAAACCAGAAGACGTTCACATCTGAGGTTCTGGTTTCATGTGTGACTCTGAGAACAAGGCTGAGTGTTTTCCTGGGAAGGTGGGAAGTGGGGAGAGAGGACAGTCAGGCTAAGCTCGGGTTGTGAAGAACTCCAACTTGCAGCTGGATACGGGCAGACTGGTGGGGGAGGGAAAAACTGAGAAGACGTTGTATCGTACTTTTGACAATTTGTTTGTTTATATCTGCCTCTCTGCCTGCCTGCTGTGTCTTTTCGATTGAAAGCTCTTCAAGGCAGTGTCTTTGACTCTTCCATTGGTGTGTCTATGTGAATGCAGCTTGTGTAGATATAACCGATAACTTTAATCTAGCTTACTCGGGTACCAGAAGGAGTGAAGCTGCAGCAATGTGGGCTTCAGCACCAGTTGTCCTAGCCCGCCCAGAACCCTTGGTAATTACTCAGGCAGACATCCGGCACTGAAACCCACGCTGGGGCAGCTTTACAGCTACCAGCACCTGAGCTAGGTGCGCTAAAACTAGGCTGTGGTATGTCTAGCCATAACCTATGCGTATACAGTGTCTCACACAATGGGCTCCTATCCCTGGCTAGGGCCTTTAGGCTCTACTAGAATTCCACGAGTAAATCATTATAGTAATGAAAAACACTATGAGCCGTTATTATTATAATCCTCATTAACGAGACTATAAGAACGGCTTGGAAGTTTGTAAAGAAAGACAGAATCATGGAGTGCAGCATGTTTCTGGGACTCTCCTAAATTTGGCCTGCCCCTGCAGCTCATTTACATCAGACGCATGGAGAACGGTGCACTGGCTTTGACAGGCTCGAAGCCACACCCATAGCTTCTTTTGCATTGGTAACAAATTTGGCTAACTTTCAATAATTAGAGATGGGCCCAGACCTGGACCCTGGATCTGAACACTTCTGAATGGGGGGACAGTTTGGTCGTAGAGCCAAACTTCCTGTCTGGACTCTCCCCCTGGACTCCTGATCACAATGCTACTTACTGATCTGTCAAGGACAGTTGGGATAAAGTCATGTCCAATCCCCTCTACTTCCATGGTTGCGTCCTCTGCTGTGTTCAGCTCACTGGGCAGAGCAACAATGGAGCCTTCAGGATCGACGCCAACAATCTGAGAGGGAAGAAACACTTGTTAGCCACCCTAAGAACCTAGGAAAAATGAAGCGGAAACATTTCCAATGAAACAATTACCTGTGTTCACATAACCATATTTGGCTGCAACACATATTTCTATCCAAGGTACGCATGTACCTTCCTGTCCACTGGCATGGACATACAATACTTTTTATCCTGGAAGTTGTCCTTTTCCTCAGCGTTACAATTAAATCTTAAAGTACAGGGAAATGAAGGTCTCGAAGATTAGTATTGGGGCTGGAGAGCTTTTTACCTCTCAGTCGCTAGTTTGAATCCAGCTCACATTGAAAGTAACTGAAAGTTGTTACCATCAGATGTGAGCTGCATCTGTACACTTCTGGGTCCTGAAAAAATGGAAAAGCAGAAGCTGCAGTAATCAGGCCGGTGGCTCCGGAGCTATTGGCAGGTAAGCCAGTAGTCAGTCAACGTCATCGCCCCAGGGATGATTTCAAGGGTCTCTCTCTAGTCAAAGAAAATGGCAGAAAAACACAAGGTAGGCACTGATTCTCAGTGCGCAGGTCAGTCTTTCTACTTACTTTGCATTCCGGGCATTTCTCCTTGAGCTTCCTGCCAATGCCACTGACAGTGCCCCCTGTGCCAGATCCAGCCACCACCATGTGGACCTTGCCTGCAGTTAAAGGAGGCGAGAAGCATTTAGAAATGATGGAAATGTTCTCCACAATTGGTCTATCCCGTCACGTCACATCAGTAGGTATTTTATAAACGTTCTTTGTGCAGATAGAAACTCGGCCTGCAGAAAAATGGACAGAGTTTATGCCAATGGGCAGAAGTCCTGTAAGGGCTGTGATGCGCCAATTGGCTTCTACCCCATTGTACTTTGACAGATCGTTAGTTGGGTAACTCCATCCTGTCAGGCTGCACTGTGCTGAGATTCTGTGTACCCATTAACAACAGCATGCGTTGGTTCAGGTGGGTTTCGCACCCAGCGAACAGAATCCAGCCTGATTCTGCAGACACCAGGATAAGCCAGGAATCATTCCACTGAGGTCCTTGTATTTACACTGAGGTAAAAGTGGTGGCAGTGAGAGTAGAATTAGGCACTGAGAGGTTTAGGCTGTAACTACACTGGCAAAAATGAGACATAATTCATTAGTGGCTGCTGCCGGCGCTAGCAATGGTGCAAGGTGTAGCATAGGCAGGGCTCAGGCTTTCTTGCCACCACTGTCGACTAACCATGTTAAAAACCTCAGTCCTGTTTTCACTACACCTCTCACTCTTTCTACCATTGGTGATGGGTTCCATTTTTGCCCATGTAGACAAGGACTGAGAGTCTTTTATTGCCTATTCCAGCCATCAAATTAAGTTGGATTAGTCTCTGCAGTTATCGCCAAGTATTGATCCATTTTAATTTATTAATGACTTTATTAATTTATTAATTAATAATAATTTATTATTGCTGGATCAGCTACAGGAAGCTGTTTACTTTTATGGAGTGATATTCTCAGGGGGGCCTCTTGAGCCATTTAGTCCTCTTAACTAACCAATTACAGGGATGCCATAACTGCAGATCGATGGCCACCTTCACTGTGCCGTCCAGCACTTTGTCATGTCCATATGTTCCCCGTGCCACACTGTCACAGCTGAGAGCAGCAGAGGCAATTGAGCTGAAGCCCCATTCAGTACAAGTGAGAGAAGACTGCTGGTTAGCCATTCTCCACTTTGCAATTCGCTTGCTCTCGTGGTCCAAATTAGCCCAAATTTGTTGCACCCCAGGCCATGTTGCAAAGCTCATTTCTTTTCCCATTTCGAAAATGGAGGGGAATTGTAATGACAAGGGTGGGGAGTTGTTCAAGGGGGCAGTGGGTCACCCCCAAAGTGCTGTGCTGAGCGCTTATATAAAGTTATGTCAAGAGGCCTATACTTACCAAGTCCCTTTTTAGCTTTTCTATCCATTTCAATAAATAACTGTAAAGGCACAGAACCCTCCCTCTGAGGGATATGGCATGTGCCATCCATGGCCAGGAGAGAACAAACAATTACCTTCGCACTGCTCCAGGATCTCCTCAGCAGTGGTGTCATAATGAGCCATCGGGTTGCTGGGATTTCGGTACTGTTTATTGCAACAGAGAACAGCGCATGTTACAGTTACCCGGGTTCGCAGATGCTGAACTAACACACCGAATTGTCCTGCTCACCACTGCACTGCAGTCCAAGCAGGCCCAGGCAGAGGGTCCTAGCAGTCGAGTAACTTTGGGCCCGGGGCCGCAGTGAGGTACTGCAGCCTGTGCCGTGTTTTCCAGGGAGGCGCTAAAGAGAAGGGCAGGAATGTTGTGCCCAGCTCTGTGTGGCACTGTACTCTCGCATTTACTGTGTGCCCCGAAACCCAAGCCCTCCCCCCGAAAGACACAGACTGATGGGAAACAAAGTGTTGGCAGTGCTGTGGGATGGCACCTCCCTTTCTGACTGGACATAAAACAGACAGACAGCGACAGATGCAGACTGGCAAGAGGGGGAGCTGCATGAGGGGAGAAGAATGGGGTGCAGTGGCTGAGCACGGGAATTCTGGAGGCATCACACAGGTAGAAACCAGGAGCAGGCATGAGGGGGCACGAGGGGGAAATGATGCTCCTAGAAGTGCCATGACACTACAGAACAGATGTTGTTTGTGGGCCCCCCCCAGTGCTGGTCCCTTGTCGCTGCTGGACATTCATGGGGGTGAAAGGGCACAACCTCCATGCCCAGCTCGCACCTATGCAGTCTGGGACAGAGTATGCTGCTGGCCACCCGCCTTGTGCTTCAGCAGGACAAGCCCTCATTGCTGCCTCCCAGGCTGCAGGGCTAGGGGGTAAGGGGAAGGAAGAAGCTCCCTGAACTCTGAGCCTTCCTTCTTCTCCATTGGTGCAGGGCTGGCATAGGCATTTCTAGTTCAGTTCATATTTGGGGCATTTCCTAAAGCGCTGGCCCCTGGAGACCAGCAATTCTCTGAAAATCTCGGTTTTCATTTTCTTAAAAAGTATGTTTTTAAATCCACGTGGTTGTGCAGAAAAACCTGCCAACGTGACCAGAGTGCACCCACAAAGTTCAAAATCCATAGGGCAAAGAAAACCCCCACCATGTATTATTTGGAGAAAAAAACAACTCATGCCTTGTCAGCACAGCGAGTCATCAGGAACACAGGAGCAGAACTCAGAAGTGCCTGACGCCCAGCCCCACGCTCAGCCCGCTAGCCCATGTTGCCTCTCGGACGCTTAGCCGCACAATCTGCAGAGAGGTCAATGATCATCTAGGCAAGAAGACTAAACTAGACCCCCCCTGCCTGAGATGAGCCCTGTGGCAGGAATGTACGGTCCCTGAACAGACGATCCTCGTATGTGTCGACGTGTGGAGCAAAGAGGGACGCGCTCAAACTACCACTGCCCACTTCGTAGCAGGAGTTATAAGCCGCAGCTTGTTTGACCCTCACTGTGAGCTCTGTGTAGAACTTATTTTCCCAAGCCTATACATGCACTTTAAAGTGGTGGCAAAACAGGCTCCAGATAGAACAGGATAAAAATGTGCTCAAAAGCCCGTAACTGTAGCACAGGTCCCACAGGCTGCTCCACCTCTCAGTTTGTTTTTGCGGCCTAGCGCTTCAAGGAAGATAAGTCAAGCCATGTGTGCCACAAAAAGAGTGTCAGTGTGTGGGAGAAGAAACGTGTAGCAGAACAAGAGAGATGAGTAGGCCTAGGCAATCCTAAATAATTCAGATTTAAAGAGAGAAGAACCCGAACAGTAACTGAATTTACCTGGTCCAGAATGTGGGAGTTCGGGATTTCATATCTCAGCCTCTGAGCAACAGAAACATTAGACTCAGGGGAATCAAACCTGGTGCATGGAGTCCGAACAATCTCAGCACCAAGAGACTTCAGTATATCGACCTGTAAATCGTAAAGCAGACACAATAAAGCTGATCTCCTGTACTGCCGGTAACCTGAACCTATGTATTCACGGGAGTGTCAAAAGCCAGACTGGCTTTGCATTCATGAGACATTTAAGATGTAGAGTGGTTTAGAGATACAATGGCTGATTCTCAGTCACACTAACGCTCTTTTACATCATTCTGGCAGCATAATGGGTCTTTAAATTGGTTGGAAATGCCCCCTGAAAATATTCCTACATACAGCCTGGGCGGAGCCAGCGTACGGATTCTAGCCTGGCCCTGCTTCTAGCCTCTACAACGAAGTGGTAGCTGGGGGCACGACCAGGATTCACTGCGCTACTGTTAGTTTCAGGGGCTATATGGAGCAAAGCATATGTTAGAGCACTCCCAAGACTGTTCTCATGTACCCCACAGGCTGGGGAGTCCCAGCAAGGACCCAGAATGCAGGCAAAGCAAACTGGTCTTACGCACAGGAAAGGAGTACCTGAAAATGAATTTTTATCAACAGAGAGACACTGTTGTCTAGCTGTGACAACAAGAGAGCTGGGTATCAGAGCTCCTGAGTTTCTGATCAGTGGTTGTGTGGGTTATTACAGTTGATCTGAGAGGGTGGTGTTTGATCCAGGTTAGGTTTAGGCTAGGGTTGAGGTTTGAGCCAAGTCAGGGCTAGAATTCAGGTCTGAATTCTGTGGTGCCCAGGTTTTGCAAACTCTTTTTGTGAGATTTTTTCCCCAAATGGAGGAAATCTCACAAGATCATGTAAAATTTCTGACATCTTGATGGGGTTTCCACCATCTTGAGAAATCCGGTCAACAGTTCTATGAGGTAACTAGAAACATCTTCCATTTACACAGAGGGAAATGGAGGCACAGAGAGGTTAAGTGACTAACCCAAAGTCACACAAGAAGTTAGTAGCGGAACTGGAAAAGGAACCGAGGAGCCCTGCATTCTTTTCCTTGGAGGTAACCCTCACACACACTCGTAAACACAAAATTGCATCATCTCTGTGCAGAAATGTACCATGTTTGGCTAATACTGTGTATTGCATCAGCTGCATAGCTGACACCAGATAATCAGTCAGATTATCACTGTCTGCTTCATTGTCAAGAGAACTCTTCTGCATAACTAGAAAAATATGTCATTACTCATCATTAGGATTATTACCCTAGATAGGAAAGGGCTCACTAGTTCTCAAGAGAGAGAACTTTCCCCATTCCTAGGGTTCCAGTGTAATACCATAAAGGACTCTGACCTTCTCCATGCTCATTTTCTCTGGCAACACAATGATGCAGCGGTAACCTTTCACTGCAGCAACCAGGGCCAGCCCGATGCCTAGGCAATGGGGGGAAGAAAGGGGATTATTCAATGACAGCATTTGGCAAGGTCAACTCCTGCGCTTCGTATGTTAATTTGTCTCGCTCGTAAATGCAGCTCTTGGATTTGCACTTAAAACCTAGACAGAAATGTACCATCTTAGATTTCTTGTATGCTCTCTGACAGACAAAGTGTAGGCGGATGTTTTAATTTGAGATCTGATTTATAAGAAGTCTCTGTGCCCCAGAGAGCCAGGAAAGAGCAGTGTGTTTTCACAGCATACAAAATGAAATGACTGGAAAGACTGAGAAGCATTTTTCTATACTTAGCAAAGCTCTGATCTCTTGTTTTCCCATGTGTGTCATTTTTATAACACAGAAAAGATATAATTTCATCTAGACAGTTCTGTTCTCCACAGGATGACTTAACACCTCTTTGTCCCCAGCAGTCTAACTTGTGTGCACATGGGACAAAGCTGCACATGTGCTAACCTCTTTCCATGGCTAGTTGGCAAACTGTATCTGTGCTCTGATTTCATGCTGACTGACTGATCGAGCCAGCTGTCCCCATGCTGGATGGGAAAGGTAAATGAGGCTTTAGAGTCTGAATCTATATGAGAGGGCGCACAGGGCATATGTGAAACATTGCTTCTGCACTAGGGCACTCTGTCAAAATGTCTGCAATACACCCAGGTCGGTTAAAATACAGGCTGTTGCTTGTCACAGGATTGGTAGAAACAGCTTCAAGTGTTAGATGTAGATCAAATGGTCAGAGAAGAGAAAAAGCAAAGCCGTTCCATGTTAAGGCCCTGATGCTGAGTTCAATCACGCCATTCAGGCACAGCCCAGCGCTGGAGGCGGTGTGGAGTCACATGTCCCCTAGGCAAGGGCAGGAAGGAATGCTGCCTCAGGGGTGCAGAATTCCTTCCTGTGGCATCCACTAATACACCTTTGCATAGAGTGCAGCTTAACCCCCCCCCCTTTCTCCCAACCATGCTGGTCTTGTTTGGCCTGTTGGTCAGAGAGGGACAGACACAGACCCCTGGCCTTAGCAGCGTGGGAGTGCTCCGCACCTCCAGGAAAAAAGGAAAGGTGGAGCCCTGGCAAGTTGTGACTGATTCTTGTGCTGGCTACAGAATGGGGAAGAGTCCCTGCACCTCCTCTTCCATGAACTGGCCCTAGCTTGTGCCTGGCCAGCTGAGGCAAAATATGGAAGATAGGGAAGAAATGAGGATATATTCGTAGGCTTGGCAGGATTCAATTTTCTTTTTCGTAAATCATTTTGGTGGATAATATTGACATTTATTTTTAAGCATTTTTAAAGTTTTTTTAGCCATTTACATTTTCACAGTTGTGGAAAGTTATGGGGGTGGGAGGGAGTGTCAGAAAATGATTCAATGACAGTAGACTCTGAGATTCAAACGTTAATACTCTCTAGCTGTTGAATCACAAATTGTCAACACCACATGTCAGAATATACAATGTAAAGAGCCTTAGATCATTAAATCCCTCCTGCTTTTACTATTCATTTGCTCATCCATTTATAACAAGCCTAATTCAGAAGTCCAAAGCACAGGATTTTGACTATACTAAGGCATCAAGCAGTCTTTTGCTTACTTTCCTATCTGTAAATGTTGGTTATTAGTGATGGAAATATTTTTTCTGTCGATTTGTGTACAGGGCAATCAATATTTAATGACATTGATCAATAAAAATCTAATGCTTCCAAGCCTATTTATTTGCTGGGAGAATTCAGGGAAATTCCCCTGTCAAAACTGGCTCTAACTATTCAATAACCCTGCAGCCAGGAAATACGTTATCCATGCCCCAGCTCCGCTAGATTTTTTTTGTCAGATGCATTGTTGTTAGCTAACTTTCTGGTATTACCACACACTGGCTCTGTAGCTTTGACACTTTGGTGAGGTTTAACCCATCTAGGAATTTCAGCAATAAATCACCGCTGAGACCTTATTTCCTCTGGTGTGTTACAACACCTAGGCACAGTTTGGGGAGGAGGGTGAGTTGAGGACAGAGACAGAATTATAAGGACAGAGGATAACCTCCAGACTAAGGCACATATAACAACGTAACACACACGCCTGCAATTGCATATCAGGCAAGGGGGTAAATTTTTTTAATCAAGCTTTCCCTGAATATAGCAGCAACAGATGGGGCCAATGGGCAGTGGAAAAGGGCAAACTACATTTAACAGAAATCGTTTAGCAAGGCTTCATTGTAGTAGGATTTGAAAGGCTCCATAAGCTTCCATCCCGGCCCCCTCAGAAATATCAGGCCATATATTCCATAACCACACTGTCCACATGCAGGGCCACAAATCAGGTTCCTACCTGTGTTTCCTGATGTTGGCTCAATGAGCGTGTCTCCAGGTTTTATGACTCCAGCTCTTTCAGCATCCTCTATCATCCTCAGGGCAATTCGATCCTTCACACTCCCCCCAGCGTTGAAATACTCGCACTTTGCCACTAGAATTTGAAGGGGAGGCGAAATTACAAATGAGTCAAAATCCAACTCCCCTGTATACAATTAATCCATGCTACCAAATACCTTGAAACCATCACTACAGATAGGCCCCAAGCATAAGATTTTCGGGCCCAGTATAAACTTGTAACACAGGCTTCCTCCCACACACATACCACAATCCCTCATCCCATACATACAATCTCATGAACCATGAAACATTTTTTCATCATGGTAATGAGGGTTGCAGCCTGGGCCGGGCCCCATAGGGCCTCTGGGCTCCAGTAAAGTGTACCCTTTCCCCACTCCCCATGTGGGACCCCTGACTACAGAAAGGCCTTTATACACAGAAAAACATGTCAGTTCTTCACTGCTTCTCACCATTCACCACCAACCAAGAGCACAAGAAGTATGTAATTGTAATTAACCACTAAGAAACCGCCATCATTATTATGCAGCGTTATTCTATAACATAAGGACCAGATAAGAGATGGAAAGAAGAGATATTATTTGTTTTACATTTTAATAGCACTTTTTATTTGGTAAAATTCAAGTCAATAAGTAATTACAAGAAGTTCTACTAGTAAATGTCAAAATTTTAAGTCTGTTTCAAGAGCTATCAGCCCTCCTATTTCTGGATACAAGATGATTGCCAGGTTGGGTCACAACCAAAATAAAGTGGGTGCTTCCCCTTCCTCTGAGGCATCCAATGGTAGCCATTGTGAGAGATGGGAGAACTGAGTACAGGGCTCGTTGGCCTTTTCTGGTGCAGCAGTTCCTACGTTGCTTTATAAAGACATAGACCTTGGTAAGTATCCTTTTGTGCTGTTTTTCTATGCTACTCAATGAAATAAATAATTAGCGCTTGGCCAGGCCCGGATACTCTTTCTCCTGTTGAGTAGTACCTTAGAGCTGGTTCATGCTCTCTTTGAAGCCAAGGGAGTTTTGCTATCGGCTCCAATCAGAGCAGGATTGGGACCTTACTCCACAAGAGGTCACTCTGAAGTCAACGGGACCTCTTGTGAAGTAAATTACTGCTCAGTGAGAGTAGGGTAACAGACCCTAGCCCTATTTGTTGAAGGCCAACAAAGTGGAGCTCAGTGCTGACCAGAACAGGGAGGAGACATGGCCCATGCCCCAGGAATTTACAATCTAAGAGTCAGTTTGTGTCACCCGACCTCACATTGCGTTGTTAGGATCTTATGCTGCAAGGAAACGCCCTTATGAAAACAAATCAGGAGACAATGTACTTTCAGGGTTTACATTTTGTGAGGTAAAGTGCTAAAATTAGGCTACCAGGACATCCCAAAAAGCATAGGTGACTATTTTTACTCATTCCCACAGCGCTGTTATTCCCTTGTTCATACCAGTCCCTGCAAAACTTTGTTTATTTTGCAGTGTACTTTGTGCAGATCGACAGGTGTTATAAAAGAGAATTTAAGGCCACAAACATATCTAGCGTTTCCCTTCTGGTCCTGCGCCAGTTGGGAAGACAACACCCTGGAAAGTAGCAGCACTGCACATCTTCCTGGCTTGCCCCTTCTGTGTCTCTCGGGGGTATGCCTCATGGTAACAATCTCCAGTGTATGGCAGCCTGCAGAGGTGCATGTGCAATTGATAATCTGCCCCTGCCGCCTGCGCCCCCAACACCATACCCCCTCCAGCCTTTGAGAGAGGGGTCCTATGCCGGGGGAAGGGTACACTGGAAAATGTCTTTAGTCAAAATGAACCTGAGAGCGGGAAGAACGGATGGAAATGGGATCCCGGAATTGAGAGAAAACAAACATTTTATCCTGGTTAGCACAGAGACTAGAAGCATGACAATAACTATCTGTGCTTTCTCGGATTTCCCTTAGCACTTGCAGTGCTACAGCTTGCACATACAGGGCCCTTATCACCTGCTGAAAGACTGGCAATCCTTCCAGGGAAACAAAAAGATGCTCTTCAGGGTCCGAGTGACTGTATCCCAATACAGGGTTATGAAGGCAGAGGTGTGAAGGAATTCCTGGAGCAGTCACGTGTGGGGGTTTGAGAAGAACCCCAGCTGAAGGTAGCCCAGAAAGTGAAATCACACATGCTAGAAGGTTCACTGAAATCCATGCAATGCCATAGGATGCAATTAAATGCCCCAACAACAACCATGTGGGTGAAACCAGACAATGACCAGGTCCTCAAATCAGCTCACACCGGAAAATGATAAAAGACAAAAACACCCGATCACGTGTGGGCAAACACCTTTCCTTAAGCGATTACGTTATATCTGACCTCTCAGTTCCCGTCCTGAAAGGAAACCTACACAACCCTTTCAAAAGACGAGCCTGGGCACTTACATTCATAACTTTGCTATCCACTAAAAACCAGGGACTTAATAAAGACAGTAGATTTATGGCTTATTACAACAATCTCTAACCCACACTCCGAATTTTTTTGTCCTATGACTGCAGAGGTGTTAACTGGCCACTTTATCTTGAATAGCCTATTACAGTATGTGCTAACTACTTCTGCTAAGCAATTCATTCCACCTTGTATTAGCTGGCACTCTGTCTGGGACTATGTCTGTACTTAAAACGCTCCTGCCGCACCACTGCAGCGCTTCAGTGTAGATACTATAGCAACAGGTATTCCTGCTGGCATAGCTAATTCACCTCCCCAAGAGGCAGTAGCTTGGTCAACAGAAGAATTCTTCCATTGACCTAGCGCTGTCCGCACCAGGGATTAGGTTGGGTTAACGGCACTGCTCAGTGGCGTGGGTTTTTTCATGCCCCCAAGAGATGTACTTATGCCGAGGTAAGCATTCAGTGTAGACCTGCCCTGAGGACCTTTCCCAGACCTGAAGAAGAGCTCTGTGTAAGCTCGAAGGCTTATCTCTCTCACCAACAGAAATTGGTCCCATAAAACATATTACTTCATACCCTTGTCTCATGTGATGCACTAGAACGATATGTTCTGGCACGGCTGCAGAGAGCCAGGGAGTGTATCATGGAGGATTTCAAGAGGCTGCTAAGAAGAATTGCTGAAGTGATTTCTATGCTGAATGCCGTACACACGCCCCCAACCTCCTAATGCAGTTACAGGGCTGCTAGGCCTCCAGCAGCTCACCTGACACACAACCCTGCTGGGATCCTGCGGTCTCTGCTCTGTAGCCTGCAGGCAGCCTCTGCTGGATTTGGATGGGGTGGGAACAATGAGGAGAAGGGAGAGGCTGTGTGCAGCAACTGGTGAGGAAAGGAGGTGAGAGTGAGGGGCCCCTGGCTCCCCCAGAACCCTCACACTCCCCCCTCCTACCCAGCTCTCACCTCCACCCATCAGCATTCCCCCAACCCACTGACAGAAGCACCCTCCAGAACTCCTAAACTCCTGCCTCAGCTGCCACATTTTGTGCAGCTCCATTTCCTATCCCTGCCAGGGCTTGGGGCAGGATAGGTGGGGAAATCAGCAACTCTCTCTCAGCTCTGACTGAAATGCCACATGTGGAGCTGGATAAAACCTGGCAGCTGTGTCATTAGTGCAGACATTCTGCACAAATCCAGGCTCAATTCAATGTAAACTTCTGCCTTCCAGTTCATCGCTAACATTTCCGACTTGTACTCGCCTGGCAGGTTTGAAATATTCCATGAAACAACACGGTGAATAACTTGAGCTGTCACCATTTCTGTTTATCTTGGCGAAAGTGTTAGTAAGTTGAGGTGAAGCCTTGCTGCCTTCCATCACAAGGTGGAGGAGAGGATATTGTTGTTATTAAGGCTAGCACATTGTCAAAATAATTATATAAAAAGATGCATTTTGGTCATGGGGAAAAATGAAAAAAGTCTTGAATGTATGGGAGGGGGGAAGCGACAAGTCCTATTACTTTTAATCAATCAGTCTCCTTTATTTTGCAACAAACTGTTTAAAAGTCTCTAAAAATATTCAATACCACTATCTGAGGGCCCCCCTAGTTAGCTCTGTAATAGAAGCCATGCAGGAAGATGTTGTTGTCGCCGTGTCGGTACCAAGAGATTAGAGAGACACGGTGGGTTGGACCCACTTCTGCTGGTGAGAGAGAGAAGCTAATGTAAGACAATCTGTTCCGCCTTGCATTTTGCTGTGATGCTCTGAGTACCTTTCCCAGACCCAAGGAAGAGCTCTGAGTGGCTCAAAAGCTTGTCTCTCTTGCCCACAGAAGGTGGTCCAATCAAAGACATTACCGCACCCACCTTCTCTGTCTAATGCAGGAAAATGGACAGGCAGAAGAGAGATGCTGCTACCTTTAAAGGAGAAGGACGGTCCAATGGTTAAAGCACTGGTCTAAGATGTCAGAGATCTGCATTCCAGTCCCTATGCTTTCTGAGTCCTGTGCTTTAGGGAAATCACTCAGCTTCTCTGCTCCTCATCTGTGAAATGGGAACAACACTTCCCTACCTGACCAGGTGCTGCAAGGGTAAATACACTGGAGATTGTGCAATGCTCAGGTACTACAGGAATGGGGCCCATGCAGAATCGATCCTTTTGCACTGTTTTGCTGGTCCCCCAGCCTCTATGAAAGAACAGCAGCAGCCGCTATATCTCCTCTGAGATTTTCTCCCTCCAAAACTGCTGATCCTGTGACCCTGCTACTCCTAATTATGGCTTCAGTCCTGCGAGCAGCCGAGTATCCTCAACACACATCCTATTTGTAAAAAATGGAGATTAAAAATCACAGAATACATAAATTCCAGCAGTAACAAAAGTGCAGCTGGGCAGTGGGGTAATAGTAGTAAGAGTCTTCCTGGGCAGATCAGCTTGCAGTATCAAGGCCTGTGTTACTATCAGTCAGGTGCTTGTAACATTGTAGTTTGAAATGCAGGCCACTTTTTTAGCTATGATAAATAATTGTAATGTAACCCAAGGTACAGAAGTAGCCTGGATATCCCAGATTTCCTCACCTTCTGGTCACACTCTCCCAACCCTTAGTTAGTTACTGACGCTCTCATAAAAGAGGCCTTGTTCTCCCCCAGCTCTTGAGCTTACCGCTCGGTTCAGAAAACCTGACAGAAGAGCAATGGAAGTTGGCTACTCACAGAGATCACACTTGAGTCCATAGGCCTTCCCAATCTTGTTGATTCTAACCAGAGGGGTACGGCCAACTTTTTTCAAAATATTCGGCAGGATGTTTGTTTCTTCTGGCCTGCATTAGTGGGGGAAGAAAAAAAAATATACTGAGGGCACCTGTGACTGTCACCAAAAGCCACGTAACAAGGAAATAAGAGCAAAACTTGACAGAAACACAGGCTTCAGTATCTGCAGGAGAGGAGGATTGGGGGAGGTTTTGATTCTAGGACAGGACCAAACTAATTGCCTAGGTTACAAATGATGATAGACATCAGTTATCAAGGACTCATAGAATCATAGAAAATCGAGTTGGAAGGGACCTCAGGAGGTCATCTAGTCCAACCGCCTGCTCAAAGAAGGACCAACCCCAGCTAAATCATCCCAGCCAGAGCTTTGTCAAGCTGGGCCTTAAAAATCTTCAAGGATGGAGATTTCACCACCCCCCTGGGTAACCCATTCCAGTGCTTCACCACCCCCCTAGTGAAAAAGCTTTTCCTATTATCCAAACTAGACCTCCCCCACTGCAACTTGCGCCCATTTCTCTTAGTTCTGTCATCTACTACCACTGAGAACAGCCTAGCTCCATCCTCCCTGGAACCCCCTTTCAGGTAGTTAAAGGCTGTCATCAATTCATCCCTCATTCTTCTCTTCTGCAGACTAAAGAAGCCTAGTTCCCTCAGCCTCTTCACATAAGTCATGTACTCCAGCCCCCTAATCATCTTTGTTGTCCTTTGCTGGACTCCCTCCAATTTGTCCACATCCTTTCTGTAGTGGGGGGCCCAAAACTGGATACAATTTTCCACATGTGGCCTCACCAGTGCTGAATAGAGAAGAATAATCACTTCCCTTGATCTGCTGGCAATGCTCCTACAAATGCAGCCCAATATACCATTAGTCTTCTTGGCAACCAGGGCACACTGTTGACTCACATCCAGCTTCTTATCCACTGTAACCCCCAGATCCTTTTCTGCAGAACTGCTGCCTAGCCAGTGGGTCCCCAGTCTCTAGCTGTGCATGGGATTCTTCCGTCCTAAGTGCAGGACTCTGCACTTGTCTTTGTTGAACCTCATCAGATTTTTTTGGCCCAATCCTCCAATTTGTCTAGCTCAATCTGTATCCTGTCCTTATCTTCCAGCCTACCTACCATTCTCCCCAGTTTAGTGATGGAAAAGAGCAAAAATCTCTGTCACCTGGAATATGGGTGGGTGTGGCATAACTGTAGGAAAACTGGCATCCTCTATATCAGCGACACTGCTAATGAATAACTTAATTGTAGCTGCTTTTATGATGCAGCTTGCAGGGGGTACACTGCTGCCCATTCAAAAACCCCAAAACATGTCCCTTCTCACTGCTTCCACCACCTGGCATCCCTTGCCCTGTGGCTGTGCATGCACCGATAAGCTGGAGGGAGCTTCGAAAAGTCACCTGTTAGCAGAGTTGGCCTTTTGCCTCATGAAGGAGAATCCCAACTTTGATTTTTAGCTGCTGCTGACCCCACCATACTAACTAGCTGGGACCCCACTCCAGGGGGAGGCTGTACGCCGTCAGATAAGTCCCACCTGTCTCAAGAACCAAAGGAGACTCATTCCCCAGCTGATCAACTAGAGACTAGACAGCTAACAGAAAGGACCTGCTTACCCAGCCAACCACTGCTGAGAGGGGAGGCTGCAAGACAGCTCCCGCAATCTCGGCTGGTGCTTTGATGAAAAGCTTCCAGATAAGGGAGTTAACTAGAGGTGCCGCCCTATGAGGACTAAGCACAGTGGGTCATGAAGTACTAGCCAGGACGGTGGTGGAAACATGGATGGTTTTTCTTAGTAGGGGAATGTATTTTACACAAGGCATGGCCCATGCACCTTTTGCGGAGGCTGAAAACTTCTATGGGAGCCCTTGTTAAAAGTTGGCCAGCACATCACTGTGAGTATGCAGGGGTATGTGAATCTGAGCTTTTGGGTCCAAGTGGCGTATATTCTGCCGCTCTTTTCCCTAGATAGCAAAAGAACTTGGCTATAGAGACAGGTCAAAGTTCCTAGCGTCATTGATATAATTTGAGCTGCCCATTCTGACTTGCATCGTGCATGCCTTTTTCTTTCCTTCTGCATATAGCAGGGGTGGCCAAACTAAGTGACTCCCCCTCTGCTGTGCAGAACCCTCTAGCCCCACCACCTTGCTGCAGGGCGGAAGTTCTGAGCTCCTCACCCCAGTCTGATAGGTGGAGAATGGGGGAACACAGGGGCTCTGCAAGCCACACTTTAAAGGAGCCACATGCGACTCACAAATCATGGTTTGGCCAGCCCTAGGATATAGTAATGGGTTTCCCTTCCCCAGCTCATTCACTGGTTTGCAAGTGCCTAGAGACAGAGAGACCAGGAAATGCAAAGTGGAAAAAACCCTGTTCAGGTGGTGTGAGGCCACCTTATGCCACTTTAGAGGCAGCACGCATTCCCCCAAGAGGGCTCTGACTACATCGAAGGATTCCCGTCAAAGAAAGTCTCACTTTGTTAATTCAAATGCCTCTGATACTTCAAATACATCCCCCAAGAAGAATTCTTGAAAATTCTCACACCACGAGGGTGTGCAAGGAACATCTCAACAACCGCTTGCTGTTCACAGGTAACAAGATTTGAAGTAGATACTCCAAACCAGAATAGTTTCTCATTCACACAAATCTAAAACATTCGCTAAAGACTCACATGTTTATTAGCATCAGGCGAACTTGGAATAAGAGCACATCTGTGGATAAACCAGATCTGGAGTTTTGTGCCCTTTAAATGACTGATTGTACCTTTATTTGCTGGTCCAATGAAAAATATCAATCTTGTCCACTTTTTCTGCCAAGGGCCTAGGGTTGCAAACTCTTTGGGTATGTCTGAACGTTGAGCTGGGGCTGTAATGCCTAGTGCAAGAAGACATACTCACACCAGCTATAATTGAGCTATTGTGTTATAAACGGAATGTAGCCGTGACAGTGCGAGCAGTGGGAGGGGCTAGCCACCTTGAGTATGTACCCATTTCAGACCATAGACGTATACTGGGTGTATATACCCTATACCCATATACCCTTGGTGTATATACCATAGGCATATACTTGATGTATACCCCTCCTGCTACTCATGCCTCTATGGCTACACACTATTTTTAGCACAGTGGCTTGATCAGAACTAGTGCAGGTATGTCTCCTCAAGATGGGAGTGACACTCCTAGCTCCACATGTAGATGTATCCAACAAGTCTATGCTCTTAGATTAAGGAGTTGGCATCCTTGTATTGAAGACCTAAAGTAGCAAACCCACAAAAGCATGTGTAAAATGTCTTTTTAAATATTTATTTCAACTCACATGTCTAGAACACAAACAGGGCCAGAGTTTTAGGTGGTGTCCATCAGCTCCAATAGTATTTTGCCAGTTTACAGTAATTGAGGATCTGACCTCCATTTGTTTAGAGCAGTGATACTCAGACCTCACTGGTTCAGGAGCCAAATTAGTGAGCAACATTAACCAAAAGAGCCAGAGCGGTGTGAATTCATTGCATCATTTACTAGCCCACGATATATTCTTATTTAAAATATATGACGAAGGAAAATTTAAATTTATTATACATGTTATTCTCACAGCAAAATGACTGACCAAGTATAATTGTTTTATTGTAAAAAAGTATTATTATTATTATTATCAACCACAATTGATTAATTACATAGTAAAAGCAGACTGATTGGTTAGTAATTAAATCACTGTTTTAATATGATGTGCAGCAAAGAGCTACAGGAAACATATTAAAGAACCACCTGTGGCTATTGAAGCTTAGCCTGACTATCACTGGTTTAGAGTGAAATATTCTTCCTGCCATGTAGCAGAGAGCTCTGATTTTTCCACAAAAGACTAAATTCTGCTTTCAGTTAAACTGGTGCAATATGGCCTTCTGACCCAGGTTTATCTGTTCCGTTCCAGTGGAACTAGCTCATGTCACTACAGCTGGGCAAATTACACCCCCCCTTTCTTTTTGTTTCAAACACACATTTAAATGGCCTTTGGCCAAGCGGATGGGGAGTTTATGGCCTTGGACCTTTTACTCTTACAGAAGAAAAGATTACTGAGGGGCGTGTTTATTGGATCCATATCTTAAGGCAGAGCTGAGCCATTTCCTTGAGTTGGTCTCCTCAGTACTTTTCCTCTGAAGAGGGTAACAACCTAGAGTTGTTCACCTCTTGCTCAGTGTCAGATATATAAACACACCTGGTAAATGCTATCACAATTTGAACTCTGAACCCACATCATCCTTGAAATACCAAAGATGTACAGGGCCTGATGGTAATAAAGGTGGTACAGATTTACTTCAACAAAACATGTCAGTTTTGAATGAGCTTCCCCCCTTCCTGCCCCACTCTATGGACTGATCACAACACTAAACCTTCAGTACTTGATATTTGAGTCATCTTCATTAGTCGTGATTGGTTCCAAAAGCCATATGGCTTTGTTTCTGTTTCTGGATTGGGTGTGCATAACTCTTCTTACCAGGGGAAGGACTTGAAGATGCTGAGGACTCTGAATCTCAGGGAAGGGTGACCATTTAGTGGAAGAGAGCAGATAAAGAGGATTAGGAGATCATTTCTGGGCCCCAGAGACCTTATCCCCCCCACCCCCACATCATTCTTAGAAAGAAAAATAAAAGGTTACAGTAAATGTATTGGCTGGGTGCAGAATTAAAATGTAATTTTGTTTGTCACATACACAAAGTAACTATCTGTGATGCGTGAATAGTGTGATCAGATCCTTGTCTGGCTGATTTAATTGCTTCTGTGCCCTGGAAGGTGTTTTGCAGAATTAAACAGCATCCTTTATAAAACATACTGACTGCCTTGACCAGTAGACAGCGATGACAAAAACATACTGACTGCCTTGACCAGTAGACAGCGATGACAAACAACCATAACAGAAGGTGGGGGGTAGAGGGAAATTTGTTAGCTAAAAAACCCCCATATTTAGTCCCTAGACAGACACAAGGAATCACTCCTAGTCTCCACCCCCACATGGCTTTGTCTTGGCAAAGTGGTTTTTCCAGTACCTATGAGTGCTCAAGCATGGAAGCTTAAAATTCACATTCCAAGAGTAAAACAGCTCCTCAAATGCTTGTGTCACATAAGCAGCCTTCATACCAGGGATTGAGCCAAGGACCTCCAGAGATACAAGCTGATGACTTCCTACAGTTTAAGCGAAAGAGCTTTCACCATAAGAGCTGTAACAGACCCACGCCTTCTCTGGCTCGGCACGGACTGGGACACAACACATGCTGACCAGTGGGTCATGTTTGCAGAAAGCCAATGCAGGAGAGGTGCAAGTAAGGGCAAAATGAATCCATTTTTATATTCAAACCACTATTTGTGGATAAGATTATATATAAAGAGAGAGAAAATGCCATTTTCACCCTGCTCCAGAAATCAGTGGCAAGCTTCAAAGAGGAGCTGCTCTGGTCAGAAGATTTTTACAGAGGTCAGAAATTATTAGTGTAGGAGGGAAGTGGACACTCCGTACTAGGGTGACCAGATAGCAAGTGTGGAATCCCTTTAAGGGATTTGGGCTCAGCTTCTTGTTTGCTTCGTCATCTGGCCCCAAATGTTGGGTTAGGGCTTGAACTGATGGTTGGGTCAAATGATCAAGCATCACGTGATGGTAAGCCAGGAGATGAGGCTTCCTTTATGATGGAGCCAGCTCCAGCAAAGAGTGGGAGACGGAGGGCTAGGAAAGACTTAGGCGTGGTCTTTCCAGAGAAGCTCTGAGTGAGCTTGACAGAATTCTCCTGCTCAGATGGAGCTTTGAGAGATCCTGGGACCTGAAGCCCTAAACACAAGCACAATGAAGGTGAAACCCATTCAGAGTGGCTTCTGCAGGGGATCAGGAGGGAATCCAGGCTCTGAAAGGATGTGGCTCCCAGCTCCAGCCAGATGAAAAGGACTGGCTGGAGCCACCTGCCATGAGGCGCTGGAGCAGAAGCATCATGAGAAAGGAAGCTGAGGAAACATCAGGCAGCAGGACTTGGGATTTGGAAAGAATTTGTGAGCCCAGTAAAGGACTGAACAAACCCTGGAGCAGGAGGGAATGCTTCTCTTGATCTGAGATACTTGAACTGCGATGCTTTAATAAACCAGGCCCAAGAAGGGGTGTTATTTTTTCCACAGGTGATTCTGGATAAAGTCTTTGCAAGGTCCAAAAAAGGGGTAAAATGAGGCAGTGGCAGGGTCCAACACTGGATTGCTAAGATACCGACATGCTTCTCTATGACAAAGAGCTGTGGAGTGGCAGCCATGAAATGGGCTCTGCTCCACGATGCAACTTGTGGGGTTGAGAGACCAGGACTCCCACCTACCTTCCTGCCAAGTTACTGGGCTTGGGCAGTGGCGAAAAGCATGTGGCCCTGATCCTGATCTGAGGCAACTGAATGGCCTGATGGTGCTACCCTTACTCATGATGAGTAGCTTATTCCATGAGCAGTCTTCTTGATTTCAACAGGACTGCTCCCAGAATAAAGTACTGCCCATTGTGAGTGACTATAGGTAATTGTGCTGTACGCACATTAACAAATCTATACAGAGAGAGTGGGAGCAATAGTTTAGAGAGCTCTATATTCATTATGGCTGCAGACTCCAAAAGTGCGCACTAATTTTTGGTGCCTTGCTTTCGGTCCCTAACTTCAGATCCCTAGAGGCCTGGTTTGCAGGAACGCTACTGAGCATCCACAATTCCAGATTAAGTCAACCTTGACCTTTGATCTTCCTAAAGATCAAGACACCCAAAGTTAGATGCTTCTGAAAACACAGCCCTGTGTGAGAGAGCTTGAGTGTGCGGAGCTGGACCTTCAGTCAGCTACAACCTTCTTCTTGGTGAAAAAGAGGGGGCAGTAAATATTAGTGGATCAGAGGATCTCCTTTTGGGAAAAGTAATAATATAGATAAGAAATAAAATCATTGTTTGAAGTGCCGAATTCTGACTATAAACATGCTAATGGAACCTTGAGGCACAGAGGAAGACCCTGAATTTCCTGCAGTAGGGAGATATAAAACAGCCTGAACATAACTAGCAAGAAAGAGTTACTTACAAGGGCACATGGGAATGAGGCGAATCGGAGATGGGCTTCTCTGGCTTCCATGTGCACTTACTGGGCAAGTTGGGAGGAAACCATATCTTGTCGGTTTTGGTGTCCTGATCTTCCACATCAGTGCCATTCTGAAAAGGACATCCCTTGATCTTCCTATTCAGTGTGGAAACAAAAGCCATCTTGAGCTGAGAGGAAAAGAGTGGAAAAAGCAATCATTATAATCAGGGAGCTTGATTTTCAATCTTGAGTGTAAAACGCTGGGTGACCAGTTTGCATTGGGCGCTTGAGCTGACACAGGCACCTAAATGCAGAATTGGATGCCTTCATTTGAGCCCCCAAGTTTAGCAAATAGACATCAATTTTTCAATACTATCTAGTCTAGGGGAATATTTTTTCACCATCACATTTAAGGAACTGGAACCTCAGTTGTGATCAGTTATGATACAAACAGCAACGTAAGTGTAAAAAACCTCAAAACTAAAACATGGATAAAAAAATAACTAAGTGAAAGGCCAGTGACTCAGTGTGAAAACCACTATTCCAAGAATTACAGTAAGTAGCCACGTAAGGATGATTTCTATAGAAACTTGATTGCCTGTTTTCTATGCCTCCTAAATTAACAAATGTTTCCCCCTCCCTTGTACCTGTTTGCAAAACCTGGCATTGATATCGGATTCATATGGGAGTTCAGTCATTGACTTGAATGGATGCTGGAGTAGGTCCATAATGTATGTTACAATGTTTGTTGTTCTTAAAGCACCATAAACTTACATTGCACTTAAAGATGATCTGCAAAAGGGTACATTGAAATTAGTCTTTCCTTATTACTTTATGATACATAAATGGGGCCTATAGAAAGTACTTTGCTGTGTACAGATTTTTGGTTTTTACATTAGGAATTTAGGTCTTGTCAAGACAGAAAGATAAGATTACTAGAGAACTTGTGAAATGATGGCAGCAAGGTAAGCCAGGTAACATCTGCACATTCTGACAAAAGTTCTGGGTATCTCAGATTGAGCTGATTGGTGGCCTTAAAGTGACAGAGGGACATTTTCGTTTGCAGGGGTCAACTGAGAACAGTTTAAAAGTAGGATAAACAGTTATGGCCTGTCTACGCTTACAGCTAAGTCAGGGACATAAACAAGATTCTGTCTACACTACAAATAATTGCAACTATCTTGTAACCAGACCAGGGGGTAACTGTATTGTAACTAGACTCCATGATTTGATTGTATTTGTAGCAGAGCTATGCAAGTAAGTTTAAATTACTGTCAAAACTTCAAAAATTCTTATGTGGGATAAAATAAAACTAATTGTAAGACACACCAAATGCACATTTTCTTTTATAACTAAAAGCTTGTTTTATGCTGGTGCACCCCAGCCTGGATGGCCAGACGTCCCAATTTTATAGAGACAGTCCTGACATTTGGGGCTTTGTCTTATATAGGCACCTATTACTCTCCCCACGACCTGTCCTGATTTCACACTTGCTATCTGCTCACCCTTACTCCAGGAGGCTCTGTAATCCAGCCAAGTCCTGTTTCAATCTGTGTTAAATAAGCAGAAAGTGCAACTCGGCAGCAGATATGCATCTTGGATAATTTATGATGTTACCTCCCACAGCACAGCATATTCTAGCCATATCTTATTGCATTATTGTGGTGCTGTATTCTGTAATTACTGCAACTAGAAATGTCATCACTTGTCCTTGAAGGTTTGCAAACTCTCAAGGACAATATCTTGAACTTCCTTTCTGTTTGACTCCAAAGGTTCAATTCTGAAATCTCTTAAAGGGCCAAATTAAAGTCCTAGTGAAGTCAAAAATTGCCATTGACTTCAATGGGACCCAGTTTCTGTCAAAAATAGAGATGGGACCAAATTATGATCCAGACCCACATTTTAGAAGTGGCCCCTCTGCTTACAATAGGCCAAATCAAAGCATTTCATCCAAGCATCCCTGAACTTCAGAGATGTTCACACTCAAACCTGCATCCAGATGAGAACTTTGCAAGTGGCTGCTATCTGTATTATGGGCTTAACCAAAACTCCAGCTCTAAACACCCCCTGAAATGGAGGTGTTCGCAATACAGATCCATATCCAAATTTTGCAGCTTGATCCCATCTTCTTTTAAAGGGGCACTGTGACAAGTTGTGGATGGCCCAAAACTCGACCCACTTTTGTATCCTAATTCTGTGTGCTGTGACCAAGTGTTCTCGTGCTCTTCAGGGGAACGGTCACTACTTTGCATTTATAAACAGAGCGGTGCCAAAAACTCAGCCTCCAAGTCCACTGGGATTTACAAAGGTTTGAAACCTGTGAGCTCTGCTTTGAAATGTAGTTAACCCAGTAAAAACAAAGCAGTGTTAAAATCATCCCACACCTTGGTAGGGTAACAGATTTTGACTCCTATCTTAGGTACTTATCTGGCCTCCACTATCACAGCATCTGAGCACCTCACAATCTAACTTATTCATCTTCACGATAGCCCTGTGTGGTAGAGAAGTGCTATGAGGAGGGGACTGATGAACAAGCCTGCTAAGGTCCAGATCCACAGAGGTATTCAGACTCTTCACTCCCACTGTGCTCAATGGATGTTAGAGCCCTGAATGCCTTTGTGCATCTGGGCCTAAGTGACTTCTCCAAGGTCTCACAGGGGGCCTATGGCAGATCAGGACATTGAAACCTGGTCTCCCACATCTGCCTGTTTCCCGGGTCTGTTGATTTATAGGGGCTCAGGAAAAAGATACCCTGAGCAACCAAATCTGCAGAGAATAAAGAGAAGAGCTCTTCATGATCAGATGTTGCTGAATGTGCTGTTAAAAAAAAAGTCCTGTAGCACTTTAAAGACTAACAAATTTAATTTCTGTAGGCATAAGCTTTCATGGGCTGCAACCCACTTCATCAGATGTAAGGAATAGAAATCAGATAGGTGGTGTATATATATATATACACACACACACAGCCAAGGGGAAGGAACAACAATGAGGAGGGTAGCTAATAGCAAAGGCCTATTCACAACCATTGATTAGACGGTGAGAATGTGTGAACAGTGACAATTACTTCGTGTAATGAGATAACCATTCCCAGTCCCTATTCAGACCCAGTCTGATTGTGTCAAGTTTGCAGATCAGTTCCAGCTCTGTAGCTTCTCACTGAAGTCTGGTTTTGAAGTTTTTTTGTAGAAGTATGGCAACTTTCAGTCAGCTACAGAGTGTCCTGGGAGATTGAAGTGATCTCCTACTGGTTTATGGGTGTTACCATTCTCTATGTCCGATTTGTGTCCATTTATTCTTTTGCATAGTGACAGGCCGGTTTGGCCAATGTACATGGCAGAGGGGCATTGCTGACACATATTACATTAGTAGATGTGCAGGTGAACGAGCTCCTGATGGTGCGGCTGATGCGGTTAGGACCTGTGGTGGTGTCACTAGAGTCGATGTGCGGGCAGAGCTGGCAACGGGGTTTGTTGCAGGGATGGGGTCCTGGGTTAGTGCCCTTGTTGCATGGTGTGCGGTTGCTGTCTGTTTTGCACATGCTGAGAAGTGAGGAGGGCGCAGACTCCAAGGGTTAAATCATCTCCCTCCTCCCAAAGCGCACAGCAGGGGGGAAATTATATTTAAAACATTGTGGGTTTGTCCTCCTGTGAAAACAGGCTATTTTGTGGGAAGGGTTAGCTCTGGCCTGGAAGGATAGAGGTGTGGCCTGATAACCGCATGGAGCCCAAAGTTCTGGGGGAAATACCAATTTCAGTTACACTGTTGGTCCCTCAGCATGATTTTTCATTCTCCCTTCCCCCAGCGGCATGGACGGACTGCAGCCAGCTGCCCTGTTGGCTCCCTTGCTATAGCTTCTCTATCAAGGACTGTGCACACTGCAGGCGGGGAGTTCGTGCTGAAACCAGCATTTGTCACACGGAGTTAGAGGGTTACGGACGTGCAGATCATCATCCTTGCCTTAATCTATCCACTTAATCTAACCACTCCCCCTTGATATTTCACCTAGAGACCCACTTTTACTGCAGTGGCTGCAAAATATTGCCAACTGATAGTGACTGGGCAAGTGGCCAGATGGGACAACTCTACTGACATGTTTTATTGATCTAAAAATAAAACTGGCCCGCATATCTACATAGAGTGCCTATAGCTAGGCTATGTGTTACTGTTCCACCCTTCCCGCCCCATCCTCTTGTTACACACACTCGTTGGCTCTGATCTTAAACTTAAGATGGTGCGTCTCTTTGGGTTAGGAACTGTCCTTTGGTGTGTGTGTGTGTGCGTGGTACAGTGGGTTCCAATCAGTTTGGGGCCTGTAGGTGCCACTGTTTCCTAAATGGTTATCACCTATTTAGGAAGGATTGGGTGGGCAAAAGGAGAAGGGGAATGGCACTCGGCGTCAAAAATGGCATTGCCTATTTCCAAGTCACTGAAAACTTGGAAGAAAATTATCTTGAATGTTGATGGATCAATGTCCTAAGAGAGATAACACAGGGGTACTAGTTGGAATCTCCAACTCACTAGGGACAAGGATGACCACTTCCTTACACTGCTATCTACAATGTGTGATCATGGGGGACGTCAGCTTGAGAGACATATGCTGGAAATCTCATGCTGCCATTATTACAACGTCATTGGACTTTATAGACGACAATTTCCTCACTCAGAAAGCACAGCAGCCCGTGTGGGGGAATTCGATATTAGGCCTTCTCCTAGTCGCTAGAGAAGAGCTGGTTACAGAAATAAAAGTTAACGGGAGCTTAGGTACAAGTGATCATGACTTGATCACATTTATAATGTATAAGCACAATAAAGTCCAGACTAGTAAACTATATACACTTGGTGTTTTAATAGGGCCAATTTCACAAAGCTAAAAACAATTATGAGCCAAATCAGCTGAGTGGAAAAATATAATCAAGAAAATGTGAATGATAATTGGGAATCATTTAAGAACACTTTACTAGATGCCCCAAACCCCACAAATCAAGAAAGAAAGCTGTGCTAGTTAAAAAACAAAACTGATTTAGAGGGAAAATGAAGGCAGCTATGTAACAAATGGAAGAAAGCGAAAGCTGATAGTAATGAATATAAAATCAGAAGAAGTAAAGAATTGTAGAAAAGAGAAACAAGGAGAAATCTATGGTCAGCATTATGAACAATAACTAGTTTTTAAAAAATATAAGGAACAAAAAGAATCTTAAGAATTGTACTGGCCCCTCCCTAGATGGAAACGTTGGAATTAATAATAAAATGCAGAGTTGTTCACTAAACTTCTGTTATGTATTTGGGGGAAGGAAGAAAAAAAAGGATGATGCAATCTCATCACCTGGTGGTGATAATTCTCTTTCCATGCCTCTAGTATCTCTGGAGGATGTTACAGAGGCTACTGAAGTCAGACTTTTAAAATCAGCAGGTCCACATAGCTATTTTTAAAAAATCTTGGATGCAAGTTGACTGAGGTGCTCACTGGACTGTTAATGTTGATTGTTAGCAAGCCTTGGAACAATAGGGAAGTTCCGGAAAACGGGTAGAAAGCTAATGTTGTGCCAATTTCTAAAAAGGGCAAATGGGATGAACCAGGTAATTGACCAATGAGAATTGGCATCAGTCCTGGGCAAGATAATGGAGCTGCTGATATGGAACTCGATTAATAAAGAATTAAAGGAGAGTAGTGTAAGTAATGCAAACCAACAGAATTTATGGAAAATAGAACCTGTCAAACTAACTTGATATTGATATATATATATATATTTTAGGAGATTACTTGTTTGGAAGATAAAGATAATAACGTTGATGTAAAGTACTTAAGCTTTTATAAGGCATTTGACTTGGTGCTGCACAAAATTTTGATAAAAACTAGAGTGATATAAAATTAATGTATCACACATTAAATTTAAAAAGGGCTAACTCATAGGTCTCAAAATATAACTGTAAATGATGAATCATCATTGTGACATTCCCCAGGGTCCAATCTGAACTGTAGAACTTTAAAACTTTACGCACAATGTCACCACACATATTTTACCAGGACAATAATGTTCAGCAGATTGTGAGTTTCCAAATGATACCTCAAGGAATACTTCATAGAAAATTGATCATAATCTTCTAAAAAGGATTAACATAGGGCAAAGTCTGTCACAGTCATTGAGTGGGTGTGTTTCCT
>ML675610.1:38274948-38331773 GCA_007922155.1 Mesoclemmys tuberculata
CACTGATAAAGTTTGCAGATGACACAAGTTGGGGGAGTGGTAAATAATGAAGAGGACAAGTCATTGATTCAGAGTGATCTAGATTGCGTGGTAAACTGGGTGCAAGCAAGCAATATGCATTTTAATAGTTACATATAAAGGTATCTATCTGGGAACAAAGAACATAGGCCATACTGACAGAAGTGGGGGGCTCTGTTCTGGGAAGCAGACTGAAAAAAATGTGGGGATGAGGTGGATGATCAGCTGAACATGAGCTCCCACTGTGGTGTTGTGGCCAAAGAGCTAATGTAATCCTAGGATGCCGAAACAGGAATTTCGAGTAGGAGTAGAAAGGTTATTTAACTTCTGTATTTGGCACTGATGTTATCATTATTGGAATACTGTGTCCAGTTCTAGTGTCCACAATTCAAGAAGGATGTTGATAAATAAGAGAGGGGTCAGAGAAGAGCCATGAGAATGATGAAGGAATTAGAAAACATGCCTTACAGTGACTGAGTTCCTTGGGTCTCTCCATTTAGTGTAACAAAGACAAAGTTCAGGGGTGAGTGGATTAGTCTATAGGTACCTACATGGGGAACACATATTTGTAATGGGCTCTTCAATCTGGAAGAGAAAGGTATAACACGAACTGATGGCTGGAATTTGAAGCTAGACAAATTCAGACGGGAAATAAGGCATTTATTACTCTCACTGTGAAAAATGTATCACTGGAATAATTCACCAAGGTTTGTGGTGGATTCTCCATCACTGGCAATTTTAAAATCAAGACGATGTTTTTTCTAAAAGATCTGCTCTAGGAATTCTTTCGGAGACATTCTATGGCCTGTGTCACAATGGTCCCTTCTGGCTTTAGAATCTATTAGTCTAATACAACTCTCAGCCCAAGTTAGCCATATTGTAGCATTCAAAAATTATTAGTCAGACCCTATTAAAAAAAATAAAAATCAGGAGATTAATTTTAAAGTCTCATTATTTTAAAGCCAGTGATCATGAGGTTTGTTTAGTTTGTCTTCTGGTCTTTGAGATTCACGTTTTCAAGCTTTTCTCCACAACTTTGAGGGATAAAAACAGACCTTTTTAAAAAAAATTAAACAAACAGTCTCATGTCACCAACTGCCTCCAGGTGCTGGGAGTTTAAAGAAAATACAAGATATTGTGAGACTAATACTAAAATACACAAATGTTGGCAATGTTACTTGTGCTTTTGTTCTTCTAAAACTTTCCATGGGAGAACGTGCATTGATCCTTTAGACTGCGTTGGTGCCTGCAGCATTCACTCCAGTCAGCATTTTGCAGAGTGGGAGCACTGACAGGAACCCGGTGACTAAATACTGGTTATGACTAAGGGCATGTGAATCAGTCTGGCTAAAAGAAAAATGTCCTGAACGCCTTCCCAACACTTGCACCGAACCTTCAGCTATTGTTTGGAGATTTAAAATAATTTTAAATGCTAGTGTTCTTACAGTTTGGGCTTGACAGCCTTGAAAGCGTCTCTCTAAGCAAATCCTTATTTGCACTGTGAATTAAGGGATAAAGGACACAATTCACTTGTGTATAAAGAAGAGAGAAACTGAAGTAGCATGAATTGAGATTAACACACTTCCCAACAAGCAGCTCTCGTAACTCTGGTCACTGGACACAAACTTGGCACTAGGAAGGGGATAGATCTTTTCTTTGTCACTTAACATTTTAGGAGCGTTTGATTTCCTCATTCCTAATCCTAACCATTCATGACTGCAGTTAGTTGCTTCACTGCTCCTCCACCTCCACTCCCTTCCCCAATATTGGTCACCACATCCAGCAAGGACTACATTAGCTGGATATTATTGCTGAAACAGCAGCACAATACCACGCTATTGTTACGATTAGGCTTCATAACTAGGGGAGTTCATTTCTATTAGTGATTGTTTCAGGCTGTCGGGCTGAGTCTGCAGACATGATGATATTGGGTCCACCTCAGTCCGATGTTTGCAGGCTATCTTCCCAGCCACAAGGTTAGAAACTTATTTGGTTTTAAATGTAAACTCAAGTTCTGGGACAGAATTATGCATTACTTTAAACAATCTGAAACTGAAATCAGGATGTTACTTTACCTGGCCAAATCATCACATATATTGACCTTTGACATTAATTAATCAATCATTTAAAGAGCTGGCTGAGACATCTGACTTTTCCTGGCGCCAAAAGCCTCAAGAACTTCTTAGGTATCAAAGGCCAAACCCACCTCCCACATGTGCCAAAAGTCTCATTTGTTCTCTGCCCAGCTATCAGAAACATCCAATTCCTCCCTATCCCCCAACAATCACGCATTTTCAATAAAAATGTCTGCAGCACATTGAAAATGTAAGAGTTTGTGCAAGCACAGAACATACAGAATTTAATAACTAAATTAATAACACAAGAAATACTGGACCAAGAGACAGGGCTTGGAGCACATGTAGTTGTGGGGCTGCAGCTATATAATTCACGTCTAGTGTGCTGCACAGGACACGTCACCTTGGCTGATATGTATGAAGTGCTTTGCAGATTTTAGTTTATGGTTATTTAATCACAGTGCACTGCTGCTTCCTTCCATTTGAAGAGTCATCCCTGCTCTGTGAAGCAACTTTCATACGTTAGACTGAATGAAGAGATAAAGGAGGGTTTGGCACAACAGAAAGATTTTCATACAAATTTGCCCATTAAACCTTTTGCAGCACCCAAAGAAAATGCACATTTTTTGTGAAATTTAAAAAAAGGAGTAAATAGAAAATGTTTCTCTTTAAAACAATCTCATCAAACTACACAAGTAGGTTAGTTTTTCCAGTAAAATAGGACTATCCAGAACTTGTTAACATAAATACACAGTGAACCTAATCAAACCTTGAAACGTGGCCCCCAAGTCACAGGCTACATTACGATCAAAGAAATGTTATTTGAATAAAAGAAGATGCATATATGTTATATGCTATTAGAAGAAAATTGCTGATAGCATTAGATAAGATATACTTACCTGGCCTCAAGGTAGTTGCTGAGTGATTTTCCCTAATGCTTTAGCTCACTTGTTTTTATCTGCAGTTGTGATAGAGAAAGCCAATCAGGTGAGTTGGAACACTTCATGAAAGATACTGATTGGGTGAGCTCACAGCAAGTGTAACTGCTCACGTTTAATATGTAATGTCTCTCAAAATCTTAATGGTCAGGATGTAAATAGGATGGGCATTTATTTATTGATTCCGTTTTTATTTACTTAGCTTTAGTTTAAGAAATGCACTGGGCACGTACTTTAAGGCCTCAGTTCATCAAAGCTCTTAAGCACATGCTTAAATCCATCCCAGTTCAACCAAGTACTTAAGCATGTGCTTAAGGGCCTTGCGGAATCAGAAATTAAGACCACAGCAGAAGTATAAGAAACACTTTGGTGTGCCCCACTGTATAAATATCCTTCATGCTTCTGGGTACCCTACAATCAAACACACTTTCTGGGCCTGAGTCTGCAACGCTTACTCACATCGAGTAGCATTAACTCCCATGAGGGTGGCAGAATCAGAACCTTGGGTACAACGCAAAGGTTGACAAGGCACAGTATTATGGGAGAACACTTCCAGTAGTATGTGACTAGCTGCCTAGCATGTCTGATACACGTTAAGATTGATGCAGTGGGACAGCAAGAGATTAGTAAGGGAATTTTTTTCCCCCAGATTCCTATTGCTAGCAGCTTTATTACTAAATTAGAGTTTAGCACCTAAGAATCCTTTGTACCCCTAGCTAAAATACTCCATAAGGACTCCCAAGTTAATGCATGCTGGCTGAAATGAGCAACTATTAAAGCAGGTGTATGGGAAACTTTGCTGTCGTACATGAAAGCAGGTTATAAAAAGCAGCAGTGACTATTTGTTTTGGACCCAAACCTTTCATAGGCAATAAACATGATAGACAGAGGCCCCAGCAGAGGAATGACATTATCTTTGGCCTTTTTGAGATATGTGAAATCTCTGGAAAACATTGCCAGGGATAATCCATAGTGGAACAATCCTGTGAGTTATCTGATGTGACCCAGTCTTCCAGGTCACACATAAAGGTGCCCCAAATAATGTTAGTCCCAGTAAGAATGATGTTCTATGTACATTCCAGTTAAAGAATAACCCAGGGAGTCCATTCTGTGCTTGATATCGCCCTCCCCAAACGCACCTTGAACCAATACATGCTTAAATCTAGTCTAGGTACTGAACATCAACAGTGTGTTTGAGCAGCATGGATCTGTGTAGTCTTCACACTGCCAAATCTGCCCTGCACCCTCAGTACTGAAGACAGGCATTTTTTATTGGTTTGATGCTGCCTTGCCAATGTGTGTGCTTAGATGATGGGGCAGATCAGCCCACAGACCCTGTGGAGAACAGAGTTTCTCTGACACTCCCGTCATACTTGCAAACAACTCATTTAACCTCACCATGAGTGAATAACAATAAAAACCAAAGGGATACATGATTATATAACTCTTATCTTCCTCCTGTGCAATGTTCATGTTCAATCTGCAAATGTTATTAACAGTGGAAAAGACCAGATCATATAAGTACATGGAAGTGGTTTCTTACCTTTAAATTTTGCATTACTGTTCCCTTCAGAGGTGGGGTACATTCAGATTTTTCATTTACATACCAGCTCTTATCCCGAAGCTTCCCATTGAAATGAGCCAGCTTAGGCAGGAAAGTTGCAGCAAGGCAGTCAACCAGACTACAACACATTGTAAGAAATAAGGGAGACAAGATGGTACATTTTGGGCAAAAACACTTGGGGAAATTCCTTACTCTCACAAAAAGACGTCATAAAATAATTTATGTCTAGGAAGAGCAGATAGGACTTCTGTTTTTAAACCATTATATGAAAAGATTCCACAAACTGTAAACTGCATAGTACTCAACTAATCAGCCTTCGAAAGGAGGAAGGGCTGATCTGACTTCACTACAGTTTGTACCTGCAGGTGCCTAGCTGTTTAGGAATTAATTTCATGACCGTAAAGCCAACCTCTTAGCTTGATTCTCTCTGACAGGAATGTATAAATCTCATTATGAAGGATGGGTGCAGCACAAAGGTGAATTCTGGGGGACACCTGGAGACAGAGTAATTCAGATCTCCATAACCGCTGCCTTAAGTGCCTGGGGGAAGCCCACAGAAAGGACAGGTGCAAAATCTGCAAGGCTTTCAAACCAAGGAGTCAAAAGGACCAAGAAGTCCGGTTGAAAGCCCTGCTGATGGAGGCAGTGCTCCACTTGGCATCTGAGTGAACCTGCTCCACCTTGGTACTGAGTGTGGCATCGGTACAGAGAATACCGTCAGCACCATCTGCAACTCGGCACCATACAGCTTTGCCGGTACTGAAGAAGAGGAAGCAGCATGTGGAGAGGACACTCCCCTGGGCCGTCAGTACAGGTGGTGTCGAGTCCAGAGATGCACCAAACTCGGCCCATCAAGATCCTTTTTCCGGTGCCTGCATCTCCGGTCAGGGAGCCTCCCCTGACGCCTGGGAGTGGGAGAATGCCCCTGCCGCCACCAGAGGCTTTTCAGGCGGCAAGAGCCTTGTTGGCCTTGCCTACGCCACCTCTGCGCCCCCCACGCTGAGGGAGAAAGGGCCAGTGTTACAGGGTAAAACCCGCGTGGGGTCCCCCTGAATGGCAAAGGAGATCCCCGGTATGGGGAGGAAGATCTGTCACCGGATGGTCACCTAGGGTAGAGCAGAGCCCTTCTCCTAGTAGTTGCTCCATGTCAGTGTCATCAAGCCGACCTGCACCAACATGGGACGTAGAGTCTCCCTCTCGGTGCCAACGTCAATCCCCAGCACTGGAGGCAGCGTAAGTCACGAGGTGGCACCAGTTGAGGTCTGTCAGGCAGTCTTCGGACAGCTCCTGTTCCCACTTTCTGGCACTGAGGAGTTCGCCTGCACCCAGGTGACACAGAACCCGGTCATCGGAGGCCAAGGACCTGGCCCCAATGAGTTTGCCTGTACAGAGGCAGCACGGTACCCGATTGTCAGAGGAAGATCCGGCACCGCAGAGTTCAGGACGGTGCTGATCTCAGTCACCGAAGGCTTCTACGGAGCCATAAGGCAAGCGGTGTCGAGGCTCGCAGCGACAGAGGAAGTCCTCATTGCCCTCCAGGTCAGAGGAGTCAAGGGGGACGGTCCTCAGCACGGAAGGGTGCCCAGGACTGGGGACGGACACGGTACCACAGGTCCAGAGCCTCTGACTCCAAGGATGCCTCGGGGACTCCCGGGGGGGGACAGTAGTCTGACAAGTCAACGCCCTCATAAAGTGCCAGAGCCCGTGGTGCAGTTAGCCCCAGGGACAATGGCTGCAACAATGGCCTTATTGGGTCCCATGAGGTATCCAGGTGGGACCTGGGTCTCAACCCATTAAATCATTGGGGGTGCAGTCCCTGCCTCCTGTACAGAAGGCTCATTGGCATCACTCCTCAGACGAGGAGTTGGACCCCCAGGAAGGAACCTCAGTGGGTACAACCTTCTGCCAGGAGGGGACACACCCGAAGGCTGCACCTCTGCAATCCTCCTCCTCTTCACCTGATAAGGAAGTCTTCCAGGACCACTCTGCACCACTGGACGATTTCACGACACACCAGGAGCTGCTCAAGGTGGTGGCCTCCAACTTGGGGCTAGAGGTAGATGATCTAAAAGAGGCCACAGATAGCCCCTTTAATGTGCTGGCGGCGGCTGCCCCAGCTCAAGTGGCCCTCCCAGTCCACAAAAGGGTCCCTAAAATTGTGCAGGCCCTGTGGCAAACCCCTTCCTCAGTCGCCCTGATGTCGAAGGCGGGTGAGAAGAAATATTATTTCCCAGCCAAGGGGTCTGAGTATTTGATCACTCACCCCGCCCTGGGGACCCTGGTAGTAGACACTGTGAACCAGCAGGCTAGGCAGTGTCAGCCAGGGTCGACTCCCAAGAACAAGGACAATAAGAAGCTGGACTTGTTTGGTAGAAAGATTTATTCCATGGCAAGCCTGCAGTTTAGGATTGTCAACCAACAGTCTCCTCGGCAGGTATAATTTCAACCTGTGGGACTCCCTCAGATGGTTCGCTGAGGCCCTGCCCCAAGCCTAGGTCACAGACTTTAGCACCATCGTGGAGGAGAGAACTGCAATAGCTAGAGCAGCGCTCCAGATGTCCTGGGACGCGGTTGACTTGATGGGCTGGGCCATAGCCTCTGCCATTTGTATGTGAAGGTGCTCATGGCTGCAGTCCTCTAGCCTGTCCCAGGAGGTGCAACAGTCCACCCAGGACCTCCCCTTTAATAGGTTGGCCTTATTTTCAGACCAGACCAATGCAAAGTTGCATGGGCTGAAGGACTCCAGGGCCACACTTCACTCCCTGGGCCTTTACATGCCCCAGGTTTCTAGGAGTCAGTCATGCCCCGAGGCACAGCAGCAACCAAGATCTCAGCCCAGACATTCCAATCCTATAAACAACAGGGTAGAAATAGGGAATTTAGAAGAAAAAAGTCAGCCCCCTCTCTTCCTCAGCTTCCCCAGCAAGGGCCCCCTAGGAAGTCGGGCAACTAAAGGAGGCAATTCTGGCAGTGTGCCCGAGGGTGGTGCCCCAACTGCTCTCCTGGATCTGGCCTGGCCCTTCCTGAACAGGCTAAGATCCTTCTACCCAGAATGGGCCAAAATCACTTAGGACCATTGGGTCCTTGGGGTAATTTTGGGGGTCTATGCCCTGCAGTTTATGTCTACCCTCCCCAACAACCCTCCCCCTCCATCCCTCTTCAGGGCCCCCTCTCATGAGCAACTCCTTGTGCCGGAGATGGACACACTCCTCAATCTGGGTGTGGTGGAAACGGTCCCTCAAGGCAGAAAGGGGAAAGGTTCTATTCGAGGTACTTCCTCATCCCCAAGGTGAAAGAGGTCTGAGACCCATATCAGACCTGCGCCATCTAAACAAATACGTCAAACAGCTCAGATTTTGCATGGTCTCCCTAGCTTCAGTCACCCCTTCCCTGGATCCAGGAGATTGGTATGCCACCCTCGATCTTAAGAACACATACTTTCATGTGTCTATTCTCCCCAGCCACAGGCGTTTTCTCCACTTCACGGTGGCTGCCTCCCACTACCAGTTTATAGCCCTGCTCTTCGGCCTATCTTCAGCTCCAAGGGTGTTCACCAAGTGCATGGCAGTAGTGGCTGTTCCCCCCAAGACAAAAAGGTGTGTAGGTTTTTCCTTACCTAGACGATTGGCTGATCAGGGGCAGGCCCAGGTCCCAAATTCAGGACAGCGTGACCCTCACTTGCTCCACATGGAGCAGGCTGGCACTGCTCATAAACGAACAGAAGTCCCCATTAACCCCAGTGCAACGCATAGAATTTGTTGGGGCCACCCTGGACGCTTCCCAGGCCAGAGCCTTCTGCCTCAGCCACGTTTCGAGGCGATGGTCTCTATCATCTCCCAGCTGCACCGATGCCCCAGGACAACAGCCAGGCACTGCCTACAGCTGTTTGGCGGCCTGCACGTACATAGTGAGACCCACTCGCCTGGGGCTTAGACTGCTTCAGGCTTGGTTAGCCTCGGTATATGTTCCGAGCAGACACACACTGGACCAGGTGGTCACAGTTACCCTCCCCATTCTAGCTTCCCTAGACTGGTGGTGGACCCTGAACGGTGCTAAAGGTCGTTCCCTTTGAGAAATTAGTCCTGTCGGTCACCCTAATTTCTGATGCTTCCAACGTAGGTTGGGGGGCCCACATCAGTGCCAACCTAGGCACTCAGGGGCTCTGGCTGGGGGAGGAGATGTTCTTGCACATCAACGTGAAGGAGCTGAGGGCCATCCGCCTAGCGTGCAAGGTGTTCCTCCGATTCCTGACAGGCAGGGTGCTGCAGGTGCTGTTGGACAACACGACAGCCATGTTTGACATAAGCAGGCAGGGGGAGCGCGCTCCTCAGCCTTCTGCCAGGAAGTATCTGTCTGTGGGACCCTGCTGTGAGGCACGATTCCCAGTTGATGGCCTCTCACCTTCTGGGAGTGAGGAACGACGAGGCAGATCACCTCAGCAGGTTGTTTCTACCCCGCTACGACTGGTCGTTACACCCAGAGGTGGTGGTTCTGATCTTCTGGAAGTGGGACGTTCCCCAAGTGGACCTATTCACGTCGGCCTGGTACACGAAGTGCCTGAGGTTCTGCTCTCTCTGGGGTCAAGAGACCGGGTTATTTCCGGTGCGTTCCTCATGGACTGGGCAGAGAACCTCATGTACGCATTCCAGCCCATTCCACTCCTGCCCAAGGTCCTGCTGAAAATAAAGAGGGACAAAGTGGACATCATACTGATCGGTCCAGCCTGGCTGAGGCAGCACTGGTTTAGCATGCTGCTGAACCTTTCAATCGCCCCACCTCTAGAGCTCCCGAGACAGCATGACCTTCTGTCCCAGGACCACAGTCACCTGTTGCACCTGGATGTGGATCACCTGTACCTCATGGCATGGAGGATCTGTGGCTGACGGAGGGAGAGGAAGCCTGCTCGATGCAGGTCCAGCAAGTCCTGCTTGGCAGCAGGAAGTCTTCTATGTAGGTCGTGTATCGGGCTAAGTGGAGGCAGTGTACCTGTTTGGCAGAGTCCCGGGGCATTCCTCCTAGCCTCTCACCTATACAAGCGATCCTGGAGTACCTGCTCCAGCTAAAGCTCCAGGGTCTGGCGCTGACCCCATTGAAGGTTCACCTGGTGGCCATTTTGGCCTTCTATCAGCCACTAGAAGGGAGATCACTGTTCTCCCATCCCATGTCAGTAAAGTTCCTCAAGGGGGTGGAGAGGCTTTATCCACAGGTCCGTCACCTGGTGTCTCCCTGGGACCTCATTCTTGAGACTCATGGGGCCTCCCTTTGAACCCATGGCTTCATGGCCCCTGCTCATCCTTTTATGGAAGGTAGCCTTCCTGGTGGCCATTACCTCAGCCAAGAGGGTCTCCGAGATTAGGGTCTTGACCTTGGAGCCCCCCTTATACAGTATGCTATAATGACAAGGTTCAGCTGAGGCTGCATCCAGCCTTCCTGCCCAAGGTGGCTTCCCAATTTCATTGTAATCAAGACATTTTTCTCCCCGTGTTTTCTCCCAACCTCACAGTTCAGAGGAGGAAAGGAGATGGCATTCGCTGGACGTGAGATGAGCCCTGGCCGTCTACATCAAGTGTACAAAGCCGTGCCAGAAATGGATGCAGCTCTTCGTCGCAGTGGCCGACTGGATGAAAGGCTCCCCTGTCTCCACCCAGAGCATCTTCTCGTGGATAATATCATGCATCAAGTGTTGCTATGAGCAGGCAAAGGTGCCGCTCTGGGGAACCATAACAGCACACTCAACCAGAGCTCAAGCCTCAGCCTTCCTGGAGAGAGTGCCCCTGCAGGACATCTGCCAAGCTGCCCCCTGGTCATCGATGCACACCTTCACGTCCCACCACGCCATCATCCAGCAGGTGGGAGAGGACAGAGCGGTGCTGGGGGCAGCTCACCAGTAACTCCGACCCACCTCCAAAGGTATTGCTTGTTAGTCTCCTACAGAGGAATGGACATGAGCAAGCACTTGAAGAAGACAACAAGATTACTTACCAGTAACTGATGTTCTTCGAGATGTATTGCTCATGTCCATTCCACAACCCACCCCCGTCCCCGCTGCTGGAGTTGGCAGAAAGAAGGGACTGAGGGGGCGTAGGGCCGGCAGTGCCTCATATACCGCAGTATGTGCACGGGGCTCCAGGGGGTGCTGGAGCCGGCCCTACGGGATCTGCTAAGGGGAAAGAATTCCAGGTAGCCATGCATGGAGGTGTGCACACACCTATAGTGGAAAGGACATGAGCAACACTTCTTGAATAACAACAGTTACTGGTAAGTAACCTTGTTTTTCCTGTGGCTTTTTAAAAAGCAACTGAAGCTAGACTGTGAATGTTGGTGTGAGTGCAGCCTTCCTCAGGGAGGAGGGAAATCCACTCACATGGGAAGAAAAACAGTCTAGCAACATCTTGAAAATGGCATGTCTCAACATTCAATACAGAACATTTTTTACTGAGTTTTTAAAGAGCGCCTTAAGGTAAAGTTGTTTTCTGTAAGCACCTTGAGACAAATTCTACTGGTTGGCATGACCCCATTGAAATCAATGGAATTATGCCAGCCGGTTGAGGACTTGATGTTTTCACTTTCACATTTTATGATTTATGGGTGTTTAAGGTTGTAAAAAAAATGTGACAGTCATTGTGCTATATCAGTGAGCTGTTTGCTTATTATACAATCCTTATTTGAACATAAAGCTTCATTCCATGGCTGGAATTTGAAAAACATCATCTGTCAAAAATTCTTTTTTCTTACAAAGAAAAAAAAAATCTTTTAAAGGGTTTTTTAAAACAGTAAAACATTCTCACTAAGGGTCAGATTCCAATAATTCTGTTCATGCTGAGTATATCTTATTTCATGTGCAAGCTAACTGACGTCAGGAGGATTACTCACAAAGTAAGCTAGTGCTCAGCATGAGAGGGGGTATCAAAGTCTAGTCCTAAACGCTGTGATATTACAGATAGCAGTTGAGTGAGTACAACAATCCTATTTTAGAAAATTCAAGATTTCTCTTGTAGTAACTATAATGAGGGCCCAATAGGTCCCATGTTTTTCAAAAGATTTTAGTATTTGGTTGTATGACCTGCACATTAATTTTAAAGCACAACTACTCATCCCAGCTGTTCCTTCATTGCTGGTGCCCTCACAGATGTCCAGTTTTGTGTTACTCCAGAGTTTGGTGAAGGAAAGAACAATATGTCGCAGTTTGGTCAAAGAAGCCATGGTGTCTTATCTGCCAAAATGATAACACAAGCTGTGGGATAAACTGTGCTTCTTTATATTTTTCCCAGTACATTGTTAATGTCTTCTGTAAGAACAATCCAGTTCTGAAGAGTTCTAAATATGGGGTATGTCTATTTCCCTTGAACCATCACCCATAGGAAAAACACATGCTTCTTCTACCCCAGCTTCCCAGCAACTGGTGAATGGCAGAGACAGAGGTGCTAAAACAATTTTTATAGTGGAGGTGCTGAAGGCAGAAACCATGTATTTGGATTGTTATGACTTCTTCAAGCCATGGGTGCAGTAGCACCCCTAGTTCCAGCAGCTATGGGCACAGACCATTTAGCTACAAGACAATACTTGGCTTTGGTCGTGGCACATGGCAGTGCATACTCATTACTTTCAACAGACGTTCTGAAGAGGATTTCCTTCCCAAAAGGAGCTGGGGAGGGGAAACCCAGTCCTTTTTGTTCCACGTCCCTGCTCCTCTTGATTTGGAACACAACTTGAATATGGGTCTCCTCTCCTATAGCCTATCTGAGTGCCCTAACCATTAGGCTATACTGGGGGTTCTCTCAAGCCCTCCTGTGGGAGCTGTTCCATTTTGTATAGCCATTTTGGCTCAGGGACCAGATTCTCATCCCTAGCCTGACAAGTGAGTGCTGCTTTGGCCCAGTGACTACAGATACTCCCCTGGGATATGAAAGAGTCAAGTTCAAGTTGTAGCCTATAGGACATGCCTACTTCCTTGCATATATATAAATCTTTCCTTATAGATTTAAGTATTGTCATTTTATTATAATAGAGTCATAGATGCAAATTAAAGTATTATAGCTGTAATGCAAAGTACCTTACAGGCCCAGGTAAGTAATGATGAGGTAAAGGATAAGACATATATGGTTATGACTTTTACCCTCAATTAGTCAAGAGGCATCAAAATCGGGGGGGGGGACATCTCAGATTAGGCTCCGAGTAAACTTCACAGATACACCACAGAACCCACAAAAAGGGCCAGAAATAACAAAGGTGAGATAAATGAACCGTCTGGAAAGAATGTGGATATGTCATTAATACGCACAAACTTGGCGGCCTACAGAGCAAGTGTATCTTAATAATTTGGGGGTGAAGAATCCAAGTTTGGATTTAGAAAGAGGACCCATATGGCTCAGGGTATAAGAAGGGGCAAAAATGTTACTTGGGGTGATCGTCAGCTACTCCTTTTTGAAACTTGTTTTAGTTAGTGTATTAAGATTCCTTCATTTATACTTAGTATTATTTGTAGTGTTAGTCTTAGCCATAGCTCTTAGCTCTCGAGCATTGCCTAGCTCTCCACCCTTCTACTCAAAAGTTGAGAAACTGGACATCTCTCTCAACCAGGTCATCAGGGAAGGATGTGAATATATTAATCCAAAGCATACCGTAGAAATATATACACCACATGAGTATCTAAAGTAAGACTGTAATCCTATTCATTTGATTATTAATTTTCTTTCAATCAGTAAAATGTCTATCATTTTATGTTATCTGAAATAAAAGCTTAGATTGTGTTCATTCATACGCGTGCGTGTGCGTTCGTGCGTGCACGTGCATTTGTGTGCACGTGCATGCATGCGTGTGTGTTTGTGCGCATGCATGCGTGCATTTGTGTGCGCGTGCACGCTTGTGGGTGTGTTTGTGCGCATGCGCATTTGTGTGCGCATGTGCGCGTGCGCATGTGTTTGTGTGCGTGCGCGCGCACGTGCATTTCTGTGCACGTGCATTCATGCGTGTGTTTGTGCGCATGCACGTGCACGCGTGCGTTTGTGTGTAGGCACGCGCGCGAACGTGCTTTTGTGTGCACGTGCATGCATGTGTGTGTGTTTGTGCGCATGCGTGCGCATGCGCATTTGTGTGTGCATGCGTGCGTGTGTGTGTTTGTGCGCGTGCGTGCATTTGTGTGCACGTGCATGCATGAGTGTTTGTGTGCACACGTGCGTTTGTGTGTGTGCACGCGCGCGCACGTGCATTTGTGTGCATGTGCACGCATGCGTGTGTGTTTGTGCGCTTGCGCGTGGACGCGTGCATTTTTGTGCATGCACGCACGCGCACGTGCGATTGTGTGTATTCACTTGCGTGCGTGTGCGTTTGTATGCGAGTACGCGCGCGCATGCATGCGTTTGTGCGTGTGCACGCTTGCGGGTGTGTTTGTGCGCATGCGCGCGCGTGCGCATTTCTGTGTTCATGCGTGAGGGTGTGTGTGTTTGTGCACGAGCGCGCGTGCGTGCATTTGTGTGCACGTGCATGCATGCGTGTTTGATTGTGCGCATGCACGTGCACGCGTGCGTTTGTGTGTATGCACACGCGTGCACGTGCATTTGTGTGCACGTGCATGCATGCATGTGTGTTTGTACGCATGCACGTGCACGCGTACGTTTGTGTGCATGCACGCACGCGCGTGCATTTGTGTGAACCTGCATGCATGCGTGTGTGTTTGTGCGTTTTCACGCGCGTGCACATTTGTGTGCGCACGCTTGTGCTTATGCGCGTGCATGCGTGCGTGCATTTGTGTGCACGTGCATACATGCATGTGTGTCTGTGCGCGTGCACACGTGCGTTTGTATGAATGCACGCGCACGCGTGCATTTGTGTGCACGTGCATACATGTGTGTGTGTTTGTGTGCATGCACGCATGCATTTGTGTGTGCGTGCATGCTTCCATGTGTGTTTGTGCGTGTGCCCACGCGTGTGCGTTTGGGTGCGCAAGCATGCGTGTGTGTTTGTGCCTGTGCGCGCGTGTGCATTTGTGTGCGTGTGCACACTTGCGGGTGTGTTTTAGCGTATGCGCGCGCGTGCGCATTTGTGTGTTCATGCGTGCGGGTGTGTGTGTTTGTGCATGAGCGCGCATGCGTGCATTTGTGTGCACGTGCACGCATGCGTGTTTGATTGTGCGCATGCACGTGCACGCGTGCGTTTGTATTTATGCACGCGCACGCGCGCGTTTGTGTGCACGTGCATTCAAGCGTCTGTGTTTGTGCGCATGAGCGTGCACGAGTGCGTTTGTGCGTGCACGCGCTTGCATTTGTGTGTGCGTGCTCGCTTGCGGGTGTGTTTGTGGGCGTGAGCGCGAGCGTGGAATTTGTGTGCTCGTGCATGCATGCGTGTGTGTTTGTGCGCATGCACGGGTGCATTTGTGTGTGCATGCGTGCGTGTGTGTTTGTGCACGTGCGCATGTATTTGTGTGCACGTGCATGCATGCGCATTTGTGTGTGCATGAGTGTGCGTGTGTGTTTGTGCGCGTGCATTTCTGTGCACGTGCATTCATGCGTGTGTTTGTGCACATGCGCATGCACTCTCGTGTTTGTGTGCGTGTGCACGCTTGCGGGTGTGTTTGTGCGCGTGCCCGGGCGTGCGTGTCTGCGTGTGTGCGCACGCGCGTGAATTTGAGTGCACGTGCATGCATGCCTGTGTGTTTGTGCGCATGCACGCGTGTATTTGTGTGTGCGTGCATGCGCGTTTGTGTGCTCATACGCACGCGCGTGTGTTTGTGCATGTGCGCGCGTGCGCGCATGCATTTGTGTGCATGTGCATGCATGCGTGTGTATTTGTGCGCAAGTGCATCCACGCGTGCACTTGTGTTTACGCACGCGCGCATGTGCATTTGTGTGCACGTGCATGCATGCGTGTATGTTTGTACGCATGTGGGTGCACACATGCGTTTGTGTGTATGGACGCGCGCGTGTGTGCATTTGTGTGCTCGTGCATGCCTGCCTGTGTGTTTGTGCACTTCCGCGTGCACGCGTGCGTTTGTGTACACACACGCGTGCACACTTGCGATTGTGTGCATTCACGTGCGTGCGTGTGCGTTTGTGTGCGCGTACCCGCACGCGCATGCGTGTGTTTGTGCGTGTGTGAATTTGTGTGTGTGTGCATGCTTGCGGGTGTGTTTGTGCATGTGTGCGCGCGTGCGCATTTGTGTGCACGTGCATGCATGCATGTGTATTTGTGCACATGTGCTTCCACGCGTGCATTTGTGTGCACGTGCATGCATGCGTGTATGTTTGTACGCATGTGGGTGCACGCATCCGTTTGTGTGTATGCACGAGCGCTTGTGTGCATTTGTGTGCACGTGCATGCATGCGTGTTTGTTTGTGCGCTTCCACGTGCACGCATGCGTTTGTGCGTATGAACTCACGTGCACGTGCATTTGTGTGCACGTGTATGCATCCGTGTGTATTTGTGCGCATGTGCATCCACGCGTGCGTTTGTGTGTATGCACACGCACGCGTGCATTTGTGTGCACGTGCATGCATGCGTGTATGTTTGTACGCATGTGGGTGCACGCATGCGTTTGTGTGTATGCACACGCGCGCACGTGCGATTGTGTGCATTCACGTACGTGCGTGTGCGTTTGTGTGTGCGTATCCGCGCTTGCGTGCGTTTGTGTGTGCTTACACGCGCATGCGTGCGTTTGTGAGTGTGCATGCTTGCGGGTGTGTTTGTGCGCGTGCACGTGCGTGCGCGTTTGTGTGCGCGTGCACACTTGCAGGTGTGTTTGTGCGCGTGCGCATGCAAGCGTGCGTTTGTATGTATGCACGCGCACGCGCTTGCATTTGTGTGCATGTGCATGCATGCATGTGTTTGTGCGTGTGCGCACGTGCATGCATGCATGTGTGTTTGTGCGCATGTACGCGTGCATTTGTGTGTGCGTGCACGCTTGCGGGTGTGTGCCCACGCGTGCGTGTTTGTGTGCGCATGCTCGCGCGCGTGTGTTTCTGCGTGTTTGCGCGCACGTGCGTTTGTGTGCACGTGCATGTATGCGTGTGTATTTGTGCGCATGCGCATGCACGCGTGCGTTTGTGTGTGCACGCGCGTGCGTGCATTTGTGTGCACATGCATGCATGTGTGTGTATTTGTGCGCATGCGCATGCACGCGTGCGTTTGTGTGTATGCACACGCGCACACGTGCGACTGTGCATTCACGCACGTGCGTGTGCGTTTGTGTGCTCGTACGAGCGCGCGTTTGTGTGTGCTTGCGCTCACATGCGTGCGTTTCTGCACGCGCACCCGTGCATTTGTGTGCTTGTGCACGCTTGCGAGTGTGTTAGTGCGCATGCGCGTGCATGCGTGCGTTTGTGTGCACGCATGCGCGCGCAAGTGCGATTGCGTGCATTCACGCGCGTGCGTGTGCCTTTGTTTGCGCGCACGCGCGTGCATTTGTGTGTGCGTGCAACCTTGCAGGTGTGTTTGTGCGCGTCCGGGCGTGTGCGTGCGCGTGCGTGTTTGTGTGTGCTTGCGCGCGCGTGCGTGTGTTTGTGCGCGTGCACGCGTGCATTTGTGTACACGTGCATGCATGTATGTTTGTTTCTGTGCATGCAAATTTATCCAAATTTGGCTATCAGTGTGTGCATTCCTGTTGTGCACTCTGGGGTCCCTATAAAACTCTTCTGGAGCCTGATTCCATTACAAGACCCTATTATCTTCTGATCAGATCAGTTGGTGAGCCTATAACCCCATTCAAATTATTAAAACGCCCAAAATCAGGCTACAAAGTCCCCACTCGAAATAAGGCAGAGCAAAGATTTGAAACCAGATCTCGTACGGTCCAGGGGAGTGCGCTAACCAGTGGACTAAGCAGCGCATGAATGCACACAGGTTGCCCTCAGCTGTCTTTTTTGTGAGACCCAATCAGTCGGCATGCTCCGAGCACACCTACCAGATCAGCCCCGCGGGTGAGACAGGTGGCAAGACTTTTAGTCTTGTTTGTGACTCCCATTGAGGCTTAGGTGTGAGCTAGGGCACCTACCAGCTTGGCAGTATCTGGACTTAAGTGGTTTTGCACGTACCTATATGAGCTATGATGCTATGGAGACTTTACTGGCAGAGATCTAGGTAACTAGGGAATTTAGGCACCTATAAGTTTAGATGGTAACCGAGGAAGGGTTGTGAAGATCACAGTGGTGCCTAAATGTTGAACTTTGGCACCCAAGTCCTTTTGGGGATCCAGCTCTCAGTGCAGCGGTTCTCAAACTGTGGGTGGGGACTCCATTTTAATAGGGTTGTTAGGGCTGAGACCTGGGGCTGAAGCCAAAACCCGAAGGCTTTAGCCCTAGGCAGTGGGGCTCAGGTTACAGCCTGCCTGCCCAGGCCTCAAGCCCTCAGGCTTTGGCTCTGGCACCCCCCTGGCTGAGGGGAAAGGGGGAGGCAGGGCTTGGGCTTCAGTCCCCCCTCCAGGGTCATGTAGTGATTTCTGTTGTCCAAAGGGGGGCGCGGTGCAATGAAGTATGAGAACTGCTGCCTTAGTGCTTCCCGTATTTGAGTCATTACCTTGGCAGTCTCTGCATTACTGAATCTAAACAATTCTATCCGAGTCCTCAGGGGATTTTAGCGTCATGTTGTTGATTCGCTAACAGGATTAAGTTCCATAAGTAATTAGTGCATTTAAAACAAGCCCTCACTCGCACCCATGCAACTGTATTTACAGCTAAGACACTTGCACTGGTTTAACTGAAGGCAGAGAAAATGGTCACTTACCTTACCCAGTGTGAGTCTTAGAGAGGTGTCATCCAGGCGGAGCACACTTGTGCACACCTGTGCGCCATGCCTGTGAGATCAGGATCTTTGTCCACTGGTCTGCGCCTGCAGCCTGTTTGTCGTTGTGTCCCCCCAAATTGAAGGCACATAGGGCAGAGCAGCGCCGATGGCCTCACTTTCCTCGCACCTGCCAGCGTTGCCAAACCTGCAGGTTCAAAAACCAAATATCAGACCCCAAAGATGAGTTTTTTTAAAAAAGACAACACTGTGGAATTGTGGGGGTGGGGGGTCCGTCTCAATTTTTGAGCTCCCCCTGCCCTCCCGCAGTGTGACTGTGTGACAATTAGGGTTGCTCGCTGTCCCCGGGGGATTTTGGCCCCTGCTGCAGGAGCTCTCAGCCCCAAATCTGCATGTCCCTTCCCCAGCCATTAATCCCATCCCCCACTTCTGTCCTCACCCAGCCCATCCCTCCATTCACCCTCCTGTCCCCAGCCTCACCTCTGCTTCTCCTGGGCCCCTTACTCTCCCCACCAGGCTCTGGGGGCAGCTCCAGGGACTCTTCCCACCCACCTGCCCCTTCCCCAGCCAGGTGACGCAGAGGTCTGGGGAGGATCAAGGGTGCTGTCCTGTCCGTGTTTCTCACGGCGGGAGGAGGGAGCAGCGCTGCGTTGAGATGCTGGGTTCTTTGTTCCCTCCCTCCCGTGAGTCCAGTGAGCAGAGAGGTAAGACTCTTGAGCTTCGCGAGGGGGCTGGAGCATCTCATGTCATCACGAGATGAGCTCCAAAACCCTCTGAAACTCAGTCGCTCCTGAAAAAACAGTGCGCACTGGCAATGGCATGCTTGCAAGAGATTGCTTTATCCTGTATCCCGTTCCAACTGGCTGTGCGTAACGAGCTTGATGGGGCCCTGTCCCTGGCTCTCCTGAGGCGCAGTTATTGTGTTACAGACCGCCAATGGAGACGTAGCATCAAGTTGAGAGTAACTGGGCCTTGCTTAGCTCCGCCAACAAGGGTTGTAGAACTGCTCTTCCGAATCTTGCACGTGACCAAGAGGCCATATCCAGGCCGTAACATTTTGTAGAAATAGGAGCTGAGCTCCATCTGCTCTGCGGATTTCTAATGTAAGAAATATTCCTTAGACAAGTTGAAGAAGGTGCCTGACCTCTAGTTAAGTAGGCCCTACTTCCTGAAGGGTGGTATACACCAGTAGCCCCCTACCACGCTCACGACTCTCTGAGAAGAGTTAGGTTGACCCCGCATGGTTTTTCCCAGTGCCACAGATAAACAGGGATTTTCAAAATGGCTTTGTTCTATCCAGGCAATCCTGTCTTCTGAACCCGAGTGAAATATACATTTGTTTAGTCACCTCAGACCCAGGATAGGGTGCATTCCCCTTTTCTTTTGGAGATAAGGAGGAAGGAGTAGAAATGCTTCCCTCTGAACTCCTGAGGTATGACTTCAATGGCTCATGGTTGAAGTGAAGAACCCGTTTCTTCTCTAGAATGACATCTTGTCAGTGGTGAATGGGATCCAAGTCACTGGGAAATGATAAACCTGGAACCCCTCCCAATGCCATTTTCCAGTTTGGAATCACACTTCTCGCCAATGCTGATGAGTAGAGAACGCTTGTGGAATTTCCACGAAAGAAAACATTAAATCTTTCAGCTCTTACCACCCAGAGGCGAAAGAGGCAGACACCTCCAGGAGCAACAGGGATTTTTTCTTCAAGGGAATGTATTGCTTAGGAGAGGTCATTTTGCAGACAGAAGTTCTCTATCTACAGAACAGGTTCAGCAGAGACTGTACTTATGCAACCTTCTGAGCACTGTCCCACCCCTATTCAGGAACAGCACCTCTAAAGGTGAGGAGGGTTCAACCATTTATCAACCCCAGGTGTATTTGCCTGTTTGGCAAAGCAAGGCACCCTCCCCTCTTCCAGTAGGTCTCCTCTCTGTTACGTCCTCCTACTGAAAGGGTGCTCGTTTCTGCTCAGTCATCTATAGCGTAAACCTTGAGTCCTTCACTCTTGCTGCAGCGCTTCTGTAGCCAGCTTACAAAAGGATTTGGGGCTATGGCTAGGAACTGTTGCACACGAGTGAGCAGAAACAGGAAACTCTTTTAGAGTGGGCAGAGGAAGCAAGTGACCCTGCAGGCTGAACAGGAGTTGGGAATGAACCAAAGAGAGTGATCAGACACACCATTTTGCTGCTTCACTCAAAGTGGTACACTAAGCAGACAGCTTTAGGCTATGGCGAAGGCTGCTCTGTTCTCCATGCCCAGTTAGCCCTTGGTTTCTCCACTGAGGCCACCACTAAAGATGCATCATTGCAATTGTGGGTTTGGGAGCAACACCTGTCCACTAGATTTTGGACCAAAATGATCAGAATTCATTTTCTATAGGTTAACAAAATATTTGATGGACATAGAATCATAGAATCTTGAGTTATAGAAGAATAATAGAATATTAGAGTTGGAAGGGACCTTAGGAGGCCATCTAGTCCAACCCCCTGCTCAAAGCAGGACTATCCTCAGCTAACATCCTGGCAAGGGTTTTGTCAAGCCTCAGCTTAAAAACCTCTAAAGATGGAGATGTCACCACCTCCCCAGGTAACCCATTCCAATGCTGCACCACCCTCCTAGTGAAAAACTTTTTCCTAATGTCCAACCTAGATCTCCCCCACTGCAACTTGAGACCATTGCTCCTTGTTCTGTCATCTGCCACCACTGAAAACAGTTTAGCTCCATCCTCCCTGGAACCCCCTTTCAGGCAGTTAAAGGCTGCTATCAAATCCCCCCCTCATTCTTCTCTTCTGCAGACTGACAAGCCTAGTTCTTTCAGCCTCTCCTCATAAGTCTTGTGCTCCATTCCCCTTATCATTTTTGTTGCCCTCCATTAGACTCTGTCCAACTTGTCCACATCCTTTTTGTAATGGGGGGCCCAAAATAGGACACAATACTCCAAATGTGGCCTCACCAATGCCAAATAGAGGGGAATAATCACTTCCTGTGATCTGCTGGCAACGCTCTTACTAATGTAGCCCAATATGCCATTAGCCTTCTTGGCAACCAGGGCACACTGCTGACTCATCCAGCTTCTTATCCACTGTAACGCCCAGATCCTTTTCTGCAGAACTGCTGCCTAGCTCGTCGGTCCCCAGTCTGTAGCTGTCTATGGGATTCTTCCATCTTAAGTGCAGGACTCTGCACTTGTCCTTGTCGAACCTCAGATTTCTTTTGGCCCAATCCTCCAATTTGTTTAGGTCCTTCTGTATCCTATCCTTGCCTTCCAGGGTATCTACCACTCCCCCTAGGTTAGTGTCATCTGCAAACTTGCTGAGGGTGCAATCTACCCTCTCTTCAAGATCATTAATGAAGATGTTGAACAAAACCAGCCCCAGAACCAACTCTCTAGAACTAGGCATGGAGCCATTGATCACTACTCGTTGAGCCCTATGCTCTAGCCAGTTCTCTATCCATTTTATAGTCTGTTCATCCAACCCATATTTCTTTAACTTGCTGATAAGAATACTGTAGGAGACTGTATCAAAAGCTTTGCTAAAGTCAAGGTATATCATGTCCACCACTTTCCCCACATCCACAGAACCAGTCACCTCTTCATAGAAAGCAATCAGGTTGGTCAGGCACGACTTTCCCTTGGTGAATCCATGTTGGCTGCTCCTGATCACCTTCCTCTCTTTTAAGTGCCTTAAAATGGACATGACTTGCAATCACTACTTAGGTGGGCTATATTTCAACCAGTGATCTAGGACACTAGCTCTCAACCTTTCCAGACTACAGTATCCCTTTCAGTAGGCTGATTTGTCTTGCATACCCCAAATTTCACCTCATCTAGAAACAACTCGCTTACAAAGTGAGATAAAAATCCATAAGTGCCACAGCACACTATTATTGAAGAATTGCTTACTTTCTCATTTTTACCATATTATAAAATAAGTCAATTGGAATATAAATGTTGTTTATGCTGCTTGTCTATTCACTGAAATGTAAGTACAAGTCATATGAAATTTTAGTCTGTACTGACTTCGCTAGTGCTTTTTATGTAACCTATTGTAAAACCAGACAAATATCTGTATGAGTTGATGTACCCTCTGGAAGACCTCTACGTACTCCTGGGAATACGCATATCCCTGGTTGAGATCCCTTATCTAGGAGGTATGAAGTGGTCCTTCATGTTTTATTACCGATCCATTGAGCAATCCAGGACCTCCTGCCCAAGAATGACTTCGACCGGATCACTGATCAACATCTCAAAAGACTTTAAAAAAACCCATTAAGTCACAAAACATTAGAACAGATTTTACACTGTGATCTCTATTATAAGCATCCTATAGTAATCCCATCAGAACTTCCTGCAAAATTCCCCCCCCCCCAAAAAAGGGGGGGAAATATAGGACACAAAATTTAATCTTAAAATTCTATTCAGCTATTATTGATGGGGGCGGGGGTGCATTCTGTATATAATTTCTCTGCTTTAAAAAAAAGCAAGGTCTTCACACAGAGATCTAAAAGAGTTGAGCTTTCAAATGCCGCATGTAACTAGTCCACAGTGAAGAGCATTTGCCAGGCAAGTTACAACTGTTAATTTTTTCTAGGCAATTAAATATTTACTTTCGTGCATGGCAAATAAACCATTTCTACTCTGGTTTAAGATGAGCAATTAATTGAAACACTATGTAACTGTGCAAAACACAAACAAGTAGTTTCATAACAATGCAGCTAGCATATTTCCTCTCCTCTGGCAGCTTATTTTAAAAAAGAAAATGAAAAACTAAAGTTTTGTTAATGTACCATTAACATTGTGAGTTTATTGTACAACCAAAAAAAAGACACCAAGTTCTCATAGCAATGCTAACTGATTTGTACTGCTCCTATTTATTATGTATGCAAATAGTCTAATTTGTAATTAATACATGTCTGCAACGTGGGCAAGTAAAAGTTGTTTCCAGGCCATTTTTATCCATACGTTTCTATCTTCACTGTTGAATGAGTTTTGTTTTGAAACATAAGGCAGATATATGGTTCTCTACCAGCATCCTAACATGTCCTCAGCTCCTTCCAGAGAGATGAAAAGGAGCAGATAAAGTTACAGCCAGTCACTTGGAATTCGGTGGTGCCTTGTTCTTGATGGAAATTTCCCACAACAGGTCTATAGACAAAGGTACATTCAACTTGGACTGTCAACATATAAATTAAAAATAAACCCAATCATATTAAGTCACTCGAATAGCTTTTATTGGACTCTTTATAATAGACATTGAAATTTTGTGCAATACAGCATGTTGTATTGAATGAGTTTTTTCCCATTAAAATATTAAAAGCTTTCCCTTTATCACTGCAAAGTGGCTAAAGTGTTGAAATTAAACATAAGAAAGAGCACTGAATGAAGTCAGCAATGACAAATGCCAGTTACACCAGCATGTATTACATGTTGCATGAAGCTCAGTATTGCAATCTATAGTTTAAGACAGCACCCTGTGGTGAACTGTGTGTGCGAATTTGATTACGTCTGTCAAAAAGGAGCAATTCAGTTACATGGAATTCTGAAGAGACGAGGTGGGTGAGGTAATACCTTTTATTGGACCAACTTCTGTTGGTGAGATTGACAAGCTTTCAAGCCACAGGGAAGTCTGTGTTCAAAAAAACTGGTCTCTCTCAATAACAGAAGTTGGTCCAACAAAAGGTATTATCTCACCCACCGTGTGTCTAATATCTATGGCTACTACTACACTACATACATGGAATTCTGAAGTCAGTCAGTCACAGATATTGGTATGACTGGGAAAAAAAAATATATATATATTGGTCACAAAGTCTTTGAAGTTCTCTCTAAATCTTTATCTGAAAACTGAAGTACTGGGAAACCTTGCAAAGATGAGTTACACAGATTTAGTTGAAAAATTGCCTTCATAAAAGAAAATTCAAGTGTTTTACGGTCACCAGTAAACCGAAAGGTTTGAAACTTAAAAAGAAACACCATACAAATGCAATGTAACATTTCAGCAAATTTCCATGTGCAAAGTAGTTTTAAGTAAGGTGACCAGCATCTGCTTACTAAAAGCTAGATAATACAGATGATGAAGAGAGAGACTTCAACAAAAAACATTTCTATTCAAGCTTTGGACTTAAGACTTTAGTTAAACACCTCCCCCCCCCAATTTGGTCATCATAATACTGTACAGAGAGATTTTTAGTCAATCAATACGGGGCTACACCTATTAACCAAACCCAGGTTAATCAAAATTCCTGGATAGCCAGGGGGTGATCATGTTCCTGAAGTGTTGCATGCAGGGGTTAAGATGTCTGGAAAGTCCTCTGATCACATATAAGGTCCAGATGTCCCCAGATTCCTCTGGACAAAAATCAGGGTTGCTACTCTGATTAAGAGTTGATAGCAACCATCATTTCTCTCCTGTGCAATCTGATATATTCCCATCACCCCAGTATTTACCACAACTGCTCATTGCTTTGCATTTCTACATTGCAGTCTAAATTGAGGGTATTTTTTCAGATTGCATTATTCTCATTTCTTCGCTCACCCATCCCAGTTCCTAATCAACCCACTCTTTTAGCAGCAACCACTAAGGTGTCTCATTTAAGAATGGAACACAGCATACGTCAATCCTAATGCTGATTAAACTCTTAATCATCTTTTTGTAACTGGTGAAGTTACCCACGTCTTTCATGGATCCAAATTCTGTATTTAATTTTATTGCTATTGTCCATGTCTCTAAACATGTATAGGATCTTTTCCCTTTCTCCCTGACTCCCATTGATATCCGTGAACTTGGGACATCAGTGGGATTTACCAGGACAAAAGGAGAGGAAAGTGGACTACTTGAAAACATAAGAAATTCTGATTAGGGCAAGTGAAGCAGATTCTCAATAGCAAGGTTTAGCATGACCTAAAAGGAAACTGCTACGGCACCCAAAACCTCACCCATGGTATCTTGGGAAGTGGGGCAAGCTCTCTTTTGAGAGTGGGAATAAGGAGAAGTGGTGAAAATGAAAGTGATCGAAGCAGCCAATCTACCACTCCACTCTCTGAATTGACAACAAGAGTGAAAATGCATCCGTGAGGTCAAAGAACAGTAGTTAGAAGTTACTTGGGTGGAAAGAGAAGAGATCGATTTGTTTAGATTACACACCTGGTTGACCATCTAACTGTCCATGCACCCCACCTACCTACAGGGATCATGTTGTGTGTCCAAGCTATTAATTCTGTAATTAAAGCCCTTCTAGGCAAATAGTCTTAAAAATGGTCTGACAAATAGTTCACTACCGCAGAGAACGGTGGTGAGGTCAGTCAATGGCTATCCATTTTTGCTCCCACACAGGCAGCATGCTGTTTTATTCTCAATTTGAAAGCAGTGTCACACACATATACTGGCACAGCTACTAAAACTGGCTTAGCTTTCCATATTTAAGCTGCTGGATGCTACCATTCTGAAGTCACAAAGAAGGGGGGGGAGTACAGTTGGGGGAAATCTAACTAAGGGTCGGATTTTGTCCTAGATGTGTTTATGTTTTGTTATACATCACAGAAGCTAGTGTCTCTTCCCTGCACCGACGTCTAGAGTTCAGAAGCACTTGAGAAGCAAGGGCCCTGCTATGAAAGGATCTTACAGAGGCATGGCCCAGCTCCTGACTGGAGAGAATTCCATTATATGACCTAGGTGTAGGCATAAGAACTTCAGTTCAAGGTCAAAAGAGTTCAGTCTTAGATAAGTTTTCAGGGGAAAGGTGCTGCATTCTTGTAGTACATGAAACATACCACAACCGGTAAGCATTTGCGCTTTAGAGAGCTTGATCTGATTTTGATTTGTTTTTTTTACACCCGTGCTTATTCATGTAGGTATAAATAAATGATAGAAGCTGTGTCTTCACTAATAAAAAGGTGTGCCTTTCACAATAAGACCTCTCTCTTGTGTTCGCTATCTTATTACAATATTTCAGTCAAGACTAGGCAAGTGACAGTTCTGATTCAAGACAGCCGCTAGAGGTAAACCCAATAGCTGAACTCCAGGATTTACCTCAACCCCGTTTCAAGTTAACGAGCTCACTGTGAAAAAGATACACACGTTTTATTAGGGAAGGCATACCATATTGTCCCTAAATCCACATTCTTTGACTTATTCAAATGTCAACGAGCAACACACAGCCTCACAGGCAGTCTTCCTAGATTGCTCTGGCATCAGTGTCCAACACAATGGCTTGGCTCTTCACTTTATTACTTTCAACTAAGTTTTAACAGTGTTTTTGAGAACTAGAATTTAGACACAATCAGTAAATATATATTTGGGGTATTTTTTATGTAAACTCTACCCAGATCAACCAATTTCAGGAGCTTGAGCGCCAACAATCCTGAAAAGCTTTGCAACATTTAGATGTGCTGTTACATCATAGCAGATAGGATGGCCAACTGTGTTTATTTTTAGAAGGTTAACAAAACATGAGACGGAACAATTTTACTGAAGGAAAAGAGAGACCTGATTGTTTCTAGAGATTGCAAAATGCCATTGAAGATGTTGCAAAGAGAGTGCTCCTGGAGATTAGGTGGTCCTTCTTTCCCGCTCCCGCAGAGTCACAAAGTTAAGCAAGTCAATGGCTGTAACAACGCCAAACACCATCTGTCTCTTACTGGATGAGCCGTCACTATGATCTACAGAAAAAACAAGAAGATTTTTTCCTACTTTTGTGAGGCCCAAACCAAACACACACGCTCAATTTTTACACCACTGCTTTCTAAAACCAGAAGCCAACTATGACTCCAAAATGCCAGAGGCCCACAGGTAGAGTTAAACCAACCTAACCAACTTATTGTACATTCAGATGTAAGTGAGCTGCCATTCTGGCTGACAGCACTCTAGGAATTACTGAAATGAAAGCCTTTGCTAAATTTCCTCATAAGGTTGCAAAAGAAACTAAATAGTCATTGGAAGAGAGGTAAATTTCTGTCTTGGATTAGGAACTAGAAGAGAGATTAAAAATTTGGAATAAATTGTGTTTTCAGCATGGAAGAAATTAGCAGTGTTGTGCCTCAAACTGCCATACTAGGACTTATTTAGCATTTTTTTAAATGAACTGTAAATGAGAGAACAGTGAAGAGACAACGTTTGCAGAAGACATCGCTTTAGGTTAGCAAAGTCTAGAGAGGCTCATGAGTCACTTCAGAGGGACCTAACACCACAAACAGATGAAAATGTCTGTGGAAAAATGCACAATGGAAAGAACCATTTGAATTACTCTGACACCATGATATATTTTAAATTAACGTTAAGCACCCACAAAAAAGCTAGCCATATCAGAAAAACATCTTCTCAATGCAAAGTGGTGTCTTGCCACAACACTCAGGTTCTTAAGACTATAAAGCCAGAAGGGATCATTGTGAGCATGTAGTCTGACCGCCGTGTATAACACAGGCCACAGGACTCCCCTGAATTAATTCCTGCTTGAACTAGACTAGAGCATATCATCTAGGAAAACATCCAATCTTGATTTAAGAATTGCCAGTGATGCGAGTTCCACCACAATTCTTGGTAAATTGTTCAGATGGTTAATTACCCTCCCTGTTATAAATTTGCACTTTTTTTCCCTAGCCTGAATTTGTCTAGCTTCAATTTCCAGCTACTGGAACTTGCTATATCTTTGTCTACTAGATGGAATTTCTATTTCCAATGTGGATACTTATAGATTGTGATCAAGTTACCCCTTAACTTACTCCTTGTAAAGCTAAGCAGACCGAGCTCCTGAAGTCTTATTATAGAGCATGTCTCCAGTAATTCTCGTGGCTCTTCTCTGAACCCTCTCCAAGTTGCCTTCAGCACCGTGCTTAAATCGTTGAGACCAGAGCCAGACACAGAATTCCAGCAGTAGTTGCACCAGCGCCAGATATAGAAGTATCAAAGCCTTCCCTATTCCTACTCGATATTCCCCTCTTTATTCCACCAAGGATCACATCTGTCCTTTTGGACGCAGCATCGTATTGGGAACTCATGCCCCTCAGCCCGAGCCCCGCAAGCCTGAGTCAGCTGACCTGTGCCAGCCTTGGCTGTGCTATGGTCTCTTATTGTAGTGTAGTCTTTAGAGGTGGGAAAGACTTTCTAGCCCCTCATATGAGAAAAAAGACAAAAGAATATGAAATATCGAATGTTTTAAAGAAGGTCGATTGAACGCTCTTATTTACCTCTCATGACAGAAGAGGACACCCAATGAAGTTAAAGGCAAGACCGTTTTTGTTTTTTTTTAAACTTAAATCAGTGTATACTTAATCTGTAAAGCTCATTGCCATAAGAGTACTGGACGTTATATTAGGGGCACTGTAAGAAGAGGAATATGACGGGTGTACAGAAAGATAACTAATATATAACAGCTACAAATAAAAAGTAGTCGACTGACATAGCAAAGCAACACCATAATAGGTGGATTCTGCCACTCCTCCTCTTCTTCCACAACACCTCACTCCACAAGCAGTGCCATTGAAATCTATGGGGCAACTCATGGAATAAAGTATTACTTCAGATGAGGGAGAATAGCAGAGTCTAGTCGAGTGTTAGCAGTGGTGTTATACAGAATACCTACACCGGTAAGGTGGTTGAGGCCTTTGGTTTACCCAACCCATGCCACACAACATCCAATGCCTCATACTTAACAGCTCACCTTGTTATCTGATACCGTTTATATATACCCTGTAGATTATCTTTTACAAAGGGTGTTACATTATACTCACACTGAATCTGTTCATGTATGACTAGAGCAAAGTGGTCTGTTTCCAGGATATGAGAAAGTTTCCCCAAGCTGTCTGTCAGATGAATCTAAAAAGATAAAGTTAACAAAACTTAAAAGCAAAGTGTTCTGCAAAAATGTAAACATTCAACAGACCCACCTCTGCCAACACAGAGACCATTAAAATTATAATTAGCACTTGTATAGTGTTGTTCATGCTCAAAGTGCTGTACAGTGCAACTACTATTTAATGAATCCGTATCCCACTGCGTTAATGGAATTTGTTTAATGCGGTGCTTTTTGAAAAAAGCTGGATAAAGAAAAAAATTAAAGTAAGTAGGACTTGAAGTTTTAATTTTGACATTAAAAAAGACAGGAGAGATTTAAAAAAAACTAAGGTAAAAATCAGTGTTTGATGGATAATGAAAAGGAGTTGCTATGTAAACACAAGGACACACTCACCTGTAGAACTCTGGAAAAACTGTGAGTGGGCGGGTGGGAAATCAGACTGCAAGTTGATTTGGTAAAGGACATTTGGGGAGGGTAGCAGTGAGAAAAGCCATTCAAAAACCAAAACCAAATCCGAGCTAACATATTACTGAGAAGCAACAAACTAAGAACTCAGAATTAAGGATTCATTTTTAAGGAAAGTGAATCTGCTTAAATTATTGCAAGGCTTTTCTTTAGCAACACAGAACAATAAAGCACTAAAGACCAGTTTTTTTTAAGGGTCACCTCATTCCTATTGATTTAAATGGGAGTTAAGTGTCTAATGCATTTAAAAATTTGGCATTACAGTCTAATCTCGTTTTCTGGGTATTTAAAAGAAAGCACAAAATTGCATTCCATAAACAATCATGTTTTGGTATTACCTCTGTGCTCCAATCAATTTGAAAACAAATCTGGTATATTAGCTGGGTGATTTTCCATCCGAAAAGTAACAGGGGCTATCAGATGTAGCTTTTATAAAGGGGACCTCCATGAAGTTACACCACAGATGAATCTGCCTTGTACAGAGTACAACCTTTATCCTGCAAGAAGCTTGGTGTTGTACTGGGACATAAATCCCCTTCTGAACTGGAAAAATGGAGCTTGGGCTCCCATATTTTGGGCTAGAGGAGACTTACACCATGTTTTAAAAAAAGGTGAGTGGGGGTGAGGAGAGAAAGGGATAGATCAGCGGTTCTCAACCTGTGGGTCGCGACCCCGGCGGGGGTCGAATGACCAAAACACAGGGGTCGCCTAAAGCCATCGGAAAATACATATTTCCGATGGCTTTAGCCGCTGAGAAGTCGCGCTACCATCTGTAGCAGCGCTATTCAGCTGGAACGCACACCGTTATGGATGTGCGTTCCAAACTGAATGCCTGCGCGCATGCGCAGACGTGATTGCATCATCCGTCCGGGGCCTAAGGGGCGGGGGAAGCGGGGGGAACGCTCCACAGTCCATAGCAGCGCATTACGTGTGTCCGGCGCTTGCTGACGTCATCAGTGGGCGGATGCAGCAAGCGCCGGCGGACAGAAGCCTAGGAGGCGGAGAGCCAAGAGGCGGAGAGCCAAGAGAGCCTGCGAGACAGCCTGCTGGTGTAAAAAAGGTTAATAATGTAAAAACAGTACACATACCATACACACAATACTGTGTAAGTGTAAGGTGCTTTGTGTGTAATCATTATACAATGAGAATACATAATGCATATCAGGTATTTACATTCCGAATCATAACTGTAGCAAAATTACAGTTTTGAAGTAGCCACCAAAATTATTTTTTGGTTTGGGGTCACCGCAATATGAGGAACTGTATTGCGGGGTCACGGCATTAGAAAGGTTGAGAACCACTGGGATAGATGGACTCCACAAAGTCTTTATTTACTATTATTTTTGTGTGCGTGCAAATTGACAACAACCCAGATCCTCAAAAGGTATTTAGACAACTAAACTTGCACTGAAATCAATAAGAGTTGGGTGTCCAAATATCTCTGAGGATCTGAGCCATCATTTACATTACAAAAATCCCATCCAAGCTATCATGGGACAGGATCACTGAATTAAGATCTGGAAAAGGTCTGTCAGATCTTTATGTCTCTTCTTCTGCACATACAGAACAGAGTCTGCCAACAAAGGGTGTATCAGACACCAAGTGGATTCTACCCCCACGCCTGTTATCACTGTATTGAGAGGGGCCTAAGGGAATTAAAGGTAATATAGTGCACTTTATCTGTGCAAACTGTGGGATTTCTGGATGTGGATCAAGAGCAGGATATGACCCCAAGAGATAATCTACATAGAAAGTTATAGTGTGGCAAACCAGGGTGACTCAATAACACAGATTGTGTGTCTTCTCCCTTCCTGCAGGTCTGAGTTTCTTTCTTTATGCCATATATTTTACCTGCAGCACACAGACTTTAAACATTGCAGTTTAACATACTGACTTTCTCTAGTCTAACTGCAAGTATTTTAAGCTACGTCTACATAAATCATCTACTTCTTCTTAGTCCCTGCGGTTGCACATAGATTGGTAAACACTGATATGTCACAAACATATATATATATATATGTGTGTAATGACTGTTAAAGCTAAGGCAAGCTAGGGTAAGTCACCACTAGACAGTACAATTTGCAACTACAATGCCTGCTTCAATTTAAAAGGTATCTATTATTCATAATGGAAACCCTGGGAAACTTTCAGAATGTGGTTTGGTTTATTCCGCACCATTACCTTTTAAAATACACTTTCAAGATTCCCTAAGGCTGGAAGGGTTAGATATGATGGCCTGCATTGCACACAGAAGGCCCACTTCTGTATGGAGGCAAAACTCTGACTGATGTCAATGGAGTTACCATATATAGGATCAGGCTCAAAGTTCTCTTACCAATAGCCAAAAACTCTATCCACTGACTGAGAGGGGCAAGACACAGCTGATGTGTTCACTAGTAAATGGAATACTGAGACATGTTTCACATCATCTGATGAGCTAACATACAGGGAATTTTGTTTTCTAACCATGAGGTGCAGAACTGGTTGAAAATTTTCTGATGGGCCATTTTTCCATCAGAAAATGCCAATTTGACACGTTAGATGAGGTAATATCTTTTATTGGGCCAACTTCTGTTGGTGAGAGAGACAAGCTTTTGAGCTTACACAGATTTCCTCAGGTCTGGGAAGCATATGCAGAGTGTCTCAACTAAATACAAAATGAGAAAGGGAAAACACGTCAATTTTGATAAAGTTCCAATTAGAAAAAATTTAAGCAAAAGGTTTTGTTTTCTTCATTTCTAAATGACTTCGTTTTGACATCATACTACAAAATGAAAGTGATAAGATAAAAATAAAACATTAAAAGTCAAAATCCAAACAATGTTTTGATTGATCCTAAAGTTTGTTTTTTCAAAATTTTTGTTTTGTGGGAATTTTAAAGGCTGGTGTTTCACTTCGATTTGGAATGAAAACTAATTTGGAAATTGTGGAATTGCCTGCCAAATGGAAATTCCAGTTCCCAACTAGCTCTAATGCTGTGTCCCTACACACAAAAAATGCCTCTCCCACTAAAAATTCTTATTTCTCCCCTTTTCAGTTCACAGAGCATCAACCACATCAACATAGGCAATTTTTCAGGGATTAATGACCAGTTGGTATTAGTGACACAAAGCACTGCATAAGGACATCATTTATTCCCCAAGATACAGCTACTGGGCCAAAATAATTACAGATTCATTGTTACTTTCAATCAGTTAGGAAAGCTTTCTTTATGAAAAAGATTTTACAGCAAAATAAGAGCTTTTTCCAATAGGATTCTCAGGCTAAAACAGATTGTACAAAGTTGAGCATGAACCACACAAATCAGGTAAGATGTCTAGCAGTCAGATTTGTGCACGCAAAAATGAGCCTGAGAACATACAAATCTTTGAACACCCAAAAATTGCCAATGCAAAAGCTTGGGTGCCCAACTGGAGGCTGGTTTTCAAAACAGATCAAAGGAAGTTGTTCAGGTTTAACATCTCTTATCTATTTTCTGTACATATTTATTTTAATACTTTAGGCTACTAGCCACATGAAGCTCCCCAAATACTTTACAGACATTCAGGAATTTAGCTGGACACTACTGCTTGAAGAAGGAATATTATTCACCTATTTTACAGGTGGGGAAACTCAAGGCTCAGGAGAAGCTAAGCAACCTGCCCAAGGTCATTCAGGAAGATGATTATTGCCCTGGCTTCTTCTCTCCATCAGAGTCCCTCCGCTGCCACCTTCACTCACCCTCTGACATTTTTACTGTTCCTACTAACATCTGCTCCTGACTTTCCCCCTCAACCCATTTCTACTCCGAAACTGAAGAAAAAACTAGAAAACAGGCAGCCAACCACAAATGACTGCTCTCATCATCAATTCCTCATTTTCCCCACTGTTTGTCTGTTTTGGTCCTTTTAGCTTGGTGACACTTCAAGGGAGCTGTCTTTTCCTATAAATCTGTGTAACACTCAGCATACTTTGGGACCTGCTGTTAATCCCAGTCACAACACAGATTCCCTGACTCAGTCTTGTGCCTGTCTCACAAGGACGGCCCATCCTCTATTTGTTAATCTGCAGTACCTGTTTTTGCATAGGTCATTTTGTGACTAATGCTTAACGGCTTTAGGAGAATAAAAGCATATTTGGTCATTTTAAATCATAAAACAGTAATTATTCTTCTTTAAATCCAGGGTGACAATTTGATAAGAAAACTATTCTGGCTGCCATACTTGAAAGAGTCTTCCTTATTTCACAAGGCTCACCTTCCATTCCTACCAAACATATCCATTTTATTTGAAGTGTGCCTTACCAAATATCTTTTCCTTCAAACAGTACTTTGCATCATCATCTTTGGGACAATGAGGACTCAATTTTTTCCTAATTTCATTAGCAGAGGTTCCAAATTAATTTGGGGGAAAAGGGGGTAAAAAGCAAAAAAGCAGGCATCTATGATTCTTCTGTTTTCTTTGATATTCTTAGATTGTAAGCTCCTTGGGGCAGGAACTATTTTTGGTATGTATCTGCACAGCACCTAGCACAATGGGGTCCTAGTCCACAACTAGGGCTCGTAGGCACAACACTAATACAAATAATTAAATAATAGCAATTCTGATTTTTTTTTAAACAGAGAACTGTATTTTTGCCAGCACATTAGCAGTGGCAAGTACCAGGAGCAGGAGTCGGAGACAAGAGGAAAGTTCAATCAGAGTACTTCAGGACAAATTGGAAGGAGATGCACAAAGAACTGGCTACCATAGCTACAACAATGAATACACCAGACAGCACCAGCAACATAAAGACTATCAAAACAAGGGACGACAGGAACTATAGAGCTTTGTTACGCACCAGAGTGTCACCTGATGTTTGATTTGGTGTCTAGGGAGAAAAAATATTTTTCTTTAATTTTGTCTACAAAGCACTAGCGCTGCTTCTTTTCCCAACCCATAAAACAAGCAGCCAGTGAAATGATTATACATAAAAGTATAATGAAATATAGTTGAATACAGTTCCCTCCACAGAATTTCAAATATTAATAACTAAGATCCATTATGGATCTAATTATTTACTACTAAATGTAATATTGAATCTAAAGCCCGAAGAAAGCTATGTCACAACCCTTCCACTATTAATTTTAAGTGTCCTAAGCTTTCCCATTAACAATACCACCACCTAGCTCTCAGTGCTTTTCACCAGTAGATCGCCAACTGCTCTACAAAGGAGGTCAGCACCATTATTCCCATTTACTGTATGGTAAAATATGGCACACCTGAACTGCAGATCAACTTGCCTGCCGTAATGCTTCATGCACTGTGATGGCAGTCAGAATTAACCAGCCCTTAGCCTGTGACAATGTAGTATTTGTTGAAATGTGAGCACTTGCACAAAAGAACTGTTTAACGTTGCATTATTTTTCCCTGTGGTGGCTCATGCCACTTAGTTTTACATTCAGGTTTGGGGGTGGGAAGGGATGGGGGGGAGGAAGACACACTAAAAGAAACCCCAATGACAAGAAAAAAAATCCACATCCAACCTTATCAGGGTTCAGTGGTCTGATGCAGCACAATAAGCCAACTCAAGTCAGGAAGCCTTCCAATGATCCTTGGCTGAGTTTAGAGCAGCAGTTCCCACACTGGGTCATGACCCCAAAAGGGGTCATGCCATCAGCAGATGGCGTCGCAGCAACCCCTAGTATGTGGAGGACTCCATGCAGTCTGGGGTCCCGGCAGGAAATACTTCATTAAAATGGGGTCACGATGACAAAGAATTTGGGAACCCTTGGTTGAGAGTCTGGAGTGAGATCCAACCCTAGGTCTGCATGGTTGCACGTTCTCTGAGAGAAGATTCTATGTGGCCCCAGTTCAAATCTTACATTAGCCGATGCCACTGTAAAGCTGGGATACCTACACTAATACTGTAAAAGTAAAGTAGACAGAGCATGTTTACCTGTCTGAATTGCTTGTAGATTACTTTGCTGACATGATCTGATGGCTGAACTTTCCCAGCAAGGAGTGAAGAAAGCATGTTCCCAAGAGTAACCATTCCCAAAATTACACTGAAAAGAAGAGGCATGGTCAAACAACATCAGACATTCAGGGTTTCTTAGAGAAGTGAACTGCATTCGCAGCTGGCTTTCCTCAGTGGGATGCTTCAGTCAGCCGAACTGGCTTACTGGTGTACTGTGGATCAACATTTTCAGAGGTGTTCTGATTCCAAGGGTAGGTCTACACCGTAAAGAAAAACCTTAACCTGAGTTTCAGAGCCTGGGACAAGTGACTTAGGCTTGTGGGGCTAAAAACAGCAGTGCAGATATTCCGGCTGGGGCTGGAGCCTGGGCGCTGAAACCTTAACCCCCACACCAGGTTTCAGAGACTGGGCTCCAGCCTGAGCAGGAACATCTACACTGCTATTTTTAGCCTAGCAGTCTGAGTCCAAGTCAGTTGACCTGGGCTGTGAAAGTTGGCACTGTGGGTCTTTTGCTGAAGTGCAGACATACTGGTAGTGTCCAACTTGAGACACCTTGAGTCTGATTTTCACAGGTGTTGGGAACCCACAACTCAAACTGAAATCAGGCTCCCTTGCCTCTCATGGACGTCACTCACAATCAGCAAACGCTTTTTAAATCGCAGGCCTTGGATAAGCCCTGCTGTGCCTCGCTAAACACCTGAGGACACAATTTTGCTCTCTGGCCACTGTTCTTAAATCTTTTCCAGTTAGCAATTTTTGATTGAAACACTGGGGGAAACAGAGGGTGTGCCTCCACCAGAGGTCCCCAAACTGCAGTGTACGCACCCCCTTACTGGGGCATGAAGGAACATTCGAGGGGCCACAGCTAGCTGGGGCCAGCCCCCATGGGGAGGCAAGGAAGGAGTGCCACCCACCCCGCTCTGGCCCCGCCCCCAGGCATAGCTCCAGTCCAGGCTGCAGCCTTGGCCCTGCCCCCAGGCTTGGCCCCAGCCTCACCCTCAGGTCCCGGTTCCGCACCCAGCCACAGCCGCAGCCCGAGCTCCACACCCGGTTCCACTTCTGGCCCCACTCCAGGCCTCAGACCCACCCCCAACTCTGAGCCCACTCTCAGCCCCAGGTCCCAGGAGTGGCAAAGACAGAGGCAAGGAGGGCGCCCCGTTAAAAGTTTGGGGACCTCAGGGTCTGCACAGTAAGTGACAGCCCGCAGCAGCAAGCCTCCGAACCCAGGTCGACAGCCTCAGGCCTGCACTTCAGTGCTAAAAATACTGTGTAGATGCTGCAGCTCGGGCTTAGGGAAGGGGGTGGGCTTCAGGGTCCAAGCTCCAGCATCTCCATGACTATTTTTAGTGCAGAGGCACAAGCCTGACCCAAATCTGTCCACCCAGGCTGGGAGGCTCGCTGCCTTGGGCTGTCAGCTAGTTAACTGCTCTGCAAGGAGACTCAAAACATGGGTAATCAGACATGCCACTTTGCTGGGAAAGTCTTAGGTTTGGGTGTGAATGTCCTGCCTGGAATACATTTAAAACGGGAATTCTCCCGAATTTTGATATAATTAGCCATTTTATTGACCTTCCTCCTACCTGGCCGTGCACAACTCGAAGAGCAAAATTGTTATGGGTCCTCCCAACTGAACTATTGCATGTGCCGGCACATGTTGAATTCAGGGCTTTCCAAATTACAAGGCTGATGGACACTGTGGCAACGACTCAGAACTCCTACCTAGTAAGGGAAGATTTTCGTGAACTAGTGGTTTTCTGTTCCGTCTGTCCAGTCACTCAGTTGCCTGACCATGATTGTGTGTACTTTAAATGAACTTGCAGCTCTAAATAGTCACTGCGATCCTCAATAAGAAACCCGAGAGAAGGCCAAGGTCACCCTTAGCTCGCTACAGACCATTTCTACCATTCAGCAGGCTCTCTGATGGAAGCTGAGGGAAAAAAGATGTTGGACGTGGCCCTAAGGCTTGAGAGTTTAAAAATGTCTTTAGGGACAGGCTATTGGCCACTTTCCAGTTTTCATTGCAGCAAAACACTATGAAAAATCTGTGGAGAAACCCAGCACAAAACTTTCAGTTTTATTTATTAAATGAGAGTTTCACTTTGATCTATTCCTCGCCAGGCGTCCACAGCGATCCCCCAGACAAAATGGAGGGACTTCATCATTATAGACAGAGACATTTAAAACATAAGGTCATAGTAACTAGAGACCTAGTTAAAATCAAGAGCAGGATAGTCCTGACATGACAGCATTCTAAATCTGAAAGCTGTGTGGTATGTAATATGACATTTCCAAACTCTTGCTGAATCTGCAGGAGATGCTGGAAAATTAAGTGTCAGAAGGCACACTGCTTATTTACTGCGTGTAAACAGAAGCCCCATAGAGACTTGAACTACAGGTTTGTTTTGGAGGGGGGAAGGAAGGAATATATTGATATCTGAACGTACCCAGATTCATCAACAACTGGTGCCTGGTCAAATCCCTTCTCCCGGAGGATTTCAATGGTCTTTTCGCAGGTGACACTTGGAAGCACTGTCAGGGGAGCAGAAAGACTTAATTCCTGAACTTTGAGGTGCCACCACCTGTGGACAAAAAACACAGGTTTTACAGCAACTAGTTAGATTATGCTGAAAATGCCATGGCCTAAAATACCTTACAGGATTTGCCCCCACCACATCACTGGGGTTCTCAGGACTCAGGAAGGAAAATGATTAAAATTGTGTCCCTTTTCCACCTTATTTCATTCCTATTCTTGCATGGCAGCTGGCCAGCAGAAATTACAGATACCTCAGGTTTGGTTATGGAGATCTAGATTTACAAAAAGGAAAAGAACATTTTAATTTACTTGAAGCCATTTAACTAGACACCTAGATAGGAGTACATGGCTCCACAGACTATCAGCATTACCCTCAGCCTCCATTTCATCCAATTGTTTGGTACAACCACGTTTTGCATCTTGGCTCAAAACGAAGCATCAATTATTTATAATGCCTAGAGGCCCCAGCCAAAGTCGGAGCCCTACTGTACCAGGTACTGCACATCCATGTAATAAGAGAGAGTACCTGTCCCAAATTGCTAACAATCTAAATAACTGTGAAAACCAAGCTCTTTGGAACAGGGACTGTCTTTTAGGCTGTTGGTACAGCATGTAATACAAGAGAGTCCCAGTCCTGCCTGAAGTCTTTGGGCATTACCACAATACAAATAAAGACATTAGAAGGTATTTTTCCAATTTGCTGCACCCTGGGTCCAGTCCGTGTTCGCTTGTACAGACAGCAAACTTTTGCTCTGGTGGTTGTGTGTGGGTCTCCCAGCAGTAAAATAGGAGAGAGACAGGCAGGGATTTGTTTAAAGATAGGAAAGAGGGACTGTAAAACCATGAAGTCTAGCAGGGACATGGGGGCAGTGAAGTACCCCAAACTTCTTTTAGCTCTTTTGATACTGACTAGGTGTCAAGTTGACAATGTGCCTTTCACAGTACTTGACAAAAAGTTATTTATGTTACTGTAGTGCCTAAGAGCGCTAGTCATGGACCCGGGCCCGACCGTGCAAGGTGCTGCACAAACAAGACAGTCCCTGCTGCCCAAAAAGTTAATATGCATCTCAGCCTGCCTAATTAAGAATAGATGACACCATAAACATCAATGAGGCATTAACTGGGAATAAATGGGCTGGGGGAGAGTTTTAGACGTTGTCTTCATTTAAGAATTGTAGCTGTCACCAAGTCAAAAGTATTAAATCTTTATCAAAGTGAATAACTAAAAAGATTTCTGCTGATTTAAATAGGCTTCGCTATATACCCAATGTTAAAGAAGATCAATTAAAATAGAAAAGGAAACACTGCAAGCTATAGTGAAATTTAAAGAGAACCACCACACTGCAAAAGGCTAACAAAGCTCAGATGAAGATGACAGCCTTACCAAGGTTTGTTATTGATGTCATCTTCTTCTTTCATGAACCCTTTCTGGGTCATCCATTTGTCATTCAAAAACTTGGACCTGGAAACCATCAAGAAAGCAAAGTAGTCACGAGCTTTGCAGCAGGTTACACTTAGGTTGATACATACTATACCGAATAGTTACATCTCCTATTGCATGGCCAGCATAGATAAAGGTGTACCACAAACATATCGTAGCACTCAGCCCGCTAGTCTTTATGGCAAAGGTATATGCGGGTTGAAAATTTGTAAAAAGAAGCAAGCAAATGGAGCAATGAGACAGCTTGTAATGGAGAAATGCCAGAAGGTATTAAATATATTTACAATTTTGTGATCCCAGACTGCAAAATGGAGAATTGAACAGTGGCAAAGAGCACTACTGAAGAGAGAACATAAAGCTGTATTTTATGTGTGGCATCAGGGGAATTTTGCCGCATGATTTAGAGAAAGTGTGTCGCTGTGCCCCCCCGGCATTAGCTGTTACTACAGTAATATTCTCTTCAATTCACAGCACAAAGCAGAGACAGTAGAGGACACCCTTGAGTATTATTTCATTCCTTGAAAAGTCCCAGCAGAGATCCCAATTCAAATGGTTAAAGAAACTGAGGATTCTAACTTTTCTGAAGTGACACGTAACTTTTGGATACCCAATTTGAGATACATATTTTCAGGAAGTGCTGAACTCCTACCTCCTGTAAACCATGCTCCTGTCAGAGGCCTCAAGTTGGGCACCCAAAAAAAGTTAGTAGACACCATGGAAAAGCTTGCCTAAACTATGTCTGAACGCCCCACCTCTGTGAAGGCAGCAGGCACAAAGCAGAAAGAAATTGGAGCCGTTTCTTACATGTAGTTCCTGACAGAGTCGGGCAAGATAACAACACAGCGCTGACCTTCTGTCAGATCCTTGGCAGCCTTCACAGCAATGGACATCGCACTGCCGGAGCTGCCACCTGTCAAAACCCAGATCATACAGTCAAGACCACCACACATGGAAGCCACTTGCAGAACAAGAAGATAAGATCAGAGATGGGTGGGTGTCAGCTCAAGGCTGGAGAAAAAAACACTCCAGAGCTCTAATCCCTACTCTGACAAGGTTACCTTTTGACAGTGTAAAGTAACTTACACAAGGCCACAAGCTCCCCATCTAATTCGCAGAAACTTTAGCAGATCACTATCAGCTCTTACCACACAGTAATCCTTCCTCTCTGATTAACATGCGCGCCAAAGCAAAAGACTCTTCATCATTGCTCTTGTACCATGTGTCCACCACCTAAAAGAATGGCAGGGGAAAGGAGACAAAAAAAACATAGCTGATCTCTTCCCTCTCTAAGGAGATGCTGTTCAGCTGCTTCAAATTATATACTTACAATTGGGTTCACACCCCGCAAGTGCTTTTTTGTGTGCGCCTAATTAACATTACTGTGGTATGAGTGAGTTTCCCTACACTAGTAGAAAGTACCTTGCCTTTTAAATAAGGTGATAGTGGGAAAAGTTACAAGGAGAAACTGGTCACTCTCCTCCCTTCCCAGCTCACTTTCCAGGAAAGTGAGTCCTACTGGGCACGATCAAGCTGTGGGTTGTTTTTTTGTTTTTTGTTTTAAACGGGATAGTTCTGGGGAAAGGCAATCTGCACAGCGTGCTTTCACACAGTATTATGAAAGAGGGAGACAAACGTGTCCCGCTCAGATGCTCACCCAGGGCTGCTTTATCTGCTGGGATACAGTAGGAAGAAGATTTTGTTGTCTCTTCCTAACCCCTTTAATCTCAAAGCACACACTGTGTCTCTCACAATAGCTGACAAGATATTTCCAAATTCCTTCCCCCACCCCTGCCCCTCAGAGCAGAAGGCAAAGAGGGGTTACCTGAGGAGCTTGACTTACCGATCGGTCCAGCACAGTAGGGACAAAATCATATCCAATCCCCTCCACCTCATATGTTGTCTTGTCAGTCTTATTCAGTTCTTCAGGCTCAGCAAGAATGGAGCCTTCGGGATCAACGGCAACAATCTGGAGAAGAGATGCAGATTTGGTTATCATGCTGTTTTTTCCAACACACAGCCATTAAATCGAAGTGTTACGTTAGGACAGGTACCTCACAAAACCATCATGCTGGCCATACAGCTACAGGCTGTGGTCACTGAAATAAAGCTGTTGGTTCCCCTCCCTCAAACTGTCCTTTGGCAAGTTCCCATCTGTAAAATCTCTTGCTGCTCCGACCTCCGAGCAACAACTCCTACTTCATCAGGCTGTGGGACATTGTACAGGAAAGGCACAGCTCATTCTGTGTAGTTTGTTTAGCTCAATGGAGGGTTTGCCCTGATCCCACTCAGGAGTGAACGGTCCACTATTTTGTATCAGGAGCAAGCAGAGCGTTGTGTAACAAGGCACTAGTATTAAAAGCTGGTATTCTGTTTCTATTGGGAAATGAAAGCAGCCACCAAGAATCAGAAAGTAACAGAGACAGGAGCAACATGTGCCTACTGAGGCGCACACAGATCTCCATGTCATGCGACAAATTTCATCTGGACAGAAATTCAGAAGAGCATTACCTCCTGTAAAGTCAGTGATGGGAAAGTGGAAACATCTTTTGGATGCATACAGGTGTTCAGAATATACCCAGTAAGGAGATCAACATTTTTCAAATATGTGCCATTTGTGGATTAATTTTCAAGATCAAATCTTGACTTGGGTCACAAGTAAAAAGAGCATGAGGTGGCTTCATACGCTTCCTGTGAACATCTCAAAACTACCACCCAGCTCAATGCAAACAGACTTGTCACAGGTGAGGATTAAGGGCAGAGATAAGAAAACCAGGGTTTATTCCCACAAGGAACGTTGCAAGCGAATTACCAAGAAGCATTAGATTTACTTACTTTGCAATCCGGGCATTTCTCTTTCAGCTTTCTGGCAACGCCAGTGATGGTGCCTCCTGTCCCAGCTCCAGCCACCAGCATGTCTATTTTTCCTATTTTAAGGGCAAGAAATCAAATACCACCTTAAAACATCCATTGGCATTTCAGATAAAATCCTACTGCAGACCAGAAATGGACAAGATGCATTGCTCTCTCCAGTGAGAGCGCAGTTAACGTCAGAAAGGTGACAATGCAAAGTGTCCCTTTACCTCATAGCAGATGTATTCAGAGACCGAACTTCAGACCTTGTTTCCTCCTCCCCACCCCTCACCTAGTCCAAAAGGGCCCAGCTTTCTGACAGCCTCTTGGGCATGCTGCCACACCCATGATTTGGGAGCTTTGGGGACAGGCTAAGGGGTGTGTGTCTCATATTTGTCATCTGTGGATTTGTTGTATTATGTTTGGTACTGGACGTTTATCCAGGGGATAAATAATCCGTTATATTATACATGTTAATTTATTCAATGGGTGCCCAGAGCATGGGGTGGGCACACATGGAGGCTTTTATAAATCAAAGTTAATATTTTCTGATTTTCATAACAAATATAAGTTCTTGCTGCATTTTGCTCTTCATAGCATGGCAGAGTCAATGCAGTTATGGAACGGAAAGTTGCTCTGTAATTAATTCTAGCTCTTTTTGTGCATTAACAGAACAATCAGGGCTTGGTGAACAATTATTTTGTTTTCGCATTATCTTCTGTTGCTGGCAATAATTTACTTTAAAAGCACTTCACTAACTCCCAGGCATCTATACAAAAAGTCAAGCTCATATATAGAAAACATCCCAAGAAATCAGTCTGATCTCACATGGGTGTAATTTCATTGACTGATGCAATGACCCCCGACTTATCCCTCTGAAAGTGAGATTAGAATAAGGCCCAGAGCCTTCACGAGACAGACAGAGTCAAGAGGCATTCGGAGATTGGAATGAGCGTGCTGTGATGGTGGTACGCAAAACCACCTGTACACTTGTAAGTTGAGGAAGTCTGACATGGAAAGCATGCACCGACAAACAAAAACTCATTATGCTATTTTTACTGTTACTTTTCAGAATATAACTGCACTTTACGTGCAGGTCCTCGCCACTATCAACATTTAACATAGAGCTCTGTTACCTTAAATCCAGAAATCCCACTGACAAGCTGAACATGAGGTTTTACTGGACAGACCAAGAAACTTGATGTGCAAGCTCCCCCTGCTGGCTTCAAAAGTAACTTTTTTTTATGCATAACACATGGCAGTGTCACAGTAAAAATAAGAAGATAATTTCACACTACGGTCATGGCAATCTTGTGGCCCTGTTGCTGTGCATTAACAGTTTGTTTGTTTTGATTTAGTCCTCTTTGAAATGGGACTAGATCAAAGAGAACTAATGAATTGTTAAAGCACAGCAACAGGGTCCATATAAATGACAAAATTTATGGTTCCATGACAGTGGTGACCATTGTGACAATCATATCCTTAGTAATAAGTTTGGCTCCTAAACCATGTGTATTCCTGAAGACACCATGAACTGAGGAAAGTTCTGTATGGGGTAAGTGGACCTTACACAGTCTCTGATGGAGTGGAATTAAAACTGCACTAGATAGCCATTTAAATTAAAAATAAAATAAATAAATAAATAAAATGCACATGCACAGTTTAGACTAAGAGCTAAGAGCCAAGACTTTTTAAAAACCACTTCCTATTCACGAACACTCTGAAACGCCCTAGCTCTTCAACTCCAATAAGTCATGCAGACTTCTTTATCTGGGGTCACCACTTTGCCTGGCCAGCCACAGTCACAGAAAGGTAAAACAAAAGGCTCTCTTAAAACAGTAATTTTGAAAAATCCCACACTTCTAACTAGAAGTGTGTCTCATTTCAATTATGTGAGCTTTACACAGACTGTCTCAGAGCCAACACAATTCTATACCCCCCGAGAGCCATGGTCTGCTTTCCACAGGTGGATGTGATTAAATGAGAGGACTCTAGAGGCTAATTCAAAAGAGTGCTAGCAGAAGAATTAGCATACCTTCACACTGCTGCAGGATCTCCTCTGCTGTAGTGTCATAGTGTGCCAAAGGGTTACTGGCGTTGCGGTACTACATTGAAATACAATGGAAAACATAAGGAACCATGAAACAGCTCATAAAAATCACTGCCTGAAGAGCAGGGCAAAAAGTGACCAATGTTGTTCAAGCCCCACAATGACACTAGAGGCTCCCATCAGTTTCTAAACCGATCAGCCATTTACCAATACTTTCTATCTTGGCCTGAAAGATTCCTGCAACTGCCCCAATTTAAGCAAGTGGTATTTTTGTGCCAAGGCACTTCTAGGGTCCCAACATCCTTTAAAGCCAAGCAATCTGTTTGCGGGATTATTTTCTGTGGAAGAGTGAACTTCCCACAGCTCCAATACGCAGAATCGTCAACCTAGCAGAGGACAGTATCTTGATCTTTCTGTAACTTATGCTAACATAGGGCGGTTCTTTCAGGGTGAATAAAAATAGATATCTATTTAAATTATGTACATTTTTATTTCAAATCAGATTTTAATTACATCTTTTTTTTAAAAAAGCTAACATTTGAAATTATGGAAACCTATGTTAAGGCCTAAATTTACTATAATATATCAATATCACTTAAATTAAATATAATATTAAGCAGTACATGTTTTAGTCAAAGTTTTAAAGAAAGTCAAGCCACTGAACTAGTGAAGTCACTTGCCAAGCACCAGAATCTAGAGTTTAAAGTGCTAAATCAGCATTTGACAGCAATAGCCTCTTCTGCAGGTGCAAAGAGTATTTCCTTCATTTCAGTTTATTCAACTAGTTCAGTTAAATGACAAATTCATTTAAAGTTAAGAAACTGACTGGGAGCTGAAAAAGGAGAAAAGTTTGTTTTCCTCTTCTAATCCATGAATTAAAAACTAGGTGTGAGAAGATGAAATCTATTACTTCTAAAAATCACGAAGGACATGGTGAACAGAAACAATCAGTTCAATTCACTAACTACAGACACTTCCCCCTTGTTTAATAAATAATTTAACTGTAAATGCAAACCATGTTTTGACTTTTTTTTCTTATGTATCCAGCACATTTAAGAACATTTTATTTAACTAATAAAACAATTAAATGCTATTTTTGCACATTTTTAATTCAATTCCAATTTCTATCCAAACAGAACTCGACACAAACCACAAGTAAGAGTTAATCTAGTAAATAAGAAATGCATCATTCATCATTTTGAAACATAATTAACAAAACGTAAAAAGGAAGCATTTGAATGAATGTTAAGCAACAAACAATTATTTAAACAATTATAGTATACTGTCCCGATTAGCAAAAAGTTTAGTTTCAAGCTTAGTGTGTGTTATATTTAATTGTAAGTCAACATATTTTAACAGCTACCAATCAGTGAGTATCCATTTTACTTTAGGAAAATAACTAAAGTGCAACTACAAAACAAGATGCAAAATAATTATTTAAATCAATATTTCCTGCTTGCTGATTTATATCATTAAAAAAATCATGATTTAAATCACTTCAACTTGGAAAGTCAGTATACCCTGAGCTTTGTGTCCCACTCTAGTGGCTAAACCACATATAGATATTTGTTATCTGCTACTTTTGCTGAGCTAAGGAACCTGTTCATGCAACAGCAGCTCACATTTTTAGATCCAGAGATGCCAGGTTCAAACTCCACATACCCCTATTCAGGGCTGTTCCTGCTCTCCACAGATAAGTGTAACAGGACATTATCAATGTTTCTTTCTCCCCCAAACATGCACCTCTATTGTTCAGAGCCTTACCTGGTCTAGTATATGGGAATTGGGGATTTCATTTTTCAGTCGCCAGGCTACTCCCACATGAGATTCAGGCGAGTCAAACCTGGCAGTAGTTGGAGTCCTCACAATCTCAGCACCAAGGGCTCTCAAAACATCCACCTGAATCAAAGAGTCAGTCAAAAATCTTCACAGGCACAAAGATCCTACTGGTATGCAAGAGGATGGAAAAAGGTCAACTATAAACTTTACATAACAAAGGAGTGCCTTTTGCAAACTCTTCCGTACACTACTACAATGTTGCTCCCACCAACTTAAGTCCCCCACTACCCTGACATAATAATTCCACCTCGTAGACCCAGACTCTAAGGCGAGAAGAGACCAATATGATCATTTAGTTTCTAGTCTGACCTCCTGCACAATGCAGGCCACAGAACCTCACCCACCCACTCCTGTAATAAGCCTCTAACCTATGACAGTTATTAAAGTATTCAAATCATGGTTTAAAGATTTCAAGGTACAGAGAATCCACCAGCCAGTGAACTTTCCCCCATGCTACAGAGGAAGGCAAAAAACCCCAGAGCCTTTGCCAATCTGCCCTGGGGGAAAATTCCTTCCCAACCGCAAATATGGCAATCAGTTAAACCCTGAGCATATGGGCGAGACTCACCAGCCAGACACCCAAGAAAGAATTCTCTGTAATACCTCAGAATCTACCACAGCAAACATCCCATCACAGGCCATTGGCATATCCACCACCAGTAGTTAAAGATCAGTCAATTGCCAAAGTAGGCTGTCCCATCATACCATCCCCTCCATAAATTTATCAAGCTCAGTTTTGAAGCCAGCTAGGTTTTTTGCCCCCACTGCTCCCCTTGGAAAGCTCAACTTCCTGATGGCCAGTTTATATCCATTAGTTCTTGTGTCTACCGGGGCGCTGAACTTAAATAATTCCTCTCCCTCCCTGGTATTTATCCCTCTGATGTATTTAGAGAGAGCAATCATATCTCCCTTCAGCCTCTTTTAGTTAAGCTACACAAGCCAAGCTCTTTGAGTCTCCTCTCATGAGGCAGGTTTCCATTCCTTGGATCATCCTAGTAGCCCTTCTTTGCACCTGTTCCAGTTCGAATTCATCTTTCTTAAACATGGGAAACCAGAACCGAACACAGTATTCCAGATGAGGTCTCACCAACCCCTTGTATAACAGTATGAACACTTCCCTATCTCTACTGGAAATATCTCATCTGATACTTCGAAGGGCCGCATTAGCTCTTTTTACAGCCACATCACGTTGGCAGTTCATAGTCATCCTGTGATTAACCAATATGCCCAGGTCCTTCTCCTCCTCTGTCACTTCCCCAGCTTGTAGGAGAAATTCTTATTAGTCCCTAAATGCATGACCTTGCATTTTCCATTACTCCAGTTTACAAGGTCATCCAGATCTTCCTGTATGCTATCCCGATCCTCTTCTGTATTAGCAAAACCTCCCAACTTTGTGTCATCTGCAAACTTTATTAGCACATTCCCACTTTTTATGCCAAGGTCAGTAATAAAAAGGTTAAATAAGACTGGTCCCAAGACTGATCCCACTAGTAACCACTAGTTACTAGAACTCCACTAGTAACCTCTCTCCAGCCTGACAGGTCACCTTTCAGTATGACCCGTTGTAGTCTCCCCTTTAACCAGTTCTTTATCCACCTTTCAATTTTCATCTTAATCCCCATCTTTTCCAATTTAACTAATAATTCTGCATGTGAAACCATATCAAATGCCTTACTGAAATCTAGGTAAATTAAATCTGCTGCATTTCCTTTGTCTAAATTATGTATCTTTTCAAAAAAGGAGATGAAGTTCATCTGGAACAATCTACCTTTTGTAAAGCCATGTATTTTACCCCAATTACCGTTAACCTCGATGTTCTCAATTATGTTCTTTCAAAAAATTTTCCGAGATCTTGAATACTATTAAGGTCAAACTAACAGGCCTGTAGTTACTTGGATCACATTTTTTTCTTTTCTTAAAAACAGGAACTATGTTAGCAATTCTCCAGTCATACAGTACAAGCCTTGAATTTACAGATTCACTAAAAATCCTTGCTAATGGGCTTGCAATTTCACGTGCTAGTTCCTTTAATATTCTTGGATGGAATTATCTGACCCCCTGATTTAGTCCCATTATGCTGTTCAAGTTTGACTTCTACCTTGGATGTGGTCATTTCTACCTCCATATCCTCATTCCCATTAGCCACCCTACCACTACCCCCAAGCTCATCATTAGCCTAGTTAAAAACAGAGGCAAAGTATTTGTTTAGATATTCGGCTATGCCTGGATTATCCTTAACCTCCACCCTATCCTCAGTGCTTAGCGGTCCCATTCTACTTTCTTGGTTTTCTTCCTATTTATATGGCTATAGAACCTTTTACTATTGGTATAATTCCCTTTGCAAGGTCCAGCTCTACTTGGCTTTTGGCATTTCTCATTTTGTCTCTACATGTTCTGACCTCCAAGAAGTAGCTTGCCTTGCTGATCCCTCCCCATCTTCCACTCCTTATAGGTTTTCTGCTTTCTCTTAATCACCTGTCTGAAATGCGTACTCATCCAGCTTGATCTACAACTCATGTCTATGGATTTTTCCCCTTCCCTGGGATGTGGGTTTCAGATAGTTCCTGCAACTTTGTCTTGAATTAATTGCAAGTCTCCTCCACCTGTAGATCCAGGAGTTCTTCAGTCCAGTCTGCCTCCCCAACCAATCCCCTTAATTTTTTAAAGTTAGCCCGTTTGAAGTCGAAGACCCTAGTCACAGATCTATTTTTGTGTATCCTTCCATTTGTTTGAACTGAATTAGCTCATGGATGCTTGAACCAAGGTTACCCCCTCCAACCAGTTCTTCTGTGAGGTCCTCACTACTCACCAGTACCAAATCTAAAATGGCGTCCCCTCTTGTTGGCTCAGTAACTGTTTGGTGCAGGAATCCATCAGCTACCACATCCAGGAAAATCTGGCCCTATTACTACTAGCACTTGTCCTCCAGTCTCCCATAACCTAACGTCTCCCATAGCCACAGTTCCCAGTAGCAGTTACTTCATTAAAAGCCCTTAACGAGGTCTCTGTCCATGTCCAAATCAGATCCCGGTGGTCTGTAGCACACCCCAAGCACTATCCCAGGGGAAACTCTAGTAGGTTTCTTCCCCAATGCGATTTACCCAGACACAGTCTTATCAATTCCATCACTTCTAACTTCTTTACAGTCCACCTCACTGTTGACATACAGCACTACTCCATCGCCTTTGCCTTTATCTGTCTTTCCATGAGAGGCGCAGCACTTAAGTCGATCTAGCTAGGGTGACACAGTGTCCGTGCAGGCACTGCGTTACTTATATCCTGTCGGCTCCATGCAGCGCTCCCAGCTGTGAGCCCTGCTGCCAGGTGCTGACAGCTTGGGCTCCCAGCTGAGGACTCAATGCGGAACTGACAACCCAGGCCGTCAGTGCCCCACACTGCCTCACGTGACTTGGTGCAAGCACTCCTGGTGAGGATGCACACCACCAACAGAAGTGGGGATATACGGTGGCTCTACATCTACCTAACATAGGTCGACTTCTCAGTGTAGTCGAGACAAGGCCTTAGATAGCAAGGCGGCAAATCCTTTAACATAGACATCGCCTTATGCTTGCAGTCATACTATGTGAAAAAAATCATTAGCTAAGATGGGTTGGGTGTAGTCAGTGTTGGAGCAACATGCATCCAGGGCAGACGTGGTGCTGCAGGATGTGGACGCAATTCAGCATGCAGCCCCCATCTTTTCATGTCAGAACTCTGCCAATGTGCCAGCAGAGTACCAGAGGGCCCTCTACTGCTGGAGTTGTAGTCTTTTCAAATGGCATTTAAAACAGAAGTCCTAATCGTTTGTGGTCATTAAAAGTCTCATGTCGTTTTCATCAAGAGTGGTGACGTTCCAATGTCCTGGCTTAGTTCCATTTTGGTTTCGCCTTCTGTGTTATTGTAGTTTCAAGTGAACCAGTTTTTTTCCGTCACTTGTTCTCAACTGTTGTAAAATACAGGCAGATTTTAAGCAACTTAAAATCTCCAACCCCTGAAGTGGCTGAATTACAACAATGGGGAAAACAGTTCCTATCTGTAAAGTTGGTTGGACACTTCATAGAATCACAGAAGATTAGGGATGGAAGGGACCTCAGGAGGTCATCTAGTTCAACCCTCTGCTCAAAGCAGGACCAACCCCAACTAAATCATCCCAGCCAGGGCTTTGTCAAGTCAGGCCTTAAAAACCTCTAAGGATGGAGATTCCCCTGCCTCCCTAGGTAACCCATTCCAGTACTTCACCACCCTCCTAGTGAAAAAGTTTTTCCTAATATCCAACCTATACCTTCCCTATTGCAATTTGAGACCATTGCTCCTAGTTCTGTCATCTGCCAGCACTGAAAACAGCCTAACTCCATCCTCCCTGGAACTCACCCTTCAAGTAGTTGGAGGCCGCTATCAAATTACCCCACTCTTCTCTTCTGCAGACTAAATAAGGCCAGTTCTTTCAACCTCTCCTCATAAGTCATGTGCTCCAGCTCCCTAATCATTCTCATTGCCCTCTGCTGGACTCTCTCCAATTTGTCCACATCTTTTACTTACTGCTGGGATGGAACTGAATCAATATATAGTATCACCATGGACAAGTTTGTTAAGCTTGAATGCTAGAGGATTTTGGGAACAGGGCCTCATAGCACTCAGACTGTGGAAAACCACTGAAAAGGCCAAATTTGCACTTGGCATCATGTGTCACAAATGTTTGTCCAGACCTTCTGTAAGCAGCTATGCTAATGTGGAAGACCAATGGTCACAGTCAGCAATGGCCAGTTCGCCTCAATGTACATGTGGAGGCGTGTAATGGAGAATCTGGGGTGAGCTGACCTGGGTCAACTGACCCCACAGAATAGCATGACAGCAGGTGCCTGGAGGAGAGTAGTCCACGGTAAGTAAATGTCAGCCGATCCCTGCAGCCCCCTCCCAAATTATGCATTAACTGGGGTAGGCCACAAAATTCATTGGCAAAGTTTATTTTAGGGACATGGGACTTCTTTGGGAAGAGGGTGTAAGTACTGGGAAGATCACAGGGTACCTAGCTTTCCTATCTCTCTCTCGGCTATCCAAGAGGGCTGGCGATATTGTCAGACAGAAGGAGGATTAAGACCAGAGGACCTCGGGGTAACTTAGACCCCGCTCCAAGGAATCATAGATCAAAGGGCCTCGGGGTAGCCAAGACCCCACTCCGAGGGACTCAGAAAACAGACCAAGGATCTGAGGGAACCTGAAGGAGGGAGAGACAGTTGTTGCCTAGGAGAAGTAGCTACCATGCTTTGCTTACCCATCAGGACACTATGTGGGGCCAGCATAGTTACTGAGGGCTTATGCTTGGGAAACTGAGGCTTACTCGAGACATTGTATAGCCCTTCCTATTTCTCTGTGATATCTGCTTTTCAATAAACTGCTTTTTAGGTCTTCACTGGCATACTACTGGATGCCCAGCTGTGGGCACGTGAATTGATCTGAATTAGATCCTTTAGTAGAGGGCCCAAAACTGGACAGTACTTCAAATGAGGCCTCACCAATGCTGACTGGAGGGGAATAATCACTTCTCTTGATCTGCTGGAAATGCTCCTACTAATGCAGCCCAATATGCTGTTAGCCTTCTTAGTAAGAAGGGCACACAGTTGATTCATATCCAGCTTCTTGTCCACCGAAACCCCCAGATCTTTCTGCAGAACTGCGGCCAGTCGGTCCCAGTCTGTCGCAGTGCACATGATTCTTTTGTCCTAAGCGCAGGACTCTGCACTTGTCCTTGTTGAACCTCGTCGGATTTCTTTTGGCGCAATCCTCCAATTTGTCTAGGGATCTCTGTGTAAACACGTCAGTTGTAATTTTCAGATAACTCTGACTATGTGATGGTTTTGTATTGCTAGCCTGCATGGACTCAACCAGCTCCAAGGATTTCACACAGCCGAGACTTAGGACTGGAAGGTTCTTAAAACAGCTGTGCCAATGCATAACCTACTGCCTCCAGGCAGCAGGGCCACAATGCTCCTTGGTTCTAAAAGTGAACAGCAGGCTGTAAAAACAAAAACAAACCCACTAAGAAGCATGTGCTCAGTGCCTATTGCATAACCATGAATACTCAGTGTTGTTTTCTTTGCCATTCAGCCTAGCACTGGTGTAAGGCAACGATCTGAACCAAGATAATCTTATTTCAAAGGTGAGTAACGTGGTGCTCTGAATTTTCTCTTCCAACCTATCTATGCACGTCGCACTCACTGGATACCTAACAACCGAAACCAAAGAAACAGAGGCTCAATCCTGCCATCCTTACTTCGGTCATCCTCCTTCCAACTTCAAGGGGAGCTCTACCCAAGCAAGCAGTACGAGATTGGACTCAAGCGCAGCAAGACTGAAGTTATGAAGGCTAGAAACTTATTTATTTCTACTACTGATAAAATAAATCAATTTATTTCCCTTTCCCTTTGTTGTTAAAGCAGCCTCAGCGCTCATGGATTGGAGTTTCCTGATGCTAAGGAAAGAACATGTCAGTTTTTCAGCCACTTGCCAACATTTCCCACTGCATAACCCAAAGCAATACATTTAAATGTAGCACCCTTTCTCCGGTCTCACCACTCTACATAGAACATGATATTAGAACATCAGTTCTTCAGCTGTTTCCATTGGCTTCCCTCAGACCCCCCCCATTCAGTGAAGTCCTCCCTCAGATTAAGTATCACTTCAATTTTCTGCTCACATCTCAAATTTTTCTTGTCCCTAATACTTTAAAAATTCCTACATTCAGTGGTGCTACAGCTACTGGCAGCTTCACCTCTATAATTTCTACCTTTGTTGGAGGTATGTTTTATTGTCCCTCTGAATTGGGCCTACTCTTGGTTAATGGTAAAAGAAAATCAAAATTGGAATCCTCCCTGCCCCCCAAAGGTAAAAATCAATGGCATAGTGCCATGTGCAAAAACCCTGTGTATCAAGTACAAAACTTTGGGAATGTGTGCCCTAAACTTGTAGTGATGGGTGCAGAGACTGAGGTGCCATGTTCACTAAGGTGGGAAAATGGAGGCGCCTACTGGACAGAATTACAGTATTTAAGATTTTGGGCCACAGTAACAAGGGGCTGTCCTTCTGCGTGGCAGCCATGCAGTTGAACATGTCCAAAGATCTCCAGATCAAGAAAGATCTGTTCGTGATACTTCTTCTCTTGTCGTTCCTGCTCTCGAGTTCTATTCCAAGATGGTCTAGACCACTTCTTCCCTTGGTCACTTACCTACCTGATCCTTTTCTGTGGAGGAAGGGTACTGTACTGATATATGCTATTGTTTTAAAGTACCCATGGGTTTATGTTAATGGTAAGGGCCTTGGCTTTAAGCCTCTCTCTGAATTAACCCATGAGATATTTTGTTTGCAGTCTACCTTTGATAAATAAATTGTTGTATCTGGTCACCCTTTTACCCTGTGTGATTAGTAATTCCTCCCCGGTGATTAGAAACAGGATAGGGTGCAGGATCTGAGGGGGGGGGGAAGGGGTCCTTAAGTAAACGTTCAGATTAACCTTATAACACCTTTTTGGTTTGTGACTGCCTCACCCATATTCCCCTTCAACATTGACAGCAATCTCCTTTGCTCCCCACCCAGCCTCAAGAAGTTTAAATATATACTCTGACCAATTATTTAAAAATATCTGACATATGGTAAACTGGTTGGCAGTGCATCAGTATCCAATTTCACAGCCAAAAGAAGGAATCCTCCTCTCATCAGGATCTAAACATATTCTGACAAATTTATTTTTAATGATTTGAAATCCAAGTAGTTCTGACCTTCTCCATGCTCATTTTCTCTGGCATCACAATGATGCACCGGTAGCCTTTCACTGCAGCAGCCAGGGCCAGCCCGATTCCTGGAAGTGGGGAAAAACAGACAGAGTATGTTGTAACAGAACCAAAATCACAATGCTAGCTGCTGCATGTCCCAGTTTTAAGCGACACTCTCCCCAGGTTTGAATGGGATATCAGCGCCGAGACTAAAAAGGTAAAGTTTGCTACTCTTCAAGATAGCTGCAGAGCAGGACTGTCTGCTTTAAAAGCACGTGGTGGCTCAACCCCAGACCAGAGCCAACAATGAAGTGAGCAAAGACGGGGACATTTGCAAGTTCATGTTGCTGGGTTTCCCAGCCTCATTTTTCCTCTGCCCTGCCTCCACTCAAGTGTTACAGATGTAGTTTGGGAGTGAATAGAAATTCATAGATTAATCCCAGAAGGGACCATTAAAATAATCTAGTCCTACCTCCTGTATCACACAGGCCATAGAACCTCACCCAATAATTTCTGCATTAAGCCCATAACTTCTCTTTGGATTACCCTCAGTAACAATTTTCACCTTATTTCTAGGCTGAATTTGTCTAGCTTCAGCTTCCAACCATTGGACCTTGTTATGCCCTTTTCTGCTTAATTAAAGAGCTGTTCACAAATCTCTTCCCCACGTAGGTATTTGGAGACTGGGATCAAGTCACCTCTCAACCTGCTGTTGGATAAAAGAAGCTCAAACTATTAGCTTTTCCTCTTTCATTTAAGGGAAGTTTTCCAGACCTTGAATATTTCCTGTAGCTCTCTTCTGAACCCTTTCAAAACATATTAGCTAGCGCTGGCCAGAAAATTAGAACTCCATTTCACAAAGAATATCAAGGTTTTTTTAATTTGTTTTCATTCCAGAAGAGAACAAGCCCAAGACTTTTTGAATTCCTCACCCCGTCACCCTTCATTAAAAAGAGCCACAGCACAACAGCCAATTGCCCAATGGTTAGAGCACTCAACTGGGAAGTCGTCTTGCTCCACTTTGCATAAATAATTAAATATTATTTGTGCCAGCAAGAGCCTGGTGGTTAGAGCACTCAGCTGGGATGCGGGAAACCCAGGTTTATGTCCCTTCTCTGAATCCAGAGTCTTTGAGCCATTAGGTATTCTTAGGAGGAAGAATTTCTCTGAGGAAGTTTTGTGGAGACATACATTCAAAAAGAGTTTGGTTTTGAGCAATCAAGTTTTCTGATTAAAAGATACTTTACTGAAAAATTCCTAACCAGCTCCAGAGTCAACATCCATTTTTGAAGTGAGGACACTAGAACAGGACACTATTTCAGTCATGGTCTCTCTAATGCTTTATATGGAGTAAAACTGCCTGCCCATCCTGAACTTCCTGACATCCAGGAAGATATTCTAAAACCCAAACTCTATTACACCTCACTTTAAGAGATTAACATGAACATGCTGCAAATGTCAAACAAGGGAGCCAGCTGCAGGGGAAGTGAGGAGCAGGGAAGAGGAGAAACCCTATCACCATCTTAGAAATATTAGCTTAGTAGCTCTGGGCAGACGCCAAGAGTGAATGGCAATTCCCTGTGCTGCTCTGACCCAAGAACGCTCTTGATGCCAACTAGCAGTAGGGTGCAAAGGAGCTACAGCAATCTCCTGATCCTGGGATGTACCTTCTGGTTCACCAAAGAACCAATGACATGAGGTAGGTCTCAAATGAAAGTCGATGTCATGCTGATCACCAGTATCACTGTGAAACACACATACAGATACCATGTAAATATGTTCTGAAACTTTGCATCAAGTATTAGCCCCCAGCAAAGTTGAAAGGCAGGTTATTTGTTCAGTCACACAAACGGCACATTGCCAGAGAACTGGCTGCAAAGGAAGGATTGTAAAAAAGAACTAACGAGAAGAGAAAAACAGCACGGGCAAAGAACCTTATCTGGAGGCGCATACCAAAGTTCTATTGGCTAACTCTGGGGAGGCCATTGGGACACCCAGGCACCCTTCACTGGGGAACTAAGAGACCAGTGCTTCCCCCCCCCCACCATGAAAAAGGGGTCTCAGCCAGGCTTAATTGAAAACGCAGCACAGGACTTTAGATGAGATAAGCTTCTTTAGCCCGGAAGTTAACCTGTTAGGTAAGTTTAGTATCTCGAAAGTGTGTTATGATTTCAATTTGTAAGAAACCATTTATCTCCAATATCCTTGCTCCCTATCACATGAACCTCTAGACTTCGATAATAAACTTACTCTTGTTCTCACTATAAATGTGTCTCAGTACTGTGGTGTTAAGCAAAGCGCTGGCCCTGAGTTGAGCCTTACATGCTGGTGTGTGCTGTTCCTTTGGGGACAGCAGATCTGGTATTTCTGTGACTGCCCAGTTGACAAGGGGCTGGACACTATATGGAGCACTTGGGAACTGGTGTGGGCCTATTGCTACGTGTACAGACAGAGCAAGGCCTGGAAGGCAGTGCTTGTGCTGCCACAGGTTGCTGGTTTCAGGGAGCTGATCCACAGCAGGCCCTGACAAGGCTCCCTCACTCTAAGGGCAGATGGCGGTGATGTGCCTCAACCCTGGGTATCCCTGGGGAGCATCCTAGCTGCCTACTCCGGGCCTTGCGTTCTTTCATCATTACCTTTAGTGAAACAAGACTATCTTCACAGGGAGAAGTCCTTTACCTTGCACTTTCCTCACTGTCTCTGCCATTCTACCCTACAGATCCTATGGCAAGCGGGACAATCTGATTTATGAGACACAGGCCTATTAGGGTCACAGAAAAGATCAGCTACAGCCAGCAGGGTCACCACATGTAAGGAGTGGGAG